>CM014094.1:1878250-2478250 GCA_004119915.2 Collichthys lucidus
TTGAGTTAACACAACAGTTCAGTTAAGTAAGACTCACTTGTTTCACTTAAGTTGGTATTACTTAGAACAATTAATTTCACTTGCCATTTTTAAGTTGGAGCAACTTTACCAAATTAAGTAAATACAACAACATTTAAAGTATACTCAACTAGAACATTCAAAGTAAACATGACTTGAGACTTATAGTTATGTTTACTTACCTTTTTCAAGGCAATCGGTTTCCTAGCTTTTTTTAAGTAAGATCAACAAATCAGATTTTAGAGTGTAATGCAAATACGTTCAGAGGACATGATTGTGCACCTGAAGTCAATTTTTTCCAGACATGGCATCCCAGAACTGTTTTTCAGTGACAATGGCCCACAGTTCTTCAGCCAACAGTTCAGACTTTTCATCAGCCTATGGATTCAAATACGTACAAGGAGCCCAAGATTTGCTCAAAGCAACAGTGAAGCAAAACGACATTGTACAGACAGTGAAAAGCATGCTAAAGAAAGTTTAAGATCCATATCTCACTCTGTTAGCATATAGAGCTACACCAATGTCTAACGGCGACAGTCCTGCTCAACTGCCTATGGGCCGCAGGCTTCGTACACCAGTGCCCCAGCACCTCTCAGCACAGAGTTCCCTGATAGAGCTACAGTCACAGAGAAAAAAAGAGAGAGGAAGATAAGAGTATTCAACAAGAGACATCGTGTGAGGAATCTACGTCAGCTGGACAGGCTGTGTGGATTACTGACACCAAGACTCAAGGCACGGTGGTTTCAACCCACTCCACACCCCGCTCTTATGTAGTGGACAGTCCCACAGGCACCATTAGGCGCAACAGGCATCATCTTGTTCCTATGCCAGAGACTGTTCCTCTAAAAAAGGGGGATGTGGTGGAATCGAAGAAAGGACACGATGGAGGTGGAAATAGCAGCTAAAGAGTTAAGCTAGTGAGGACAAATTTTATTTGTATAGCCCAAAGTCACAAAGTACATTTAGCCTCAGAGGGCTTTACAATCTGTACAGGGAGTGACACCCTCTGTCCTTAGACCCTTGGTTAGAGTGAGGAAAAACTTGCCCCCAAAAAACCTTTAACAGGGAAAAAATGTGGAAGAAACCTCAGGAAGAGACACAGAGAAGGGATCCCTCTCCCAGGACAGACAGACGTGCAAAAGATGTCACGTGTACAGAACAAATCAACACAAACATAGAAACATTACATTCAGTAAAGAGAGATGTGACTGCATCTTCAACCTATACCTTGCCTGACTAGGCATAACCCTGAAAGAGAGAGACAGAGAGAGAGAGAGAGTGAGGGGAGGGAGGGTAGCTCTGCAGTGAGTCCCATATAAGAGCGGGGGCATTGCTGTGTTTCCATTCCACAGACAACAAACCAAAGATATGTACTGTTCCTACCAACTACTTCCTGCAAAGTGTTAATTCCGGACTGGAACGGACTTCAGAGCTGCTTGGGAAGGAAAACTGCCCCCCTGGGATGTAAAATGTATTAATGATGAGTGCTTTCCACCTGTGAACAACACTTTATGAGTGTCACAGATTTTTGAACAAGAGTCTGATTTTCTTGTTGTCACGCAGCACCAATGGCATTGACAGCATGTTTCCTAAAGACTGTGTTTTCCATGACACTGAGTAATTTGTGATGATAGGCTCAACAATGTGGTGGTATGTCCCGGTTTGATTTTATGAGCAAAGCCTCTTTCCTGCCAGCACTCTATAAAACAAAGTGTTACATTCATTGCTAATGTAAAGTAAAACATAAAAAAGTGGATGCAAGTGGATTTATCAAAGTGCATTTTTATATACTGTAAGGTATTATCCACATGACAGCACATTTTTGACCTTTAAGTTTGTTATTCATTAAATTTACAAATGCTGCTGATCAAAAAGAGAAGGGGACTCATATGAGTTGCAATATAAAGCAGCTGTGATATTTCAAAAGAGCATACTGTTACATTTTGCTGCCCACATGATTTACCTGTCTTTAATCCCAGAGTACTGAAATATCTCTGCTCACTCAACTATCTGCTTCTTGTGAAAAACCACTACATTAAATACCTCCCGCCCTCCACAAGAAGCGCAAAAGGAGCCAATGCTGAAAGTTATCCACCAACCTGCTGGTCCTCGGTACATGAGGGCAAAACACACATATGGACACATATATGAACACACAAGAACGCGCATACTCACACACACAATGAAGGAATGATTTTGTACCTAGTCCAACAGTCTGAATTGTGGCCAGGGCTACAGCAGGTAAGATCCTGCAGCAGTCAAGCATCCATCTGGAAAAGAAGTCACACTCATAAATCATAATCATGTAGCAACGTGGGTTGGCAGATCACTCTGACCATGAAAAAAAAGAAAAAAAGAGAGAATTTACTGCTGCGGCAGAATTGCCCTCATACAAATACAGATGTTTGTTGAGAAGCTAGAGCTCCATGTTTCCCAGCAGCAGTGAACAGAGAGGAAGCCTGTGAAAACACTTACTGCTGTGTTACCTAATTAAGCTACTGCTGTGTATGACATTGACCTGCATACTGTAGACCATGCAAATAAAAATAGAATTAAAGTAGGATTCACATGTTTCTCACTGCCTCTCCAGTTATATCGTCAAATTTTATATTTGATGGCTGTTCCCACTGCATGGCTTTCAAGATTTAGACCAATTTAATATCTAGTCATTAGGGGTGGGTATTGGCATGAACCTCACGATACAATATGTATCCCGATACTTGGGTCACAATACAATACATATCACGATTTAAAGAGTTTATGTACATCAGATGATATTGATCAGAGGACAAATTGAGTCAAAACTATTTCATTCATAAAAGCTTTTTTTTTTTAATGAATGAAACATTAACAATATGTGTTTTATTTCTTACAGCTAAAACATTGAGCTTAAATCTAAAATAAAGTGCACAATAGTGTTGTAGACAAAATTTTCACATCTAAATTTAAGTTCAAAATGAAAATACCTATGTGCATGTGTAACGGAGTTAAAGTGAAGATGATTCCACTTGCCATTAAAAACTCACACACACTTAATTGTCCTACTGACCTTGAAGGCAGCACCCCTGAAGTTTAGGGTCGTACATCCCGGGGGAGAGCAGCAGTCGGACCTTGCTGTCTCCCCGGTAGGTGCATGAGTTGTGAGCTCCGCTATTGTATCAGATTAATTGCACATGGTTAGCTAACCTGTACTTTCTTTTTATTTTATATCTTTCAGATGGGTGTTGTGTGTGTGAGGGAAATGGGACTGACATGTGTGTTGATCCTTTTGCCAGGTATTTTTACATTTTGTTCTTTATGTATGTTAATTTTTACTAACTAATTGAGCAGTCGGACCTTGCTGTCTCCCCGACGGGTGTTGTGTGTGTGAGGGAAATGGGACTGACATGTGTGTTGATCCTTTTGCCAGATGTCCGAAATAAACGGCGAGTTTGCCAAAAGTGACGGCCTTCTTCTGTGAAATACACAACGCAACGAGAGAGAGTACAAAGCCGCTACAATGGTGCCGTGACCCGGATTAACAAAAAAAGAAAAAACTACGCGGGTGTGTGATCTGTTCGTCGCCATGGTGACGCCGCAAGCTCGACTCTTCACGTGACTGCTTCATCGGCGCTTTATTCACTCCCTCGGTATCGTGAGTCCGGTTGCAGCATAGAGCCCCGTTTTGGACTGTTTTCAGTGTTATATGGTGGCCTGTCTGTGTCACAGAGAAAAAAAAAAAAAGAAAAAAAAAAGTTTAATTGTGGATTGTAATATTGGACATAATATTGATGTTTTTTTTAAATGTGTGAATTCATCCAAGTTTTTTTATTGAGATAACTGTCAAAGAAGAAAAAAATAATAATAATAACTTCAGCTGCATAGGGTAACAGACTCTTAACTATATATTTTGACATTTTCTGTTTTTTTTCTGTGAAAATGGATGAACATTATGTGTCAAGTGTTGGTAGGGGTGCTAAACTGTGGTTCAGTCAGTTTCCTACTCCGGGTGGGCTTAGTGAAGACCGACATGTTACATCTACTCCTCACGATCGTCCTGGGAGGGATAGTGCATGTGCCGCTGCAGATGCTGGGGTGGATGGTGAGCCTACACTTTCTGGTCGTGAGGTCCATGTTCTCAGTGATCTGGTGAAACAAATAGGGACCAGTATAGGTGAGAACATTGTTTCATGTCTTAAGTCCATGCCTGCTAATGAAGCTAACATGACTCAGTCAACCACAGCAGATTTTTCTAAGGTTAACTTGACAATTAACCATGATAGTTATGAACCACATCCTTTCAGGGGGGATAAAACTGATCGGGTTTCAGTCTCGGAGTGGGAAGAAGGCATGAGACTTTACCTGGGTAGGAGGGGCATTGAGCTTTGTTGCCAGGCAGATGAAGTTTTGGGCAAGTTAAGGGGGAGGGCACGGGATGTGGTGACCATTGGGCTTCGCAGTCGACCCTCCTTAGACTTAAAGTCGGGCCCCCAACCTGTGTTTGACATACTTAGGCAGCACTTTAGTGACTCTGTGACCTCTTTCATGCCTCTTGCTGACTTTTATGACACAAAGCCGCAGCCCACTGAGACTGCTGTTGACTATTGGATTCGGCTTAACAAAGCCATGGACACTGCAGTAGATGGACTCAAGAGACAGGGAAAGACCCCTGACAATCCTTCTCGTGAAGTAACAGTCATGTTTATTACCCACTGTCCAGATACTGAACTGTCTCTAGTCTTCGGCTGCAAGCCACTAGAGGAGTGGACTGCCACTGATGTTCAAGTGAGGTTGGATGAACACCACCGGAAAAAGCGCCTTCAGCAGCGTCAATCTTTTCACCCAGCCAGAAATCTGCACACCAGCCAGGCTGTGGACGTTTTGCAGTGCCATGCCCAGTCTGCAGGGGGGACCCCAGCCTCTCAACCAGTTGCAGCCGGCAGAGCGTCGCAGTCTGAGGGGCAGTCACTTGACCATGTGATCACTCTCCTTAAACGGTTGCTGCAGCGAGAGGCCTCTCGTCATTCCAGGTCGCCAAGGTCGGGTGCTGGTGGCCACGGCAGGTCTCGGGGTCCGTGTTCCATTTGTGGAGGTGAAGACCATGACACCATGTCTCACTGCAGGAGAGATCGACTCTGTTTTCGCTGCTATGCAACTGGGCATCAGGCTGTGACCTGTCAGAGTGCTCCTTCTTCTGACTTATCTGCTGCTCAGCCTGTTGGTTCCAACCAACAGGGAAACTAGTTGGCCCACACGAGCAGGGGGGTAGTGTAGGGCCCAATGACATGTCCCCACAAGAGTCTGATTATGTTGATCTTGAGTCAGTATACATACAGTTCTGCTCCTTAGCAGGTGATAACTCTACTGTGATTATTCAAAATACCCAGAGACTGTCTGCAACTGACGATCTTTTTCACACAGATGTGCTGATTCAAGACACTGTAAAACTTCGAGCTATGCTTGACAGCGGCTCTATGGCCTGTTCCTTGAGCTCTCAGGCGCTCCATCTACTGAAGCAGAACAATGTTGTTTCCCCTGCCTCTATTTCTCCCACTTCAGTTGTCCTTGTCGGGTGTGGAGGTTCAAGAACAAGCCCTGTTGGTGTGTGTGAGCTACAGATGAGGATCTTTGGATGCTGCTTCTCGGTTCCAGTGTTCATCGTGGAGGGCCAAGGTGATGATCTTATTCTTGGCAGCAATGTCATGAAACACCTAATCAGGGTGCTGAAGCACTCTAGAGGCTTTGGGGAGAGAGTGTCTCCTTCCGATCAGGTTCCAGTGGAGGAGGCAAGCCTGCTGCAGCTGTTAGGCACTGTGGAGACATGGAAAGGGGATGAGTGTCCGGATAAGGTGGGCACTGTTAAACTCAAGCATGCAGTGACCCTTGAGCCCTTAACAGAACACCTGGTTTGGGGCCGCCTACCTGCCCATCTGCATCTCTCAGCTGGCAGCACAGTGGTTGTGGAGCCCAGTGAGTCGAGAACAGTGCCGCGGTCAGTGATGGTGGGCCGTGTTGTGACACCACTGTGGGGCGATGGATGGGTTCTAGTGAGGGTCATTAACCCCTCACCAAGACCAGTGACTTTGAGGCGCAACTGCAAGATTGCTGACGTGTCACCTTGTGTGGCACTGGAAGACTTCGACTCTGACTACCTCTATGAAACTGACTCACCTGAAGAAGTGCAATGTTCTGTGACAAAGACAGCTGACAAATCTGACACAGCCAGTGAGAAGAGCTTGACTGTTGACTCCGACTGTACTGCTCGACCAACTTTTAGTCCCACTCTCTCTGACCTGGGACTGCAGGACATTGACGCGACTCACCTGTCCCCCTTCTGGAAGGCGCAGCTGGTTGACCTGCTGGCTAAGTATGAGTCCATCTTCTCTCGCCACAGGCTGGACTGTGGTAAAGCCAAAGACTTTGTCCACCGAATCCGGCTGAGTGACAGCAAGCCCTTCAGACTTCCCTATCGGCGACTGTCCCCATCCCACTATGAAAAACTCAGGGTGGCTTTAAATGAGATGGAGGAGCGTGACATCATAAGGAAGTCTACAAGTGAGTACGCCTCTCCTCTTGTTCTTGTCTGGAAGAAGAATGGCGACCTGCGGCTCTGCACTGACTTCCGGTGGCTGAACGCACGCACTTTCCGTGACGCACACCCCTTGCCTCACCAAGCTGATGCCCTGGCTGCACTGGGGGGGAATGCGTTCTTCTCGACCATGGATCTCTCTACTACAATGTGGAGGTCCACGAGGAGGACAAAAGGTTCACCGCATTCACCTCCCCATTCGGGCTATATGAGTACAACAGGCTCCCGCAAGGACTTTGCAACAGCCCAGCCACCTTCATGAGAATGATGATGGCTATCTTTGGTGATCAAAACTTCTTGAGCCTCTTGTGTTATCTTGATGACATCCTGGTGTTTGCCCCCAATGAACAGCTGGCTTTGCGGAGACTGGAGATGGTGTTTGAGAGGTTAAAGGCACACAACCTGAAGCTGGCCCCCAAAAAGTGTCACTTCATGAGGCCTTCAGTGAAGTTTCTGGGGCATATTGTAACAAAGGAGGGGATTTCCACTGATCCAGAGAAAGTCAAAGCAGTTGTTGCACTACAGGAGAAGGATTTAATGGTGGAGGGCACTAACATCCCAGCCCCCACCAAGATCAGATCCTTCCTTGGAATGGTTGGGTTTTATCAGCAGTTTTTCGAGGGGTACTCTAGTATTAGCAAGCCTTTGTTCGCCCTGACATCGGGTGTGAAAAGACAGCGACGTACTAAGGGTAAGAAGATCCAGTCTGTGTCTCGTGACCCCTCTTCGGCTGATTGGACTCCTGCATGCAGTGAGGCTTTCAGAAAGCTAAAACAGGCTTTGCTAAACAATGTCACTCTTGCTCACCCCGACTTCAGTAAGCCTTTTCTCCTGTCTGTTGATGCCTCCTCCAATGGCCTCGGGGCAGTGCTTTCTCAGCTGGCTGATGGTGATAGTGTTGCTAGGCCCATCGCATTTGTCAGTAAGTCGCTGAATTATGCCCAGTCTCGGTACCCAGCACACAGGCTGGAATTCCTCGCACTCAAGTGGGCTGTGTGCGACAAATTCAGCCACTGGCTGAGAGGCCAGCATTTCACTGTATGGACCGACAATAACCCGCTCACATACATTCTCAGTAAACCAAAGTTGGACGCCTGTGAGCAGAGGTGGGTGTCGAAACTGGCCCCATATGACTTTGACATCAGGTACATTCCTGGTCCTAAAAATGTGGTGGCAGATGCCCTCAGCCGTGAACCTTTTGTGCACCCCAGTGTTCTCCATCGACTCACAACAGTCCCCTATGGTGCCCTTCTGGAGGAAGCGAATGCTCTAGAACCTGACTGTGTGCAGAATGCTTTTCGGTTGTCCTGTGATCCCCTCAGCCACCTGCAGTGCCGCCCTTTGACTGTGGTCTCCAACAGTGCAGCAGCAGTGCATCAGCACCCACCTATCTCCTCAAAGGCAGTATCTGCTGTTCTGGAGTGTTCCATGGAAAGAGACTGTTTGCCCTCACATGCGTTCTGCTTGCCGCAGCTCACTCAATCTCTACTACCTACACATGCATGCAGTAAAAAAGTATAAGAAAATAAAGTGCAGAATAGTCCTTTTCTTCCTTTAATCAAAATTTAAAAAAGTACCTTTGTTGTGGTATTTTGTAACGTGGCTGTAATGTGTGCAGCATCCCCCTGAATCCAGCATTATCAACGACGCTATAAGGGCGTAAATCCTTACAGATGAAGTGCACAATTGACTGTTATGCGCAAGGTGAGGTGGAGGGCAAAAAGTTGTGCAGCGTTGTCTGGCTCGGTTGAGGCTTTGGCGGTGGCAGCTTCAACACCTCAGCATGGTATCAAGAGATAAACTCGCAAGTTAGTTGTGTTTCCACAATTTTTTATGCAAAACAAATCCTACAGACTGCGTTGTCTTTGTCGAGCTTCCTTTTCTCTTGGTTTTTCATTTGCAAGCCGAAGTGCTTCCACACATCGGCTTTAAATTGCGGTGGTGTTATCAAGTTATTAGCCATTTTGATAGTACATAAGCAGCTTCCCTTAGCACAAAAATGCATGCACCACAGAGCAGAGTGGCTCTAAGACGCCATCTACCGGACTGGAGGCAAAGAAACCCTACTGTACTCACAGCGCGTCTTAACACCAATCAGTCATTATTTTAACAAAGTATCGATATTTGGAGTTGAAATAAAATAAAAATAAAAAAAAAAAAATCAATATTTTATCGGCCAGCAAAGTATCGCAATATATTGCCATATCAATGTTTTACCCACCCCTACTAGTCATGTATGATGATGTAGGCTATATATGCAGCCAGGGCCGGTCTTAGCTATGGGCAATGTGGGCAGCCTCCGTGGGGGGCGCATGAGCGCCCAAAAAAAAAAAAAAACTCGCAAATTTTCGATACCGCTCATCAAGTTAGCGGAGCGGGCGCCCCCGGGAGCGGGGGGTTAACGAGGCAAAGGGGGGCGCCGGACAGACTGATCGGGGCGCACAGGCACACAAGAAAATCTTCGGAGGGGGGGGGGTGTTCGCCCAGGGCGCAAATGTGGCCAGGACCGGCGCTGTATGCAGCTCTGGAAACATTTTTTTCTAAAATTCAGCATGTCACATGTCTGCCAGCCATTCTATTCCAGTGTATGTTCCAATTTCAAAGGTACACCTCATTAAAAAGGTACCTATAAGGTAATCACCTGAATCAAGTCTTAAACCATGTAGTTAGAACCTTTTACCAGTTTGGCAAAACTGTGATAGTTGTACTTCAAAATAATTGGAATAAATAACCATAAAAAGAGAATGAAAGAAAAGAGATCAATTCTGTCTTTACTGGCAGAGGGAGTGTACAGTGACCATCAGGTTGCTTCTGTCTTTAATATGTTAAAGACGGTGGTTAAGAACAAGATGAAGCAGCAGACATTATAGATGACAAAGCTACAGATGACTATCCACTGACAGGGATAACTACCAACATATTTGAATCGCTCTGTATTCTAAATATTGATTTCTGAACTCTTCCTAACATGTTTTGTTGCATTATTATTTGAAGTCTGAAAAACCCTGCATCTCTTTTGTTATTGTTATGACCAGTTGTCATTTTCTACAAAGAAATGTTATCAATGAAATATTTTCATTTGGAACATGGCAGAAATGTTATTAGTGGTTTATAGACTAGAGCAAAAATGTTCATTTTACTCAAACACATCTATAATGAATCTAACCAGAGGCACTAATCATTTTGCAGTGGTTTCTTCATTTTTAAGAAAGCTGTTTGTGATGTCTCGCTGGTAGTGGACCCAAAAATGCAGAGGAGCAGAGTTTGCCAAATAAGCAGCCGTTTATTAGACCACGGGAAAAAGGGGCGGGGGGTGTGTCACGGGTGCCAGGAAGGCAGCAGGGGCAGGGGAGCTCACGGGGGAAGCTTGAGCTGGGGACGAGGTAGGGAGAGGCCGTCGAGGGGTTTAGGCTGGGGCGGACTGGTGCAGAAGCCTGGTGGTGAGGAGGGCGAAGAGCTGGAGTCTGGAGACAGAAATAAAAGTCAATACTCAGATAAATCTCAGTTTACAAAGGCCTATGAGGAGCCTAGTTGATCTACCACGACGCGGTGACAATCTGGCAGCAGCATGCAGGAGGCCAGCCTCTAAATACTGCTCGAGATGATGATCAGCTTCAGGTGTGTGCAGACAGCTCCACAGCACCACACCCATCCCTGTAATGAGAGCACCTGGAGCCCAACCCCCAGCCTAGACACCACAGCTGTTTATGGACATCTGTGAGGATTTTCAGGGATTTGACTAATAAAAAATAAAGAAAATGTCTGTCTCTTAGAAGGCCAATACTTCATACTTAAAGGAATACATTTAAATAAATACAATTCTTTCTTTCTCAGAATTACATAAAAATTAATATCACTCTCATGTTTGTACAATAAATAATTGCCTACAGCCATGAGGTGGTTAGCTTAGCTGAGCAGAAAGACTGAAAATGTGGGAACAGTTTATCTGGATCTGTTCAAAGTCTACCAACACCTTAAAGAAATGTTAAACAAGAAGAAAAAGATATATCATTGATTTCACACACACAGACTACAACCAGATCTCCTCTCCTCTCCTGTCCTCTCCTCCAGTGTGGATTTTGTCAAATGGTCGTCTCAGGGGATGCTGAGGATGAGTCCAGATGCCATTAATTCACTCCTAAAACTCTTCATCCAACATCTGAGTAAGCTGTTAACTTCAATACCTTCAACACACACACTGTGAGGGGCATTTTATGCCAGCACACTATACTAAAAACGCGTCTACAGCGCCTATGCAATGACATCAAACCTCTAACATGCACATGTAAATTCCATGCACTTTCAATGGACAGACGGGCGTCACATAGGCGTCACGGGTGCGCAACTGGTGAACTATGCCTCAAATACGTGACATTCTACATACAGTAAGTGTACAGGCACACACAGGCAGTGGATGCCTGTGCGCACGCTTGTCTCAATGTACAAATAATTATTTTAGGGATGCAACGAAATGAATAAAAATTAAATGGTTGGCCAAATACCGAAACCGAATATGAAATGCGGTTGTTACATTTTTCACAATTTTTTACTATTGCATAGATAACCTAGAATAAATTTGTAGACATGATATTTTCAAAGAAAGTAAATGTTTATTTAATATCGGTTAATATTGGTTACACCCTGTGCGCACCGGCACAGCTGCGCTCACTCTGGAAGCAACTTCTATAAAATGTTTCCCTTTTTGTGCTAGTGTCTTGTTTTTTTCCCCCATTGCTTTATGTCTTTTGTTCAGGTGCTGTTAAGAAATCCTGTCCATTCAAATTCCACTTTATGTAATCAAATCAAATCAAATCAATTTTATTTGTATAGCCCAAAGTCACAAAGTACATTTGCCATAGGGTTTTACAATCTGTACAGGGAGTGACACCCTCTGTCCTTAGACCCTCGGTTCGAGTGAGGAAAAACTTGCCCACAAAAAACCTTTAACAGGGAAAAAATGTGGAAGAAACCTCAGGAAGAGCCACAGAGGAGGGATCCCTCTCCCAGGACGGACAGACGTGCAATGGATGTCACATGTACAGGACAAATTAACACAAACATATTGTACAATTACAATAACTGACAAAATGACAATGAATCACAATGAATGATAAAGTGACCACAGTAGCAGATATGGTAGCAATAATGACAGTAATAATATATGTAGTGGACGTCATGCAGGATCACAGCAGCAGCCACGATCCATGAGAACCTGCTGGACGACAGAGCACAGAAACTCCGGGGAAGTTTGGTTAGTAACATGCATTAATGAGACATGTCCACAGATGGAGAGAGAGAGAGAGAGAGAAAGAGAGAGAGAGAGAGAGAGAGAGAGAGAGAGAGAGAAAGAAAGGGTTTTCGGTAAGGGAGATGTGACTGCATCTTTAACCAACACCGTGCCTGGCTAGGCATAACAATATTGGTGTTGACAAGCTTGAGCTACCAGGGTGCCTCAGATTCACTTTATTCTCTTGGCTTTTATTTTGAAAGGCACACATTAAGGCTACTTGGACTTCCGTGAAGCTCACCTGTTTTACTTTTCTTCACCTTACGAGATTAAAGATGAAAAGAGGCATTTACAGAAACCAAAATCAAACCGTTATTTGAATTTGGTTTTCTCGGTTTTTCGATTTTTATTCAGACAACAAAAAAACTGAAAAAACGGTCTGTTTATTGTATTTTGTTCGAAACGTAAAAAAGTCAAATGAGAAAGGGATAACTAAAATGATTTCAGCTATGTATGAATAAAAATATCCTGACAGCTCTGATGGGGCTTGGGATTCATCTATAAGTTATGCTTTCTTATGAACAATCCTGTATGAACCTGAGACTATGCGTAACAGATGATCTGTGTAGATAGGCTGCAGAACATAGAAAATTAATAACTGTCAGAGTCCTGATGATCCAGTGTACCTTGTGTGTAAATGAAATGAAATGAATAAGGACCACACTGCCTGGGACAGAAAGTCAAATATGATGAGCAAAGAATGTAGGGAAAAGGAACAGATTAACTGCTTAGGAGAAGTCAGCCTGTCTAAAAGTGGGACGTGACTGCCTCTGAGCCAAAAAACTTGAGTGGGCCCCAGGGTGTCCTTTAAAAGATGAAAAGACCTACAAGATGAGAGGGAAGATGAGAAATGTGTGGCTCTTTTTCTCTCAGACTGGCATCTGCTATTAGTATTAACCACAGAGTGACGCTGACTGTCATGCTACTGTGGATACACAGAATTTAAAGTGAATCATCAACCTACTTTCTCACACCATCAAACTGAGATTTGAACCCTCGATAAATCAGGCGTAGACAAAAGAATCACGTGGAAGCTATAGACAATTACTGAACACACGTTTATAATTTAAACATAATTAAATTAAATTAAATTTTATTTATATAACGCCATATCATAACAAAAGTTATCTCATGACAGATAAATAAAGAGAGATAGAGAGACAAAGATGCACAGTAGCAGCAATTCATTAACTATAAACTGTATTGGAGATATGGTAACAATAATGACAGTAATAATATATGTAGAGGACGTCATGCAGGATCACAGCAGCAGCCACAATCCATGAGAACCTGCTGGACAAGAGAGCACTGAAACTCAGGGGAATAAGTTTAGTTAGTTACATGCATTAGTGAGACATGGATGTTTACAGATGGTGGTGGTGATGGTGATGGAAGGAGAGAGAGAGAGAGAGAGAGAGAGAGAGAGAGAGAGAGAGAGAGAGAGAGAGAGAGAGAGAGAGAGAGAGAGAGAGAGAGAGAGAGAGAGTTTGAACAGCACTTTATTTATTGATTCATTTTAAGAATGAAGCAAACTTCAGCTCTCTGTCGGTCACCTGACACAGAAGCTCTTCATGAGCCCACTGCTGTGCAAACACCTACACATTCCCCATGAGCCTGTGGAAGCAGAACTCCAGCCTCAGTCTGGCCTTCACGTTTAGCTTCCACAGAGTCACAGCAGCAAGACTCGGCCCTCCCTGCAGTCTGTCCCTATATATATATATATATATATATAACTCCACAAATAAAACTAGGGATGGTAAAAATGACACCAAACAGGTTAAAAACATGAGTTAAAACATTAAAAATTCCTGCCAATCTGCTGCACTCAGTGAAAACATGAAAGATGTTTTTTCAGTCAGACCACAGAAAGGGCACTCGTTTAAAACACTGTGATTAATGACAGATAAAAAAGCGTTGGTTGCAATGGCACCATGTAAAATTCTCCATTGGAGATCTCCAGTTCTCTTTTTCAGAGAAGGTTTGTACAATGTTCTCCACTGTGGGCTCAGTCCACACACACACTTCTCTCTATTGCACAGGCCCGTTCTGTGGATAGTCTTTACACAGCTTGTGTACAGAGTCAGGCTTAGTTTTTCTCCATTGTTTATTTTTAAGAGAGGGCCGCTGAGCTCCGTGAACCCAGGGCTCAGGTGGATCTCTGGGTAAGGGTCTTTGGGGTCTGGTTCAGCCCCTCCTCTGCTGTGTCTGAGGAGAAGGTCTCTCTCCTTCTCTATCAGCCTCTTACTCCAGAGCTCCAGGCTCTTCTCTATCAGACGGACAGAGCGCACTCCCAGCACAGAGCTCAGAGCATGACTGTCCGTGAGCGCTGGTCCTGCTGCATTCACCAGCTGACTCAGGCAGACGACCCCTGAGCTGCACAGCGCCCCCATCAGTCCAGGTACAGCGCTGCCGCTTACGTCCAGCCTGGCACCACAAATTAAAGGCTCCTTTAACAGCCAGTGCAGAGAGTCACAGTTCTTAGTCCTTTTGGTTTTAAACAGCGCCCAGGATTTAAAAGCACCCTGATAAAAAGGAGGCAACCCACCTAACTTTAGGAATTTAAAATCAGTTAAAAACAGAGCAGCATCCAGCCCCAGGTTGTTGACACGCCTGAGTATGCAGCTGGTCACATCCCTCCACACCAGATCTTCAGGTCCAGTCAGATATTTCTGGATGAACTGGAGCCTGAAGGTGGCTGTCCTGCTAGCCAGGTGGACCAGGCCCTGGCCCCCCTACTCTCTGGATAAAAACAACACAGACTGAGGTACCCAATGTAATTTATCCCCCCAAAAAATCACTATCTTTAACTGGATTTGGGCAATCAGACCTGATGGAGGGTCCAACCGGGTTATTTAAAACTAGGACCCTACCTCTAAAAGACATCTGGGAGTGAAGCCACCTCCACTTAGCCAATTTGCTGTCAACTTTGGCCACAATGTTCTCCCAGTTCTTTTTTGATGTTGCTGTTTCCTTAAAAAATACTCTAAAATACTAAATAAGATATTTTAGCCCTTCCCTTTTCCAGGTTAGGCCTTGAGGGAGAACAGGGAGGCCTTCACGCCACTCGCCAACAGCGAGGGCCTCGCTCTTCCCCCAGTTCACCCTCGCAGATGACACAACAGAAAAATTTTCAATGACAGAGTTTAAAACACTTACATCCTGTTGGTCCCTGACTAAAACAACAACATCATCAGCATAAGCAGATAAAACCACACTGCTGTTAAAACCAGGTAAAAACAGGCCTCGAACAGATGACCTGATCTTCTGAAGGAGGGGTTCCAGAAACAGAGCATAGAGCATCCGGGACAGTGCACAGCCCTGCCTGACGCCTCTATGCACTCTAAAGGAGCACACAAGCTGCCATTAAACTTCAGCACACTCTCAATGTCACTGTACAACACCTTGATCTTGGCTATGAGACCAGCGCTAAATCCCAAACCTCTCCATGACCTTCCAGAGGAAGCTGTGTTCAACACGGTCAAAAGCCTTTTCTTGATCTAATGCGATCAATCCAGTATTTACGCCTAATGAACTGGAGACCTCCAAAACATCCTGAATGAGGTAGATATTATCTACCATAGACCTGCCGGGCACACAGTACGTCTGGTCCCGGTGGAGAATCTGCTCCATAACTCCTCTCAGCCTACTGGCTAAGACTTTGGAGAGTATTTTATAGTCTGTGCAGAGGAGAGACACAGGACGCCAGTTTTAAATGTCCTGCAGGTTTCCTTTCTTGGGCAGGAGGGTGATGATGGCTCTCCTACTCGACAGAGCCAGCGACCCAGCCACCAGGCTCTCGATAAAAACATCTAAAATGTCACCAGCCAAGGTGTCCCAGAAAGCTTTATAAAACTCTACTGTGAGGCCGTCGATGCCTGGAGCCTTTCGTCCCTGCATGCTCTGCAGTGCAGCATACAGCTCCTGTGGAGTCAGTGGGCTGTCAAGCTGCGGGTTAGCCTCTGCAGACATCTGAGGAAGACCACCACAGACCTCTTCCATCAGTTCCTCATTAGTGACGAGTGCCGTAGGCGAAACCCGAAAAAAATACATTTCAACAGACATTTTCAACAATGAACTGCTCTGGCATACTTTCACAGAGAGACTTAATTTAAACTTTATAACGTAGGTATGCTTGCCTTCTCTTCAGGGATTCACTACACACATCAGCAGCTTTTACCGTTTTTAAACTATCACGGCTTAAAGTTAAGCAGGTTTTTAGTCAAATTTCTGGGTCTATAATGGGTGTGTATGTTGCGGAATGTTTGTGCTAGAGTGGATGACATCATCACCTAGAGGGAGAACCAGGGAGAAAAATCAGTGAAAAAATAAAACGTATTCTACTGCCGTGGCCTCAAATGTACCACTACAGACACAATTTATACATAGAAACGTAGGAAAATTTGTCGTCTCACTCACATTCGCCTGCTAAAACTGTCAAATATATCGTTTTGGTGGGAAACGCAAACATGCGGCAGCAACCCCCCATCCACAGCCCATAGACTGCCATGTTAAAAATGCGGGAAACTTTCTGGAGGAAAGCAGAAGTAACCTTTTTCTGAATTGCTCTTAAGGACACATTTCTTCACTTATCGACACAAAACAAATATGTAGACGTTCAGGAAGGGCACAGGATGCTCCCAGTGATTTCGGTTCAATGATTGGAAATACGGTTTGGCCAGAGATCTCTCCTCTTCGAGGGGTGGTCTCAGCATCTTCCCTCTCTCTATGTCAGGTTTTCCAACTGGCGTTCCAACTGACAACAGGTGCAGAAGCCCAGTGGCGGCCATTTTAGCAGTTATTGGCTTAATTTCAACTTGTCTGTGTAAAATGGCAGGCAGAGACAGCAGGGCAGCTAGCACGTTAGCACTACCTGTAAAGACATGCTAACTGCTAACATTAGCAGCCAATGCTAAAATTACTGCAAATGGTAATTGCTAACATGTCAACGCTAGCAATTCACATTAGCCACTAATAACCAAATACATGCTACTTGCTAATATGCTAATGTTAACATGCTAATGTTAATTAGCATTTGCCACTAAGAATTAAATACATGCTAATGCCAAAATGTTAATGTTAAGTGTTAGCCCTCTGCACTAGAAATTAACATTAACCACTAAGTATTAACATGATCATTGCTAACATGTTAATGTTAACATGCTAATGCCAATTACCATTAGCCACTAGGAATTAAATACATGCTACTTGTTACCATGCCAATGTTAACATGCGCGTCAGCGATAACAATTAACATTAGCCACTAAGAATTAAATTCATGCTCATGTTAACTAAAAAAGCAAACGCGCTAATGATAATTGCTAGCGCGTTGTCTGTCTAAAATAACAGAAAATGACAGCAGAGCAGCTAGCGTGTTAACAATTAACAGTAGCCATTAAATAATAAATACATGTTAATGTTAACATGCTAATGCTAACCTGGTAATGATAACTTGCTAATTCCTATTGATTTTTATTAGCCACTAAGAATTAAATACATGCTCATTGCTAACATGCTAATGCTAGCATGCTAATGTTAACTGCTAGCACGTTAATGCTAGCCACTCATTTTCAGCCAATATACAATATCAGTCTCCAGATCTCTGATAGATCTGGTGATGTCACGTGTGACATTGAGCGTGTGCTGCTGACATAAAAGTTTAATTTGAACTTTTCCATGGTCCCACCACTGCCTGAGACTGACATACTTTGTCTGTTTCTGTCTAAAATCTGTCCAATAAAAGCTAAAAGCTTACCTGAAAGATTTATCAACAGTTAAAACAGAATTAAAATGCCAAAAGGGGCTTTTGGGTAAAATATTTCTGGTAAAAACGCTACATAAAACCAAAGAGTGATCAATAAAACCAACCCGTAAAATCTCACTCATTTTTACAGCACTGAGTCGGTGCTTAAAAACATAAAAACGATCGAGTCTGGACAGGGAGATTCTGTTTTTACTGACGTGGGACCATGTGTACTGTCTGCAGCCTGTGTGCATCCTTCTCCACATGTCCACCAGGCCATGGGAAGAGACCAGCTGCCTCAAGACATGCTGGGATACTAGATGCGGCTCTGCATGGTTTCGATGGTTTGTTTGTTTGGAGCATAGATATTAATAAAAACAACATTTAAAAGCTCAAAACCAGCCTTCACTAAAAGGCACCTCCCCTCCACAACATGTTTGACCTGTAGAGAGGTTGGAGTAAAACTCGGAGAGAACAGGCACCACTCCTGCACTGAGGGTGGTGTTATGACTTAAAATCACGTCACCTTCCCATTCTCTGCTCCAGTCTGCCTAGTTACTCACATCACTGTGTGTCTCTTGTAGAAATAAAACATTGATGTGTTTCATTCTGGCCATCTCCAACACTGACGCTCTCTTTCTAGCGTCTCTGGCACCATTGACGTTAAGACTGCCCATCTTAAAAACATTCATAGTGGTGTAGAGGTTAAAACACAGAGTAAAAACAATCAGTGAAATAAATAAAAATAAAATCCGCACATTCATCATGATTAAGAACTGAGCTGCTTCCTCACTTTGATCATCTGTTTTTTCAGTCTAAATACTTCCTGGTCTGTCAGGTCTGACTGCTCTATGTCTAAGAATGTACATGACTGAGTCATAAAAACCTTGCAAATTAGGAAAGTGCTGTTCCAACATTACCTTCATCCCTTTGGTCTGTTTTAAAAATGGTAAATGGACTGTACTTATATAGCGCCTTTCTAGTCTTCCGACCACTCAAAGCGCTCTACACTACATATCTCATTCACCCCATTCACACACTGATGGCATTGGCTACCATGTAAGGTGCCAACTGCTCATCAGTTTGAGGACCTTACCATTCTTACACCGATGGCACAGCCGTCTGGAGCAATTTAGGGGTTCAGTGTCTTGCCAAGGACACTTTGACATGCAGACCGGAGAAACCGGGGATTGAACCGCCGATCATCTGATTAGTGGACGACCCGCATTACCTGTGAGCCACAGCTGCCTAAGAAGACCTTCAGTACCTCAGCTGAATACACCTGAGCAGCCTGCTGAGTGTGAGACAGGTCACTGCTGTCAGACACACAGCCCTCACTGTCACTGCTGCCAGACAGAGCTGCTCCGCTCTCTACAGCAGGCTTACCTGCCAGCCGCCCGGCCTTACCACCAACCATCACATTCAGAGCACTTCTTCTCTTACTGCGCCGTTTCAGAGGAGCAGACCCCCACCCAGCCTCACAGGCCTCCATCTCTTCACCCTCAGCTGCTCCACACAGCTCCTCTGCTACATTACCTGCCTCACTCACCTTACCCACAGCCCCACCTACAGCCTCACTTACAGCCTCACCCACAGCCTCACTCACAGCCTCACTCACAGCCCCACCTACAGCCTCACTCATAGCCTCACTCACAGCCCCACCTACAGCCTCACCTGCCTCTCCCTCCTCACCCATTTCACGCACATCCTTCACCAATTCACCTGCCCCTTTACCTGAAGTATCACCTGTGTCCTCACCTGTTTGATCTCCCACCTCCTCTCTCTCACCATTCACCTCAGTGCTCCCTCCAGCCTGGCTCTGCATCTCCTCCTCTGGTTGCTTCTCGGTAGCCCCTGTGTCTTTCTCCTTCTTCTCCCTGGTGCCACCGGCTACGGTGTGTGTGTGTGTGTGTCCCTCCCCGCCACATCCAAAACATTTTATAGTGGATGACATTGCAAACAACACATACTCAAAGTCATCTACGCGGACATGGAAGCGGTAGTCAAAGTCGTCTTCTTTGTTGTTGAGCAACATGAAGAGCTGCCTGCGGTGAGACATGACGTGTCTCAGCAGGGGGGACTTGCAGCCTGACAACACCTTTCTAATAGATGACACCACCTTTCCATGTCTGGACAGCTCTCTAATCAAAAGTCATCACTGATGAACGGGGGGACGTTTGACAAGGTGATCTTTGTTGCCGGCTGTGTCAGCGGCATCACCGGTTCAAACCTCCCGTTCACCGTGATGCCCGTCTCCACTGTTCATACGGGCAGCGGACTTCACAGAGCCGTGCCCGATGACCTCTCCCACGGCCAGTGCGACCTCCTCTACACTGCATGGAGAGCCGGCTCCGATTTTAATGCCATGCCTCCGTGTCAGCCTGAAGAAAACGCTGCTGGACGCCATGCTGGCAAAACATGTGACAAACAAACACCAAACTAACACAACCCGTTCTCATTCCCAACGCATAAAATACTGACGATTGTGGCCCTCAGTATGTTTTTTTTCTCCTTTTAGCCTGAGAAAAAAAATTATTCCTATGTTTTGGATAGCGGAAAGGCCTACACTACCCAGAATGCTCGTCCTCTGACGATTTGCGAGCTACAATCTGATTGGACAACTGAGGACCCTCTGCCCGGAAGTGTTTTTCTAACTATGTTAAAGATTTCTTTTAATAATATCATCAACGTTTTTCAGCACAAACACTGTGTGTGTGTCACCATTGATATTATGACTGATAAAATAAAAAGTTAATCACTTCTCTGTTTAATGTGCTTTTTATAATGTCTGTTTTTAGACAGAGCTTGTTATCAACAGACCTTTTGAGAAGGAAAAATGAAATTTCCTGTGTGCAGTTTTTTGTCAAAGAAATCATCAAAGTCAAATTGACATATTTGCTAGGGTGTGTTTTATTAAAAATCATGCCGTCATACTGGTAAATTGACAGTCACAGAACATATCTGAGCCACCTCAAGCTGACCCCAAGGTCAAGGCCATATCCCCTGATACATCAATGCTTTGAAGTAGGGGCCTGAAATCCGCACCTGCGCATTGGGACAGCATGGTCGACCATGGTGTTGAGTTTCAGACCCGTGCGCCCTTCGGGAGGGCCAGAGTTCAGCCGTTCTGTACTTAACGAGGCCTAGTAGTTCAGGCTTAAAAACATGTTTGGTTTGTGAATAACTCATTAGCGCTTTGAGGCAGGAGGCTGAAATCTGAGTATGTGTATCAGGATGCAGGGTCTGATCAGGGCCCCTATTTTCACCCCCGTACCCCCTTTGGAAATGTCAGAGTTCACCCGTTCTGGACACCTTTTTGGGAATAACTAACAGTGCTTTAAGGTAGGAGGCTGAAATTTGACTATGTCGTACGCCGTGGAGCCGTCTGCTGGGATATTTTAGTCCTGTCACAATCCCATCACTGTAGAGCTAGTTAGCTTTCTAGAAGGTCTACAGAGTTGGGAATTTGGAAGCCTGACTCAGACCTCCATTTAGAATAGCACAGTGAGTTTCTGGGGCCCCTGGGGTCAAAGGCTGCTGCGCGGCAGCCAAAAAGACACGTTTTTTTAGTGAGTCCCCCAAATCTGACCCTCTTCTTTTCCGGTTACTATCTCCTGATAACTCCTGATAACTATGTGTATTGGGACGTGGGCCACAATCACTGTGCCGAGTTTCGGACCCGTGGCCCCTTGGGAAGGGTCAGAGGTCAGCTGTTCTGTACTCAATGAGGCCTAAACCAACTTTGTTTAAGATATCAAATTATTGACATAGATATGAAACTATTGATCGAGTTAAATAAATGATCCATTTAAGCCTTCATCAGCACACAAGATGTTAAACTATTCAGATGATGTTATCTCTGTGTTCCTCTATAACTCTAAGATCAAAATTTGATCAATAGACATTCTAAACTGATATTTTACTACCCTACTTATACTGTGTACTTACACAGCCAAATATTTAATTGTCCTATTTTGATTCTATTATTTTTTTTCCTGTGTGTGTGTGTGTATGTGTGTAATGAGAAGTAGACCACAAATGTGAGATATCGAGAGCTGTGAACACATTACGTGAGATATTATTGATCAATTAGATTGATTGATGTTTTATGTACTTAAAGAGTGAAACAGAGACTGACACTGACTGAAATGTGTATTCAATATTTTATTATGAACTTTTATGATGAACTTTAACTTTATTTCTATTGTGAATTTCAACATGTTGAACTTTGAACTGGGAACTTGTGGTGCCAACTCTGCAACCTGTGGTGGGCTGTTTTACAGATAAGCTTGCGCAGGTTCCCATGTGTCATCCTACACTTTGCGACTGTCAGGAAAAGAAAACAACAATAACAACAACAACAACACACACACACAATATAGGTTAAAAGGATAAGTTAGGTTGTGACTTATAAGAATATCTAGGTTGAAATATGTTCTATATTCACGTCATGCTTTATACAATTCCATTTTTAATCCAGATTAGTCAAATCAAATCAAATACTACTAGTAGGCCTCGTTAAGTACAGAACGGTTGACCTCTGACCCTCCCGAAGGGCACACGGGTCTGAAACTCGACACCGTGGTCGACCATGCTGTCCCAATGAGCAGGTGCGGATTTCAGGCCCCTACCTCAAAGCGTTGATGAGTTATCAGGGGATATGGCCTTGACCTTGGGGTCAGCTTGAGGGGGCTCAGATATGTTCTGTGACTGTCAATTTACCAGTCTGACGGCATGATTTTTAATAAAACACACCCTAGCAAATATGTCAATTCGACTTTGATGATTTCTTCGACAAAACACTGAGCAAAACTCACATGGTGAGTGTGCTGCATGGTGCTTTTGTGATCCTTTAAACAGCTCAAAAAACTTTCCATGAATAAAATTTTTACTGTATATGAATATATACACAGTACAGCTTCAGCGCAAACTGCACACAGGAAATTTCATTTTTCCTTCTCAAAAGGTCTGTTGATAACAAGCTCTGTCTAAAACAGACATTATAAAAAGCACATTAAACAGAGAAGTGATTAACTTTTTATTTTATCAGTGTCAAGTAAGTTGAGATCTCTGGTCCGCTGACACACCAAAGGAGTTAAGGTAATGGTCATGGGGACTTCCTGATATGTCCATCAAGGGCACATTTCGGGACTTTTCATTTCTGAGTGGACAATTGGGGACTTTCTGTTGGAGTATGAGTAATACATGACGATAAAAATGAGCTGAACTAAAGTGTGATCAATACTGATTTTGTGTTAAACCATATAAGGAATGAAATGTTAAAATGAGTGTAACCATGAACAGAAAGTGTGATTATAACTGTGTTCTGATTCTGACTGCTGGAAATTGTGAAATCATAGCAATAGCTAGTAGCCAGGAAAGTGATTATAAATAGAATCATGCTGAGAGGTTGGGCCAAGAAACTTGGCCCTAAGGGACGGGAGGGATGAAGCAACCAGGAAACATCTGGGAGGATGAGCAGGAGGAAGGAACTACGGCCTAATATGGTTGGTCTCCGGCGAGTGACTCATTGTCGCCTGATAAGGGAAAAATCCAACAAACAGAGAGTATAAAAACCCATGCACAACGGAAATCGTGGTTATCTTCATCAGCCGGCACCCAAGTCAGAGACATGCTGGACGGCAGACCAAAACGGGAGCATCAGATCTACGGACTTAGACTCTAAATCACAGAGAAGGAACAGAAGAACAGCCTAACATCGCAAGAGAAGAATCTGGGGAGCCACGGCCGGCAGGAGGGAGCCGAGCGTTGGAGGATAACCATCCCAAAACCGGCTGTGGGTCTCGACTGGACCAAACAGAACTCTTTTCATGTTCATCCTGCCAAAGATACTATGGACATCAGGAACTTTCTGGGCGTTGGCCAAAGCCAGGGACTCTTGACGAAATCCAGCAGTACGGCAGTCGTGAAAGGACTGGATCGACTGATCATCGCTTCACCCTTTCTCTCCCTCTCTCCAAACTGGACCAACCTCAATAACTCAGCAACAGCCTTCGTATCAGGTTATCAGATTTATTAGTATAAGAATAGTATATTAGAGGATAGGCTTAATCAAATTTGAATGAATTAAACTGTATGCTCGCCCTTGCTCAACTTTGCAATAAAAATATCCACTGCAGTTAAAGATTAAGTTGTGGACCTCGCTTTTATATCATCTCCTATAGGGCGTAATCATAAGTTATAGTGCGTTCAACATCTGATGGTTCTAACGGGTTACTCTAGCCTACTGAAATTAACAGACCCTTGAGGCTCGCTGTACGAGCCACTAAAAAATATCCTAGCAACCATACCAAGTGCACAGATCAATGAGAGGAGAGCTGCCGCGAACGCACGAGGTTAGTGTAGTATTTGGCTCATAGGGGCTATTCGGTCAGGTGCTATACTAGAGCAAGCAGGGTAGATGTGCGGATGAGTGCAGTTAAAAGCTAGGCGAATCTCCTCGCCACCAGCTTGAACAATCCTCTAAACTGCCCCGACGGAGTTAGACCCACGGGCTTGAGGATCGGACCCGTTAGACGGAGAGCTGGACCGGTACCACCTGAACAGGAGTTAACTCGGGATCTAACACGTGGCGCCTAACGTGGGGCCCGGTGAAAAGGTTCAGACCCCCCGGCAGAGGAGGAATCCAGGAGGAGGAACCCACTGCTGGTCGTGTGAGACGACCCGAGAAGAAACGCCAAGCGTGCGGTGGGAAGGAGTTCTACTGAGCACCTCGGTGAAGCAGTCCTGACAGGAGGCAGTGCTGCTGGGTGACCAGTGAGAGAAGCTGAGCCACCCGCCCGCAGAGTCCCTAGAGGAGGAGCGGGAACAAGGAGCGACCGACGGGAGCAGCGTGGCTGAATACCCAAGGCGGCGCTGAATAGCCCAACTAGTCTGTGACTCATCCCCTACCCGAAGGATCTAAGGGAGGCCTTGAGGCAGACGACTCGACCGACGAAGACGGAAAAGGCAGGGATGGCAGGGGACGCACAGGGTGCGGGACCACAGTTGCCGGAAAACCCTGAGGAAGAAGAGGGTCCACCGAACAATGACGACGGAGCCAGTAAGGAACCAGTGGAGACCAGGATCCCGCATCGGATCATACTCTATGGAGACGGCTTCCAAACCTGGAGCCAAGCGATTCTCCCACCCACTTCCTGAATTACACAGAAGGGAAGGAACCATTCACAGTGGAGGAGCTGACAGCGAGGGGGTATTACTACGCGCCCCGGTCGATGGAAGGCCAAGCGATCATGATCTTAAAACACCCCACTGAGGTCAAGAGAGAGGCAGACGTTCTTACCTGGCTAGAATGGTGGATAAGCCTGATGGACTGGTGGTGTGGAGGCCGAATGACCACCCTCATCAGTCCATCCAAAAAATACGATCCGATTGTGAAAATGACGTCAGGAATCCTGGAAACGGACTACATCCTGGAGGACCAAAACACCAGAGCAACCAGTAGACGCAGCAAGCACACGAAGCAGATAGCCCTGCTGCATAATAAAGGAGCCCTCCTTCGGACCATAAACCAGGAGGATAGTCGCCGAAGTGTCGTGGAGGACCCGCTGGATGGAAACCTCGAGTCTGACCAGGGAGGAAGTGAGGCAGCCCAGCAAAGCTCGGGGACCGACTCGGAAGAAGAGTCGGAGCAGCAACAGGGCCGAAGGCCAGAAGCGGAGTACGAAGAAGGAGAGGGCTTGGAGGGAGGACCGGATCCAGACAGCGACTTTAAACCCGGAGTGATCGTAGCCCCGCATGAGGGAGAAGAAGATACGGAGTTCGACGGCGTCCTAACGCCGGAGGAGAATTTGGAACTCCCACAAGCCCTGGAAGGGGAGATCACCCTGGCCATAAACAGACTGTTACGAATGTCAGAGCAGCAAAACAAGCATCTGCAACTGCAAGGGAAGCTGCTCCAGACTATAACCAATCCACAAACCCAGCCGACAACATCAGCTCCGGGGAAAAGGCAAGAAAAGAAGAAACATCTCAACCCACCAGAGGATAGTGGGACCGATGACGAGGAAAGGTTGTACCGGAGAGCGGCCACTAACCAACCACCACCACGGACCTCAGCCTCAAAGCAACGCAAAGAAAGGAAGAAACATCAGCCCCAGCCAGCGGACAGCGAAGAGGAGGAAGAAGCAAAGAAAGACGAGCGCCTCCCGCCCTTAGCCCCTCTTCCGGAGGGAATTTGCAGAATCCCCGGTCAAGGGAAGATCGGCGGAGACGCGCTGTTGGTGTTTACCGACAATAACCTGAAAATCTACAATAACAGCTTCAGAAAAGACCTGCTGGGCAGAGCCGGGCCAGAATACAAAGGCGAAGCGGCGGACAGGAAAGATAGGAGACCTGAAGAGAAAGATGTCACCCGACGGGTGATAATGACAAGCGGGGCGAGACTGCCTTACTTCGCCGTTCTTCACATGCCCATCGACCCTTATCGGGAGGCCGAAAAGTTCAAAGAATACCAGGAAGAGATGTTGGAAAAGCTGGAACAGGGCCTCGAGCGAGCAAATCAACTGCAGTTCAGAAGGGTGGTGGTGTGCATTGACGGCCTGAGGTCAAACCTCATGACCTGGGAGCAAGCCGGAAGTACCGCAATGGCACTCGTGAAGCTGTACATGAGGATGCCAGCAATGTGGGGCAGTGTACAAGAACTGGTGGTAGTGACCAGCAAGAAGCAGTGAGCAAGAGGGTCAAGGGTCGCGACAAATGACCTGGACAAGAGCCTGGTCTGAACCTCCAGCTCAGCCTTTGGGGCAGCCAAAGGGATCCATCAGAAGCCCGGGACCAGTAACCTCACCGGTCAGAGCTCCAGTGCAGAGAGACGCGACCACCAGAACCCAAGAGGAGGACCTCGATGACTGGACACCTGAGCCAAGAAGACCAGACGAGAACTGGCGAAGAAGCAATCCACTTCGACAGGAGGCCCGGGGAAGCACCTCACCTTGCTCCGCCAGCGTGTCTGCTAAACAGCCTTGTCAAGAAGAAGAAGAAGAAGAGGAAATTGGCGACCTCATACCCCAAGTAATCCCAGAGGAGCGGGACTCCGAGGAGCAAGAAGAGTGGGGCAGCCTGTCCTCAATAGCCGGACAAACCGTCGACAAACGCAAAAACCTACGAATGGCACGGCGAAAGGGAAACAAGAAAGAGGTTGAGATCTACAATGTGCGGTCCCCCTCAGAGATGATGGCATGGGACGTCGAGTGGGGATACATAGAGACCATGGACAAAAGACAAGCCTATGTGCCGGAGGCCGGCCAAAACGACTACGACATCCCAGACAGCAGGAAAGGCAGGCTGGAAGAAAACCTGAAGCTAGAGGTAACAGCCACCCTGGGAGAATGGGCCAACATCATCATGATGCCCACTTATCCCACTCTAGCAGCGAGCAAAGAGCTAACCAGCAACTTCAGGCTAGGTTACATCGCTGTTGCACACGATGAATGCTAAGAAGAATGAAGAAAGCTGCGGTGATATGCTCGCGGAAGACAATAAGGGAAATCCAGAAAGAGATCTCCACGGACGAAGATGAGGACCCGCCGCAACCAGCAGGCCAACAAAGCCTCGAGGCTGAGCCTAGGGCCAAGACAGAAAGAACAATAACCCAGATCACCGGACACGATTTCCAGGAGCTCAAAAAGCTCAAAGTCCTGGTGAGGAACCAGCGGTCAGGAGAGAACATAAGGGAATATCTGAGAGAGGTGTGGAGACTCGTCGAAGGAGGCACCGACGACGAGGATGCGAAGAGGCTTTGGCTCAGCCATGTAACCAGTCAAACGGTTGATAAGAGTGAGCCAGCTCGGAAGAGTTATGAAAGGCTAGTGCTGGAAGATATAGACGACGAGGATGCGCACATTGCCAGGGCTCGAGCAGGGTTAGACCAACACCAAACCTTGACACAGGTGTGGCACACCCTGAAGCAGGTGATAGCCCCCGCAAGATACGTAAGGGCCCTGAGAATGGTAACGGAAAAAAGGCCAGGAGAGTTTGCGTTCATAACAATGCCCGTGGGGAACACTACGATAGCTCGAATGGATGAAGAGGTACGAAGCTGGGATCTGGCCCAACAGCATTGGGAGAATAAAAGAAACCAGGAACGGGGAAATCAGCAGAAAACCCAGACCAGTGCAAGGTATGGGCAGCAAAAGGCCCCGGCGGGCGTCGGAACGGAACAACCGAAAGCCCCCACAGGACAACCGCAACAGTCAAAACCAGTGAACAAGAAAGGCGGATATCTACCCCCAGAAGAATTCAATAAACTAACGGCAGAACAGAAGAAGGCCCTCCAAGAAACCTGTGCACAACTGCAGGGCGTAGGGCCACAGAAGTAATGGCGTCCAAGGCGCGGGTCACCCTATGGCAGTGGTCCTCAACCCCCGGGCCGCGGACCGGTACCGGTACCACTACCAGTTGGTAGGAGAAGAAGAAAATATTAAGTATAAATGTAAATTACAAAAGATAATTAATAGTGCGAGGTAGTTAAGTTATTAACCACACCAAAGCACGCGCGCTTAACTCGCGTCTGTTTGAGCAGCTCTGTGAGGAGATGGACGCGGAGCACAGACGTCTTCTCTTATAAACAGAGATAAGATGGTTATCTTGTGGGAAATCACTGGCCAGAGTGTTTGAACTACGAGAGCAGCTGCAAAGATTTCTCTCAGAAAAGAAGTCACAGCTGGCAGCACATTTCAGTGACTGAGGAATGGGTCGCAAAACTGGCTTATTTGTGCGACATATTCAGCTTGCTCAATGAACTCAACCTGTCACTCCAGGGAAAAATGACAACTATCTTTAAGTTGGCAGATAAAGTAGCTGCATTTAAAGCCAAACTGGATTTGTGGGGACGACGCGTGAACAGAGGCATATTGGACATGTTTCAAACATTAGCGGGGATTTTGTGTGAGACTGAGCCTATGCCCTCACTCACCAAGCTGGTGCACGATCACCTGTCTTCGCTGTTAAAGGAGTTTGAGCGCTACTTCCCAACCTCAACGGACCCTCAACGGCTCCCATTGATTTGGCGTTACAGACAGTGTTAGATGTTATAATAGCGTTATATTGTTGGAGCAATGTGCTATTAAAGTTCTTATTTCCTAATGTTATAATAGCGTTATATTGTTGGAGCAATGTGCTAATAAAGTTCCATATGAGTACACCCCCCAAATACAAAATAGTAAAAGAGCTAAGTGCACTGGAAATTATTCGAGAAGAACCAAATCCGATCACGAACAGCCCTATTCAGGCGGTCAAAAAGCCAGAAGCAGCAGGAGGCGGCTGGAGGCCCGTAATCAACTTCAAAGCCCTTAACCGACGGACAGTAGCCAATCAGGCGAGTTTGATTAACCCCGAAGGAGCGCTGAAGACGCTCCAGGTGAAGCGGTTTAAGTCATGTGTCGACCTAGCGAACGGATTCTTCTCCCTGTGTCTGGCTAAACAGTCGCACACAAAGGTAAAGCCTATGTGTGGCAGCGCCTGCCGCAGGGATACAAGAACTCCCCAAACGTCTTCCAGGTGGCCGTGATGGACGTCCTGAAAGACCTCGGGGTAACCATCTACATCGACGATGTATTCTTGGCGGATGACACCGAAGAAGAGCACCTTCAAAGGCTACAGCAGGTGGTGGAGCGACTCACAGATGCAGGATTAAAGCTCAATCTGAAGAAGTGTCAATTTGGTCAGTTTCGGGTGAACTATCTGGATACTGAGAAAAGCTGAATCAAATCCGCCCACCGACGTCGGAGAATGAACTACAGAAGATTTCCTTTTTGATAAAGCCATAGTTAGGGCTGGCTCAGGCCATCCCTTAGTTATGCTGCTATAGGATTAGACTGCTGGGGGACTCCCCAGGGTTATGCCTAGCCAGGCACGGTATTGGTTAAAGATGTAGTCACATCTCCCTTACCGAAAACCCTCCCTCCTACTCTGTCTGTCTCTCTCTCTCTCTCTCTCTCTCTCTCTCTCTCTGTCTCTCTGTCTCTCTCTCTCTCTCTCTCTCTCTCTCTCTCTCTCTCTCTCTCTCTCTCTGTCTCTCTGTCTGTCTGTCTGTCTGTCTCTCTCTCTCTCTCTCTCTCTGTGGACATGTCTCATTAATGCATGTTACTAACTAAACTTCCCCGGAGTTTCTGTGCTCTGTCGTCCAGCAGGTTTTCGTGGATCGTGGCTGCTGCTGTGATCCTGCACGACGCCCACTACACATATTACTACTGTCATTATTACTACTATATCTGCTACTGTGGTCACTTTATCATTCATTGTCATTCTGTCAGTCATTGTAACTGTACAAAATGTTTATGTTGATTGTCCTGTACACGTGACATCCATTGCATGTCTGTCCGTCCTGGGAGAGGGATCCCTCCTCTGTGGCTCTTCCTGAGGTTTTTTCCATATTTTATCCCGTTAAAAGGTTTTTTGTGGGCAAGTTTTTCCTCACTCGAACCGAGGGTCTAAGGACAGAGGGTGTCATTCCCTGTACAGATTGTAAAGCCCTCCGAGGCAAATCTACTTTGTGACTTTGGGCTATTCAAATAAAATTGAATTGAATTGAATTGAAAGATTCTGGGACTGTGTAACTATGTGAGGGACCATGTCCCGAGCTACCAGAAGTACGCCAAGCCCCTCTATGCCTGCCTGAAAAAGAAAGGGGAAAAACCAGGAGAAGAAACCCCGAAGAAATGGATCTGGACGTCGACAGACCAAGAAAATCTGGAATGCCTTAAGGCTGTGATTCAAGACGCCGTCAGGCTGGAGCCAAGGAGCCTCACCACCAGGCTAGTAGCTGAAGTAAGCTGTGAGGACGACAATACAGTGGTGAAGGTGAAGAACGAAGGAGGGGGAATGGTAATCTTGTGGAGCTACACATTGTCATCAGTGGAAAAGAAGTACCCGCAGGAAGAAAAGGAGTTGGCAGTCCTGGCGAGATACTGGGGCACAATGAAAGATCTAGCCCAGGGACAAGGAATCAAGGTTATCACCCAAAGCCAAGTTCATCGGTACTTGAGGAAAGAGACAATTGAAAGTACTAAAGCTACGAACACAAGATGGAGGAGATGGGAAGACATCCTGCTGGACCCAGATCTTGAAATTGGCCCGGCACAACCAGTCAACAAAAAGGCACAGAAACCAGAAGCAGAGGAAAAATCCTACGAATGGTTTTTGTACACCGATGGATCCAGAAAAGGACAAGACAACACTGCTTATTGGGGCTACATTCTCAAACAGAATGGAAAGGTGCAGTTTCGACAGAAGGGTCGAGCCTCCGGAAGCACCCAAGCAGGCGAAGTGACAGCAATCCTGGAAGGACTGCTGGAATTGGAGAAAAGAAAAGTAAAGACAGCCAGAATAATAACAGACAGCCACTACTGCGCGCAGGCGCTCAACGAAGACCTCACCATTTGGAAAGAAAATGGATATGAGGGAGCCAAAGGCAAGATGGTGGCTCACCAAGACTTATGGAAGAAAATAGCTGAACTAAGACTAAAAATGTGCCTGGACGTGGTACATGAGAGAGCCCATGGAAGAGAAGGTGCTCACTGGAAAAGAAATGATGAGGTGGATCGATATGTACAACAAAGAAGAGTCGTCTTCGTTGGGAGAGAGAGGTGGGAACTGACACCCAAAGGAAGGGTGGTTCCCGAAGGTTTCGTTGTAGAAGTGGTGCAGACCGTGCACGAAGAGCTAGGTCATGCAGGCACCATGCCTACACGGAAGGAACTGGAAAAGCATCAACTCTGGATTCCAGGAAGCCGAGTCCGCCAAGTCCTCGAGGACTGCGACGTATGTGGTCTAAACAATGCAGGACAAAGAGGAAGAAGGGTGGATGGCCTCACCATAAAGAGCACTGTACCCTGGGGATCAGTATGTATGGATGCAGCTGGTCCGATGGGGGTTACAGGGAAAAAGGGCGAGAAGTACCTTTTAGTGCTGGTGGATTCTATGTCGGGGTACGTACTCGTCAGAGCCGTGAGAAGAATCAATGGCAGCAGTGGGTTCAGCATGCTGGATTTGGGAGTGCCCAAAGACCTCAGAACGAACAATGGGACTCATTTCCGCAATGCCCAAGTGGACCAGTGGTACCAGCAAAACGGAGTGATGAGAGTTTACTCTTCACCGTACACCCCCCAAGCAAATGGGGTGGTGGAACGGACCATTGGACTAGTGAAGAATTGGATTGCGAAAAATGCTAACACCCGAGAATGGAGCACCAAGGCCCTGGAGATTGGGAGAGCCCTGAACGACCGACATCGGAGCGACAGGCCCTCCCCCTCAGTGGAGCTAAATCGACGCCCATTCGTGTCAGAGAAAGTGGGGCGGGGCGAAGAGGAGAAAAAGGTGGCCCCAGGACTGAGGAGCCCATTCAAAGTCGGACAGAGAGTGTGGATCAAAGCACGCGGCCACCCCACGAATGCTGCAGTCAAAGCTAAGTACGAAGTATCAGACATAGTAGAGAAGATTTTAGACAGTAACACGGTGTTACTAAAGAAAAAGGGAATCCAGGGAGTAGAGCAGCTTAAGCCTGTTCCGAGCTAAGAGAAAACCAAGAACCAAGAATGGCTACTAACACACAGAACCCACCACCCTACGTCAGAGTAGCCACTGTCTATGGGGTGGTAGCCCTAAGGAGAACAACCTCGGGACTCTGGGCAGGCAGAGGACTGGGAAATTAGATTGCGCTAAGGAAGTATTCCTGTCAGAAGAGAAAGAGATCATCGAATGGAAGGAAGTACAGAACACCTGCGTGGTTTGCTCAAAGCCATCCACCCTGGCCATCCGATGGGAAGGACCGGGAAGTAAGAGACCACTCAAGCCAGAAGGATTTAAAAGAGAATTCAAGAACATGCACTACAGGCCAGTAAAAGTAATGGATGCCTACATCTGTGGACTGTGCCGAATAGTCCATCTACCCAGGCTAATCATCATGACTCAATGGGACCTGCGAGGAACGAAACTGGAACCAGCGGAGTGTAGCTGCCAATGGGATGGAGCCTATATCCTGCACTGTAGTAGTTGCTCCCTCCAGTTGAGGACTGGAAGACTTCTGCAGATGAGCAGAGCCAAAGGCTGGCAAGTAAGGAGGTATTTGGACCCGCTGAAAGGCTTTGAATCACCATCCGGGGAAGGAAGTTGAGCGCATTATCCGCGGCTGTGCCCACGCCCCAGAGGAGCGGACACAAAGAGCCACGGAGGTACACAGATACCAGCCCATCAGCGCAAGCCTATACCCAGACATGGGAGCCGATGAAGCGGAGGGATACAGTACAATAGCCGAAGTCTACAGTAAAAAGAGATCTCTCCTGGAGGAGGCGGTACACTGTGGATGGCCCTACATCCCCCAGTACGGACAAGTGGCATGTCCACCGTTTGCCACAAAGCTAGTCCCGCTGGTAATGAGAGTGTTTAGGGATCTAGCGCAGCCAGGCTACACTACAGGACTCGAGGCGTTGACGGACGACGATCGGCAGCAGGCCCGTGAGAAAGGATGGGAAGGACCCTGGGAGCTCACCACGTGGGGAAAACTGATTGAAGAGATTGTCCAGGACCCAAGTATCCAAACAGAGGAGTTACCCGAAGTCCCAAGAGAAGAAGGGGCCAGGGGCACCAACCTGTATTACTACGAGACAGGGTTGGATGCCTGGGGGAACTCCGGAGCAAAGCAAAGGCAAAAAGGGCCCAGTACTACGTCACACCCGAAGCGTGGCATAGGGATGGACTCTTACAAATGCCCGGAAGGGTGGCCAGTAGAGCGGCCACGCCCATAAGGCCGAACCAAACGGTAAAAGTAGAAATAACGGCCCAGATGGTAGCAGTCCCATACAGAGGAATTTACTCAGTGGGAGCAGATGTAACAGTCATTGAAGAGAACAAGCCAGAAGAGCCGGAACAAGCACCAGAAAAGAAACCGACCAAAAGACTAAGTTCGTGGTTCCGACGATCATTCCCTGGAAGAGGAAAAGCAGAAAAGAAACCCCATCCAGGAGAATAAAGAGCCAACGCAGAAACCGGATAACCCAAAGACAACGCAAAATGAGTAAAAAATTTAAACGGATAGTTAGATTGGATCCCCAGACTCTAAATCATCCCGGCACTAAAAAGAGCCCGCCAAGCCTAGAACTCCCGAACCACACTGTATTTTTGGATTGGCCTAGAAAAGATTTCGACTCAGGATGGAACCGAGGCACCGCGGGATATTTTTGCAGCAACTGGGAGTACAAACGAGATCCAGACCTGTCACTTCCGGGCCCATCAACCCTGGGGGAGACGGTCCAACGGGAAGTAATAGTGGATGGAGTACAGTGCAGAAGTACATGCCCTATAACCCTGTAAAGACCAAATACCAGCCAGTGCCAAGGTGCCCGGGGAACCTGATGTCGACAACTCACCCAAAGGGAAGGAAATCTAGGGAGTGTGGTGGTTGAGGATCAGCACGAGCACATAAGAGTCACCAGCAGAATGGACTCCTCATCAGGACGACCCCTGATTGACAGATACTCGTATTCTGCACAGCAGCAGCTGGCGTTAAGACATGATATGTGAGCCGTGCTGACAGACCTCACCATCGAGTCACCAACTCAACGTTACTGCTCCAAGCAACCCCTGTATACGATGCTAGCTCCCCCGAGGGGACGGGAAGCATTTCTGGGAAGCCTATGATAACCTCATAACTGGAGGCTATCGAGAAGGGAGAACGCCGGCAGAGGGACCCCTGCCCAAACCTGAACGGGTGCTGGTCGCTAGCTGGAAATGGGCGTGGAAGGGGTTGGACCCTGAAATCCGGTACAAATCACCAGTGTATAAGGCACTTCTCAGACAACGAATTACCAGATCCTTAGGTGGCGGCATAGAGGGGTCACCCCCAATAATAGTGCAACTAGAAACATTACAAAAAGGAGCCTACAGAAGCAAAAGCAAGAGACGGAGTACCGCCCGGTAGCATCCACCTGAGGACGGATGGACCTGCCTCTCTTAGAAGCCCAGGCCTGGAGGGGGAGGCCAAGATTAAAAGGACCTCACCCACCGGACCTAGAAGAATTAGGAAAAGAAAGCATTGATGAAGAGCAACGATCGACCCCACAAAAAGCTTGCACATGTATAAAGGCTCTGGCGAAAGCAATGGCAGTGATGGCAGGACTGGTGGCTATCCTAGCTATCCTGTACCATTATGGTAGTCACCCTTGGGTCCTAACCCATACCAGGGTCCAACATGGGACGATTAAAACTGTGCAGTAGACCTGCTGGACAGTGGAATCAAGAACCATCTTGATGGTATGGGACAAAAACCAGACCTAGCTCAACCTCACAAGAAGCCAAGAGGGAGAGCAGGTAGACTGGTTAGCAGCACTCAATGGAACAGAAATTAAATTGAACATAGCTAAAGATGGCGACGCAACCAACGGGACGGAGGTACTACAGGCAGTACAACGAATGGAAGATGGAGACCTCGTGCTACAGGTGTTGAAGCTACAAGATCAAGAAACAAAAACTGTGAGATGTACGTGGATACATGCAAGATCTGAAGACCCGGGATGGTACTGCACGTGGGGATGTAGGCCGCTGGCGGGCCTAAAGAACCTGGGGCCTCATGTACAAAGCTTGCGTACGCACAAAAAAGTGGCGTACGTCCTTTTCCACGCTCACGTTTAGATGTATCAAACGTGAAATGATCGTAGAAATGTGCGTGCCCCACGCCAATTTCAGAGCTGGCGTACGCACGTTTCTACAGCTATTGTTCCTTTGGCGACACTTAGAGGTGACGCTTGGAAACTGTTAATAATGTGAAAACAAGTAGTCATCAAAGTGATGTGCACATCAGAGACACACTTATGAACAATTAACACACCCACATGTTTGCGAATATATAGGTGGTTAGAAAAGCATGCGTAATGGGATGAAGAAAATGATATTAACAAAGGCAGCGTTAGCGTTGTTAGAGGACCTTGCAAACGTGAGCGATTTAAGGAACGCGAGGATTTAGTTGCAAACCATGATAATTGGCTCATAAGCTGATTTCGGTTACCAAGGCCAGTGTTACTGGAGCTGTGCGCAGAGCTGCGGCCGGCCTGAGAGCGCAACAGGGGCCGGCGAGTAGATCGGGGTTGTGCTGACTATGCTGGGGTTCCTGGTGTGGCGGCCAGGGGGGTGAAAAGTTATGCAACTATTAAAGAGGGAAAAAGCTCGACAACGCCACCCTGGGAATTTCACCCAGGGAATTACTCAACCGTAAGGCACAAAGGTTCAAGGTTACTGGAGGGCAGAAGACGTGGTTCAAGGTTTAAATATACAAATTTTATTTAACATTTGTTTAAAAAGTATCCCAGATAAAACCCATTCACACAACAAATGAAAGAAACCTAATCAGAGCTACGACCGAAGTGGATGGGCAAGGGCTAGGGCAGGATCCACCAAAAAAAGGCAAAAATAACCTAAATCACCAGGCACACGTGGCAGAAACTCTCAGTGAAGAAAACCACTCCCAAGGACACAGCAAGACACGACGGAGGACCCCACCACCAGGTCACCAGCACCACCACCACTGGCCTACAGCAACTGAAAAGGGAAAAAGAACATTAATGAGATGGCACACAAAGAAAAAAAACCCCAAAACTTAACAAAAACTATGAATAAAAGAGCAAATTACAAGCTTAAACAAAGTAATAACTACCCAAAACAAAAAAACTAAAAACAAAACTCACAAACAATTTACAAAACAACTCTAAAATAACAAAATAAAATTACATAAACAAAAATCCAGACTCAACCTAGACACACTATCACAACCGTACGTTCACACTCATTCACTCAGCATAAAGGGAATCTGTCCCTAGTAAAAAGTATGCTTATGCCCGGACCGCGGTGTACGGCCGAACAATCGTCCTACACAGCGTATATCTTAGGAGCTGCTGGCGGCCTGCAGGAAAACGCTGTGGGCAGTGTCAGGCAACGTAGTGAAAGTAGCATAAAATAGCACCAAACAACGCGGTAAACAAGCAGTAAACAAAGCAGCAGCGGCCCAATAAGGTGGTTACAACACCTAGTCAAAAAGGAAAAACACTATTAGCGTGTGCTAGATGCGAATACGATTGATGCAGTGGCACGTAACAATGTACATACCTTCTCAGAACGCACACTCACGAGGAGGAAGGATTGGACTCCAGGCAGCCGGCATCATGCACCTGTGACCAGACCAACATTAGCCACCTAGCAGCACCAAGCACAACGCTGAGACGAACAACATTTACCCCCGGCCAACGATCACGATAGCGCACACACACGGGGCGCACGGAGCAGCACACACACAGGGCGCACGGAGCAGCACACAAACCTACAACAATTATATACACCTTAAATATAAGAACAGACAAAACGACGAGCGAGGTGAAGCAGCGGGCAGCAGGGCCGGTCCTAGCTATGGGCAATGTGGGCGCTGTCCCCGTGGGGGGCGCACGAGCGCCCGAAAATGAAAAAAAACTCGCGAATTTTCAATACCGCTCATTAAGTTAGCGGAGCGGGCGCCCCCGTGGGCGAGGGATTGACGAGGTAGAGGGGGCGCCGGACAGACTGATCGGGGCGCACGCATCCAGGGGGCGCAGGGACGGCCGTGAGGGCGCACGAGAAAGTCTTCGTCTCGGGGGGGGGGGGGGGGGGGGTTCGCCCAGGGCGCAAATGTGGCCAGGACCGACGCTGGCGGGCAGCCATACCTGTCGGGCACACGACCTCTGACCCGGAAGTATCGCGGGTGACCATGGAAACGCAGAGGCGGACACGGTGGGCAAACCACCGTTTCATACCGACTCACCTCAATGACTAGCAGAAGTAGGGAAGGGAAACCATAGCAACCGTCAACAGAAAGAGCGAGGGGAAAAGAGAAAAAAAAACGCTCGTACTGCTACAATTTACCCCCCCTTTTTATGTCGTCGTCCCGACGATGAACCGCAAACACGACTAGCTCCAGGGCCTAAAAAATGCAGTGACAGCATGTGATACAAATCCCTGAGAGTTTGCAGCCCCCAATGCCAAGTCTCCCACCGGCCTTGGAATACGATGGACATTAGTATGCCGACCGGCAGTTGATCGTACTGATCTCCGTGGTGCCATGTCGCTGGTGTGAGAGGGGCTGGTGAAGGGAATAACCAGAGATGCGGATGGCTGGACAGGGACTATGACAGGCATGGCAGGACCTGGCTCAGTGGGAACCAGGTCAGCTGGATAACGTGGCCCTTGAGGGGTTGATTGAGTCTCGGCCCCGGTTCGGGTAGCTGGAACAATGGACGCAGAAGCAGTTTCAGGGACCATAAAACACAGGTCGCCATCACAGGACAACTCCTCATCAGAGGCTGGCCTACTCGGGAGGGGTGGGTAACTGGCAGCAGCACAATCAGGGGACTCTGCTCCAATTACAGCCTTTAACAGAGTACGGTGAATGTGCTTGACCTTGGACTGATCATCCTTTGGGGCAATAGAGTACACAGCTCCCCCTTCCTTAGGTGCTTTAATGACTTTATACACTGTAGGGCCCCATATGTCTTGCATCTTGTGCCGCCTTCTGGCTGAAATCGCGCAACAAAACCAACTGACCTTCCACCAGGGGTTCACCTCGAACACGTTGATCATGAGCTTTCTTTCTGCGTGCTGCAACAGTCTTCAGTCGTTCCTGTGCACCATCGAACGCCATCTGCAATCGGGCCTGGTGCTCATGAATCCATTCGTGAACATTTCCCCTCACGGGGTCTGACACTCTACCCAACAGGAAGTCAATGGGGAGTCTGGGCTCCTGTCCAAACATTAAGAAAAAGGGTGACTCACCAGTTGCCTGATGGGGAGTGGTGTTATAACAATAAAGAACCTGAGAAAGGCAGGAGGTCCAATCTCTTTTCGGGATGGCGGCAGTGTGCGCAGCAGGTTGTGGAGAGTTCGATTGAATCGCTCACACTGGCCATTGCCAGCTGGGTGGTATGGGGTGGTGTGAGACTTCTCAATGCCATAAAGACTGCAAAGCTGCTGAATAAGGGCACTCTCGAAGTTACGTCCCTGATCAGAGTGTATCCTGGCCGGGACCCCGAATTTAGAAAACCACACTGCCACCAAAACCTGAGCCACGGTAGTGGCATGTTGATCACGGGTGGGGATAGCAAGTGTGTACTTACTAAAAATGTCCGTCATTACCAAGACATTTTCCATGCCATTACTAGCAGGATCCAACAGAGTGTAGTCGATAGCCAGAATCTCATTTGGCCTGGATGCCAAAAGATGTCCCATAGGGTTCCGTGCGGTGGGTAGGTTGTCCTTGGCAAACTGACACCGCTCATATGCCTGGCACCACTGCTCAACCTCTGTGGACATACCTGGCCAATAGCACCTGGATCGTAGAAGAGCTAGGGTACGTTCCACACCTTGATGGCCATGCTCTTGGTGAAGCTGGGTTAACACCTCCCTGATTAAAACCGCAGGCAAGAGCAGCTGGAATATCGGCTCCGCACCGTCCGGGTGGAAAATCTGTCGATACAGGATCCCCTCCCTCTCCACGAACCGGCTCCATTGAGGCAGCAGAATGAGTGCAGATGAGGAGAGTTGCTGCCGCTCTCCATAGTCGGGACGCCTCCCCTGCTCCCAGTACCTCCGAACTTCCTGGATCACTGGGTCAGCCTGTTGAAGGGCCCAAGGCGTTTGGTGAGGCAACACCGTCACAGTTGCTTGACTTACCACAGTCTTTTTTTTCATTTTCAAGGCCTGCTGGAGGGGTTTAGGAATCGAGGTGCCGGGGAGCATGGCTTCGAAGTCTGATGGGCCAGGCGAGTGCTGTCGGGACAAAGCATCAGCATTTCTGTTGTTTCTACCAGACCGATATTTCAGCTCGAAGTCAAACGAGGCCAGTTGAGCCGCCCAGCGCTGCTCTGCCGCACCCAACTTGGCAGAGGACAAGTGGCTGAGTGGATTATTATCCGTGTAAACGATGCAGCGGTGGCCCAACAGATACTCCCTGAATTTCTCACTCATCGCCCACTTAAGGGCCAGGAACTCCAACTTCATGGAACTATAGTTCGACATATTACGCTCTGTGGGCCTTAGACCTCGGCTAGCATAAGCTATAGGTCTCACCTTGCCTTCTTGCTCCTGTGAGAGCACTGCTCCCAGTCCACCATGACTGGCATCGTCCTCGAGGATGAAGGGCAGAGAGAAGTCTGCGTAGGCAAGCACTGGGGCAGTGGTGAGCTTGGTCTTCAGATCTTCGAAACTCTTGCAGCACTCCTCTGTCCAGTTCTCAATGGCAGTCTGGGTGGACTTCCATTTGGGCCTGGTGCTTCCCAGCTCAGCTACCAGTCGATGAAGGGGAGCTGCCAGCTTTGCAAAGCCCTCCACAAAGCGGCGGTAATAGCTTGCAAAGCCCAGGAAGGACCGGAGCTCTGAAACTGTCTTGGGAGGCTGCCATTTTGCCATGGCCTCTATCTTGGATGGATCTGTGGAGACACCATTAGCGGAGATTACATGACCCAGATAACACACCTCTGGCTGGAAGAAGGCACATTTAGAGAGCTTTGCCTTTAGTCTCTCCTGCTGAAGCCGAGCCAGTACAACATCAAGCCGCTCAAGATGCTGCTGTACAGTGGAAGAGAACACAACAATGTCATCAAGGTAGAGGAGCAATGACTGACCCTGTTGATCACCAAAGATTCTCTGCATTAATCGTTGAAAAGTACTGGGAGCATTACAAAGTCCGAATGGCATTCAATTCCATTCGAACAAGCCAAATGGAGTGCAGAATGCAGTCTTAGGCCGATCCTTTTCAGTGACCGGGACCTGATTGTACCCACTGGCCAAGTCCATGGTGGAGAACCAGTCAAAGCATACAATGACTCCTCGATGCGTGGTAGCGGAAACGCATCCTTCCTGGTCTTTCCATTTAACTGCCGGTAATCAACACACAAACGCAGACTCCCATCCTTCTTCCTAACTAGCACAATGGGAGAGGCGTAGGGGCTACTACTCTCTCTGATCACCCGTGCGGCAAGAAGCTGATTAATGTGCTCTTTTACAGCTTCATAATCAGATGGAGGGACACGCCTGTAACGCTGGTGGACGGGGGTCTCATCTACAAGAGGAATATCATGAGATATTAAATTGGTACAACCTAAATCACCGTCATGAGAGGAGAAAACAGACATATACTTTCCTAAGGAGAGACCTCACCTGACCCTGCTCTTGAAGCTGCTCAATGAAGACAGAACTAAACCCTCCACCTGATCCTGTACTGTAGGTAGGGCTGTCTGGGATGCTACCGTGGCTACAGTAGATGGAACCTCTGTAACTCCTGCAGGTAAGCTCACAACATTCACCTGTTGCAGAGTGCCAACAACGGTGCGTGGGTATAACAATACCTTGATGGAACCAACGTTAACAATAGGTATATATGCTGTACCCCTAACCACCCTAACCAAAGATGGAGAGGCCAGCAGACCAGCAGGTAATCCAGATTCCAGGGGCTCAAACAGCGCTGAAGCATCAGAACTCCGCTCTGCGCATGTGACTGCTACAATTTTCATCACGCCACATGGAATGTGGCATGCACGCTTACCTCTGACCTTTCCCTTACCTATCAGCTCTGGAGGGGTCTGCGTGGACACCTCTGAAAAGCCTGAGCAACAAATGGCAGTTCAAACAATGCTAATCCATGCTGCACAAAGAGCTCTTGGTAGCATTTTGGGATCACATTCATCCCCATCACACCAGGGGTGTAAAGGGAAGCGTCACCAGGAGGATCCCTCACTACCAAGATGCCACACTGGGAGATCACCTTGCCACATAACTTAACATTTAGCTCCAGATAACCAAGGAAAGGAATATCCAACCCATTAGCTGCCCTGAGTTGCAACCAGTTGCATGATCTAAGGCGCTCGTGACCCCATGGTTCAAAATGCTCACGGAAAAAGCTCTCTGTAATAGTGGACACCATCGAACCAGTATCCACCAGACATGGCACCTGAACACCACCCATGACAACCTCCAAATGGGGACAAGACGCAACCAGATTTGACGCACCAGCCAATTCACTATGCACAGCATTGGAGCCAGTAGAAGCCCCACCCAAACTGTGGCTCTGCAGTTCGGTGAGTACTAGTTTTCCGAAGCAGGAGTGGACTCTGGCTGCCTAGCTGCGGGCCGGGAAGTTTGTAAAGAGAACCTAGAACGAGGGGGAGCACGCACACCATGACATTCTCTAGCAAAATGACCAGGTTGCTGACAGCGTCTACATATTACAGGTCCACGCTGTGCTGAGTGACTGTGTGGAAGAGGACGCTGCATTAGAGCAATAGTTTGAGTCAGCTGAGTAAGCTTTTCTTGCTGCTGCCTCAACATTTCCTTCATTTCACTCATTTCAGATGATGGTGAAACACAAGCAACCGGGTGAGCACCCTGGACCCCATATTGAATGCCACTAATGGTGGGGAAGGAGTTGCTGCGGCCTCTAAAAGCACTTGGTAGACCCTTGCGTTCCCCCTTATTGCCTCCCCCCTGACGTCAAGCAATGTGGCTGCGGGCTGTCTACGCACAAACTGTTTAAGCTCTCGCCGCAAGGTGCCATCTATGACCTGCTCAACAAACTGATCCCGCAACAGAACCTCAGAATTGAGCATTCCGGTCGGTGCACGTTGCTTTACCCTCTCCATAAGACTCATCAAAGCAAGGGAGAATTCCAGTAGTGTTTCTCCTTCATGTTGCTTCCGGGAGAAGAAAGCCTCCTGTAAGGCTACATAAGACTCAGAGCAGCCATAGAGTTCCTGAAGTATAGCAATAATCCTAGCTGGATCCCTACGCTCTACACTTGAGCGGTATTTGAGCTCTTCACGTGCTTCCCCCTCTAAATGATCAAAGAGGAAGAAAGCCTGATCAGCTAGGGATAAATGACGAGCCCTCATGCATGCCTGCACTTCCTCAACCCACTCACCCAGCGCTATCCCGGATCTTCCCCTGAACATGGGGCACTTCCTGTCACGAGGCACAAACACTAACCTCTCTGCTGCAGGGACACTGGCACTGGCCGGAGGCACCGCTGATGAGGTTGAAGGTATGGCGCTAGGGGAGAGTCCAACAGGGGCCTGCTCTTGACGTAGCCTCTCATTGTCAGCTTTCAGCTGTGCAACCAGATCTCGCAACTCTTGCAATTCCTCCTCCATGAGTGCCGATTTTAATAAGGAACCGCTGCTGCTTTGTATTAATGCCAAAAAAAAAGAAAAAAAAGAGAATAGAGCACACGTCTTCTCCCTTACTTCTACAGTAACATCCTGCCGACAACGCCAAGTTTGTGGCGGCCAGGGGGGTGAAAAGTTATGCAACTATTAAAGAGGGAAAAAGCTCGACAACGCCACCCTGGGAATTTCACCCAGGGAATTACTCAACCGTAAGGCACAAAGGTTCAAGGTTACTGGAGGGCAGGAGACGTGGTTCAAGGTTTAAATATACAAATTTTATTTAACATTTGTTTAAAAAGTATCCCCGATAAAACCCATTCACACAACAAATGAAAGAAACCTAATCAGAGCTGAGACCGAAGTGGATGGGCAAGGGCTAGGGCAGGATCCACCAAAAAAAGGCAAAAATAACCTAAATCACCAGGCACACGTGGCAGACACTCTCAGTGAAGAAAACCACTCCCAAGGACACAGCAAGACACGACAGAGGACCCCACCACCAGGTCACCAGCACCACCACCACTGGCCTACAGCAACTGAAAAGGGAAAAAGAACATTAATGAGATGGCACACAAAGAAAAAAAAAACCCCAAAACTTAACAAAAACTATGAATAAAGGAGCAAATTACAAGCTTAAACAAAGTAATAACTACCCAAAACAAAAAAACTAAAAACAAAACTCACAAACAATTTACAAAACAACTCTAAATTAACAAAATAAAATTACATAAACAAAAATCCAGACTCAACCTAGACACACTATCACAACCGTACGTTCCCACTCATTCACTCAGCATTAAGGGAATCAGTCCCTAGTAAAAAGTATGCTCATGCCCGGACCGCGGTTTACGGCCGAACAATCGTCCTACACAGCGTATATCTTGGGAGCTGCTGGCGGCCCGCAGGAAAACGCCGTGGGCAGTGTCAGGCAACGTAGTGACAATAGCATAAAATAGCACCAAACAACGCGGTAAACAAGCAGTAAACAAAGCAGCAGCGGCCCAATAAGGTGGTTACAACACCTAGTCAAAAAGGAAAAACACTATTAGCGTGTGCTAGATGCGAATACAATTGATGCAGTGGCACGTAACAATGTACACACCTTCTCAAAACGCACACTCACGAGGAGGAAGGATTGGACTCCAGGCAGCCGCCATCATGCACCTGTGACCAGACCAACATTAGCCACCTAGCAGCACCAAGCACAACGCTGAGACGAACAACACTTACCCCCGGCCAACGTTCACGATAGCGCACACACACGGGGGCGCACGGAGCAGCACACACACAGGGCGCACGGAGCAGCACACAAACCTACAACAATTATATACACCTTAAATATAAGAACAGACAAAACGACGAGCGAGGTGAAGCAGCGGGCAGCCATACCTGTCGGGCACACGACCTCTGACCCGGAAGTATCGCGGGTGACCATGGAAACGCAGAGGCGGACACGGTGAGCAAACCACCGTTTTATACCGGCTCACCTCAATGACTAGCGGAAGTAGGGAAGGGAAACCATAGCAACCGTCAAAAGAAAGAGCGAGGGGAAAAGAGAAAAAAAAACGCTCGTACTGCTACACTGGCAACAGGGGCATTCCATCAATGTTAAAATCGTATGTGATGCGCAAATGCAGCATCAACTAACAACTAACTAACTATGAACTAACATCGTGGCAAGGTAGCCTGGTTCAACGCACGACTTATTCATTATGACTAACAGCATGGTTGGGAACAGGCTGGAGGCTGGCACGGTGCGCGATGGGTGGCTTCTACTCGTTTGATTGTTCCGTATGTATCACTGCTTTACATACGGGACAATTAAAGGAATAAACTCTTTACTTACCCAGAAGCCGTGCCAGTGTGCCAGCGTGCCAGTGTGCCAAAGCATATTTCGGCATGTGCGCTTTCAAATATCATGTTTTTGGTTTTCTTTATTTCTTTATTTTCCGCTTGTGAAATTAGAGCTGCAGAGCTTTCTAACAAGAATACTGAACACAGGGAGACAATCAGGGGCTTGTCAGCAAAAGCGGGCGTAAAATGTCAGCTGCAGCGCCACACCTGTCCACACCTGTGTGTGCGCTGCTCGGATCCCATTTACAGACATTTACAGCCTCACACACACACGCTCCCACTCACGTCTTTTTTTGGTCATATTTATATCTGTTGACAGAACAGAAACTCCACTTCATTCACTAGAATCTTTAGCTCAGACTCTGTGAAATTCATTTTCTTTCCTTTGTTCGTCGCGTTATCTGAATGGACAAAAAGGTGAATCTCAGGTCCAGGGCATATTTAAATAGATTTGCATATGTAAATGGGGCGTGGACAGGGAGGAGTTGCACGTGCGCTGAATTCCACGTTGATTGGGATGTACAAAAGAAACGTGCTTGGATCCATGCGTACGCACACTTTGATACATCTGAATTTTTTTGTGCGTACGACAGTTTCCGGGTTCTGGCGTACGCCAAGGTTTAGTAGGAAATTTTCAATTTTCAATTCAATTCAATTTTATTTGTATAGCCCAAAGTCACAAAGTACATTTGCCTCGGAGGGCTTTACAATCTGTACAGAGAATGACACCCTCTGTCCTTAGACCCTCGGTTCGAGTGAGGAAAAACTTGCCCACAAAAAACCTTTTAACAGGGAAAAAATGTGGAAGAAACCTCAGGAAGAGCCACAGAGGAGGGATCCCTCTCCCAGGACGGACAGACGTGCAATGGATGTCACGTGTACAGGACAATCAACATAAACATTTTGTACAGTTACAATGACTTACAGAATGACAATGAATGATAAAGTGACCACAGTAGTAGATATAGTAGTATTAATGACAGTAGTAATATGTGTAGTGGGCGCCGTCCAGGATCACAGCAGCAGCCACGATCCACGAAAAACCTGCTGGACGACAGAGCACAGAAACTCCGGGGAAGTTTGGTCAGCAGCATGCATTAATGAGACATGTCCAGAGACAGACAGACAGACAGACAGACAGACAGACAGACAGAGAAAGAGAGAAAGAGAGAAAGAGAGAGAGAGACAGACAGACAGACAGACAGACAGACAGACAGACAGAGAAAGACAGACAGAGAAAGACAGACAGAGAAAGACAGAGAGAGAGAGGCAGAGTAGGAGGGAGGGTTTTCGGTAAGGGAGATGTGACTACATCTTTAACCAATACCGTGCCTGGCTAGGCATAACCCTGGGGAGTCCCCCGGCAGTCTAATCCTATAGCAGCATAACTAAGGGATGGCCTGAGCCAGCCCTAACTATACGCTTTATCAAAAAGGAAGGTTTTAAGTCTACTCTTAAAAGTGTTGACCGTGTCTGCCTCCCGAACCCAGATTGGTAGTTTGTTCCACAGAAGAGGAGCCTGATAGCTGAAAGCTCTGGCTCCCAATCTACTTTTGGAGACTATAGGAATCACAAGGAACCCAGCGTCCTGAGAGCGCAGTGTTCTAGATGGATAGTAAAGTACTATGAGCTCTTTTAGATATGATGGTGCCTGACCATGAAGAGCTTTGTAAGTAAGGAGAAGAATTTTAAATTCTATTCTAGATTTAACAGGGAGCCAATGCAAGGAAGCCAAAATGGGAGAGATGTGATCTCTGATCTTGGTTCCTGTCAGAACACGTGCAGCAGCGTTCTGAATTAACTGCAAAGTCCTAAGAGACTTATTAGAGCAGCCTAATAACAAAGAGTTACAATAGTCCAGCCTTGAAGTAGCAAATGCGTGGACTAGTTTTTCTGCATCCGCCTTAGAGACAATGCGTCTGATTTTAGCGATGTTATGTAAGTGGAAGAATGCAGTCCTCGAAATTTGTTTTATGTGGACGTTAAAGGACAAATCCTGATCAAAAACAACTCCAAGATTCTTTACAGTGGAGCTGGAGGCCAGGTTGATCCCCTCTAAAGTAACTAATTCTCTAGAAAGAGAGTTTCTGAGGTGTTTGGGTCCAATTATCAAAAAATTGTACGTCATCCAACTTTTTATATCCTTAAGGCATGCTTGGAGTTTAGTTAACTGATTGGTTGCATCAGGCTTGATTGATAAATATAATTGGGTGTCGTCAGCATAACAATGAAAATTGATAGAGTGATTCCTAATAATGTTCCCTAAAGGGAGCATATATAAACTGAATAGAAGTGGTCCAAGTACAGAACCTTGCGGGACTCCATGACAAACTTTGGTCTGCATGAAGGATTCATCATTGACGTGAACAAACTGAGATCGATCTGAAAAATACGATTTAAACCAGCTTAGGGCGGTTTCTTTGATGCCAATTCGATGTTCCAGTCTCTGTAAAAGAATTTGATGGTCAATGGTGTCAAATGCAGCACTAAAATCTAACAGGACAAGTACAGAGATGAGTCCTTTGTCTGATGCCATTAGGAGGTCATTTGTAACTTTAACTAATGCAGTCTCTGTGCTATGATGCACTCTAAATCCTGACTGAAATTCCTCAAATAGACTATTGTTATGGAGAAAGTCACACAGCTGATTAGCTACAGCTTTCTCAAGTATCTTAGACAGAAAGGGAAGGTTTGATATCGGTCTGTAGTTGACTAAGACCTCTGGGTCTAGAGTGGGCTTTTTAAGAAGAGGTTTAATTACAGCTACCTTAAAGGACTGTGGTACATATCCTGATAATAGAGACAGGTTAATCATATCTTATAACGAATTACTAACTACAGGTAAAACATCCTTGAGCAGCCTGGTTGGGATGGGGTCTAAGAGACAGGATGACGGCTTAGCTGCAGAAATGATTAAAGTTATTTGATGAAGGTCGATGGGAGAAAAACAGTCTAAATACATAAAAGGTTTTACAGCTGTTTCAAAACTTGCTGTATCAGAATGCAGATCAATGCCTGTTGAGGGCAAGAGGTGATGGATTTTGTCTCTAATAGTTATAATCTTATCATCAAAGAAGCTCATGAAATCATTGCTACTTAGACCTAAAGGAATAGATGGTTCAGTAGAGCTGTGATTCTCTGGCTACAGTGCTGAAGAGAAACCTGTGGTTGTTCTTATTCTCCTCAATTAAAGAAAAGTAATAGGCTGCTCTGGCATTACGGAGAGCTTTCCTGTATGTTTTGAGATTATCTTGCCAGACTAGATCAGATTCTTCCAGTTTAGTGGCACATTTGCGTTCAGATTTACGTGCCTCTTGCTTTAATTTACGAGTCTGCTGGCTATACCATGGTGCTAGCCTTCTTTCTTTAATTATCTTCTTTTTCAGAGGTGCAATAGAGTCTAGAGTTGTCCGTAATGAGCCTGTAATACTATCAACAAGATGGTCTATTTGTGAGTGGCTAAAGGAAGTAGACAAGTCCTCTGTTACAGTTAGACATGGCATTGAATTCAATGCTGAAGGAATCACTTCCTTAAATTTGGCTACAGCACTATCAGATAAACATCTGCTGTAGAAGCGTCTACACAAAGGCTTATAGTCCGGTAGTATGACCTCAAAGGTTATTAAAAAATGATCAGACAGGGTCAGAAGCCATTATATCGGTTTTGCATAAGGAAGGAAAAGATCCGAGTTTATGTGAGGGATATAGACCGGTGAGTTTACTCTGCAATGCAAAACAAATTTTAGATTCAAAATGAATGCATTATTGGAACAATGAAAGTATGGTCGACAATACAAAAGAAATTAAATATATCAAGCTCTGTGAGCAGAGCAACAAAAATTGCTCAAAACCCAGATTTTGTACCATGTACAATGGACACAGGATTCGAGAAATGGACGAAGACAGGGTTAATATTTATAGGACAAACTTTTAAGGGGCAGATTCTAAAATCATTTGACCAACTCAAACGGGAATTTAACTTACCGAATACTGATTTTTATAAATATTTGCAACTAAGACACTATCTCCAGAAACATAGTGAGTGGGAAAAAATATGCAAAGAACCGACCAAAGTTGAAAAATTGCTTATGTCATATTCAGAGGGAGAATCAAAGAAAGGGCTTATTTCAAAATTGTACAAAGCAATACAATATGAATTAAGTGGTAATAATATGGATGTCAGAGAGAGGTGGGAATTGGAAGCTAACATAATAATAACAGACGATGATTGGGAGGAAACATTCAGATCTGGACATAAAATAACCAACAGTCCAACATGGAGGGAGTTTGACTGGAAGGTAAGGATGCGTTACTTTAACACCCTTTCTATTACCTCAAAGTTTAGTAATACATCTGATTTGTGTTGGAGGGGTTGTGGGAACGTGGGGGATTTCACTCATATATTTTGGGATTGCCCAAAACTCCTAAATTTCTGGAAATCTGTACAACAAGAAATAAAGAAGGTTCTGGGTATAGATACACGCTTTGAGCTAAGCCTATACATACTGGGTATAATACCTGAGGATTTAACTAACAGAAAACACAGCTACTTGCTGAAAGTCTTGCTTCTGATAGCAAGGAAAATGATCACAACCTCTTGGTTGAAACCACAACCCCCCAATATAACACAGTGGAGAGACAGAGTAAAGAAGGTATTTACTATGGAAAAAACTACAGCAAGATTGCAACTGAAACTGGGAAAATTTGAAAGAAGATGGGAACCAATAACAAAGATGATATCAGAACACTAAGCACCTTTTTTTTTTTTTTTTCATTTTAATTTCTGTTAATTTTTGGAGTGAAGTTATTTTGGATGTCTATTATTATTATTGAAAAATTTGTTTAATTCCTTTTCTTATCTCAGTGACGATCAATGATAGTGATTGTTAAGTGAAGTATCTGCATTATTTGACTATAAGGGATGTAGCAGTAGTTTTTTTTATGGAATACTATATGTATCAGCGTAAATGGTGCTGGGAAAAGGTAGTGTGTGTGTATATCAATATGGGTAGGCAATGATGTTGATTTGAATGACTGTAACTGACAGACAGAAGAAGAGGATTCTGTGGGAAGACTATTATATTATCAATTTCAATGCCATATGAAAGAACAAGATCAAGAGTGTGGTTCAGACAATAAGTCGGTTTATTTACACTTTGACAAAAGCCAATTGAGTCTAATAGAGAGATAAACGCAGTACTAAGACTATCATTGTGGTTGTCCACATGAATGTTAAAATCACCTACAATAATTACTTTATCTGTTTTAAGCCTGATGCAAATTCTGCAAATTCAGATAAAAATTCTGAATAAGGACCTGGAGCTCGATATACTGTAACAAATAAAATTGGCTGCAAAGTTTTCCAGGTTGGGTGAGTGAGGCTAAGAACAAGACTTTCAAATTAATTATAATTTAGTTTAGGTTTAGGATTTATTAATAGACTTGAGTCAAATATGGCTCCAACTCCACCACCTCGACCAGTACTTCGAGGAATATGAGTATTATAATGACTCGGAGGAGTGGATTCATTTAAGCTAACATATTCATCCTCCTGCAGCCAGGTTTCAGTGAGGCAAAACAAATCAATATCATAGTCAGATATTAATTCATTGACTAAGACAGCTTTAGATGACAAAGACCTGATATTCAATAGTCCACATTTAATTCTCTTATTTTGGACTGTTGGAGATGTTGATTTAAGTTTTTATGACGAACTCCTCTTCTGTTTGTTTTATCTTTAAATAATGTAGGTGGACGGGGGACAGACACAGTCTCTATACTAAAGGACTGGGTGGGCAGCTGCTCTAATGGAGGCGCAGAGAAGCGTGTAAGACTGCAGCTCTGCTTCCTGGTCTCAACTCTGGGTTGTCGACATGGTTTTGGTCAGCTAATAAACTTGGCCATATTTCTAGATATGAGAGCTGCTCCATCCAAAGTGGGATGGATGCCGTCTCTCCTAATCAGACCAGGTTTTCCCCAGAAAGGTGTCCAATTATCTATGAAGCCCACATCGTTTGCTGGACACCACCTCGACCGCCAGTGGTGAAATGACGACATGCGGCTAAACATGTCATCACTGGTCACATTGGGGAGGGAACCAGAGAAAACTATGGAGTCCGACATCGTCTTGGCGTATTCACACACCGAGGAAACATTAATTTTAGTGACCTCCGATTGGCGTAACCGGGTGTCATTACCGCCGACGTGAATAACAATCTTACTGTATCTACGTTTATCCTTAGCCAGCAGTTTCAAAAAAGACTCGATGTCGCCCGCTCTGGCCCCCGGGATGCATTTAACTATGGCCCCCAGTGTCGCTAACTTCACGTTTTGGACTATGGAGCTGCCAGTGACCAGAGTTGGCCTCTCAGCGGGTGTGTCGCTGAGCGGGGAAAATCACCAGAGCTGAAGTGGTCTGGAACTCGCTGAAAGCAGAGTCCAGGTTGATGGCAGTGGCAACAGTATATCCCAACTGCAATCATTACCTGGTCTACATCAAGATGTGGGAGTTCCCTGAAGGAGAACGAGTGTCCACAGCGCATCTAACTGATGGACGATTCGTAGCGATAGGACCCCGACTGCCTCCACTTCGGACAGCCACCGGGAACAACGACGGACCAGCAAAACCAATGACCCGAGAGGTGGAGACGCAGACCACCTCTGTCACCGAGCCTGAACCACCACGGCAATCCCCTCATACCCCGACTACACCACCAGAGGATCCACCAACCTTGCAGAGGGAAGATCCCGTGTCCAAGGCATACCGGGAAACCAAGGAGCAGGCCAACGCCAGGGTTACGGCCATCTTAACCCACTTGGATCTCAGCGACAAGGCCACCCCGGCGGCAAATGCAGAAGCAGAAACTCGTGCATGGATGAATTGCTCATCGTTGATCGATGGGACGGGTCTCCAGAGCCGCCTCAACTGTCACCACCCCTGTCGGAGAACCCGGAGCAGCGGGTGATCTCAAAGAGGGGGTGTCAAGTAAGTTGAGATCCCTGGTCCGCTGACACACCAAAGGAGTTAAGTTAATGGTCATGGGGACTTCCTGATATGCCCATCAAAGGCATAAAACCTTGGACATTTCGGGACCTTTCATTTCTGAGTGGACAATTGGGGACTTTCTGTTGGAGTATGAGTAATACATGACGATAAAAATGAGCTGAACTAAAGTGTGATCAATACTGATTTTGTGTTAAACCATATAAGGAATGAAATGTTAAAATGAGTGTAACCATGAACAGAAAGTGTGATTATAACTGTGTTCTGATTCTGACTGCTGGAAATTGTGAAATCATTGCAATAGCTAGTAGCCAGGAAAGTGAGTATAAATAGAATCATGCTGAGAGGTTGGGCCAAGAAACTTGGACCTAAGGGACGGGAGGGATGAAGCAACCAGGAAACATCTGGGAGGATGAGCAGGAGGAAGGAACTACGGCCTAATATGGTTGGACTCCAGCGAGTGACTCATTGTCGCCTGATAAGGGAAAAATCCAACAAACAGAGAGTATAAAAACCCATGCACAACGGAAATAGTGGTTATCTTCATCAGCCGGCACCCAAGTCAGAGAAATGCTGGACGGCAGACCAAAACGGGAGCATCAGATCTACTGACTTAGACTTAAATCACAGAGAAGGAACAGACGAACAGTCTAACATCGCAAGAGAAGAATCTGGGGAGCCACGGCCGGCAGGAGGGAGCCGAGCGTTGGAGGATAACCATCCCAAAACCGGCTGTGGGCCTCGACTGGACCAAACAGAACTCTTTTCATGTTCATCCTGCCAAAAATAATATGGACATCAGGAACTTTCTGGGTGTTGGCCAAAGCCAGGGACTCTTGACGAAATCCAGCAGTACGGCAGTCGTGAAAGGACTGGATCGACTGACCATCGCTTCACCCTTTCCCTCCCTCTCTCCAAACTGGACCAACCTCAATAACTCAGCAACAGCCTTTGTATCAGGTTATCAGATTTATTAGTATAAGAATAGTATATTAGAGGATAGGCTTAATCAAATTTGAATGAATTAAACTGTATGCTCGCCCTTGCTCAACTTTGCAATAAAAATATCCACTGCAGTTAAAGATTAAGTTGTGGACCTCGCTTTTATAACATCTCCTATAGGGCGTAATCATAAGTTATAGTGTGTTCAACATCTGATGGTTCTAACGGGTTACTCTAGCCTACTGAAATTAACAGACCCTTGAGGCTCGCTGTACGAGCCACTAAAAAATATCCTAGCAACCATACCAAGTGCACAGATCAATGAGAGGCTATAAATTTGGCTCATAGGGGCTATTCGGTCAGGTGCTATACTAGAGCAAGCAGGGTAGACGTGCGGATGAGTGCAGTTAGAAGCTAGGCGAATCTCCTCGCCACCAGCTTGAACAATCCTCTAAACTGCCCCGATGGAGTTAGACCCACGGGCTTGAGGATCGGACCCGTTAGACGGAGAGCTGGACCGGTACCACCTGGACAGGGGTTAACTCGGGATCTAACATCAGTCATAATATCAATGGTGACACACACACAGTGTTTGTGCTAAAAAAACGTTAATGATATTATTAAAAGAAATCTTTAACATAGCTAGAAAAACACTTCCGGGCAGAGGGTCCTCAGTTGTCTCATCAGATTGTAGCTCGCAAATCGTCAGTGGACGAGCATTCTGGGTAGTGTAGGCCTTTCCGCTATCCAAAACATAGGAATAAAAGTTTATTTCTCAGGCTAGAAGGAGAAAAAAAACATACTGAGGGCCACAACATAAAGTTATCCTATTGTTAAATTATCAGTGACACTTTGGCGTGTTTGTGCTGAGAAACGTTGATGATATCAATAAAAGAAATCTTCAACATAGTGAGAAAAACACTTCCGGGCAGAGGGTCCTTGGTTGTCCAATCAGATTGTAGCTTGCAGCGTTATGTATCGCTGTGGTCGGGTTATTATTGGAGTGAATGGACGGCTGGAGCTCTGCTCTGAGCGTCTCTAACCAGCGCAAACGGATTATACTGGAGTCAATGGACAACCCAGAGTGTTTCATACAGACGCGGAAGGGTACCTTTTACGTCGGTATCAGACGTCAAGGGGCATGACAAATCGTTAGTATTTAACGCGTTGGGAATGAGAACGGGTTGACTAACAACTATATTCACAAACACACACAACAAAAAAATACAGAAAAGGGAAAATAGAAAGAGAGCAAACACTCAAATTCATTCATCTCCTCCACACACACTTCTCTCATACTGAAGAGAGAGAGGTATGAGTAGAGTTTTCAGTAAAGGGAGATGTGACTACATCTTCAACCAATACCATGCCTGACTAGGCATAACCTTGAAAGAGACAGTGAGAGAGAGAAACAGAGAGAGGGGAGGGAGGGGGAATCCCCCCGGCAGTCTAGTTCTATAGCAGCATAACTAAGGGATGACCTAAGCTTAAGTGGATCACATCTTATTAATTATGACAAGATTACTTAGTGGGTTAGTTACTCAGATCAGATCAGATGTGTAGGATTTAGTGGCATGTAACAGTGTAATTGCTGACTGCAACCCACTAACCTCACCCTTTACTTACTCACACATTTAGCAGAAACTACAGTGGCCATGAAAAACATGAAAGGTCCTAGTTAGAGCCAGTTGTCTGTTCTGTAGGTACAAAAGGTTAATTCTAGTGTAATAAGAACATTTTTTTTCACTTTGATTATACACTAATGATAACATGGTTATGAATATTATATTGTATTGTATTGTATATGTATTATTATGTTGTCCCATAAATCGGACACACTGGACCTTTAATGTATTCCTCAAACTGTGCTATAAATATATGTTGCACTTTATGGTATTATGTCTAACAAACAACAACTTTGATCTATTAACACAGACATAATTGAATAAGATACTTTTACTTTTAAAATATCTTCAAAATTCATTTCTAATAAGGGATTTAAATAACTGGGTCTTCAGATTCCAGCAAAGACATTCAAAGCTTTTACTTAAGATGAATATTCCGAGTTGTCCATATTCTCAAAAATAAAATTCTTCCATTGGAGGTGTTTGGGGCATGTCCTCGGGATCCCCCAGGAGTGTTGTGGAATTTTATATCCTTAGGCCCATGTGTGGGCCTTGGGGTCCCTGGCGGTATTAATTGTTTGGCTTTGGTTAGGTGCCAGTCTATCTCAACACTGTGGTGGCCAGGGTCACAGAGACCTGTTGCTGCCTTTATAGACATAATAAAAAGCTTGCTGTTGACATTCCGATCTGCATAAACAGACATCTGTGTCTCCAGACTAGAATATGCTGACAATAACACTTGCATGGGTAAAAACATTCTCTTTGACTAAGTCTGAGCGTGTAGTATTTGTGGTGTTATCTTGGGGTTTAAAGTCTATCCACCAGCATAAGTTTGACAGAATGTGAGACTGATTCTGGCACTTCTGATGAACTTTGAGAGTGTCTCTAATTCTCCTTGGCCAAGTGTCAATAAAAAATACAGCATAAGACATTAGAGGCTCCTGAACACTTTCTGAACTCCTGACCTCACTATTGACCTTTGACTTCAGCAGTTTCTCCACAACAAGGAGGAGTTGTACTGCGTTGCTGCGGAGAAGGACTGCATCCACTGCAATCTGACTGAGGATAAGCAAAAGAAAATGGATGGATGGAGATTATACTGTAAGCAAAGAAAACAAAAACGTTACAGTGTGCTATTTAACAACAAATTCTTAACATTCTTAAAACACTTTTTACAACACACAAGCTAGATTCTATAGTTTTAGAAATAGGCACACACATTTTTACAACAAATTTAGTTTAGTTTTTGGAGGTGCACCAATAAACTTAAAACATCTGCCCAGAACAACAATTGCAATTAATTAAGCAACTGTACATTAATTCTGTACAGCAGGGCTATTTCAATAGTAACTTTGAAGTGACATTTAAGTATTTAAATACTTCCTTAAGTATTTAAACACTTCCTCTGTACTCTTATTCTACTTCCAAATCTGCCTCAAGTGGAAATTTACAGGAATCAAAACCATTCCTGTAAATTTCCACATTATTTATATAACATATAACTAGTACATGTCTAGCAGATTATGTAATCACACACTCCCCAGACTCTGATTCTACACATTTCTTAATACAGTGTACGGTACAAGAGTTAGAGAGGTCCTCCCTGTCACAAGCTGAACCCTATTTGGGGGTGTGTTTTTTTCCGAGCCTGTCAGAATGACGGACAGTCGGCCCAACAACATCACATAACAGTGTTGGGTTTCAAAGGCTCTGCCGGCATGCCAGACTCTTATGTGGGCATGTCTTTGAAGCCCATATCTGGTGGGCTGGATGTCAAACAGTACCAGGTAAATATAGAGGCTGTACATCAGGTATTACAGACCAGTTCCTTATTGTAGAAGAATCTCATACAGAGTCAGTGCAGAGTGAAAAACATATAAAATATGTTTTTTACTTAGCTGTCAGAAAGTTCATATAATGATGTTGAGACAGCAAGGTGAATTCAGTATATGCTGAGAGTTACTGTACTGTGCTAGGCTCAAGATGCAAAACAAAGTGAAACAAACACTAGTGCTTTTATTGCGGCAAAGCACTATTTAAATATGCATAAAACAGAAGTGAGCAGAGATGTTATGATAAAAAGCTTTTGTTACATGGCTTGTTCAATTCATTCAAAGGAATAAACAGGAGATTGAACAGATTGTATTGTTCTAGTAGTAGGATATCCTTCTTCTTAAAGAAGTTATGTGCCATTACTGGACAGGAAGATGAAGTGAAGTTTACGTAATGTTGAGCACTGGGAATATCAGTCTTGTGACAGCAGACAGCAGATGACAGCAGACCTGATTTAGTGCTATAGAAATACTATTAAACTCCAATTTGATTTGAATCATTAGCATATCAATTACACCTGCTAACTGTTGTTTCCCCATGGAGAAGACTTGAATGTGTTGTAATGTCAAGGTTGGCCCTATTGAATATTGTGTGGGCCAAGAGAAAACGTTTGTAAAACTTTATATAAATAAACCTGACTTCTCCAGATGGTTTGTTACACAGTTGCTGAAACCGAAAAGGGGCAGGTCATGTGATGGGATAAACCATCTGCCTATCATGGTCTATTAGTAGCAAACTTGAACTAGATCAACAAACCAAATGATGTAATCAAACTCCTATTGAAGTCAGTCAGAAGAAGAGAAAAAAACAAATATATATAATTTCAATCTAAAAAATCCTTCAGTGTCGTTCTTTCTTCCTCTTTTAAGGTAGAAATACTCTTTAGTTCTGATATAACTAATACAAAGAGCCTCTACACTAACCTCTTTAGCAGTTGTCATTGATGTTAGTCAGTAGCTTTCACATAGTGTTTAACTAAGCTCATAGCTCAAAACAGCTGCCAATAGTTTCCAATAAGATAATCACCCCAAGCTACCGTGGTTCACACACAAGCTTTAAGCCTGGTCTCCTGATTATGCCACTTTCATGAATCCAGCTTATTTGCAGGGTTAGTGAATTTTTTGGCCTTTGTCAAGCTTTTTATTTGACAGACACAGCTGAAGAAGTGACAGGAATGTGGGGAGAGAGAGATGGGGAATGACACACAGCAAAGGACCGCAGGTCGGATCCGAACCCTGGGCTGCTGCGGCAAGGACTGAGCCTTCATACATAGGGAGGATGCTCTACCAACTGAGCTAACCAACACTGCGTGCTAGTGAACTTCACCTGCAATTGATTTGTCAAAAGAAAGAAAAGTTACGCTGGGAGATGAAGTTGTAACTGCTGTGGATGAATACCGTTTGGTTATCTAACATAACCTCAGTTCTTAGAATAATATGAGCGAGGTGTCTCACTATGGGATGCAGCCTCCTGCAGCCCTGATAGAAGCATTTATCTCAATCCGCCAATCCTGATTGGCCGGTGAATATGTTCATCCGCGCCGCACCCAGTAGTCCCATCTACTATATATAGTGTGCGCGGATAACATTCCCCTAATTCAATAAGCAAACCTCTTCTCACCGCCCAGCAAGAAGGGTCGTCTGGCGAGAAGAACTGAGGTTATGTTAGATAACCAAACGTTCTTCGTCATAATATTCACTCGGTGTCTCGCTATGGGATATGGTAGCTCCCGTATTGCCAGACAGCTTATCGGACAAGTACCAGCCAGTGGGGAGGGTCCATGGGTTCCAGTTAGGACTCAAGGACCGCGCTAGCCACACACGGCCCTGACACGTCAAGCATGTAGAACCGGACAAAAGTCAGAGGCGAGGACCAACTCACTGCTGAACAAATGTCCTGAACAGACACTCCACTAAATAAAGCCCAGGATGCGGCCATCCCGCGGGTAGAGTGCGCACGCACACCCGCCGGCCCTGGCCTCCTGTTCTGACTGCGCCAGCAGGAGCCAGTCGTCCAAATATGTGGCCAGCCGTATGCCCCGGCGTCTGAGCGGGGCCACGGCGGCCTCTGTGCACCGTATGAAAACCCTCGGGCTGAGAGACAGGCCGAATGGGAGCACACGATATTCGTAGCACACCCCCCGAAAGGCGAATCGGAGATATCGTCTGTGAGGGGGGTAAATGGGAATGTGGAAATACGCGTCTTTCAGATCCAAGGACGAAAACCAATCGTTCGGTCTTACTAGACGCAACAGTGCCGCATGTGTCAGCATCCTAAATTTGTATTTCCGCAGAAACTTGTTCAGGGCCCGCAGGTCCAGAATAGGGCGGATTCCTCTTCCCCCCCCGTTTGGGAACGAGGAAATATCTGGAGTAAAAACCTGACAGACTCTGTTCGGGAGATACGACAGAAATGGCTCTTTTTTCTAACAGAGAGAGGATTTCCTCCTGTAAGATTCGAGCTAATTCTCCCTGTGCTCGTGACTGTATTACGCCGGAGAAACGGGGAGGGACAGCGGCGAATTGGAGCCGGTATCCCCGAGAAATCGTGCGTAACACCCACGGTGAAGCTGCGGTTGCTTTCCAATTCTCCCACTTGAGAGAAAGAGGAGAAGCGCATTGCAGCCCCTGCTCCATCACGGGAGGTCCCGACAGCGGTGCTGTGGCGCCCCCTTGCGGTAGAGCTGGGAAATAACCCCTGGGCATGTTGCTCTGCTCCCCGGGGATGGAGATGCCCATCTCGGGGGCAGAGCCGCAGAGGGCTTGGTGGCCACACTGCTTATAGCGTATTTTTGTTCATTTTGGCTTTTTTTGCTATCTGCACCCTCGGCTCGTGGCCTGGCTGTGACAGATTTCTTTTTATTTTCACACGTTTGGGGACATGTGTGTATGTGTGTGCTTGCGGACATTTTGCTCGGGGCGCAGCAGCCTCCGAGGCGATGTCTCTCCTCCCGTGTACCAGCTCTGGGGTGGGCAGCGGCGGCGTGGGACGCACACAAAACAGCCAGAACGGTGGGCCTGCATAACGGGGAACAGCAGGACGCTCCACCCGAAGAGAGGAAGGCTGTCAGGCCGCTCTCTTCTTCTTCCTCGCCTGGGGGACTGAGGCCGCGGCGGCCGGTGGCGGCGGCGGGACTGCGGTCGAGGCAGGAGATTTTCTGTGCCAGCCGGCTCCGGGCTCTCTCCTCGGAGGGAGGGGCGGGCCGAGCTGCTGCGGCCACTTCGGCATCTTGAAATGCGGCGGCTGAGAGGCAGCTTGAGCAAACGATTTGCGCTGCACTGGAGGTGATGGTGTGGGTGCTTTACGAGGGAGACAAAGTTTCAGGGCTTCGTTGTCCTTCTTCTTTGCCTCACATCGCTGCTGCATCGTGGCCAATGCAGAGCCGAAGACACCCTCCGGGACAATTGGCATATCTAGTATGTCATCCCGCTCCCTGTCAGTCAAGTTAGTGAGGCTGAGCCATCTCGATCGCTCCTGAATGACGAGGGTCGCCATCACCCTGCCCGTGGCCTGGACTGAGACGCGCTGTATGCGGAGGGACAAGTCGGCGATGACTGCCATTTCCTCCCACGCGTCGGGGTCCTGCTTGTCAGCGGATGCCCCAAACAGCTCTGCCTGATAGGCAGTGAGGATGGAGAGAGCGCTGAGAGCTCTGGCCGAAAGGGCGGCTGCCTTATACGCCCCTCTTAGACTGGAACCGCTCGGGCTTGGTTGGCAGCGTCGGACGCCTGGAGGAGGCTGCAGATAGCTGGCTCGTGCTGCCCGGGCAGAGATGCGCAGCTACGGGGGCTTCCACCGGAGGCATCAAGAGGAGACCCTGGGCTTCCATCGCCTCGCAGTCGAGGGATGCTGCGCCCGGGATGGGGCTCCTGTTGCTGTACGGGCAGTAATTCCAAGTTTTGGACAGCTCGGCCAGCAACTCGGGGAAGACGGGAAGAAGCTGTTTTACCGCACTACGAGCCAGGGCGAGCCGCTTGCCTTCATAGCGGGACCCGGTGGGCTCCGCCAGGCCAGGGGACCTCCAGCTTCTCTGCCGCGCGTTTGCACGTGCTGAGCAGGTCCACATGGAGGGAGGGAGCTGGAGAGCTCACCCCGGCTTCCTCCCTGTTGGTAGACTCGGGCAGCTTCGGCTTTACAGCCAGGGCTGGGGCCACTGAGGTGTCGTCTTCCTCCTCGTCCTCTGATATGAGGAACGAGGCGTCATCGTCATCCTCTGTGAGGCCAATTTCCAGCACGTCTTCCTCGGAAAACGGGGGAGCTCGGAGCTGCTCGCACTGGGGGGCCCAGTCGTAGCCAGTCTCCGGAACTTCCCCGGCCATGACCTCGTCTTCCTCCGCGGCTGCGCCTAGGTCAGCGGCGGGGAGAGACGGGTCACGGTCCGCGTCGGGAAACGGGGGAGCTCGGAGCTGCTCGCACTGGGCGGCCCAGTCGTAGCCAGTCTCCGGAACTTCCCCGGCCATGACCTCGTCTTCCTCCGCGGCTGCGCCTAGGTCAGCGGCGGGGAGAAACGGGTCACGGTCTGCGAGGCTAGCTTGGCGGGCTAGCCTGCGTCTGGGTGCGGCGCGGATGAACACATTCACCGGCCAATCAGGATTGGCGGATTGAGATAAATGCTTCTATCAGGGCTGCAGGAGGCTGCATCCCATAGCGAGACACCGAGTGAATATTATGAAGAAGAACTGTGAGACAACAGTGACAAAAAAAAAAGATTATTATTAGTACATACTAGGATGTGCTGCTTGCACACAGATATGTAGACTGTAGGATACATTTGGCAAGTTGTTTTTTCTACATATTGCATTTTTAGACACTGTTCTGTCCCTAACACACTTGCATGCATCACCAGGAGTGTTTTATCTGCTTTATTTTGTTGACTTGCTCAGGTTTTTCCTTGATTTTTGTGCTGTCCAAAGAAGTCGAAGCCAGATTCAAGAGAGACAGAGAGCAGTAGTCAAGTGACATAGACAATAAATGAGAGTGAGGGAGCGCTGCTGTCAAGAAAGCCAGTGAATCAGGGAAATAAAAAGTTATTTTCTGATTGTTTCATAGTAGTTATGTTCAGCAAGAATAAACACACACCCACAACTATACTGTACAGATGTAGCAACTTAAAATTTCCCGTGTTTCCGTGACAGGACCGTGACAGGGCCGTGACTGGTCCTTCACAGGTCCTTCACAGGTCCTTGGCTGGTCCGTGACCGAAATGTAATCCCCCGCGATGACGTAGTCAGTGAGGCCCTGACTGGAAACGCCCCTAAGCAGTCTGTGTGATAACCAGCTGCAATGCCTCATTTGTCCACGGGGAGGAGCAGTGATGTTCCGCTCTCACCGTAAACTGCCTAAACTAAGACACATCTGAACAGATACGCTGGGGTGAGCGGGTGAGCCGATCAGCTGATCAGCGGATCAGTTGATAGGAAAAAAAAAGTTGTGTTAAGATAACACGGCAGTGCTGCAGCCGCTCGTATCTGCAACTCTATGTCACGCACAACAACAACATGTCAACATAAACGTTTTATTGAAGAAAACTTCGCTCGTAACGTCAGTTTTTCAGTATAATTTTGGGCCATTTATGGATATGACAGCTGAAGAGAGACAGGAAGGAGGGGGCAGAGAGACGGGGAATGACACGCAGTAAAGGGCCGTACAGACGTTTTGGCAAACAAGAGTCACCGTGGACTTATCTCTGAACTTTCAAAAGCTGTGCGGTGTATTATTATAATGGAGGGGAGCATAGTGGAAAATAAACAGTGGTGTCCATGTAGAATAAAAACATAACATATATACTGCAAAATTTATTAAAACCAAACATACTTGACTTATTTCATACATATTCTTTCCTTTTACGCTTTACACCATTTAGCCTATGGAATGGACAAAAATGAAAAGGAGTCATTCATGTTCATGAGCACACTCAAATCACAGGGCTACTGTACTGTATACAGTACTCAAACCAGCTGCATTTTCCGCTCTGTAATCTGTGTGACACTGGGAGACCAAAAAGCCCACCAAGTGCAAACAATGAAAATGCTAATGAGCTGTTTGTAGATTTACCTGGCCTAAAGCGTGCACTACAGTAAATACCTGCATAATAAAGGGCTTCCAAAACGCTCGTTTCTGCAGCTCTATGTCGTGCACAACAACAACGAGCCCTCCCCTCCAAATAAACGGGTTATTAAAAAAAACGTACGCTTGTAGTTAGTTTGTTGTTTACATGCAGATGAGCGAGAGAGAGGCGCGAGTGTGTGTGTATGTATGTGTATATATATATATATATATGTATGTGTATATATATATATATATATATATATATATATATATATGTTTTCTTTACGCCTGTGGGATTAACAGAAACTTGTTGCCATCATCACCATCGTCCATCATCACACATGACGGTTTCATAAGTGTATACTGCAAACTTAATTACAGTACGAGCTGCATTTTCCGCTCTGATTTGTGTGACACTGGCCGGGGGGGGGGGCATCAAGTGCAAACAAAAGGTTGATACCTACAGTACATAACAAAGGGCTTGCAAAGGGCTGTTAATCACCAGGTATTCTCCTTCTTTAAGTGGCGTCTCACAACGATCAAACTGTGATCAAATATTCAACAGGAGGTATTATGTTATTCTTTAATTATTTTTGCAAGCGGCATTTAAAAAACGAGAAAAACTCAAAAACTCTCTAAAAACAACATTGCTATAGAGATCGGGACTCCACAGAGTTAGAGCGAAGAAAAACAAAAACGAACAAAAGAAAAAAAAGTCAAAAAGTCAAGCGACCTCAAAGGATAGAACAGTTTTGATTAATGGTGATATTTTTTTATCGCCCGATAAGAGTCTCACGTTAACGCAGCACATTAACGCCGATAACGGCTCACCACTAGTAAAGACAGAACAGCCTAGATGTTGTTGATTTGGTGAATGGTGACATGTTAGATATAAACACCTTCAATTTAATTTCAATTCATGAACACGCTCAAATCATACGGCTACTGTATAGTGTGCAGTACTCAAACCAGCTGCATTTTCCACTCTGTGATCTGTGACACTGGGAGACCAAAAAGCCCATTACTGTAAGCACAAACGAAAGATTAAGCAACGAGAAGGCTAATGAGGTGTGTAAGCTACGTCATCTCCAGGTAGAACAACTTTAAAGAACTCTGTGCGAGAAGCGCCATCTCCTGGTCATACCCTGTAATCACATGAATGGGTGGAGTTACAGTAAAAAATAGACACGCCCAGGAGAAGGAGGGGGGTCTCTCCAGGGACGATACTTAGCAGGCAGCCAGCTGGAACTCAGCTGGAAGACGGCTGCCATTCAGCTGGCGTTCAGCTTGAAGGGGAAATTTTAAGTTGCTACTACTGTACAGGAGTCTTACTTTTATCAGTATAGAATTCAAGGATGAGGACACCAGTACAAATAAAAAAATAAAAAGTCTTCCAAACAAAGATGACTATACAGTGTGAGCGCAAAGCAAACTGAAATCTTCTCTGCTCACATAAACTCACATAAGCGTGAGTCAAGCAGTGTGTGCAGACACACAGACTTCATCTGAAATAGGATCCCAGTCCTTGACCAGAAACGGAGCAGCTCTGAGGTGGCTGCTTCAACACCACAGACCCTCAAGTCAGCTGATCCAGGATCAGCTGTCACACCTTTCCTCTTTAGGTGCTTGTGGAGAAAGAGCTGTGAGCGCTGCACAGTTAAATTCATAAAAAAAAGGCTTGTGGAAAATTTCTTTCTTCTATAAATGGTAAATGGTAAATGGACTGTACTTATATAACACCTTTCTAGTCCTCCAACCACTCAAAGCGCTTTTACAGTACATATCTCATTCACCCATTCACACATTCATACACTGAACACTGAAAAATGCAGCAGGACCAAAGGTTTTTACTACTCCTTAGTACTGTACATTCATAAAAATATTGTTTTGTTATAGGACTGATAACATACTACATACAACATACAACATAATCTGCTGTAGTGAAACAATAGTTCAACCACAACACAGCATGCTGACAATCCAGGATATTAACAAAATAGCTGGCTTGAGCACAGATTAAAACAGAAAAAGGGATGACATGAAATGAAGCTTCCGCTTGGTTCAATCTAACCCCCCTGTCCTCAGCATTATCATGTTTCCTCTCTCCACGGCTGTGATGAAGTGCCGGTATTGCGGTTTTGCATAACATGGCATGACACGTCATATGCTGCAATCCATATGCTTAAGCCTCGGCCTTAGTGATGTTCAGCCTTTGGTGTTGCTCTAAAAACAGTCCTGCTACCTCACTTGTGGTTCTCTTGGGGCCTTAGTAGCTCTTGATTTATGGATACAACTGTGTGCTAGTGATAAAGACACCTGTCCCTTCCTCTATCAGCACTTCCTTCTCACACTGAGGGGTCCTTGTGCTAACCTGGGCTGGAATGTGACCTTGGCAAGCTTTGGGTCAAAGGGCACTATTCTATCAACCCCCACTAGCCATGACTGGGTAGGTCTGTACCCATGTTCTTAAAACCTGTGACAATGATGACCATGCACAGTCATAGCTTTCCTGAGGATCATCTGAGCAGACAAATAGTAATCAAACTTGATTGTTAAACTGAAGTCCTAACATAATTAGTTTAGGTAAATAACTATACCACTATTAATTAATCAAGATAGATATGCACTAATTGTATACCAACAATGAAACAAATGAATATGTGCAATGTGAAAGGTTTGCTTATAGTGAGAAACACACAGAGGATTATCACCCAACTTTGCAGTCCTCCTCAGCTCTACAGTATTCACTCAATCAAATTTCATCAAATTTCATTTGTATAGCCCAATTTCACAAAACCCATTTTTCCTCTGAGGGTTTTACAATCTGTACAGGCAGTGACACTGCAGCTTTTCATTTTTTTGCACTACTCATAAATTTAGCCACTGATAGATAATATGTGTGATTTTGTTTTGTCTTTTCATCCCTTGGTTAAATTTAATTTAATTCTTTTGTTGCAAGAATTTAAATATTAAAACTCCCTTGGTGCAACCACAGTTATATAAAGTTAGAAAATATATAGAGTTCTTGGTGTACTAAATAATGTTAAGGTTTATATGGATGGTGAACATTCTCCTAACAATTAATTAACACCTGAAGTCATTTTCAGAAGGTTGCACAGAGAGACAACATATCTGCATCAACTTGCATCATAAGTTATAGTGTGTACAGTGCAAAACCACAAAAACATACTGCCATGTTGCTTAGTCACTCAGATTATTCTGTGCAGATCGCCCAATGCTGAAGTGCTCTTCTTGTATTGGGCGAGATTATTTGTCTGCATTAGGTTAATGAATAATGACCACTATTGTGATTTTTTTATAGATCCTCTAGGGTCTTCAAGTAATTGATTATCAATATAGTTAGCTAAACTAAATTATAATTTATTTGAAAGCCTTGTTCTTAGCCTCACTCACCCAACCTGAAAAACTTTGCAGCCAATTTTATTTGTTACAGTATATCGAGCTCCAGGTCCTTATTCAGAATTTTTATCTGAATTTGCAGAATTTGCATCAGCCTTGATCCTTAAAACAGATAAAGCAATTATTGTAGGTGATTTTAACATTCATGTGGACAACCACAATGATAGTCTTAGTACTGCGTTTATCTCTCTTTTAGACTCAATTGGATTTTGTCAAAGTGTAAATAAACCGACTCATTGTCTGAACCACACTCTTGATCTTGTTCTTTCATATGGCATTGAAATTTATAATCTAATAGTCTTATAGACCATCTTGTTGATAGTATTACAGGCTCATTACGGACAACTCTAGACTCTATTGCACCTCTGAAAAAGAAGACAATTAAACAAAGAAGGCTAGCACCATGGTATAGCCAGCAGACTCGTAAATTAAAACAAGAGGCATGTAAATCTGAACGCAAATGGCGTGCCACTAAACTGGAAGAATCTCATCTAGTCTGGCAAGATAATCTCAAAACATACAGGAAGGCTCTCCGTAATGCCAGAGCAGCCTATTACTCTTCTTTAATTGAGGAGAATAAAAACAACCCCAGGTTTCTCTTCAGCACTGTAGCCAGGCTAACAGAGAATCACAGCTCTACTGAACCATCTATTCCTTTAGGTCTAAGTAGCAATGAATTCATGAGCTTCTTTAATGATAAGATTATAACTATTAGAGACAAAATCCATCACCTTTTGCCCTCAACAGGCATTGATCTGCATTCTGATACAGCAAGTTTTGAAACAGCTGTAAAACCTGGTATGTATTTAGACTGTTTTTCTCCCATCGACCTTCTTCAAATAACTTTAATCATTTCTGCAGCTAAGCCGTCAACCTCTCAATCTCTTAGACTCCATCCCAACCAGGCTGCTCAAGAATGTTTTACCTGTAGTTAGTAATTCGTTATTATTAATTCGTTATTGATTAATCTGTCTTTATTATCAGGATATGTACCACAGTCCTTTAAGGTAGCTGTAATTAAACCTCTTCTTAAAAATCCCACTCTAGACCCAGAGGTCTTAGCCAACTACAGACCGATATCAAACCTTCCTTTTGTGTCTAAGATACTTGAGAAAGCTGTAGCTAATCAGCTGTGTGACTTTCTCCATAACAATAGTCTATTTGAGGATTTTCAGTCAGGATTTAGAGTGCATCATAGCACAGAGACCGCATTAGTCAAAGTTACAAATGACCTCCTAATGGCATCAGACAAAGGACTCATCTCTGTACTTGTCCTGTTAGATCTTAGTGCTGCATTTGACACCATTGACCATCAAATTCTTTTACAGAGACTGGAACCCGTAAAAATTTTTTTCGTGGGCAAGTTTTTCCTCTCTCGAACCGAGGGTCTAAGAACAGAGGATGTCACTCCCTGTACAGATTGTAAAGCCCTCTGAGCCAAATGTACTTTGTGAATATGATCTATACAAATAAAATTAATTTGATTTGATTTTGATTTTTTCAACAATATATTTATTACAGTTTTTACAGAGATATATAAAGTACACAGACATACATATTCGAACAATATACAAACACTAAGTACATTCAATAAGAGCACTTGAGTTCATGAGAGTTCTTACAGGTGTTATAGAGTAATCTTCAGGTTGCAGCATATGATTGTGGTCCTGTACACTCTCAGAAAATAAAGTACAGAATTGTACCTTTAAGGGTACAATGGCTTGTCAGTTTTGTACCCTTGACACTGGGTACTTATTTGTACCCTTGTGGTTAGTACCTTACAAAGACCAATCTTGTGCCTCTGGTGGCAATTTTGTACCCTTATTTTGAAGTACAAAAATGGACCTTTAAAAAGGATACAAAATTGGCCTTTATAGGGTACAGTATAGTACCATTATTTATTTCATTTTTTTTGTGTGTATCTACATTATACAAAACACAAATATATTTTTAATTTATCAGAATGGATTTTTATATTTCAATTTCATTTAACTTTAAACAATGAAAAATTGTCCATTGCAGGCAAGTCCATTCTCCACCAACCTTAAAAATGCATACATGATAATAACACTTGACACTCACTGACAGAAGATCTAACATTTTCGCATGTCAATTTTGTACATCTTTAAATACTATGTCAAAGTGTGACATACAAACTGTTATCCACAGAATAAGTGTCAAGTACTTGGAAGTCCATTTCCTCGCCTGGTTTTAGTCCATTCTCCATCAACCTTTACACTGCATGCATGATAGTGACCGTCATATGACAGAAGAAACAACATTTTACCACAAAGGATCCACAAGGTATCGATGTTCAAAATGTACTTGAGTTGCCAAAACAGTGACAGCATACTTGACATTGTTGACTCTAACTTCAGACACACTATATATAGCTTTGTCTGTAAAATCTACATTACAAAGGTTGTGATTCTCTGAAATGGAGTAACAATTCATCCACAGAGGGAGGATTTTCAGTGAGAGAATCCATCCCATGAGGTGCCTTTGGAGAAACATCAGTGTGTTCTTCAGGTGTCGTGGAAATGCTAAATTGAACACAAAGTAAGCACAGAAAGCAGAGATGATTTCCACGTCAATTGCTGAGCTGTGACACAACTCGATGCCATCCACTTTCACAACATTCGGAGTTCTCCTGGTGAAGGCCATTTTCCAGTCTCGATCCATCAACTGGATAGTTGGGTATGGAGTGACAGGATCACTCTATTCAAAACCAAAAGGAAAAAAGACAAGCAAATCAGATTAACATGATGTGGAGTTTAGGCCACATAATGTAAGTGTAACTGTACTTTATACTTTCAAACAAGCATTTTAAAAATATATTGTTTTCAAATTGAGTTTTGATAGCACTGAAAACGTAATTTACTGGGTAATTGAATAATGGTTGAAGGCTAACAATTATATTGGACCATCCAGACAGTATTCAACACAGCATCATTATCACCTTACTTACCACTTACAGTATGAATGGAGCCATTATAGTAGCAAAAGAGTATCTCAATCAGTGTGAGCGTAATCAGATTTGTAAATGTGTGACAAAATTCATAAATGCGTAATTAAATTTGTGAATGGTACAAGAATCTGCAAATGTGTATTTAGAATCTCTGTGTGTGTGTAATGAGATTTGACAGTTAACAGGGTTGACAGGGTTAAAAAATAATCTACAAATCTGTATTCAGATTTTTAAGTGTACTGCGATCTGTAAATGTGTACACAGATCTGTAAACTAAAAAATCTATAAAACATTTGCAAATACATACCCAGATCTTTATGTGCTATGTCTTTAGTTACAACTGAGGCGTATCCTTAAATTAGTGGGTCTGTCAGGTATGTTTCGTGTTGTGCGGTGAACAAAAGATGCTTGCAGGATAGACATACCTCTCCAAGAGTAATAAAGCAATCAATGTTCTCCCTGAAGATGTATGGCAGAAAGATGAGGGCTGCTCTGAAGTCAATATCTACAAGACATAAGATATACAAAATAATAGCATTTATTCTATTTCCAAATTCTGCAACTTAATAGTCAATATAATGCGAACATGAAGAAGACATCCCAAAAATTTGTTAAAACTGTTATTCATCAAGATAGCAAAGTTGAGTATCCATCCAATAATGTTAAACAACACATTTAAAAAGGAAATATGTTAACAGTGAATTATATTTGTACACACAAGTTTGTTTAATTAATTTATTTTTATTTAATCAGTACCTTGTAGATCCTCCGTGAGAGTCTCTTTTTAGACAGTGGGGATTTCCCTCGAGCCAGATTGAGAACCTTGGATACAATACAGCTGAAGCCTTCATTAAATCACTGACACACGTTTCCTATTGCTGGATGGATCCGTTCCAACTCATTGTACAACTACAGGTGAAAAATGTATGAGATTTATTTAGTATCCGAGTCCAACTTTTCATGCCCTTGAAACCCTTGAAATGAACTGTCATTACTTAATTACATTATATGGGTAAGGATCCCAGCTATCACTTTTTGATGCATTTTCACTTAGCACAGCCGGTGTCCTTAAGAAAGGGTATTTCTTGATGGTTTCCTCCACAGTCATGCCATCTGCTATCTCCTTTTGCCGCCATGCAAAGGTTTGCTGCATATGGTCTTGTACAATCATGGGGTCTGGATGCATCTTCTGGTACTGGCTATGTAACACCTTCACGTGAGCATCAATGGAGGATGGATCCTCACCAAGAACACTTGATGCCTAAAGAGAATTCAAATACACATGCGACTCAAAACAGGAACCATTATGTCCATATAACATTAACATCCTGTTAACGGTGTCCTTGCCCTAATGTCTGTGCCACAACCTGAGTGGCTCACAAATTCAACTGAGCTTAACAGAATGTGGTACAAGGTTGGATACAGGTTCTTTCTTTTTCGTCAAGGTGTGCACCACTGACCTTGGACAGATAACTCAGACTGGTTCTTGCAGTTTCTCCAGGTTGCCCTGATGTCTTGCGGCAAAACTTCTTACGTAACCTCACTTCATCGTTGTCAACCAGGGGGGCACACTCTGATTTGAATTTATGCCTCAGAGACATATGCCATGTATGTTAGTTGAGACAGACACATCAATGATCAGCATCTTGACAGTGAGACAGGGAGATTAAATAGCTACACACTTGACGAGAAAGTAGGTAAAACCAACTCAGCTAACTTAACTAAAAAGATGTTAGCTTTATGTCCACTGCCCTAAGGATACCTTAGACATGCAAAATTAAAATTCTACAACATTTAGCATTTCCTCGATACATTTAGTTTAGCAATTTCAGAAACCACACCCCACATACATATGTAAAGTATATTACCACTACTATTACCCCTTTAAGTTAATTATTTATTATTGATGTGAGCCAGGGAAGCAACAATGAGTCAGGGGACAGTTCAGTTGTTTTAATAAAAAAATTAGGATGGATGAAATAGCAAATTGTGGTGACCTAGACCAGTGTTTCCCAACCTTTTTTGGCTTGAGTACCCCCTGAGCCTTCTTGTCACTTCAGGAGTACCCCTCACACATATATGCGTTGAAAATTCTAAAAAAAAATAGAGCATAACACAGCGTTTTTTTATTTAATCTTCTTAAACTAAACATAAACTTGTCAGGCTCTCTCTCCTTCTTTTTTTAGCATCAACTTAATGCAGCATAAAAATAAAGAATATGTTTTTTTTGGAATAAAAATAATTGGCCAAAATAGCCTGAATACTAAATCAAAACAACCTTCAAAATACAGCAGGTAACATTTCTCTCTCTCTCTCTCTCTCTCTCTCTCTCTCTCTCTCTCTCTCTCTCTCTCTCTCTCTCTCTCTCTCACTGTAACATAACTGTAACATAACTGTAAATTTAACTAACATGTATTCATCACAAAACTGTGTGTGAGTGTCCTCCATTCTCCTTAAACAGGCATTTTTATTGGTAATCTGAAACAAAACCTGTACCTGTACTGTAGTTGTCTGGTCTTTAGTGAGACACCTTAGCTTTCTTGTCCTTCATCAGCTTAGCTACATCTGGGGACAGAGTGGAAACAGCTGCTATCAGGCTGTTCACCACATCCAGCCTGTTCCTTTTATTTGTTTTTATGTGTGTCAGAGCTGAGAATGTCACCTCACACATATATGTTGATCCAAAAGGTAAAAGCTCAACCAATGCATGTTTTCCCAATTCAGGATATTCCTTCTCCACATCACACCAAAACTCTGTCAATGTCTTTTCTTTGTGTGCCACCCTCAGGCCCCGGTCAGAAGAAACATCCAACAGCTGTTCCTGCAGCCTTGCAGGAAGCTTGTTGCTGCTCTCAGTTGTGGTGAATAGGTCTCTCACCCAATCCAGGCTTTCTGACTTTTTGTCAATATCTTGAAAGTACTGGTTAAAGTCTGTGCTGAGTTTGGACAGATGTTCTTCCACCAGTTTAATCACTGGAGCCCTGGTGACAGCAGAAGAGACAAGATGTGCATGAAGTAATGGGAAATGGCTCACATCACCCTCCTCACATTTCTTTGCCACATACACATTTTGTGAACCCTTCCACTTTCTCGTACATCCGCAGGATGTGTGAATCCTTGCCCTGTAGTGAGAGGTTGAGCTTGTTGAGTTTGGTGAACACATCAGCGAGATATCCCAGGCGCGCCACCCAATTGTCATCCTCAAACACTGCAGCAAGAGGATGCAGCTGCTCTTTCAAAAACGCACAAACTTCACCACGAAGTTCATACAGCCTCAGTAGCGTTTTTCCACAAGACAGCCAGCGGACGTCTGTGTGAAGCAGGAGTTGGTCATGTTGCGCGCCGCTCTCGTGGCAAAGAGTTTCGAACAGTCTGTGATTCAGTGGCCGGGATTGGATTAAGTTTATGATTTTCACGGCGTCATTCATAACAGCACTAAGATCGGGACTCATTCTCTTACTAGCCAGCGCTTCCCGATGAATAATACAGTGCATCCATTTAATCTTGGGGTTTACTTACTTCACTTGTCCTAACAGTCCTTTCACGCTTCCCATCATTGCAGCCGCGCCATCAGTACAGATATGGTTGCATCGGTTCCACTGTATATCAAGCTCTTTGAAAAAACTGTCTATAACCTAGAACATTTTTTCCCCGGTTGTCTTTCCTGGCAGTCTTTTGCAAAACAAAATATGCTCCTTTATGTCCGAAACATCTTTGTAACGAACGAAGGCCAGGAGCTGCGCTTCTCCACTGACATCTGTAATTTCAAAGCGAAATAACCAGCTTGTTTTATTTTGTTCACGACTTGTCCCACAATGTCCAAAGACATATCGTCAATCCGACGGGCCACAGTGTTGTTTGACAGGGGAACTTTCTTGAATGTCTCTGCAGCCTTTTTGTCCATCATAATTTCAGCCATACGTGTTGCTGCACGTATGGCTGATAAACATAAAAAGCAACAACAATAATATATACTATTAAGAATAAGTATCAGAGTACAACGGGGTCCCTACACCCAATCTTGCATGCAGTAGTAGATCCAAAATTGCTCCGTTCAGATCCCCCCTCGCCAACCCCTCCCCCTCCCTTCTCTTCGACGCAATGTTCGGAGCTGCCGAAAATCAGTTTGGAAGCTGAAGAAAGCATGCGGTGCATCCAAGCAGCAGAACCAATGTTACAACGAATTCTGAAGAGGACTTTTGTGGGTATGTATGTCATACAGCGTTTGCAGTGTTTGTGTAGTATATTTGTTTGACTGGAAATACGTGGATATACTTTATACATGTGCATACTGAATGAGTGACACTTTTGCTTGCTCTCTGAAGTTAGCGCGCTAAGCGGAAAAGTTAGCATAGCTAACTAACCACTTTGCTGAATTGCTTTCAATCTACAGAAGTTAGAGGATGAAGCGAAAACACGATATATCACAATTTTTTGGCAAGAGTGGAAGTACTAATGAGAAGAAAAGTGAGAATGTTGAGAAGCAGAACCCAGACGTAGAAGAAGTATGCAGTGAGGATGAGTCCAGGGTGAGAACAGGGACAGAAGGTGCAGACGATGAATCAAGAATTTCTGGACCTGCAGGTAACATTCTGCTACTGAATTGGATGAAAACACCAGTAGTAGAAATCCATTGATCTTGCTGTTGTGCATTAAGTGTTTCACTGAACAAGTTAGCCATTATAAAATGTTACAAAAATTGGGTTGGATGTTTCTTCCTTCTAATAGGCCATGTTGATTAAGATGCTTGAACCAGTTGTAAATACCGGTAATCCACAAAACATGCCGTTGACTATGAGGACAATTCTATCCTGTTCACTTAGATGGAATTCTTAGACATTAGAAATGCCCATTGAATATGGAATTCTTCACAAGAGCTTACAACTGATGCTAGTAGTAATGTAACAATGACTATAATATTTTACCTTGCCATTAGCCTACTTAATGTTTTCAAATGTAAACTGGTGTCTACTCTTCCTGTGTAAAGAATATTATCTTCTATTTTCTTTAAATAAATAAGTCATTTCCTCTTTCTTGTTGTTTATTCTAGACATATCCCAGTCAAGAGCAGAAGGACCCAAGCAGCCACAACTTAAATTCTTCCCTCGGACCCTTCTAGGCAGCCAGAGAAGGAGCTTCATGAAAGAGTGGTACTCTGTCCATAAATGGCTGGAGTATTCCCAAAGTAAAGATGCTGCCTTCTGTTACGCCTGTCGGCATTTCGGTCTTTCCTTTGCAAGAGATTCTGCATTTACAGCAGAGGGTTTTAAGCACTGGAAAAAGGCTTCATACTCTGATAGGGGGTTTGCTGCACATGCAAAGTCAGAGTCCCATAGAAATGCCATGATGGCCTGGATAGACTATGAGAAAATGCCAAAGAGCATATGTGCATCCCTGAGCACAGGGAATGAAAAATTAATTAAAGAGAACCGTGAATATGTGAAAGCTATAGGTGAGGCCCTACTTCTAACTGCAACTCAAAATATTGCTCTGAGAGGTCACGATGAGACACATGATGGAAACAAAGGAAATTTCCTAAGTGTAATGGAATTGTTGGGCAAACATGATAAACTGGTGGAAAGAAAAATGACATGTCAAAGGAATGCCACTTACCTGGATCATGCAACTCAAAACGAAATGTTGGACTGCTTAGAAGAAATTGTGCGCAACTCTATAATTAATGAGGTTACTCAAAGTGAGTCCTTTAGCATTATGGTTGATGAAACTAAAGACATAAGCAAGAAGGAGCAGATGTCCTTTCGTTATCAGGTACTACTTTAATGGGTCTATAGTGGAAAGTTTTCTGGACTTTGAAGCTGCCGAACGCTTGGATGCTGGATCACTTGCACAAAAAATTACCCAGCTAATGCAAAAGTATGGACTTGACTACAGACACAATTTAGTCGGGCAAGCATATGATGGGGCCTCAGTTATGAGTGGTAAGAACACAGGAGTGCAGGCACGCATTAAAGAACAGGCCCCATTAGCATTCTATGTACATTGCAACGCACACTGTTTGAACTTGGTGTTAGTTGACACAGTAAAATCTCTCAACGAGGTCAACTGTTTCTTTTCACTAATGCAAAAGTTGTATGTGTTTATGTCTGGCTCTCATGTCCACCAAAAGTGGATTGAAATTCAAAGAGAAATGTATCAGGGACCACCAAGAGAGCTCCAACGATTGATTCAAACCCGGTGGGCATGCAGATACAATGCCTGCAAAGCTGTTAAAGACAGGCTGCCTGCCATAATGTGCTTACTGAAACAACTCTCGGAGGAGAGAAATGGGGATAGGTCCATTGATGCTAGAGGTCTTCTTGCACAAATTGATGTGAGGTTCATTGCCCTCCTCCTCACACTGACTCGTGTTTTTGGTGATATTAAGACACTTTCAGATGCTTTACAGGCACCACAATTGAATTTGGGAGTAGCAGTAACCCTTGTGGATTCAGTTGTTAATGCACTGAAGAGTTACAGAGAAGGCCCTGCCTTCGATGAAATATGGGCCAATGTCATCAGTCTTGCTGATGAATGTAGTGTCAATGGTGGCACAAGAGGGCGGCGAGTAAAGCCAAGCTCTAGGCTAGAGGAGCATTACTTATCCTTACTAATTGCTCAGAGGCAGGTTAACATGGATAAAGAGTCTTTTAGGACAGGCTCATTTCTTCTTATTCTTGACACGCTTGTCTCAGAAATGAATAAAAGATTCTCTAAAGAAAATTGTGTCATTATGGAAGGGATAGACGCTTTAAATCCTGCCAGCCCCACATTCTGTGAGAAATGTCTTATTTTGCCTTGCAATATAAATGTATTGCGGATGATCTGGATCACGAAATTCCTCAACTTAAAAGAGTATTGCAGAGGAAAAAAGAGTCTGGTGGTGATATACCATCAAATTTATTAGAGCTCTCATTTTTTCTTGAGCCATATGCAGAGATATTCACAGAAATGTACAAAAACTGCAAGATTGCAGACCTGTAAGCACAGCAGCATGTGAGCGGAGTTTTTCTGTTTTAAAATTAATAAAGACAGTGCTGAGAAATTCAATGACTGATGAAAGGCTAAGTAACTTGGGACTGCTCAGCATTGAATCTAGGAGGTCAAGGGCAATAAATCTGGATGAATTTGTTGATGTCTTTGCTAAAAGGCACAGCAACAGAAGGATAATCCTGATCTGAACTGTGCAGATGTCTGATTTGTAACAAAATTATCCAGTTGTAATGTTATCTGATTTGTTCTGAAATTATCCTGTTTATATTTTATTTTGTGGCAGGTGCAGAAATGGTTCTGAGCCTGGTGAAATGTATTCATTGTAATAAAAGAGTATTGAAAACAGGTGTTGTGTTCAAGTGCATTGATGTTCATGTACACTAAGTGAAGTAATTTTAAAGGCAAAGGTCAGTAAATTAATGTGGGTACAATTTCACTACAGTATATTTATTATAAATCAAAATAAGTCAATTTACTCTGTTTGGAGCCCTGCACAGTTACTGCCTTTTAGGCTTTGTAGAGCAGTACATTACTGTGCCTTATTCATAGACTGTAAAAGAAAACATTATACATGTCCCTGGCCTTATTAGTGTAACGGCGGCATTTAGTGGTGATGCGGGTTGGTCTTCCAAGAAACAACAGTAGTATGTAAATTGTGTGTTGCTGGCCATGAATAGTTGAATAACTTAAATATACAAGTAAATACAAGTAAAATATGTTAAAAAATATAAATAGATATAAATATATATATAAATATATATATTTGGGGGGGTATGCCACCCTAAGAATTTGCCTTGCCACCCACTAGCCACCATCAGATTTTTTTTCTGCTGGCGCCACTGCTGACCTGCCTTGAATTCTGTCAGCTTTCGCTTAAAGTACTCTTCGGTTCTCCATACTTTTGAAGGGTGCTTGGTGCTCTGATGTCTCTGCAGATGGGCTGGCTTCATTGCGCTGTTAGCCAACATTTCACCACAGAAAAAACACTGAGGTTGTGGTAGTTCAGAAGACGTCGTAGACGTAAAACCATAAAAAATATATTTATCATTGTACAGCCTAGGTTTAGATTTTGCCTCTTTTTTCGTTTCTCTGCTGTCTCCTCCGATGTCCCCCCTGAACCCAGATGAGAGACTGGACATTTTAACCATTTATCCATCATGTAGCAGCCACCAGATATTTTTAATATGCGTCATCCGTTGTCATGGCTTCCGTTGTATATTGCGCATCAGGTCATTGTCTTCCCGAGGAAACGAGTTCCAGCCGCAAAAGTACCGTTTTATTGATGAGCAGGATATGACATTGCTGAGAAAATTTAGGCCTAGACCTATCATCTTGGAAATTGTAGGCCTATTAAATAAATTACTTACACAGCAGACATTCTGTTTTCATATTACGAATATTACGAGTTTTTGGACTACAGTTTTTGTAACGCCTTTTTCAAAAAAATAAATAAATAAAAAATCTCCCCATGCGCTGCATACCCCCTGCAGTACCTCCGCATACCCCGGTTGGGAAACACTGACCTAGACTGACCTACAAAAAATTAACCAAGGCTCAGCAAAAAAAAAAGCTTAATAAGGAGGAGAATTTTACTCATAACAAGCAAATAGCTGCTCAAGTGATGATCAAGAAATGTTAAATGAGCTAAAGTTTCCTGATAAAGAAAAGGTATTAAAACGATTTGTTCCAAAATATTTAATGATAGGATATATGGTTTGGCCAGAAATCGTTCCTGTTGAGGGGTACTTTTTTCTCTCTCTCAGGGGTGTGAGATGTCTCAGGAGCCGCTGTGGTTGACCCCTCTACTCTGATTGGTGGGCTCCACATGGCCCTGGTTGCTTGGCAACCAAAGCTTGCCCCTCCCAAGACTGTGATTAACTTTATTGAACTCTCTGTATAATAACAATGACTGTCAATAATACAATTTTAATGTCAGCCATTTTATCCTTCTCTCTCACATACACACACACACACAGAAGACAAAAGGCTTTCAAAACAACCGCCGCGGTCTATAAGGCCCACAGCCTCATAGACCGCCATTTCTGGAAAATTTCTGGAAAAAAGCAGAGATACCAGTTTCTTTTGATCGCTCTAAAAGTCACATTCCCTAACTTTAGCCACATAAATATGTAGAGCTCAGGATGCTCACAGTGAGCTGGTTCAATGATAGGATATACGGTTTGGCCAAAAAGCCTTCTTGTTCAAGGGTAGTTTCAGCGGTGTCAAATGTCACAGGAGCTGCTGCGGTTTAATTAGCTAGCGCGCTAACATTAAAAACCTTAACATTTTGTCAACTAACTTTACACTGCTGTTTGAATGTGAATTTACCTCTGAATCTCTGGGCTTCGACTTCAGTCACCTCTACAACTTCCTCACGTATCTTTATTAGCAGGTCCTTGGTTGACAGGCCAACAAGCGCCATGGCTCGAAATATGTCCCGTGGTGGACAAAATACGAGAAATTTCTGGAAACAGTCAGGGTTTAGTACAACAACCAATCCCGTTTGTGGCCAAGAGCTCTAGCAAGTAAGTGTTTGCGAGCCTCGAATTTGAGACAAACACGGTTAAACAAGCTTACTTTGTCCTAAAAAAAGGACAAGTTAATGAAAAGCGTAGTAAAAGCAACACTTACCTGAGAGTAAAGCTGTCAGCTGTCATCAAATTGATGAAAAAACGCAGAAGGGAAATGTAGAAAAATCCGAAAAATGTGTCTGTCAGATTGTAGAGCTGGCCGACTACTGTTACCGTGTGAAATTAACGTTTAGGTTCCCTGCCCATTGTCTGCCAGGCTGTAGGAAGTCGCTTTGCAAACCATGTCAGGATCTGCCCCTGCCTATCTCAGCATCTTACTAAAGGCTCACGTCCCGACCAGGGCGTTACGCTCCGCTCATTCAAACGAGGTCACTCTAAACTCTTCTCTGTGGTTGTCCCCAAATGGTGGAATGACCTACCAACGGCTACAAGAACAGCAACATCCCTTTCTACCTTTAAAAAACTTGTAAAAACCTTTCTTTCGAGACTGCTTCTCTGCCTAACAAAACTATCAAAACTAACAACTACTCTGTGCTCCTTTTCACCTTGTCAGCTTATGTCCTCCTCTGTAAGTCGCTTTGGAGAAAAGCATCTGCTAAATGCAATGCAATGTAATGTAATGTTTTACTGTGCATGGTTGGACGTGTGCAAATATCATAACATACAATATTGACTGGATGATTTTGGAATTTTTCATGCCTGCTCACAAAAAATATTTTATTTCAAGGCTACTCAAAAATGGCTTAGAAGTTAAAATCTTCATTGAATACTTAAGGAAACAGTGAAGCCTTTTTAAAAATATAACTACTACTGAAGAAAGACTAAATAATTATTATTTAAACATATTAATATAATGCTACTGCCATTTGTAGAGCCTAACACAGACTGTCTATTGTACCCCAGCATGTACAAGAAAAGGTACATATATGTATATATGTATAAATTTGTTAAGTTTTTCCGGTGTAATGTACACTGTCATTAGCCAAATTAATTGCAGCATTTTTAGACCCCTCTAACTTACACGCTTTACTCCATTGTTCCATTGTCAATTCCTCCTGTAAGTCAAATCTCCATGCATTAAGTTTAGCAGCAGAGGAATCAGAAGAACACATCACCATCAATTTATGCAATTCAGATATCATACCTCTAACAGAGGGGTTTTTAGTTAGGATTTTCTCTAATGTGAACAAAGGGGGAATTTGTGTAAAATCATTTTTTAGATTTAAAGATTAGTTAGTCAAAACTTAAGTCTTCCATCACCCCCGAAAGCATCTTTCACCAGTCCAGGAAGCCTGAGGGAGAGACTCAATACTTCTCTAACTGGGGGGCTTTTCTGCAGCATAATAGAACATTATAGTTTATAATTGGGCTGCCCAATAATACCAAACCATATTACACCATTGCAGCCATTCTGAATTAACGGGCAAGTATATTTATACAGATGTAGCATCTTAAAAGTTCCCGTGTTTCCGTGATGGGACCGTGACAGGGCCGTGACTGGTCCTTCACAGGTCTGTCACAGGTCCTGGGCTGGCCCGTGACCGAAATGTAATCCCCCGCGATGACGTAGTCAGTGAGGGCCCGACTGGAAACGCCCCTAAGCAGTCTGTGTGAAAACCAGCTGCAATGCCTCATTTGTCCACGGGGAGGAGTATTGATGTTCCGCTCTCACCTTAGACTGTCTAAACTAAGACACAGCTGAACAGATACGCTGGGGTGAGCGGGTGAGCCGATCAGCTGATCAGCGGATCAGTTGATAGGAAAAAAAAAAGTTGTGTTAAGATAACACGGCAGTGCTGCAGCCGCTCGTATCTGCAACTCTATGTCACGCACAACAACAACATGTCAACATAAACGTTTTATTAAAGAAAACTTCGCTCGTAACGTCAGTTTTTCAGTATAATTTTGGGCCATTTATGGATATGACAGCTGAAGTGAGACAGGAAGGAGGGGGCAGAGAGACGGGGAATGACACGCAGTAAACGGCCGTCTGATGTGGGATTCGAGCCGGGGCCAGCTGCAGCGAGGACTGTAGCCTGTACACACGGGCGCCTGCACAACCCACCACACTACCGGCCATAGGCTAAATATGTCAAGTATGTTTGGTTTTAATAAAGTTTGCAGTATAAGCTTACAAAACCATCAAAAATATATTTAGGCATTCCATGAAAGACTTTATTCGCAAGGAGGCTAGGCCAGGCACAAAACAGGAGCTCGTCGAGGACATACAGACGTTTTGGCAAACGAGAGTCACCGTGGACTTTTGCAACAGACTTATCTCTGAACTTTCAAAAGCTGTGCGGTGTATTATCATAATGGAGGGGGGCATAGTGGGAAATAAACAGTGGTGTCCATGTAGAATAACAACATAACATATACTGCAAAATTGATTTTAAACCAAACATACTTAACTTATTTCATACATATTCTTTCCATTTACGCTTTACACCATTTAGCCTATGAAATGGACAAAAATGAAAAGGAGTCATTCATGTTCATGAGCACACTCAAATCACAAGGCTACTGTATACACTACTTAAACCAGCTGCATTTTCCGCTCTGTGATCTGTGTGACACTGGGAGACCAAAAAGCCCATCAAGTGCAAACAATGAGAATGCTAATGAGGGGTTTGTATGGTTTACCTGGCCTAAATCGTGCACTACAGTAAATACCTGCATAACAAAGGGCTCCAAAACGCTTGTCTCTGCAGCTCTATGTCATGTACAACAACAACGAGCCCTCCCCTCCAAAAAAACTGTTAATTAAAAAAAAACTCTTGCTTGTATCTGCAGGTCTGACACAGGCCTGGCAACCCTGTGACGTCCGAACCGTTTTTGCCGGCCGGCATTAGCGCAATCAGCTGTTTCCCGACGATCAAACTGTGATCAAATATTCAAATATTGTTTTGTAGGTATTTAAGGCACGCTTTAGGCCAGGTAAACTCCACAAACACATTCATTCATTCATGGCGCTAACTCCATTTAACGTTGATAAGTGTTGGGGGAAGAATGTGAATTGGAGCGGCACCAACGGTAAACAGCCACTGCTGGACAATTTGAAAGAGCGAGTGCACCAGCACGTTTCCCAGCGCCTCCCGAACCTGTCTGGGGACCATTGGCAAAAGGTCCAGAACCGTATTAACGAAAAACTAAGGAGTCCCCGAAAGGCTGATCCAGAGACGCAGCGCGCTGGCTTCAGTCGCTGATGGACATTTGCCACAAAGTTGTTGTGCATTGTATATATATATATATATATATATATATATATATATATATATATATATATATATATATATATATATATATATATATATATAGTATTATTGTTTAATTTTTTTAGAAGTGTTATTATACGTTTGTTTTGTTTGATTTGCATGCGTGTCTGTGCACTTAAATACATAAAAATTGCAAAAAAGATTCTTGCTTCATGGAGTTTTCTTTACGCCTGTGGGATTAAGAGAAACTTGTTGCCGTCATCACCATCGTCCATCATCACACATGACGGTTTCATAAGCGTATACTGCAAACTTAATTTTGTTATTTAGTTTATATATGCTTCCTTTAGGGAACATTATTAGGAATCACTCATCAATTTTCACTGTTATGCTGACGACACCCAATTATATTTATCGATCAAGCCTGATGCAACCAATCAGTTAACTAAACTCCAAGCATGCCTTAAGGATATAAAAAATTGGATGACCTATAATTTTCTGATGTTAAATTCAGACAAAACTGAGATTCTTGTAATTGGACCCAAGCACCTCAGAAACTCTCTTTCTAGAGTTACTTTAGACAGTATCACCCTGGCCTCCAGGTCCACTGTAAAGAATCTTGGAGTTGTTTTTGATCAGGATCTGTCCTTTAATGTCCACATAAAACAAATTTCGAGGACTGCATTCTTCCACTTACGTAACATTGCTAAAATCAGACGCACTGTCTCTCAAGCAGATGCAGAAAAACTAGGCCACGCATTTGTTACTTCTAGGCTGGACTATTTTAACTCTTTGTTATCAGGCTGCTCTAATAAGTCTCTTAGGCCTTTACAGTTAATTCATATTTGCTGCTGCACGTGTTCTGACAGGAACCAAGATCAGAGATCACATCTCTCCCATTTTGGCTTCCTTGCATTGGCTCCCTGTTAAATCTAGAATAGAATTTAAAATTATCCTCCTTACTTACAAAGCTCTTCATGGTCAGGCACCATCATATCTAAAAGAGCTCATAGTACCTTACTATCCCTCTAGAACACTGCGCTCTCAGGACGCTGGGTTCCTTGTGGTTCCTATAGTCTCCAAAAGTAGATTGGGAGCCAGAGCTTTCAGCTATCAGGCTCCTCTTCTGTGGAACAAACTACCAATCTGGGTTCGGGAGGCAGACACGGTCAACACGTTTAAGAGTAGACTTAAAACTTTCCTTTTTGATAAAGCTTATAGTTAGGGCTGGCTCAGGCCATCCCTTAGTTATGCTGCTATAGGACTAGACTGCCGGGGGACTCCCCAGGGTTATGCCTAGCCAGGCACGGTATTGGTTAAAGATGTAGTCACATCTCCCTTACCGAAAACCCTCCCTCCTACTCTGTCTGTCTGTCTGTCTGTCTGTCTGTGTCTCATTAATGCATGTTACTAACCAAACTTCCCCGGAGTTTCTGTGCTCTGTCGTCCAGCAGGTTTTCGTGGATCGTGGCTGCTGCTGTGATCCTGCATGACGCCCACTACACATATTACTACTGTCATTATTACTACCATATCTGCTACTGTGGTCACTTTATCATTCATTCTCATTCTGTCAGTCATTGTAACTGTACAAAATGTTTATGTTGATTGTCCTGTACACGTGACATCCATTGCACGTCTGTCCGTCCTGGGAGAGGGATCCCTCCTCTGTGGCTCTTCCTGAGGTTTCTTCCACATTTTTTCCCTGTTAAAAGGGTTTTTTGTGGGCAAGTTTTTCCTCACTCAAACCGAGGGTCTAAGGACAGAGGGTGTCATTCCCTGTACAGATTGTAAAGCCCTCTGAGGCAAATGTACTTTGTGACTTTGGGCTATACAAATAAAATTGAATTGAAATTGAATTGAATTAATTACAGTACAAGCTGCATTTTCCACTCTGATTTGTGTGACACTGGCCGGGGGGGGGCATTCAGTTACAAACAAAAGGTTGATACCTACAGTACATAACAAAGGGCTTCCAAAGGGCTGTTAATCACCAGGTATTTTCCCTCTTAAAATGGCGTCTCACAACGATCAAACTGTGATCAAATATTCAACAGGAGGTATTATGTTATTCTTCAATTCTTTTTGCAAATGGAGGCACCGCTGCAGCGGAATACACCAACTTTTAGAGAAAAACGCTCGTTTCTGCAGCTCTTTGTCGCGCACAACAACAACAAGCCCTCCCCTCCAAATAAACTGTTAATTAAAAAAATAAACCCTTGCTTGTATCTGCAGGTCTGACACAGGCCTGGCAGCCCCGAGACGTCCGAACCATTTTTAAGGGTTAGTTTGTTGTTTACATGCAGATGAGCGAGAGAGAGGCGCGAGCACAAGAGAAGAGACGCTTCAGTAATTATGTAAAGACTAGTGGTGGCCACAGCTACTGTAATGCGCCAATGCCGGCCGGCATTAGCACGATCATCTGTTCCCGGAGTAAACAAAGGCAGCTGTCCAGGTGGAAGCTGCATTTCAAAAACACGAGAAAAACTCAAAAACTCTCTAAAAACACCATTGCTAGAGAGATCAGGACTCCACAGAGTTACAGCGAAGAAAACAAAAAAGAAAAAAAGAGAAAAAATAGAGAATCCTCCTCGAACCATAGAGTTCGAGAATCGATTCATGGTGATATTTTTTTATCTCTTGTTTTATGTTCAGCTTGAACAGGAACTTTTAAGTTGCTACTACTGTAGACCACATCTTCCAGTTTTGGAACGATTTGAATTCCTAGATAAGTAAAATTCTTCACATTTCTAAAATGGGGGGTGTATTTAGGTGGATTCATTGTTTATTCTGAGTTCAAAAGCATTATTTGATTTATTGATTTAATAACCAGAAATATAGCCAAATTTGCCGATTAGATCTAAAATGGCTGGAATAGATTTTCCCAGATTTTTAAGAAAGAGGATCATGTCGTCAGCATAAAGAGCTATTCGATGGTCGAGCCTTCCAATTTCTATACCCGTGATCATAGTGTGGTCTCTTATAGCAATAGCGAGTGGTCCAATTGCAATTATAAAAGGGGGGATAGGGGGCAACCTTGTCTACAGCCTCTTCCAATCTATTAACATTATTCGTAATTATTTCTGCATATGGATTATTATATAGGAGCTTGATCCAGTTATAGAATCCCTCTCCCAAACCTAAGTGACCAAGAAGCTCAACCAAATAAGGCCATTCTACCCTATCAAAAGCCTTCTCAGCATCTAATGCCAGGAAAGCTATATATGATGACGCCCTTTGCTCGTGCAAAATATTTATATCTCGTTTAACATTATGGAATTCCAGACGCGTAACCATGAACCCGTTTTGATCTTCCTTGATAATATCTGGCAAAAGGTGCTCTAGAATTTTACAAAGGGGAACAAAGAAGAACAACCAAAAAGGCCTGACTATCTGGTCTACCAAAAATACCTGAAAAGAATAAAAATACATCAAGGGCAACAACCCATAACCTAGTGAGATAACAACGGATACTTTCTGTGTGCACGAGTGTATAGGGTACCCCAGCTTACCTGAGTTCTATATCCCCACCACAAACCTTCACTGAGCATGAGTCAGTCAAACAGCCAAGACGGACAGAGAGAGAGAGATAGAGAGAGAGAGAGACTAAACAGAGAGGCATTTAAAAAGGTGTCCTCTATCCCTGATTGGACGAATGATTGGAGGGTGAACCAATCTCCAGCCCTTCTTGAGCCCACAGGTGGCAATTTGGGGGGGGGGGCTGTAACGCTATGGAAGATCACAGCTCCAGTTGTCAGTAAGGCACTTTTGAAATTCTTTACAATGTTTGGTCTTCCTAAAGTGGTTCAGACCGATCAAGGTACCAATTTCACATCCCGAGTGTTTTCCCAGGTACTAAAAACCTTGGGTATTAAGCATGTGACTTCAAGCCTGTATCATCCTGAAAGCCAGGGGGCACTAGAAAGGTTTCATCAAACCCTTAAGTTCATGCTCAGGAAACACTGTTTTGAGTCTCTAAAGGACCGGGATGAAGCTGTGCCATTTGTGGTGTTTGCTGCCTGTGAAGCTATACAGGAGTCACTCGGATTTAGTCCTGCTGAACCTCTCAGGTGAAAATTAAACAACATTATGACCAGAAAGCCATGGCCCACTCATTTCAACCTGGTGACAAGGTTTTGATTCTTTCTCCTATCCCTGGGTCCACTCTATCTGCAAAATTTTCCGGTCCATATGTTGTGGAGAAGAAAGTCAGTGATACTAACTTTATCATCCAAACTCCCGGCCGCAGACGCAGAAACAGATTGTGCCATGTGAACATGATGAAGCCATACTTTACACCAGGAGATGGAGGTGCCCTGTCCGCCCGTACCTAAAACCGCTACTGGACATGCATGACACAAGCGGCAATGGCGCACCACGTCAGACTTGAGGCCTGGCCAGAAGAAATGTCTAAGGACTTTATCATAAGTCTTTGTGACACCTAAATGTCCAGCCCACGGATTATCATGAGCCAAAGACAGTACCTGGGATCGATATGGACAAATCACACATATCGCCATTAGGACCACATTTTGATAAGTTGCATTCCAGTCTCCACCATCCAAGACATCACCACTCCAACGGCGAATCAGCAATCCGTGGTCCATGAGGTAGGCCACTTTCTTTTTCTTTGCCTCTTCAATACTGAGGACAGAAGACAAACAGTTTTTTAACGTTTTGTCACTCTGTTGGGCTGCAATTAACTCATCTCTTGTGGCCGGCAGCTCCACGGCCTCTATACTTGATATACCGGATTGCTCACGATTAAGTTGAAAATCTCAGGAGATTCTTGACTGTCACAAGCAGTGTCGGTTGCAACAGGGACGTCCACTATCACTGGAGTTGGACTCACTTTTCCCCCAGCAATATCATTACAAAGGAGGAAATCAACACCAGCAACAGGCAAGTCAGGGAGAACTGCAACGTCAAACCAACCACTAAGTAGAGGACACCGAAGATGGATTCTGTGTAGTGGAGCAAGTATATTTACCATCCCGACCCCCCGTACTTTAACACTAGACCGACAGGAGGTAATAGATGACAAAGGTAAGACCTCATCTCTAATGATGGACTGCGAACCAGCTGAATCTCTCAGTAGGGTGATTGTTTTATGGTCTTTTGAATTTCCAGTCAGATACAAAACCCTTCGAAATAAAAGGTTTGAAACAAGGGTCAGGTTTATCATCAACGTCCTCAGACTGTTTGGTAACAAGTGGACACATTTTGATCAAAGACACATCTTTTTGCTGAGAAGCTGAGGGTGATTGCTGTTTTCGGTTCAATGACAGACAGTCGGCAACAACATGGCCTCTTTTGTGACAATAGAAACACTCACGGTTCTCTTGTGTGGGCAACAAGGAACTTTTAGCCTTTTCAGGGGCTAACCGACCAGAATCAGGTCTGGCGGAACGTGAAACAGAAGTTCTGTCAAACCGAGGGGGGGATGCAAACACATTTTTATGGGTTAATACAAACTCATCCGCAAGGACAGCGGCTTTTGATAATGAAGAAACTTTCTGTTCATTCAAGAACATTACCACCTTCTCTGGCAAAGAGCCCTTAAAGTCTTCCAACAGAACAAGCTGACGAAGTGACTCAAAGTTGTTTTTGACATCACTGGCGGCACACCATTTATCAAAGAGGGTGCTCTTCTCCCGTACAAACTCAACAAAAGTCTGTCCATTTGATTTACAGTGTTTCCTAAATTTTTGCCTATAGGCCTCAGGCACGAGCTCATACGCACGCAAAATGGCCTCCTTTAACACATCATATTGCAAACTGTCTTCTAAGGACAAGGCTGACACTACCTCTTGTGCTTTACCTATCAGTTTGCATTGGAGGAGGATAGGCCACATGTCCCTTGGCCAGTCGAGTGCTGAGACTATTCGTTCAAATGCACTGAAATATGAGTCGACTTCGGTCTCCCGAAATGCTGGCACAAGAGAAATATTTTTACTGACATCAAAGCTTTGTCTACTGGATACTGTTTGAAACGATGTGGACCTGTCAGACATGGTCGACGAACGACTGGAGGAGATTTTCAGTGCCTGAACCTCAATTTGCTTTAGTTTTACCTCTTTGTCTGCTTCAATTTCTAGTTTTCGTACCTGTAAGCGGAGATCAAACTCTGCCCTACGTACTGACTCTTTTTCCTGAGCCTCCAGCTGAAGGCGAGTTAAGCGAACCTTGAGCTTAGCATTTAGACTGGATCCCTGAGAGTGTGGAGGAGAGAAAGGGTCAAAACGAGGTAATGTAGCTGGTGCAGATCTCCCAGCATGGTCTGCAGGAGGTGTGAATGGCACAGCTGGTTCCTCGAAACTCTGAAATGAAACACCCACTGCAGTGGAAAGGACATCATTAGCTGAATCCTCAGCCACAGGCTGGGCTGGACTAAGTACATTTAAATCAACCAACTTTTCCAGAATTTGTTTCTTGATTTCTTTCTTGAGTCCATACCTATGAATAGGAATCTCAAAGTGTGCTGCAATACACAATAACATACGACAAACATCAATCTTCTCAAACGAAGGATTATCAACAAAGTCTTGCAAATTAAAACTCAATTTCAATCATATGTCAAACACCATGAGTAATTTCCCATTGATTGTCCGAAGGAAAAACAAATAGATCCCGGACGGGCCCCCAATAGTTACGTTTCCAAAAATACCTAGTAGAACCTAGTGAGATAACAACGGATACTTTCTGTGTGCACGAGTGTATAGGGTACCCCAGCTTACCTGAGTTCTATCTCCCACCACAAACCTTCACGGAGCATGAGTCAGTCAAACAGCCAGGGAGAGAGAGAGAGAGAGAGAGAGAGAGAGAGAGAGAGAGAGAGAGAGAGAGAGAGAGAGAGAGAGAGAGAGAGAGAGAGAGAGAGAGAGAGAGAGAGAGAGAGACGAGACAGAGAGAGACGAGACAGAGAGGCATTTAAAAAGGTGTCCTCTATCCCTGATTGGACGAGTGATTGGAGGGTGAACCAATCTCCAGCCCTTCTGGAGCCCACAGGTGGCAGCTAATCCTCCCCTTCTCACCTGAAGGACAAAGGGAGGAGAGAGAGAGCGAGAGACACACAAAAACCTGTACACGTAACACTCCCCTTAATCAAAAACGGATTGTTTAAGTTTCAATTCAATTCAAGTTAGTTGTAGCTTTTGAAGCTGAGATTTCATTGCATTGATCTCTTAATAGCAGCAAACTTTGGTGTAGCTTGGGACAAGGACTTTTAAAGTACATAACCTCAGTGGCTTTAATTTTTGACTCCAGCTTGTGAAGCTGATTATTTGACCTCTGATGAAGGCTTTGAATGCTTCCTATCTAATACAAGGGGATGTTTCAGAAGTACTGAACTCAGTACTCAAGTAATCAGTAATGTGTTTGTCAAGGCCATTTTTGCTGAAATTACCATTAGGGGGGATCTCGTACCAGCCCTGGATCCATATAGACCAGACTGGCTGGGGCATGGTCTGAGATAAGAATGCTGCCATAATCGCAACCTTTCATTAGTCTATTCATGAATATGATTTGTGTGTGCTTGAAAAACAGGAATATGTTGATACCCCAAGGTTCTTGTCTCTCAATATGTCCTTAAAATTTAATTCCTTAGCAAACTGAAGAATGGTTTCCCCACTCTGGCTGTGTGATTTGTCCAAATGTGATGATTTATCTACAGTAGTAGCAACTTAAAATTTCCCCTTCAAGCTGAACGCCAGCTGAATGGCAGCCGTCTTCCAGCTGAGTTCCAGCTGGCTGTCTGCTAAGTATCGTCACCGGAGAGACCCCCCTCCTTCTCCTGGGCGTGTCTATTTTTTACTGTAACTCCACCCATTCATGTGATTACAGGGTATGACCAGGAGATGGCGCTTCTCGCACAGAGTTCTTTAAAGTTGTTCTACCTGGAGATGACGTAGCTTACACACCTCATTAGCCTTCTCGTTGCTTAATCTTTCGTTTGTGCTTACAGAAATGGGCTTTTTGGTCTCCCAGTGTCACAGATCACAGAGTGGAAAATGCAGCTGCTTTGAGTACTGCACACTATACAGTAGCCGTATGATTTGAGCGTGTTCATGAATTCAAATTAATTGAAGGTGTTTATATCTAACATGTCACCATTCACCAAATCAACAACATCTAGGCTGTTTCGTCTTTACTAGTGGTGAGCCGTGCTGCGTTAACGTGAGACTCTTATCGGGCGATAAAAAATATCACCATTAATCAAAACTGTTCTATCCTTTGAGGTCGCTTGACTTTTTGACTTTTTTCTCTTTTGTTTGTTTTTGTTTTCTTCGCTCTAACTCTGTGGAGTCCTGATCTCTCTAGCAATGTTGTTTTTAGAGAGTTTTTGAGTTTTTCTCGTGTTTTTTAAATGCCGCTTCCACCTGGACAGCTGCCTTTGTTTACTCCGGGAACAGCTGATCGATTAATTACAGTATCTACAGTATCTATGGCCATCACTAGTCTTTACATAATTACTGAAGCGTCTCTTCTCTTGTGCTTGTGCTCGTGCCTGTGTCAGATCTGCAGATACAAGCGAGGGTTTATTTTTTCAATTAACAGTTTATTTGGAGGGGAGGGCTTGTTGTTGTTGTGCACGACAAAGAGCTGCAGAAACGAGCGTTTTTCTCTAAAAGTCGGTGTATTCCGCGGTGCCTCCATTTGCAAAAAGAATTGAAGAATAACATAATACCTCCTGTTGAATATTTGATCACAGTTTGATCGTTGTGAGACGAATACCTGGTGATTAACAGCCCTTTGCAAGCCCTTTGTTATGTACTGTAGGTCTCAACCTTTTGTTTGCACTTGATGCCCCCCCCCCAGTGTCACACAAATCAGAGCGGAAAATGCAGCTCGTACTGTAATTAAGTTTGCAGTATACGCTTATGAAACCGTCATGTGTGATGATGGACGATGGTGATGATGGCAACAAGTTTCTGTTAATCCCACAGGCGTAAAGAAAACTCCATGATATATATATATATATATATACATACATACACACACACTCGCCTCTCTCTCGCTCATCTGCATGTAAACAACAAACTAACTACAAGCGTACGTTTTTTTTTAATAACCCGTTTATTTGGAGGGGAGGGCTCGTTGTTGTTGTGCACGACATAGAGCTGCAGAAACGAGCGTTTTGGAAGCCCTTTTTTATGCAGGTATTTACTGTAGTGCACGCTTTAGGCCAGGTAAATCTACAAACAGCTCATTAACATTTTCATTGTTTGCACTTGGTGGGCTTTTTGGTCTCCCAGTGTCACACAGATTACAGAGCGGAAAATGCAGCTGGTTTGAGTACTGTACACAGTACAGTAGCCTTGTGATTTAAGTGTCCTCATGAACATGAATGACTCCTTTTCATTATTGTCCATTCCATAGGCTAAATGGTGTAAGGCGTAAAAGGAAAGAATATGTATGAAATAAGTCAAGTATGTTTGGTTTTAATACATTTTGCAGTATATATGTTATGTTTTTATTCTACATGGACACCACTGTTTATTTTCCACTATGCTCCCCTCCATTATAATAATACACCGCACAGCTGTTGAAAGTTCAGAGATAAGTCTTGCAAAAGTCCACGGTGACTCTTGTTTGCCAAAACGTCTGTACGGCCCTTTACTGCGTGTCATTCCCCGTCTCTCTGCCCCCTCCTTCCTGTCTCACTTCAGCTGTCATATCCATAAATGGCCCAAAATTATACTGAAAAACTGACCTTACAAGCAAAGTTTTCTTTAATAAAACGTTTATGTTGACATGTTGTTGTTGTGCGTGACATAGAGTTGCAGATACGAGCGGCTGCAGCACTGCTGTGTTATCTTAACATAACTTTTTTTTTCCTATCAACTGATCCGCTGATCAGCTGATCGGCTCACCCGCTCAACCCAGCGTATCTGTTCAGATGTGTCTTAGTTTAGGCAGTTTACGGTGAGAGCGGAACATCACTGCTCCTCCCCGTGGACAAATGAGGCATTGCAGCTGGTTATCACACAGGCTGCTTAGGGGCGTTTCCAGTCAGGGCCTCACTGACTACGTCATCGCGGGGGATTACATTTCGGTCACGGACCAGCCAAGGACCTGTGAAGGACCTGTGAAGGACCAGTCACGGCCCTGTCACGGTCCTGTCACGGAAACACAGGAAATTTTAAGTTGCTACATCTGTATACTAGGGTTCAGAGTACAATTCGAGTCTCCAGCTAAAATATAGTGGCCACTAAGTGATGGCAGCATGCAGAATAAATTAACATGGTTCATCCTTATTTGGAGCATAAATATTTACATAGAGATTCTGTATAGAGGGTACCCTGAACAATCAGATACCTTCCCATCCTATCTGCAATTACCTTATAAACATTAAAAGGGATAGACTTGTGTATTAGAATCATAACCCCTCTTGTTTGGGAGGTAAATGGTGCCGAAAATACCTCTCCTCGCCATCTCCTTTTAATCTCATTTAAAGTCCCCTTTTTCGGTAAGGTGTGTCTCTTGGAGAAAAGTTATTTTGGAATGCATATCTTTTAACCTTCCCATCACTTGTTTAACTTTTTTACGTTTTTGCAACCCTCTACAGTTCCACAATGTCGTCTTAATTTCTAGAACATTGGACATAGCTGCTCTTTACAGATGGTTTCTCATGCTAATATATAGAATTGTACCTTTAAACAACCAAAACATTACAAATAACACAGATGCTTCTAACTGCATTAACCTTTGAACACAAACCCCCTGGCCTAAGGGCCAGTTTCAACCTTCTCCCTGCTATACATTCTGGTAGTGACCAGTCCACAATTATTGAGGAATGATCCAATGTTGTTGATCTTGTCTTATCCTAGACTTAAACACTGCCTCCATTGTTAGCTTAGAAAAAAAATTATAATAATTGTTTTGCCTTGGCATTATTATAATTATACCAAATAGATTCATACAGATAAATTAAATATTAGGGATCCCCTGTACTTTTATTAAATTGTATTTACAACTCAGAATGTCCTCCTGATAGACAAAAAGTAAATGAATCCCCCAAGATTAATATCAAAATCAAATCAAAAATCAAATCAAATTTTATTTGTATAGCCCAGTCACAAAGTACATTTTCCATGGAGGGTTTTACAATCTTTACAGGGAGTGACACCCTCCATCCTTAGACCCTCGGTTCGAGTGAGGAAAAACTTGCCCACAAAAAAATCCTATTACATAGCATAGTAATCCGTTAATGTAACAAATCTTCTCAACTATATAGTGAAGTTCCATGTCTGCAGATTCACCAGTTACAAGATAACACCTTTGGGCCCATATAGAGTTCAGAGTTACAGTTACATGGTGGAGTCTTTACAGTAACCACAGATACTAGTGTGGTGTTCTGCGTGACGCATATGGACTTTTAAATAGAACATGATAAAGGCACACACTTACACACCTATAATGCACAAACACATAGACACATAAAGGCGACATACTAAATGCACAAGCACACAGATTACACAGCTAGGACAGTATTGAATGTTTCTCTGCCACCAGATAACATTCAGCATGTTTTCAGATTGGCCTTGACCAAAGATTAAGGAATCGAGCACACACACACACCATGCAGGCTCATGGGAAACACATAGACAATATTACGTTCATGTGACGCTCAGAACACAGACATATGATTATAAGAAAGTACAGGACATTTGTGTCCAGATCTGGTGATTTGACTATGTAACACTGATGTAAGAATGACGTAAAAATGGGTATAAAAGGTTGTGAAAAGTAAAGTAAAGGGTCGTTCGGATTCGCAAGCAGCTGTCTCTGTGTTGTTATTTCATTGCGTTCTGGAAGGTTTTCTCCACAACATAATTGGCGACGAGGATGGGATTGGAAGAGAAGAACTGATCTGCTGGCTGCATCTTGGACTGGGAGACACTGTAAAACGGCGCCATAAAAAAGGTAAGACATTTCTTGCCACCTTATTGCAGTCCGACCCAGACCTAAGTGCAGTAAGTAGTATCGGAACATTCTCTCCAAAAAAGAAATTCCAAAGTTAGATGTTGGATGTACAGCTGCTGATCCGAGCCCACTCATGCAAAAGCCCCCCTGTAGTGGTGAGAAGTTAAGAGGGAGAGTAAAGGGGGTTGCCTTTTGTGTGTTTTAACAAATTAAAGACTCAAGTCAAAATTGTGAATTGGACCTGAGAGAATTTAAAGAGTTGAAGTATGTGTGTTTTATTTAAGCTTTGAGGCTGCTTTGTGTTTTGTGTTGTGTTGATCTGTGTTTGGGGGATCCTGAGAGGGGATCCTACAGAAACCGAACTACAGAAGTTGAGTCTAAGGTTAGACTTTGTGTTGTGTTGATCTGTGTTTGGGGGATCCTGAGAGGGGATCCTACAGAAACTGAACTACAGAAGTTAAGTCTAAGGTTAGACTTTGTGTTGTGTTGACCTGTGTTCGGGGGATCCTAAGAGGGGATCCTACAGAAACCGAACTACAGAAGTTAAGTCTAAGGTTAGACTTTGTGTTGTGTTGAGCTGTGTTCGGTAGATCCTAAGAGGGGATCCTACAGAAACTGAATTACAGTAGTGAGCCTAAGGTTAGGTTTTGTGTGTTTTGCTTTGTCTTTGTTTTGTGTTAATGTGTGGTTTGTACTGCAGTAGCTTTTGGGCCCGGGGGGAAGAGGAATTATAGTAAAACCAGATTATAATTTGTAATAAATTGGCTGTGGGTACAGGGAGAATAAATTTAGTAGCTCCCATAAAAATTATAAAATAGTATGTAAGTAAAATATACAGTGAGTACACAGTGTGCATGGGCGCCAAGTGTGTATGATGGTTGTCCTAGAGCAGAGACGCATGAAAGAGATTAAAAGTTGTGTGTGTGAGTGAGCGGCCGCTGAGAGTGATTGAGCCGCTGAGAGTGATTGAGCCGCTGAGAGTGAATGAGACGCTGAGAGTGATTGAGAAGCTGAGAGTGAATGAGACGCTGAGAGTGATTGAGAAGCTGTAAGAGTGTGAAAAAAATTCAAATGTGCATTGATGTTCTGAATGAAGCGTTAAAATCTGAATTAAATTCACTTAGCTGGTGGTGTGACCTCTGTCACAGGACGAGTTGAGTAAAAATTTCAAGAGTCTGAGTTTGTCATTCTAAAATACTCTATAATCCTGATGTTTATGTAAATTATTGCTTTTCTATTCGGTGTTGCTTTGCAGACATTTCTGTTAAAATAAGTTAATATGTTGAGCATTTTCTGTTTGTTCTGATCTGTTCTGAGTGTTCTTTAGTCGTTATCGTGTTGTTTAGTTTAGTAAGAGACTCTCTGTGCCTTGTTGAAGGACAGAGAAGACAGGGCGAGCTGTTGAGGTTAGTGTTTCTACATACTGTTGTGATACTGAAGTTGTTTATCGGGCTGCAGAGGGCAGCGCTGTGTGATGTCATTCCCCCACCTTCTGCACTCTTAGTCTGTTTCAGACAGCTCCGCCTGTCCTGTGTAAGCTGCAGTGATCTCTTTTTCTTTCTCTCCTCTTAAGCATATATCTGATGTTAAGTTAATGTTGAATGGTTTTCTCTTGTGTTTGTGTTTTGATTCTGAGTTTTGATAAAAGTGAATTTTTGATCAAGTTGAGATTTGTAAGCTGTGCAACCGTTATTGTGTGGTTAAACTTTGTTGCCTAAAGGTGCTGTGTTCTTAAATAACAATTTCATTGGATTCTGCTGCCAAAGTCTAAAAGTTACAGTGAAGCCGCATATATTCTCTGACAGGTTTCTTGTGTAAGACAACATTTAATAAACACATTACAACCAGCACTAATAGTCATCTTAAAAAATAAAAATAGAGGTTTACTTCTAGGTTGCGCGTATTATTTCTAATTGGAATCTCGACTTCAAATAGGCTTCAACCCATAGGCTTTAACCTACGATCAATTGATAAGTCTTATCAGCCAGTGTAATTTTAAATTGCAAAATGAGTCAGTCCAGTGATGATCCTGGGCGTTAAACACCCAACATGCAGAAAAGAGATAGAAGAAATTTCCAAGAAATGGAAAAAACGCACTAAAGGTTTGGACTCCTGCTGGCCAGAAGGAGGCACGTTTGATGTGAGTGTGTGTGAAGCTATGGAGGTTCGAATTAAAGACTACAAACCAAAAGACAAAAGTAATAAACGACAACAGAAATGAGAAAAAGAATTAGAGATTGTTAAACTGTTTAAGGATGAAGGAAAGCAATACCGGAAAAAACTAAAAGAGAGTCGCGTCGTCAATCAATCAAACACAAAGGATAAAACCAATGATAGACCGGAGCATGTGACTAAAGAGACCGGAGTTTATCCCATGATTTCCGGAGCAGTTGACATCTCTGGAACAGTTGAAATAAGTGATGCCCTAGAGGCCAGCCGTATGCCCATTCCCAAATCCTGCAGCACCCTCAAGAAGAATGTAAACTTCAGAAAATCACAAGTGCTCGATTGTTATGCCGAGAGAAATCAGCCATGCAAAGAAGGAGGAGAGTCCTACTGGCTGGATTTAGGCCGGGTAGATCCAGGGAGAGAAATGGAGCGAACTAAGATTCAGGAATTAGAGGAAGAGATAGACAGAAATTATAATTCCTGTTTGGGGGGAGGATCAGGTGAGGCAGACATGCATCAGTTAGGCGAAAAACTAGTGTTTGAGGAAAAGGCAGGCCCGTCAAGGGAGAGACAGGAAGCAGAACAGAGGGAAGTATTGGGAGGGATACTAACCTTTGCAGCTAAGGCTAAGGAAGGGGATGCAGTGAGGACAAACATAGAGAAAGGCAATTATGACCTTAGACCTGATATAAAACCACCAGAAAGATACACTGACCCAGGCCAATATCCAATTCTGATTAAAGGGAAGCAGAGCCGATATATTCCCATGGCAAACTCTTGACTTTGGGGGGCTGATCTCCAGACTTCCTGAAATACACGAGGGAGCCAGTAAGTGGATTAAAGTTTTTGAAGAAGAGACTATGGGCAAAATGCTCTCCATCGGGGACATTAAAGCAGTGTGGGCACGCACAATCGGAATACCTGCTATGGAAAATATTTTGCGTTCAAATGGAAATGCATGGATGATTGACCCTAACGTGGATGGAACAGAGTTTAACCTATCTAGAACTGCCCTCTGGGCATCTTTGCGAAAGGAGTATCCCATTCAGGTTGACCTTAAAGCACTAAAAAGTGAACCACTGACAGATACTGAGAACCCAGCTGCTTACATTAGCCGTCAGTTGAAACGATGGAAACAAGAGACTGAAGAAGATCCAAAGAGTAGTCTACTGTTAACTACAATCTTCAGGAACTCCATTATAGAGGCCATGCCCGGCCCCGTGAAAAGTAGACTTGAAGATGTGGTGGGGTTGGAATCAAAAACTCACAGAAAGTTTTGTGACCATGTGATACATGCAATAGACAGACACAGGAAAGAGGAGCAGAAGTTGCGTGAACAAGAGAGAGCGGTTCGAAGAAAAGTCTCACAACTTCAACTAACTGAACTGACCAATAAGAGCAAGAAAAAGGTTCAGGCTCCCGTATTGAATGATGATGAAGAAGCACAAAGTGGGGCAATTGTTGCTCCTGCAGTCGCTGTGCCTTCTGATCCTCCGATCCACCACCAATTTCCTGCCCCACCCCCACAAGCTCCTCCTGTTGTTTATGTTTACATACAGCAACCAAGAGGAAGAGGGAAGAAAGCAATGGCCCAGAACTGAAATCGGGTTGGACAACATAAACAGTGTTGGGGATGTAACCAACCTGGACATAACCGTCGGGACTGTCCTGAAAATCCATGGCCAGCTCATTAGGAAGAAGGACGGGGGTCTGAGGGTCAGCCCAATCAAAGTGGAAACGCCAGTCTGGCCAATCCCGGGGGTGGGCCTAAACACGGGTACTAGGGATGCCCAGAGAATCCTATTGGGGAGGGCCAATTAGCCGTAATGACAACAGCAGCTAATGTCGAGCCAATGTTAGAGGTGCAAATAGAAGGCAGTTCAACTATCAATTGGTAATGACAAAATCATTCTGCCAATCCTAGTATCTGAACACACACCTGTAAATTTGCTAGGGAGAGATGCGTTGTGTCAACTAAAAATAAAGATTTGGTGCTCTCCACAAGGAAGTTTACATTGATACTTCGGGTGTAAATTTTAAATCCGGTGTTTAAGGAGTTGGGAAAATGGGAAATATACATTCGAGCCCAAATTCCAGAAGCAAAGAAAACAGAAAACAGCCCACTGCTGATTACAGCTCCAAACTAGATAACGTGGCCCAAGGTTGGCCACCGTGCGATCAAGGACTAGCCGCCATTTATTATGCGTATGACAAGGCATCCCCTATTACGATGGGTAATCCAGTTACAATATATACACATCATAAGATCGCAGAGCTACTTGATCGAAGCAATTTTGTGATGACCCAAGTGCGGTGTTTACAGTATGTGTTATATGTTCTGTCCTTAGGTTACACAATGTCATGTGTGAGCGCTGTGGTCCTCGGCAGTATTAATTATTTGTCTTTGACTAGGTGCCACCATATCTTACCACTGTGGTGTCCAGGGTCACAGAGACCTGTTGCTGCCTTCCTTGTCATAATAGATAGCTTGTTGTTGCCATTCCAATCTGCGTAAACAGACATCTGTGTCCCCAGACAATAATAATGTGCCTCCAAGAGTAAAGACATTCTCTTTTAACAATTCTGGGGCGTATAGTATTTGTGGTGTTATTTTGGGGTTTAAAGTATATGCACCATCACGAGTTCGTCAGAATGCGAGACCAACTCAAGCACTTAAGATGAACTTTGAGAGTGTCTCTAGTTCTCCTTCATCAAGTGTCAATAAATAATACAGCATAAGACATCAGAGGCTCCTGAACATTTTCTTCTCTCCCACTAGAAGCAGATCGTGGAACTAATCTCAGCTATGATGTTCCTAACAAAACTTGCAATAATAAAATGCCAAGCACACAAAAAAGGTAATAAAGACATCATATGAGGTAACAACGCAGCAGATGAGGCAGCAAGCTAGCAGCAAAGAGTGAACACAGCATCTGGCAACAAAGGGGGGCAACGAAGGATGAAAGAGGGCTGTGGCGATCTCATGAGGGTTTGTTGGTTGCACCAGTAGCGTTGTTGACTATGTTGATTTCTGAGTTGCACAGTGTTGATCACTGTGCGAGGGGGGAAGTAATTAGGATAATAAGACAGCAAGGATATTGGTCACCATATTTGCAATCAATGGTTGATGAAGTGTTGGAACAGTGTGAAATTTGTGCTCAGAGTAATGTAAAAAAAAAGGAATAAAGACACCAGCAGGTCACGTTCCAGTGCCAAAAGGTCCATTTAAACATTTAGTAATGGATTATGTAGATATGATAAAATCAGTTCAAGGAAAAAGGTATATGTTGGTAATTATTGACAGGTTCAGTCGATGGGTTGACGCTACACCCTCAAAAGATCAAAGGTCTGAAACAGTCATAAAATTCTTAACAAGAGAAATAATTCCACAATTTGGCATGCCATCAGAAATGAGCTATGATAATGGATCAGCATTTATCCAAAAAGTAGGGAAAGGAAACTGGTGATTCACCTGCTGATGTTGATCAAGCCAAAGAGAAACTGCTTTGGATGGAGGAATTCATGGCTGAATATGTAAAAAGATTAACTGACGTTTTGAATTTTATCATTACAGGTGTCTGAGCAGCTCACAAAACCATCGGAGGAACCAATTCATCCTTTTAATGAAGAAAATTTTGTATTAATCAAATATCTAAAAATGTCTCCCAGGTGGAACCAGGTGTTGGTAACAACCAGAACTTCTATTTCCTTCGCTTTAACCAAACTGCCTATTAACCAAACTAACCAAACTGTTAACCCTGTTATGTTTGACTGTCCAATTGACAGATGTGATGACTGTAGTGTTGTTCACCCCCTGACTTTCTCTTAAGGTAAATGGACAACACATGACAAAGCTCTGATTAAGACAGTGCTGAGTGCACACAGGTAATGAAGGTAACATTCACAGCTGCTGTACCTTTGACTGAACCTCTGGAGCTGTGGTGTTTCACCCAACAGCCATTGAAAAGTTATCCTGATTATAAACTGTGGGCTGTTAATTACCAAGATGTTCCAGGTGAGAGATGTTCATTGCGTTCTGGAAGGTTTTCTCCACAACACTAGCTGCCAAGCGAGAATAGATAAGGGTATTTTTCAAAAATTTCTGCAGCTGACTGCTTCTGCTTCTCTACACCAGCTCCTCGCCTGTTTGAGAGTTACACTTTCGGGGAGGCTACTGAAGCAAGAAGAACAGGACAAAAAAAAAGAAAGAAAGTATGGCGGAGCTTGAGTGACCTGCCATCGGAGGGCCCCTGCCGGCTAGCCCAGCGCCGGTGTTCGGGCAGGAGGATCCTCTGGCCCAGCGGGTCCCCACACATCCAGGGACGGTCGGCGCGAAGGGCGGATCCGATCCCGTGCTTTCTCCCCGTGCCCACAGCTCTGGCGACAAGACCGAGACGCACCGTCTGCCCCAGCAGTCCCACGACGGAGCCCGCCGGGTAGCACGTCCCCCTATCCCTCCACCCCCCTCCAGGGGTGTTGGAGTAACGTTTGTTGGGGGCCCACCCGGCTCGTGCGGCGGGCCTCCAGAGTGCACCTTGGTCGCTTTGGTGACTCTAGATGAGCTGATTGCTGGCCCTCGTGGCAGCGACATCTTATTCGAATGTCTCAACTTTCGATGGTACTTTCTGTACCTACTATGGTGACCACGGGTAACGGGAAATCAGGGTTCCATTCCGGTTACTCTGGTCACATCTTAGGACAAGTGTAGTAAGGTACTCTACACTAATAAATGGTAAATGGACTGTACTTATATAGCGCCTTTCTAGTCTTCCGACCACTCAAAGCGCTCTACACTACATATCTCATTCACCCCATTCACACACATTCATACACTGAATGTCATCAGTGGCATGGTAGCCAATGCCACTGATGCCACTGATGGCATTGGCTACCATGCAAGGTGCCAACTGCTCATCAGTTTAAGGACCTAGCCATTCATACACATTCACACACCGATGGCACAGCCTTCGGGAGCAATTTGGGGTTCAGTGTCTTGCCCAAGGACACTTCGACATGCAGACCGGAGGAGCCGGGGATCGAACCGCCGATCATCTGATTAGTGGACGACGCGCTCTGCCTCTGAGCCACAGCCGCCCCATAGTAATAGTAATAATAGTAAGTATACTACAAAACTAATCTCCGGGAGGTTAAAATACAACTTATCAGAATAGGTCAGTCAGTTACCTAGGCAAAACTGGACATCTTAGGGAGACGTTTCTAAGATTAAAGGTGTGTGCAGACTCCTAAGGAAAATGGGGTCGTCTGGGTCCAAGGTTGTGAGAGAGTCTCCTGATTCTCAATGTTGTCAAAGCCTGAAAAAGAAATATGGTGATCAATGGGTACCGTTTTTCCATGGGTGAGTTGAAAAGTGGGGTTTCCCAAAAGAAGGGAGTTTAAGTATAAAAAAATTAGAGACGCTAAAGGCGAAAATTGATGCTGCAAGAAATGAGGTAAGAATAAAGAACAAAATTATTAAAAAGGATTTAGATGAGATGCATGGTCATAAAGAAAGCTGGAAACTGTGGATGAAGGAAGCAGAACATAGGGAACGACAACAGGTAGGGAAAGAAATGCCTAAATGTTCAGAGACAAAGCTAGGGAAAGAATTCTTTGCTACTGACACATGTAAACCGCCTCCCTCTGCTCCATCTGCATATGCCGAGGCAAAAAGTGAAATGATGACCCTCCAGCACAAGCACGATGATGCATCGTATGTCTTCCCACCACCACCACCTCCCCCACCCCCGTCATATGGATCAATATCTTCAACAATCCAGGAACAGGATGAGAGATCTGCATCTGGAGGAACCAGATCTAAAAAGGTAATTATCCACAAAAATGCAGACAGTGCTTCATCCCCCACTGCCTCATCATCTATGTCTGAACAAATGCTCTCACCCAGTCACACACGCACAGAAGTCAAGTACCAGCCTGATCTAGTTGACAGTACAACTATGGTAATGCCACATCCAACAAACTCATTCCACCCTGTTGTGGAGAAATTGCTGAAGTCAAAGGTCAATGGTGAGGTCAGGAAGGAAGAAAGTGTTCAGGAGCCTCTGATGTCTTATGCTGTATTATTTATTGACACTTGGCCAAGGAGAATTAGAGACACTCTCAAAGTACACCTGAAGTGCTTGAGTCGGTCTCACATTCTGACGAACTCATGCTGGTGGTTACACTTTAAACCCTCATAGATGACGCCACAAATTCTTTACGCCCAAAATAGTCAAAGGGAAAGCATTTACCCATGTTCATGTTCACCTTCAACACATTCTAGTCTGGAGACACTGTTGTCTGTTCATGCTAATGGAACGTCAACAATTAGCTATCTATTATGTCTAGGAATGCAGCAACAGGTCTCTTCGACCCTGGACACCACAGTGTTGAGATATGGTGGCACCCAGACAAAGACAAACAGTTAATACTGCTGTGGATCACAAGGCTTCACACGTGACCTCGTGTAACCCAAAAAGAGAAAATTCCATAACAATCCCCTCTTATTGAAAATAAGATCAATACTAACTACCGAATAATAATTACCAAATTTAGAAACCACCAGGAAGTACAGTCAGAATGGGAATGACACAAACATTATAAAACATTTGTAATCAAACTGAATTATTCAAAAAGCCATTCATAAAAATCATCTTTCAAACAAAGCAGTCGGTTTAGATGAATTCATACAATCAGTGAGAAACTCTAAGAACCCCTCTTATGTACCCCATCATCCCATTCCCATGATGTGTGAGTTCCACTTTTCAGGTCAACAAGGGCCTTTAAGCTAGCGAAGATCCCCTACAACACCAAGGTGTTAAAGAAGGTCATCAGGAAGGTCACAGATCATGTGCAAATATGCCACTGGGAGAGGAGCAAGATCAAATTTATTATTTCACCTAATAGATAAAACCCTGGCAAATAGAAGGGGTTCCATAAAACAATTAATTTAACATTTTTAGAGCAAATTTCTTCTCTCTTTGAAATCAATCACAACAATCATCGTTGAAATCAAGACATTGCAAAATCTTCGACCCATGTACATTATGTACAGTAGAGGATCACCACAATGGAGAGGTTACTAGCACATACGATGCATGGTGGCGTGGAATCCATCTTTGTAGAACTTTCCATGAACAGTCGATATCCATCAGTTGCATATCATCATAACATAATTGTAACTTTTAACTTTTAAACATGTATTACATTACTGTGAAAACCATAATTGAAAATAGATTTTAAAACTGATTCATAAAATGGCAATTCCTAAATGATTAAAAATCACATCTTTTAGAACACCAAACAACCAGTAAAGTCAGAATCATCACATAAAGTTAACCTAAAATGGAACACACAGGTAACAGAAAACTGATTTTATCCCCGAAGATAGAAAATATTTCTTCTCAATTTTATTTATTTTTATTCATCCACTTAACCCCCTGTTGCTCTATAGACACCATACATTTACAGACCATAGGTCTCCTCTTCATCATTTTCACCAAGTGAAAGATCATCAAGGTCAAAGCTTCGAATCCTTTCCTCAAAACCTTCAAAATTATAATACCTCTTACCCACTGGATTTGCAACCTCTGGGCGTATACACACCTGGGGTGCTTAGACCACTGACCTTGTTGTCTTCTTCACCATAAGTTTAATCAATGAGATCATACAAGTGCAGAGGAAAAGAATAAGGAGTCCACTGAAAATCAGAGTAGCCAAAAATTTAACTAACCCTGATCCCAATGATCCCAAGGTACCAGAAAAGTCCCCAAAGTTAAACCCATGTTTATCATGTAACTCTTTAATACCTCGAGCTGTGTCATGCGCCATATCCATGACCTCAGCAGTCGCGTCAGAGATGTAGGAGCAACATTCAGTACCTATAACTTTACAAGTTCCTCCCTGTGCTGCCAACAGGAGATCAAGCGCCATACGATTCTGTAAAGCTACAGTTTTAACTTCCTGCAGCTCCCTATGTTCAGCTAACATGGCTCTACTGGAGGCATTGAGATGATTCTCCAGGACTTTAGACAGAAATTCAAGCTCCTGTTGAGTTATATACATACCGTACCAAGGCAAGAGGAAGCTGGCTATCTTTTGAGATGTTGAGATTTCTCTTTTATATTTATGTAGAGGCGGGTATAATGAAGCAATCTCAGTGGATTTCACTTCCCTGATCAAGGGAATTAGGTATGACAAATAGCAGACACCATGAAACAACTCATAGGGCATGCAGCAATAAGCTTTATCTCCACAGACTAGATACACTCTCTCAGGTAACGAAGACTGTCTCAGAGTGACATCTACTACTGTTTTACAGCTGCTTTGTCCTAAATTATCAGGTCCGTCTCCTACTCCCTGAAAACACAAGGAAACATTTTGCAGTTCATGGGTGAACACCAGAGGAACATAAGTTGAGCAATCACGTTGTGGAGTTCGCTCCATCTGTTGTGGCACTGAGCAGTTACGTTTCTGTATCTGAACTGACTCTATGGACCTCACACCGGACCACAGCTGCACAGAAACTACAGCCTCCACCATTAAAGATGCAACATATGGTTGGGGAACACACACCTGATCTCCAAGAGGTTTTGAACAGTTTGTTTGGGCCAAAACTATTTGAACTCTCTATTCAAAACCTAATTTCACATACATCTGTATATGAATAATGCGAAAAAGTGTAGTATAATTGAAACTGCTCGGTAGGTACCGTTCATTAACTGTTTTTGCAACGTATAAGGCAATTTCAGCATTACGTGACTACTTTGCAGAATCTATAGGGTAGGCAGGAGTATAGCACTCATCTGTTTCATCTTCAAACCTCATGGCCAAATCATTCCAGTTTAACACTTTATAATTCACTCTAGTGAATGGAATTAGATGAGACATTGGTGAGTATATGGACGAAGGCATATTTTGACATAGCCAACAGTAACTGAGATTACAATCGCAAGCATAATCATTCATTAGACTGAAGGCCAAGTTTGTTTGTTTTTTGCACTAGAGTTTGAGAAACTTCACCTGTACTTCCATCACGCCTTGTTGATTTAGGTTTGGCTACCTCAAGTGTATTTATGGAAGAGAATTGACCAATATATAGAAAACTATCACCCTTACCATTTTTCACCATACAGATCTTACTGCTCTGCACCTCCCCTGGAACATCTCAGTAATTAACAACCCACAGTTTATAATCAGGATAACTGTTCAATGGCTGTTTAGTGAAACACCACAGCTCCAGAGGTTCAGTCAAAGGTACAGCAGCTGTGAATGTTACCTTCATTACCTGGGTGCACTCAGCACTGTCTTAATCCGAGCTTTGTCATGTGTTGTTCACGACCATTTACCTTGAGAGAAAGTCAGGGGGTAAACAATATAACAGTCATCACATCTGTCAATTGGACAGTCAAACATAACAGGGTTAACAGTTTGGTTAGTTTGGTTAGTTTGGTTAGAGCACAGGAAATACAAGTCCTCATTGTCACCAACACCTGGTTCCATCTGGAAGACAAAAACATTTTTTTTTTAAAAATAATTTGATTAATACAAAATTTCCGTCATTAAAAGGATGAATTGGTTCCTCCGATGGTTTTGTGAGCCGTTCAGACACCTGTAATGATAAAATTTAAAAGTCAATTAATCTTTTACATATTCAGCCACAAACTCATCCGTCCAAAGCAGAGAAGTTTTGTTTGGTGTCAGAGGTTACCTTGTCCCTGTGGACATTAGTCTCCCCATTAACATCTCATGAGGACTCAGTCCTGTTGTTGCACTTAGTGCGCTTTGGATGGAGTACAGCACAATAGGCAGTGCATCAGGCCATTTCAGACCTTTTGTCAGTACTGTTTTGGTCAACCGTTCTTTGATAGTTGTGTTTATTCTTTTCACTTGACCAGAACTTTGTGGGTGATACGAAACATTCAACTGCAACTTGAACCCTAAAATTCCTGACATTCCTGCATGATTTTTTATACAAAAACTAAATTTTGTCACTATCTATATTCCGTGACTTTTCTTTTAGCAGTCAGTTAACAACTGTTTTTGTGTCTTCTTTTCTTGTTGTGAAACCACCATCTCACTTTGAGAATCGCTCAGTTATGACTAACAAATATTTATAGCCTTAACATATTTTTCATTTTTCGTTTTCACAATTCACATTTTCATATGTACATTTATTATTCTTTTTGCAAAAATAACGTGACAGAGGTTCCAGATGGTCATGCCTCACTGTGTTCTTCTTCTATCTGGTCTGTTGACACGTCATACAACTGTCTACAAGTGTTTGTGAGACTTGTGTAATGCCTGGTGCAAACCATTGTGAACGAATAACATCATCTATCACCCCTCTTCCGACATGTGTTGGTCCATGTGCCACACGTGCCAAGACATGTAGGAGAGCTCTTGGGCGAACTAGTCGCCCATCCGGGCGGAGCCAAAAGCCAGCCACAACCTTTACGCAACCAAAGACTTCTCTCCCTGTTATCAGCGCGATCTTGCATTTCACGACATCATTAGCGGAAGGTACTGGAATTGGATTGACGGGTTGTGTGGAGGTATATTGATGGACCATGGAGGAGGAGGAAAATGCGGCTTGTTTGGCTGCAGTATCAGCCATTGCATTTCCTCGTGAAACGGGACCATTTCCTTTAGTGTGGGCTGCACATTTTACAATCGCAAGCTGTGACGGACACAAAATAGCCTCTAATAGATCATTTACCAACGCGTGATGCTCTAATGGCTTACCAGAGGATGAGACAAAACCTCTCATTCTCCATAATTGTCCAGAGTCATGCGCAGCGCCGAATGCGTATCGCGAGTCAGTGTAGATAGTGGCAACTTTACCAGAAGCAAGTATGCAGGCTCTATTAAGAGCATACAGCTCAGCTACTTGGGCTGAAGTTCCATGAGGCAAAGATCCTGCTTCAATAACTTCAAAGTCATTTACTACTGCATAACCAGCCAAATATACGTTGTCACATGGTCTACTAGCCGAACAATCAGTATAAAGAACCATATCAGAATTTGGTATCGGTGTTTGCAGCAGATCTAGTCTCGGAGATGTGCACATTTATACAGTCATGCTCATCATCTGTATCAATCAATGGTAGCAGAGTAGCTGGATTTATTGGAGGTGAGCGCTTTAAAGTTATGTGGGGACTTGAAAGAATTATTGCCTCGTAACCTAAGCGACGTGCTGCCGTCATGTGCTGTGTTGCACATGTGTTCAAAATGTGTAATACTGCATGTGGAACGTGCACGACACAGTCATGAGCCAGTACAATGGGAGATTTGTCGATCAAAATGGCAACAGCGGCCACTGCTCTTGGACAACCTGGCATACCGAGAACTACAGGGGTCAGTCGAGAGGAGTAGTACGCAACGGGACGATAATGAGAACCATGTTTCTGTACCAGAATGCCAGTGGCGAAGCCATCTCTCTCATGGACATGTAGATGGAACGGCTGATGATAGTCAGGGAAACCCAACGCTGGAGTCATTGTGAGAGCACTTTTCAGATCTTGAAAGGCTTTGTGTATCTCCTCAGTCCACTGTACCACAGGTGGAGCCGATTGCAGTGTGGCAGCTCGCAAAACCCATAGTTGCATATTCAAAAATCCAGTGTCTGCAGGAATTAGCCATCCCCAGAAAAGAGAGCATCTGTTTTTTAGTTGTGGGGGGAGGCATGTTTACTAGCAGTTTCACCCTCTCCGGTGACAAAAGGCGTTGTCCATCCTTCAGAACACGACTCAAATATGTCACCTCTGGTCGACAGAATTGCAACTTTGCCAGCAACACTCTGTGACCACACTCGGCCAGTATCGTAGCAGCAAGATAGAGTCTGTGTGGCAAGCTTCTTTTGATGGAGAAGCTATTAGGAGGTCATCAGCGTACTGCAAGAGAGTGGAGCCACCTGGCAGGTGGAGCCCATCTAGATCTCTTTTTACCGCCGCTGCATACACGGTGGGACTCTCGACAAAACCCTGCGGCAACCGTCGCCAAGTGTATTGCTTACCTTTGAATGTGAATGCAAACAGACACTGGCTATCTGGATGCAACGGTATCGAGAAAAATGCAGAACTCAGATCAACGACTGTGTAGTGCATGGAGTTAGGTGGTAAAGAAGCTAAAAACGAATTGGTGTCAAGCACAATTGGAGCTGCAGGTACCACTATATCATTAATAGCTGCAGGTCCTGCACTTCATCAGGGCGATTTGCTTTAGGCTGGTGGTTTGAACTAGCACGTCTTGATCCAACAGAGACTGAATGACACTTTCAATTTCTACTACAGCTCTGTGGCAAATGATATTGTCTAATCATAGGTAGCTTAGCATTAGGCTTAAGTGTGACTATTTGTGGCGGAGCCGAATTTACAAAACCCAGATGATTTTTATGTTTAGCCCAAAAAAATAGGTGAAACCTCAGACAATTCAGAAGGAGGTCCATACTGTGCGGGAAGAGGCGGCTGATGAGTAACAAATGTAGACATCAGTAATTGCATATGTTCATCTAAAGACAACATATACAGTTCCTCCTCTAAATATGTTACTGTTTGGTGTTGAGAAGCTGGTACAGCTCAATAGCTGGTACTGAGCCACCATGTGTCCAAGGTGTTTCAGCTCACAGCCAGGTGTGACGGCCACAACCAAATGTAAGTATGAACTTTCAACATTAAACAACCTCTGCTGTTCACTAGATAGTTGGACTGGTATGGCACATCCCTACCAACAACAAACAAACATTGTTCACACTCTAACCCCTCTTGTTTATTTAAAAACCTGGAAACAAATTGTTCATACTGCTCAGAAGGGTTAAATGCTGCAGTACAATGACAATGAAAAAGAGGCCTCATTGTAGACATCAATGTTGCACATGCTGGAAATGATTTGGCAATTTTCTGAATATCTAAAACAGTGAAACTGGGAAGCATATTAAAACCTATCAATTCCCAGCATTACAAACTGTCTTCCGTACTCTGCAAAAACTGAAATGCTAGAGCGGCTTTTTCATCAGGGAGGGTCAAAAACAATCCATCCGGGGTGCACTGAATAGTAGCATGCAGTGTACAAAGCAGATCCCTCCCCATGAGATTAATTGGGCTTTTATCAGATATCAGAAGAGAACGCATCACTTCAGAGCCTTTAACAGTTATTTTAGTTCTCTGAAATAACGGTTCCGCAATGGGAACCCCGGAAACGCCTACAGTGGTGATAAAGTTGGATGTAGGTGTGCATACATGCTCTGCAGTTTTTACAGTAGAAATAGTTGCCCCACTGTCTACTAAAATTTCAACGGTATTTCCATTAACTTGAACGGGCATTATCGGGTCTTCGGCGGGATTACTAGAAAGTTGAATAGTTGCAGCTTGAATATGAAATGGTTGTTCTGATCCCGCCCCTCGATGGCCATATGCTTGATTGTAATATGTTGGCTGCATGTTAGCAGCTTATGTGGGTGGGGCTGAAAGAGCAAGAAATGACGTAGTCGTTTGTGGAGCGGGCACAGCCGGAAATTATGTAGTGGCTTGTTGTTGGTTCTGGTTATTGGATTTATTCCGGCGACGACGACCGCTCTTACACTCTTTAGCCCAAAGTCCCTCTGCACCGCATTTGTGACAATTTCCACATTTTGGATTATCCCTGTTTTTGTTATTGTTTTAACCACCCTGCTGTGGTACATACTGCATCATCTGTTTTGAGCTGGGAGCATTATTACTTATTATTATTATTATTTTGTTTATAGTTGACTTCGAGTCAAGGACAGATAGTTTGTAAGCGGCTCGAACATTCGGTCTTAGATTTTGCACAAAAATTTGCACCATGAGACATTCATGTTCATCTCACTTTATTCCAGCATTAATATCCCATATTTGTATGAATCTGGCGCTGACCCTCCTGCTTCTTGAACGCAGTGAATTATCTTTGAAAAGTCAGCACCCTTTCGTGAACATTTGGTTATTGCATTTTTTGCTTCCACATTTAACCAATAAATCAAAGTTTTGGGTGAGGCCATTACCCACCCTCAGTTGCTCAGGAAAAACAAACTCATTTTTTTTTGGTATTCTTCCATGAACTCAGAAGTTCATGGTTTTCAAACTGCTATGTTGTCAATCATTATTTTTACAAGCATTCATTGAAGATGTCTGTGACACTTCAGAGGCAGGGGAAAAGTTGTTTTCCTATGTGCCTCTGTGTTTCTGGTCTGTCTAATCGAGTGTAACATCAGATTTAGGCATTTATGTAGTAGCGTGAACAAAGTGTGCTTTTAAGTAGAGCCAGTTTGATTTTTTTTTTTCAGCTTGACATTGCAGTTATTTCTATTATTATTTGAGCACAAACCGCACAATTATCGATTCATAATGAGCACCATGATTGGAGTTGAAGTTGATTCTGAGTTGATTTAAGGTGTGTGAAACATATTCATCAAGTTGAAACATGTGTTAATCAAGTTTAAAGAAGATTGTACTACACCAAAATAGTATGCCATGATTGTTACAATACTTAACTTAAAACACTTGAAACATTTCTTCTTTGCAGTAGAAATAATCCTATGACAATTTAAGTAAAAATGTTACTTTTTAAATGAAGTTGAACAGAGCTAAACTTTAATAGTATAATCCTTGAAGGGGGAGAGCAGAGATGTTGTTTTGTTTTGGCTTTACAATCTGCACTTCCTCGTCACTAAAGTCTGTGTAAGGCTCCTCCTCTCTGGGTCTGGCTCCTTCTCCTTCTAAATCTGACTCATTAGACTGTCTGCTGTCTTCCCTCTCCTGTCTGTGCATAATCTTGACTTTCCTTTCTAATTCACTACTGTAGCTGTTAGTAGGAAAAGTTCATCCTTTGCCTTAGTTTGTGATGTGCTTTGTTTGGTTGTTCATCTACAGTATCGTTGCATTGCAAGATTGCCTTGTATTTAAAAGTTGCAGAAAGACGAAGAGCACTTTTCCATTGTTTTTTGTTCCGACAGTGTTATCCCGATCTTGGCTAAAATATTCAACAATTCACGAGGAGCAGGAATCTTAGCTTGGCGCTTTGCCCAGCCATACATCATAGCTTTTGCACAATTTTCCAAATTATCAACATGTCGCTGCTTTATCTTAGTCATTTCTAAAGCTCTAGTTTACAACTCAGCTTCTAGTACTTGCATTGACCCATTTGGCACTTAGATCAGTTACTTTTTTAAGTCACTGGATTTAAACTTTGCAGCTTTTGTCATTCACTCTCACACCACCACTACATCTTTTAGAGACCAGTCAACCACACTTGCATACATTATTGGATGCATCTGGACTCATAGGATTGATTTCCACCATTAAGGTTAACATTTATCTCAGCCATTAGCAGCTTTTCTTTCTCAAATATTCCCTCATACGGTCACATGCCATTCATCCATTCACATTACATTACATTACATTACATAGCATTTAGCAGACGCTTTTATCCAAAGCGACTTACAGAGGAGGACATAAGCTGAAAAGGTGTAAAGGAGCACAGAGTAGTTTGTTAGTTTTGTTAGTTTTGTTAGGCAGGGAAGCATTCTCGAAACAGAAAGGTTTTTAGAAGTTTTTTAAAGGTAGAAAGGGATGTTGCAGTTCTTGTAGCCGTTGGTAGGTCATTCCACCATTTGGGGACGACCACAGAAAAGAGTTTAGAGCAGTGTTTCTCAAACTTTTTCAGACCAAGGACCACTTTGTCAAAAAAAAAATTTTCAGGGACCACCTGACCCCGTCTTCAGCCACCTATCCATCATTCTTTTCCATCCTCTCCGTGCCTTGTTTTAGTTAAAGTTCACAGCTTTTGCTGCTCTTTTCCTTGCTTTCTTTTCCTTACTTACTGACGTGACAGCGGAATGATTTTGTCTATAGGAGACGCCGTGGTTGCTTAGGCAACAATTTGGGCACTGCTAATTCAGATTTATCTTCATATATCCATTATACATATTTTAAAAAAATATTTGTCTGCATTTTTGTTCAGAGAACAAATTCGCTTTACACTTCAAATAATGTTAGGTAGGACTAGGGGTGATATGGCCTGTAACCAATATCTCGATATTTTTAAGCTATATCGCGATACACGATATATATTTCGATATTTTTGTTGTTGTTGTTTTGTATTGTTTATTTCTAATAAATATTGTCATTATTTCCATGATAGCATTGTAATTGCTCAGAATCAACGTAGAACAGTAGATTTACACTTGCTGTGAGACACACCTCTTTTATAGCATTTTAACACTTGTCATATTTTTTATGAATTTTTAATACATTTCATGATGTAAATATGAGCTTTAAAGCTCAATAGCTTCCAGGTCCTGTGACCTATTGGCTCAAAATCAGTGTAGAACAGTCGAGCTACACCTGCTATACGACACACACTCTTTTTTATAGCATTTTAACACTTGTCATATTTTTTATGAATTTTTAATATATTTCATAATGTACATATGAGCATTGAAGCAGTGCAGAATCATACTTGGCATATGAGACACTTTTTTAAATCAAATTTTAACCATTCTTCATATTTTATAAATAAACGTTTAATACATTTAACACCCACGTTTTATTTTGAAAACCGGAAGTGTCCACACGCTGCAGTAAGCTAGCGCTGACTTTCCAGTTTTTTAAAAGTGTTTGCCATAAAGTCGGCAATAAGGGCGCACTTGAAAATATTGGACCAGCTGACGTGACCACGCGAAAACGCGAGACGGCGTGACCGCATCTGTTTTTCTTCGGAACAAGTCGTCCGTCTCCATCTTTGATTAACTCGCTCTTCACGTCTCTCCTCACTTGATACAGAAAGTACGCATGCGCGCAGGGGATGTTTCTGGGTGGGCGGGGCAGTGTGTGAGCAGCAGGAGTGCGTGACAGGCGAATCCCCGGAGAATTAAATGCAGACGGCTTAAAACATTTACGTGACAAGTACTCGATGGTCGCAATATAGTCATTTCATACATCTCACGTAGAACAAGCCGTGATATATCGAGTATCCCTAGGTAGGACTCCACAAACTTGTGTGGGAAATTCGAATATTTTAAGAGATCCTCTCACGGACCACTTGAGGTCACTCACTTTGAGTAACACTGGTTTAGAGTGACCTCGCTTTGCGAGAGGCGAGGGTACAACTAGACGGTTTGTATGAGCTGAGCGTAACGCTCTGGTCGGGACGTGAGCCTTGATTAAGACGCTGAGATAGGCATAAGTACAAAACATATGCACACAGAACATATGCACACATAGATACACTCACGTATATATGTAGATACACAAGTACGATACAATCAGAAAGTCAAAATGTGCCATGGAAGGCTCCCTCTACCATCAAGCAATCGGCGTCTTCTAAGCTTGGTCACAATTTGTATAAAAACAGAGTCACTGTCAATCACTGTCTGGTTTATAATCTTTGTACATCTAGTTTTCTATAATTTGTTATTTACAATACTAATGACTACCTGGAAAAAAATCTTTTTTGTTAGGAGACATATTTTCCTGAAAAATGATATACATTACAGAAGTATAATAAGAGGACCAGAGATTTTTTGTTCTGTAGCCAATCTATTAGAACAGCCATCAATTATATCTGGCCTGCTAGGTGACATTGATGTATTTTAAAATATATATATATTTTTAAATATATCTGTAACCTGTGGAAAATAAAAGTGTCCTGTGTCCCTCTTGCAATGGACAATGTGAAAAAATGTGTTTAATTAAATGAAAAAAAAACAAAAAAACAAACAAGGTCGGCTCAAATATCAAATATGAATGTGAATGCACATCAGCGGCAGATCTGCGCTGCTGTATACATTAGTTACTGCGGGTTGCTAGGGCAGGTTGCCTGTTTCATGACAGACGCAGTGGACAGCACATAGAAGCAAATTAATCTTTGAAATTAAGTAAAATGCATTTTTAAAGGTCAATAACGTTTAACTTTAAAAACTTATTTGCTGACCCCTGTATTAGAAGATGTTCCTATGTTTCGTCCTCATTACAATAAATTATTGGACAGGTTTTAGTAGTCACAAAACAGCTCCACGAGACAGTTGCACGGACTGGCAATCTATTGATAGTAATGAGCCATTTTACATCACAAACACTTTCTGAAAGGTTTTTATTTTTTATTTTTTTTAATTATTTGATTATTTGAACTACTAGAGATATTTTGTAGGTAATAAAACCTCCATATTTAAATTCTATTATAAATTCTATATTTTATTAAAAATGATTTTGCTTGTTAAGCCAGACCATTCTAGGTTTAAGGACGAACTGACTTATAAAATCAACATATATTAATTTATAATATGGGCCCTGTCTGGCTCTTCCTCTCCTCTTTCTCTACGTTGAGAGGTCACCGATCCAGACAGGATTCCTTAGGATGGCAACATACATATTTTTAACAAATGCTATTTTTAATCTTATGTCCATATCTACAGCACCAAGTCCTCCATATTTTTTACTTTTAAAATATTTCTCTTGGCAACCTCTCTAGTAGTTCCCCATATTAAATTAACACAAATTTTATTTAATTTGATTATTATTTTGTTGGGAGGTGGGAAAATACTTATAACTGCCATAGATGTTGTTTTTAATAATTCCAGTGTTTGTTTACATATTGGTTTATTTTCATGAAGATTAATTTGTATTGTGCACTGAGTGGGAACTAATGTTTTGTTGCCTGTTGTGCGGGAATCTAGAAAAAAGGAAAGATTTTCAAGAAGTTTGTGCTGTTTTTTAAGTTGTTTTAAGGTGATCCCTGTATTTCTTATTTTTGATCTTTGAAGAATTTTTACTTATTACGCATGGTTTGTATGCAAACCCCCGCGATGACGTAGTCAGTGAGGCCCTGACTGGAAACGCCCCTAACACGGGACTCACACAGGAGGCGGAACGACAGAGGAACGGTAGTGCCGCGGTACTTTTCCCGGTGTCAACTCACACCGGACGTTTTTCAGCCGCAGAACGGCAGCGGAGCGAGCCGGCCGTTTTCACGCGAGATCACGCGAGAATCCAAGCGAGACCCCGCGACAAACAGTGTATAAAGAAAACAACAACAAACAGCTGACTTTGGTTCTCCGACGTGGAGGAGATTATAAAAAGCATCTGTTGTGTCATAAATGATTGTGTGTTGTTCCCCTTCAACAATTAGTCTCTCATCGTTCATGTTGAGATCCTTTGATCGATCTTTGATCACCTGCTGTCACTGGTTATGACGTAACGTTGATGTGAAGTTGTAAAAAGCTACATGAACTGCGTATTGTGTTTTATATTGAAAGGGGCCGGAAGTTCATTACGTTGATTCTGTGTCAGGTTTCCTGTCTGGTGCGCAGTGCTCTGTTGAAATTTACGAGGTTCAGCCGCGGCTCGCTGTAAAAATAGGAATGAAACGGAAAGCTCGCGCCGTGGCATGGTGAGCCGCTTCTGGGACGTCTCTGGACCGCGCCTGGACTGCGCCCTGTGTGAGTGCTCTCATTGACTACACTGGCTTCTATTTGCTACAGTGACCGCGGCGGTACTGTGCCGCTTCCGTTCCGCCTCCTGTGTGAGTTGGCCTTAACCCTCATATTATGTTGAAAAAAAATTACATTGATTAGGTTGCGGGTCATTTTGACCCATAGGTGTAAATCCAATCAAAACAGTCAAAAAAACAGGTTAAACCAATAACAACTTTATTTTAGATTATATAAACATTTAGAAAAGAAACATACAATACATTTTTAATTCCAACATGGTATTTAAGAACTATTTAAAGTTTTTCCCTCTTCACAAACACATTTTTTTTTCATTTAACTTGCCCATTTTTCAGATTTTCAATTTTCAACATTTTCACTGCTCTCCACATGATGGACAGAATGTAACTGTGTGCTTTCTGCAGATGTAATTCTTGCATTTCACACAAGAGGTACTTGTTTTACTGTCTTCTCGGGAGGGACAGACCTGGCATCTTTTCCGTTTCTTTACACCTGTATCCACTGGATCCATTGCAGATTGGTTGGATGACCTGAGCTTGACCTTTTCAATGACAGCTGCAGCTGCTGGGGATCGAGCTGGCCTGGCTCACCTCTGGATCTTGGGTGTGATGAGTGGTTTGCCGAGTTCTTCCAGGAAAAGCCGACGTCGGTACAATTTGCCGGCATTCCATTGCTGGTTGATTTTAGTCCACAGGACATAGGCATTGTAAGCAGACACGTCCACAATATTGTAGAAAATCAACAAAGGCCAATGGGCAGTCTTGCACTGGCAGCTGTATGTTGCTGTGACTTTGTCCAGATTGTCAACTCCTCCTTTGGTGAAGTTGTAGTCCAGGATCATTTGTGGCTTCATGTCTTCTCTTGTGCTCAGAGATGCATCTGTGTGCATTGTGCTCATTACAAGAACATTCTTGTTTCTCTTTGGGCAGTATGAAACAACTGTTGCTTTCTCAGTGAAAACAAAAATTGCGGAATTTCACTGGGAAGTTCTGAGCTTATTTCTTCTGACTGTTCCCAACATAGTCAGCTTTCTCTTCTGAAGTTCATCTCCAAGGCGGTAGGATGTAAAGAAGTTGTCACATGTGATGTTATGACCTTGTAGCCCTTCACTCATCTCCAGCACCACACGCATCCCCTGATTCTTCTCAGATGCTCCTCCAGGTAGCTTTCCAGTATACAGACCAGGAGTCATTCTGATGACATTGGAAGATGACAGTCTGCCTCGGCTTTGGTGTGGTGATGTTGACCATTTTATATTACCATCTTTAGATGCCCATGTCCCCTCTGTGGATGATGATTGCTGCATTCCTTGGTTTTCATCTGATGGAGAGACAACGTCAGACTCGTCCTCTGAATCCTCCTCATCGTAGGAAAATTGACAATCTGGATCATCAATAACATTGTCCTCGGTCTCTGAAAGATCTTCTGTCTCTGAAATATCTTCCTCTGCATCACTATCCCAGTTCAAAATCTGTGATAAAGCTTCTTCACCTGTAAACCTTCTGGAGCTCATTTTTGGTGTGTTTGTCAAAGAGATGACATGAGAACACTGACAACGACAAGGGAGAGAAAGTTCCTTCTCTACACAAACCTGGGTCTCTGGGTCTGAATGGCTATTCAGAGGCAATCAAAATACAAATAATTGGGCACTCAAACATGTTTACTTTGGATTTGAACAGCTACTTACCCACATTAAAGTGTCTGGGTCAAAATGACCCGCAACATCATCTTTGTATACAAACTCTGCACAGACATTCCACTACACATCAAAGTGTCCAGATTTTACACATCAGTTCATGACCCTAGATGAGGAAAAGTCACAAAATTTCATGAAGAAAAAGAAAGGATAACCACTACTTTGGTCAACACAAAAACTGAAATGGGTCAAATTGACCCTTAACATAATACAAGGGTTAAGACACATCTGAACAGATACGTTGGGGTGAGCGAGTGAGCCAATCAGCTGATAGGAAAAAAAAAAGTTGTGATAAGATAACACTGAGCGCCGCTCGTATCTGCAACTCTATGTCACGCACAACAACAACATGCCAACATAAACGTTTTATTAAAGAAAACTTTGCTCGTAACGTCCGTTTTTAAGTATAATTTTGGGCCTTTTATGGATATGACAGCTGAAGAGAGACAGGAAGGAGGGGGCAGAGAGACGGGGAATGACACGCAGTAAAGGGCCGTACAGACGTTTTGGCAAACGAGAGTCACCGTGGCTTTTTGCTAGACTTATCTCTGAACTTTCAAAAGCTGTGCGGTGTATTATTAAAATGGAGGGGGGCATAGTGGAAAATAAACAGTGGTGTCCATGTAGAATAAAAACATAACATATATACTGCAAAATTTATTAAAACAAAACATACTTGACTTATTTCATATATATTCTTTCCATTTACACCATTTAGCCTATGGAATGGACAAAAATGAAAAGGAGTCATTCATGTTCATAAGCACACTCAAATCACAAGGCTACTGTAGACAGTACTCAAACCAGCTGCATTCTCCGCTCTGTGATCTGTGTGACACTGGGAGACCAAAAAGCCCATCAAGTACAAGCGATGATAATGCTAATGAGGGGTTTGTATGGTTTACCTGGCCTAAAGCGTGCACAACAGTAAATACCTGCATAACAAAGGGCTTCCAAAACGCTCGTCTCTGCAGCTCTATGTCGTGCACAACAACAACAAGCCCTCCCCTCCAAATAAACTGTTAATTTAAAAAAACGCTTGCTTGTATCTGCAGGTCTGACACACAGGCCTGGCAGCCCTGTGATGTCCGAACCGTTTTTTGTTACTTTTTTTAAGGGTTAGTTTGTTGTTTACATGCAGATGAGCGAGAGAGAAGCGTGAGCACAAGAGAAGAGACACTCCTGTAATTATGCAAAGACTAGTGGTGGCTATAGATTAAGGCACCAATCAAACAGCTGTCCGGCTGTCCGGCTAACCGACATTAGCGCAATCAGATAAATCAAATATTCAAATATTGTTATGTAGGTATTTAAGGCATGCTTTAGGCCAGGTAAACCCCACAAACACATTTATTCATTCATGGCGCTAACTCCATTTGACGTTTATAAGTGTTGGGGGAAGAATGTGTATTGGAGCGGCACCAACGGTAAACAGCCACTGCTGGAGGGAGTTGGGGGGCAAACAAAAGGTGCAAACAAATGGTTGATACCTACAGTACATAACAAAGGGCTTTCAAAGGGCTGATAATCACCAGGTATTCTCCCTCTTTAAATGGCGTCTCACACCGATCAAACTGTGATCAAATATTCAACAGGAGGTATTGTTATTCTTCAATTCTTTTTGCAAATGGAGGCACCGCTGCAGCGGAATACACCAAGTTTTAGAGAAAAACGCTCGTTTCTGCAGCTCTTTGTCGCGCACAACAACAACAACACCAAGCCCTATCAGGTTAACGCAGCACGTTAACGCTGATAACGGCTCACCAGTAGTAAAGACAGAACAGCCTAGATGTTGTTGATTTGGTGAAAGCTGACATGTTAGATATAAACTCCTTCAATTTAATTTCAGTTCATGAACACGCTCAAATCATACGGCTACTGTATAGTGTGCAGTACTCAAACCAGCTGCATTTTCCGCTCTGTGATCTGTGACACTGGGAGACCAAAAAGCCCATTACTGTAAGCGAAAACAAAAGATTGAGCAACGAGAAGGCTAATGGCGTGTGTAAGCTACGTCATCTCCAGGTAGAACAACTTTAAAGAACTCTGTGAGAGAAGCGCCATCTCCTGGTCATACCCTGTAATCACATGAATGGGTGGAGTTACAGTAAAAAATAGACACGCCCAGGAGAAGGAGGGGGTCTCTCCTTTCACGGTACTTGGCAGACAGCTGGCTGGAACTCAGCTGGAAGACGGCTGGCGTTCAGCTTGAACGGGAACTTTTAAGTTGCTACTACTGCAGGGGTGGCCAACCCGCAGCTCTCGAGCCTCATGCGGCTCTTTAACTAGTTTCATGCGGCTCTTCAGGAGCTTTCACATGACATGCGTCAAATATGCTTGGCTGGCATTGCCATTAGGGATGTAACGATGCATCGTGACAGAAAAAATGAATCGCGATTCTTGGCGAATGCGAGAGAAGTATGATGTGTTCTTTTTCGTCTTTTTTTAAAAATAGGTTACGTTGTGGCTGCAGCTTCCACTGCAGCGTCTGCCTTTCTGTGTCACACACACACATGCGCAGTAGTGGCGTCAGGCGTCACGCCTGATTGTACCGTAAATGATACCATAACACAGACCCTCCAGGAATTCACGATGTTGCAATTTGCAACTTCAACGCAACTTCAGTGAATCCCTGTGAATTCAGGGCAGTGTTGCAATTTTAACCAATCACCGCAACTTCGGCGCAGTCTGCACGGGGGATTAAACTCGGGTCAGGGACGGCTGCACGGTGCGGGAGGTTTACAGCGCCGTTTCCTGGGGCCGTGGACTCTCATTAAAGGGTTAATGAGCTATCATCTTAATTATTTTTCATTTTCAGTTAGCTCATACTTCAAGCTGAAAGGTAATGGTCAGATCAGCTGCTTGCTGGCAGCCCTAATAAGAACACAAACTGTTTGAGAGTTTCTGTAAAGAGAGATTTTTTTCATACAAATCAAAAGATAATTTTATTTGTATCGTGAACAATAAATCGTGACTCGAATCGAGTCGTGAGTTGAGTGTATCGTTACATTCCTAGTGCCCATGTGTATGATGTGGCTCTTTGCAGTAACACAGAAAAAAAAGTGGCTCTTAGTCTCTGACTAGTTGGCCACCCCTGTACTATTGTATTTGAATCTTTGTATAGTGATCCTTAATATTTCAATTGAGCAATGGTAACTGATTTATTTTGAAGAAGAGAGAAATTTTGTGTGTACATGTAACTCATATTTAAGCTAGAAGTTTCCTATTCATGGTTAAATATTTCTATGCAAACTTATTGAAGTGTCGCCATAAGGGCTTTGTCAATGCCTATTTTAAGGGTTGCTTTAAAGGCAGTAAACTAATTAAATTTTTCTTTCCGACTGAAACAAATCTTTGTGGAAATGTTCGTTGTTAACTACTCTACTTATTTGAGATAAGTACATTGTATAAAGGTCATTTTTAAATAAGCTAAAATGTCACAAACAAGTGAAGAGACTGGTTATGTAGCAGCTTCTACAGAAGAAGCAGCAGAGCCAGAGCAGACAGATGAGTCTGGAGTTGTACAACCAGCAGTACAGTCTGAACAGCCTCGTAGAGGTGAGCGAGCCCCGCAGATTAACAGAAAAGGGAAGGGAATTACAGCAAGAAAAAACTAGTAGAATACTACTTCACTTTGACAGTATTTATAAACAATGGAAGGCTCTAACTAAGGTAGCTAAGACATCTGTAATAAAACAGGACCCGAGTAACATCCTACAAGAGCACATCAGCAGTATTCAAAGAGAATTGTCTGAGCTGAACATTGTTTATGATGAATACAGAAGGATTGACAGCCCATGTTATGACATGCGCCGCAAGCTGGACAACTGTGTATCAGTCACCAGGATTGTAGTAAAAAATGCTCAGTCACAAATACAAGATACAAGAGAGGAGCTGTGCTGGCCTGAAAACAACTCTGTGTTCGCATCTTCAATCTGTTCCAGCCTCTAAATGTTCTAAAGATAATTCCATTCACTCTAATGTATCTTCAGTTAGAAGGCAAGAAGCTGTTGCTGAGTATGAAGCCACTCGAGCTGTACTAAAGATTATGGCTAAGCACGAAGGCCACCAAGAGAAACTGCTAAAACTTGAAGCTGAGGAAGATAGTCACAGACCAAGAAGCAGCTGCATTAACTTGCAGTCTTCAAAGAGAAAAGGAAGAGACTCAACGCAGGATAGAAAAGGAAAGACAAGAGGCTGCTCTCTTAAAGAAACAGCAAGAAGAGAGTGCTGCAAGAAAAAGGTCTGGAGGAGCTGAAAAAGCTAAATGCTGCCAAGGCAAAGCTTAAGGTTTATGATGGGGCTGAATTCTATCCAGACCAAGAACATGCACCACAGAACTCCATACTACCTACAGCTGTAACAGAAAGTAATCAGGTGAATTCTGTGCCTTTGTATTCACAACCACTGAGAGACATGGCTCCAAGGCCAATGCTCCAAGATGACTCAGGAGAGCTTGTAAAGGTCTTGGCTAAGGCTATATCAGCGAACAGGCTACCCGTTCCAGAGGCAACAATCTTTAGTGCATATCCCCTTAAGTTAATCATTGGAAGTCATCCTTTCAGGCACCGATTGAGAGGAAAAATATTCCAACTTCAGAGAAAATCTTCTTCCTTCAGAAATATGTTGGAGGAGCAGCTAAAGAGGCCATAGAACGTTTTTTTCTGCTTGATTCAGAAGACTCGTATTATGCAGCATAGGACCTGCTAAATGAACGAAATGGTGAGTCCTTTGTATTTGCCTAAGCCTTCCGAGACAAGTTATGTGCCTGGCCAAAAATAGCCTCAAGAGAGAGCGCTGAGTTGGGAGTTTGTGGACTTTCTACGTAGTTGTGAATCTGCCATTGCCCACAATGAGAGTTTAAACGTTCTTAATGATGGAATTGAGAACCAGAAACTTACTAGCAAACTACCCGACTGGTTAAGTACCAGATGGAATCGAAAGGCCACACAATACCAACTAGAACACAGAAGGTTCCCAAACTTCAGTTATTTTGTGACATTCCTATCAATGGAAGCTAGTATAGCTTGCAACCCTATAACCCAGAGGTGTGAGCAGATTGGCATGTGTGGGTGGGCAGTTAACTCATCTGGGGGGGCAGCAGCGCCGGTCCTGGCCACATTTGCGCCCTGGGCGACCAGAAAAATAGTACAGAAGCTGAAACTATCTACAATGTCATCCAAAAGGACAATTGTGGCCTGTAAAAGACTCAGAAGCCTACAAATAAGAGGGATATTCTCACTCAGACTCAGATTTGACCTTCAACAGTCACATAAAATCAGTCACCAAAACAGCCTTCTACCAATTTAAGAACATATCCAGAGTTAAGGGCTTTAGGTCCCAAACAGATCAGGAGAAGCTGATCCATGATTTGATCTCCAGTAGACTTGGCTACTGTAATGGTCTTTTGACTGGACTCCCCCAAAAAAGTATCAAACAGCTGAAGCTCATTCAGAACGCAGCAGCTTGAGTTTTGACCAGAACAAAGAGATCAGAGCACATTACCCCAGTTCTTAAGTCTTTACACTGGCTCCCAGTTAGCCACAGAATACATTTTAAGGTTCTGCTACTAGTTTACAAATCACTGAATTATTTAGGTCCACAATACATAAACGAAATGTTAGTAGAATATAGACCCAGTAGGGCTCTGAGATCTACTGACTCAGGTCAGATAGTGGAACACAGAGTTCAAACCAGACACGTTCCAGTTGACACTTTACAGCATTTAGCAATTATGCTGCATTTAGCAATTATGCTGCTCACAACTGGAACAAACTACCAGCAGGACTGAAATCAGCCCCAACTCTGAGCACTTTTAAATCCAGGTTAAACACTTTTCTCTTTTCACGTGCTTATGGCTGAGCTCTTTTAAAGAATTTTTAATCATAATCCAGTGATTCGTTTAATGTTTTAAATTTTAAATGACATTCTGATGTTTTTAATTAAATTTTCTTCTCTTTTATTTTTTTTTTATTTCTATTGCTATTGCTTGTCTTAATTTCAAATGTTTTTCCTTGCCTCTGTAAAGCACTATAAATTGCCTTGTGTACGAATTGTGCTATACAAATAAACTTGCCCTGCCTTGCTCTAAGAAGATCACAGTGCAGTCTATACTCGTGAATTCATTCCTGCTAATCGAACGCACATCCCGACCACCAAGGCATGGCCTCATTTGGAGCATCTTGCAGAACACATTGCTCCACAGAAAGATTGTAAAATCGGTCAGCTGATCGGTTACAACTGCCCACAAGCTCTGATGCCTAGAGAAGTTGTATGTGGAGAGGAAAATCAACCCTTTGCACAGAAAACCGACCTAGGTTGGAGCATAGTGAGGTATAGTGATCCAAGTTAGCATTGCAGTGATGCAATTGGAGTAAGTCACCGTATTATTGTAAGACAAGAGACGCCTGCACTCACTCCCATCTTTAATAAACCGGGTGTTAGTTCATGTGGGGTCTAATGACACAGCCCGTCAGCAGTCTGAGCTGACGAAAAAGGATTTCAATGTCCTCTTTAGCCTCTTAATTAACTGTGGGAAGTCTGTTTTTATCAGTGGTCCCCTCCCAACACTCGCCCGTGGTCCTGGGCGTTTCAGCAGAATCCTTAGCCTTAACACCTGGCTCCAGTCCGCCTGCAGAGCTCATAACATCGGCTTTATTGACAATTTTAATCTTTTTTGGAACCGTCCCTCCCTGTTTAAAACCGACGGTCTTCATCCCAATTTGAGGGGCAGCCAAATGCTAGGGGCTAACATTCAGCACGCCGTTCAGTCTACCCCACGTGCATGACTGTTTACACCTCACACTCACTGCCAGGTGTCTTCTTCTTCATCTGATCCTACAGTGACAGCTCACGGTACTTCCCCTCCTACCGGCTCCCCCCACAGGCCCCATCTGTCACTACCACCGTCACCGGTTTCCTTCCCCATACAGACCATTGTCTCCCATCGCAGTCACACTGCAGGACGCTCACCCCAGCAGGGCGCTCCCAATCCTGCTGGAGCGAACTTCTCAAATCTCCGTCCTGTACCAGCTGCTGCCCAGAAAGTCAGACAGGATAACCATTCAGTCAACTTTGGACTTCTCAACATCCGCTGACTCACAAACAAAGGTAGTCTCATCCACGAACTCCTCACCGACCGTAAGATTGACTTTCTCTGTTTAACTGAAACTTGGCAACAACCCGGCGACTTTTCCCAGCTCAACGAATCCACTCCACACGGCTATGTTTACATCTGTCAACCCCACGGCTCTGGCCGTGGGGGTGGTCTCGCGTTAATCCACCGCAAGACTTGGAAAGTCCAGCCAGTATCCGTGCCCACTCTCACCTCACTAGAGTGCACTGTTTGCCAACTACCCGGTCCCACTCCCACCATCATTGCCTCTATCTACCGCCCCCCTAAGCCACACAAAGATTTTTCAAATGACTTTTCAACCCTTCTCACGCACCTCTCCACTCTCTCCCCTAACATCATTTTGTTAGGGGACTTCAACATTCACATGGACAACCTCAATCTCCCCTTAACCTGTGACTTCTCATCATGTCTTGACAGTTTTGGATTCCAGCAATTTGTTGATTTCCTCACCCACTGTAAAGGACATATACTGGATTTAATCTGCTGCTCTGGCCTCTCACCCTCCAACTGCTCAGCTGATCACCTCCCCATATCTGACCACTCTCTTGTCACCTTCAGTATCACCCTCTCTCTCTCTATCAATAAGACTACCCGCCCCATCTCAACATCAAAAACATTAACATTGACACTCTCTCTGCTTCCCTTGAACATATTCAGATTCCTGACCACCTCCTCTCCCCTGATGAACTTGTCACTCTCTACAACAATAGTCTACAAAACATCCTGAACTGTATCACTTTTTCACAAACTGCCCCCTGGTACACCTCTGAGCTTCGATCCATGAAAGCAAAAGGCCGTCAGCTTGAGCGTCTGTACAAGAAAACTGGTCTCACTATTCACAGAGAAATGTACAATACCCACATTTTACACTACAAGCACTCCATTTCTCAAACTAAATCTAACTATTACTCCTCTTTAATCCACTCTCATGAAGGCAACTCCAAAACACTTTTCACCCTTCTCAACAGAATCATCAAGCCACCTGACTCACTCCCCACCCACCTGTATTCAACTGAAACATGCAATACCTTAATGGACTTTTTCAATGCAAAAATTCACAATATTCACCAACATCTCCAGTCCAACCCATCTTCTCTCCCCTCCCCTGAATTCTTCCCCCTTTGCCAGATCCTATCCACCTTCCAACTCCCGGAGCCCTCTGAAATATCTGACTTCATCACCAAGTCAAAGTCCTCCACCTGTCAGCTCGATCCCCTACCCACAACCCTTGTAAAATCCTGCCTTCCTTCTCTCTTCCCCATCATCTCTGCCATCATCAACTCTTCACTTAGCACTGGAACTGTTCCTCCACCCTTCAAAGTTGCTGCTGTTACTCCAGTACTTAAGAAACCCGGATCTGACCCCTCTGACTTTAATAACCTCCGCCCCATTTTCAACCTTCCCTTCATCTCCAAAATATTAGAAAAAATTGTAGCCTCTCAAATCCACTCTCATCTCTCTCACAACTCCCTCTATGAGCACTTTCCATCTGGATTTCGCCCCCTACACAGCACTGAAACCGCCCTCATAAAAATTACCAATGATCTTCTCATGGCAGCTGACTTAGGACTACTTTCCATCCTCATCCTCCTCGATTTAAGTGCAGCCTTCGACACTATCTCTCACCCCATCCTCCTCCAGAGACTTTCCTCCATTGGCATCACTGACACCCCTTTAGACTGGTTCCACTCATATCTATCTGGTCGTACACAGTTCATACAGCTCAAGTCCTTCAAATCCCAACCCTCCCCTATTACCTCTGGCGTACCCCAAGGATCAGTCCTGGGGCCCCTCCTCTTTATCACCTACCTCCTTCCACTTGGCAACATCTTCCGTAAATTTAACATCAATTTTCACTGTTATGCCTTGTCACCTCCCGTCTGTCACCTCCCGTCTTGACTACTGTAATTCCCTCCTCTTTGGTCTCCCCCACAAATCCCTTCACAAACTGTAACTGGTCCAAAACTCAGCTGCCCGCATCATTACCAGAACCCCTTCATTTCACTATATTACCCCTGTACTACAGCATCTCCACTGGCTCCCAATTAAGCACAGAATTCATTTTAAAGTACTCCTCCATACTTTTAAAGCCATCCACAATCTTGCCCCTCCTTACCTGTCTAATCTTCTTCACACTGCTATTCCCTCTCGCTCCCTTCGTTCCTCCTCCTCCCTCCTCCTTACTGTCCCCACTGCCCGCCTCAGTACTATGGGGGGTAGAGCTTTCAGTTGCTCTGCTCCCCAACTCTGGAATGCATTACCCCCTGACATCCGCAATATTGACTCTTTACCCCTCTTCACATCCAGACTAAAAACTCATTTGTTTCAGTTAGCCTATGCACTTTGACTTTTAATCATTTCTTTGTTTTAAATTTTACAGCCTGTGCTTTTTATTGTGTATTGCTTTTTTAATCTTTGTATTTCCATTGCTTTTTATCTTTGTATAGTGTCCTTGGGTGTTTTGAAAGGCGCTCTGAAATAAAATGCATTATTATTATTATTATTATTATTATTATTATTATTATTATTATATCGACAGTAAGGCTCAAAGGTGAAGTTAACTATGTTTGCAAGACTCAGATCCGGGAAATCCTCACTCCAGATGATGTACTCAAGGTGTTAGAATCTGACTTCAGTGAAAGATGTGGAGAAGAAACAACTGTCTCATAGGAAGATCTTCACTTCTTGACGAAGCTAAAAATGGTATCAAACACAAACAAGATGATCATTATGAAATGCCCTTACCTTTCAGGTAAGACAGACCAAATCTACCTGATAATAAGCCATGTGCCATCCAGTGTCTAATGTGTTTGCAACGAAAGCTCAAGAGAGACCAAAAACCAAGATTCTGTCAAATTCATCCAGAGGAATTTTTATGTTGATAATGAACTGGTGAGTGTACCATCTGACACTGAGGCGATCCAACTTATCAAGGAGGCATGATGTATTTGTAGCACAGGCAAGCTAAGACTACATAAGTTCATTTCAAACAGCAAGAAGGTATTGAAATCAATATCGAAGGAAGAGTGTGCTGAAAGCGTCAAGACATGGATATGGCTTTGGGCGAGCCGCTTATGGAAAGAGCTCTCCGTGTTCAGTGGTGTGTGTCCTCCGATGATTGTCAGTTCAGAGTTGTTGTTAAGTCACACAGACTAACCAGAAGAGGAGTGCTATCTATAGTAGCGTCCATCTACGACCCGTTAGGGTTTGTAGCACCTTTCATTCTTCAAGGTAAGCAGATCTTACAACAGTTGAGACAAGGTTGGTTGGGACGAGCCACTCCCAGAAGAGCTCAGAACACAGTGGGAAACATGGCTGCAAGATCATCAAAACAGTGGAGTAAAGTAAAGATCAGTAGGTGCTACACTCCAACAACCTTCACAGATGTCAAGCAGTATGGGCTTCATCACTTCTCGGATGCCAGCATCACACCAGCAGTGGTAGCAGCAAAGACAAGTGCAATGCTCAGAAATTAGCTTGAAACAGATGGCCTTTGAGAATATTTTTGGACTGATTCAAAGGTCGTCCTGGGATATAGAAACAATGATGCCAGACGCTTCCATGTGTTCGTGGCAAACAGAATCCAAAGGATTAAGTCCACTACAAATCCCAAGCAATGGCAATTTGTACATTCTGAAGATCATGCTTCAAGAGGACTCATGGCAGATCAACTTTCTATGGAAAAAGGAGCTACCCGTAGGTGATGTAAGTGTTGGAGAGGTCATTGACAATGTTTCAGAACTTCGAAAGGCCCAGGTGCTCAACACCAGAGCAAAGGGAGACAGGACATTGTTAGACCGACAAAGTTCTCTGACTGGAAGAGAGCTGTCAAAGCTATTGCTTGTCTAAAGCAGCGGTCCCCAACCACCGGGTCGCGACCCGGTACCGGTCCGCGAGACATTCCGAACCGGGTCGTGACATTGGGGGGAAATTAAAAAAAAAAAAATCGAAAAAAACGAATTCGACCGCTACTTCCCAGCCAACCGAGATCCCCGCGATAAGAATGAATGGGTCCGCAATCCATTTGGAACAATTCCCGACCACCTGTCCGTTCAGGAGGAAGCGCAGCTGATCGAGCTGGCAAGTGACGGCGGTCTTAAGACTACATTTGACCAAACAATCTCTCTGCCTGCGTTCTGGGTAAACGCCAAAAGGGAATATCCAGAAATAGCTGTAAAAGCCCTCAAAACATTGCTGCCCTTCCCAACAACTTATCTGTGCGAGGCCGGATTTTCCGCAATGACAGTGACAAAAACAAAATTTGTCACTGTCAAAATTTGCCCCCCCCCCACCCCAACAACACACACACGCACACACACACCGGGTCGCGGAAAAGCAATGCTGAGCCTAATAGTGCACCTCCCTAGTGCTGAAAAGGTTGGGGACCCCTGGTCTAAAGCACCGAGCTAAGCAAATTAAAAGACTCAAACCTAAAAGTCCATTCATTGATGAGTATGGTGTACTCAGGGTTGGAGGACGTTTGACAAGATCAGGCCTTCACCCACATGCCAAGCATCCCGCCCTAATGCCAAAGGCAAGTCATGTGTTGTTAGTACTTATCAAGCACTACCATGAGAAGGTGCATCATCAAGGAAGAGGAATAACTGTAAATGAATTGAGATCAAATGGAATATGGATCATGGGATGCAGCAGCACAGTTGCTTCTCACATTTACTAGTGTACCATGTGCAGAAAGTATAGAAGAAATGCACAAGATCCAAAGAGGACAGATTTGCCAGAAGAAAGAATGGAAATGACACCTCCATTCACATATTGTGGAATGGATTGTTTCGGACCGTTCTATGTGAAGGAAGTGAGAAAGGAACAGAAAAAGTATGGTCTTATTTTCACCTGTACGTGTTCTAGAGCTATACATATTGAAATGCTTGACGATCTCACCACAGATTCTTTCATAAATGCACTGTGTGCGTTTATTGCAATACGTGGAAATGTTAGACAGATCAGATGTGACCAAGGTACTAATTTTGTAGGTGCAAAAGGAGAGTTCATGAACGCAATGAAAGTCCTGGATCATGAACAGCTGAAGGAACATGGATGTGAGTTTGTAATGAACGTCCCATCTTCAAGTCACATGGGAGGTGTATGGGAGAGACAAATAAGGACGATTAGAAGTATTCTAACTGCAGTCCTTGATCAATCAGCCAGCAGACTTGACAGTGCCTCACTCAGGATATTTCTGTATGAAGTGATGGCTATCATAAATAGCAGACCTCTGACACTTAAATGATCCAACAAGTCTCGAACCTCTCACGCCCAACCACATTCTCATGATGAAGTCAAGCATAATACTGCTCCCTCCTGGTCAGTTTGTGAAACAGGACCTATACCTCCGCAAGAGATGGCGCCAGGTGCAGTTCTTGGCAAATGAATTTTGGAGAAGGTGGAAGAAGGAGTACCTCCTTAATCTCCAGCAAAGACAAAAATGGCAAAAAGACAAAAGAAATACAAAGGTTAATGAAATTGTCATCCTTCATGAAGACAGTTCTCCAAGAAATCGATGAAGATTGGCAAGAGTGACAGAAGTGTACCCTAGCTCTGATGGAAGAGTTAGAAAGGTGAAGCTGTTAGTTAGTGACTCGACTTTAGACAACAAGGGAAAACACACTACTAAGCCAGCCTGCATTGATAGACCTGTACATAAGACTGTTCTTCTGCTCGAAGCAGAATAGCCCTAACAAAGCCTGTCACTTTTGTGTTTGCGCGTCATATTGGATCTGTTGCCTGATGGCCATGCCATCCAGCATTAGGCATACTTGTGAGAATCGGTTTAGGTCTTTGATTTTTCTCTTTTGCAGCATATCCAGAAGTGCAGTGTCTAAACCAGGCTTTCCATCCACAGTCTGCAGTCATCTGTTTCAGGTAAAATTGATTTAGAATTGATAATGTGTAAACACCACAACACATACTGTCATATTCACTTTTTTAAGAGCGTGAAAATGTGAAAAGGGAAATATTTACTTTTGCAGAGTGTGAGGATATGGTAGTGGAAATTTCATTGTTTCTCTTAAGTATATGTATGCTTTTGGTCCATGGAAATGCAGGGTTAAAGCGAATTCTCTTTGAACTGGAGAGAAAGCATGATCTTGCCTGAACACTTCAACAGGGAGATCTAAAATGTTGAGGAAAACAAGTTATTTTCAGTGCTATTTTCACAGTTCTGTCTGAACTATTTTAGGTGTGATTTTGATTTTGTTTTTACAGTGATTCCTGGTAGGTATTCAGAACATTGGTGAGACTGGAATTAAATTGTCTGTGATGACATGGATTTAAAGTGTAACTAAACCCCAGAATTTTGGCTGAAGTGGTTCTACCCCGGAAATCCTAAAAATTCTTCTAGAACAGGGTCCACTCAGTTTTGTTATTTTCTATCCTTAGGTTACTTGAGTGTGAGCATTGTGGTCCTCACCAGTATTAATTGTTTGTCTTTGGTGATGAAGGGGGACCGGACCAAGATGGCGGCATAGTCTGAAAGCTCCGCACAACCGAACACAAACTTTAGAAAAAACCCACAAATGCACCGATAATTTTTGACTAAATAGAGCGCCCCTGGACATGTCAGAGCCATCCGAAACGAAACCCTACGATATTTTCACCAGAGGATGCAAAGCAAGTATCGTGGAGGCAACAACTTCTTCGGCAGTGACGAGGGTGGCTAATGAAGCTAACAGCACGGCTAATATAGCTGACGTGCTGGCGGAGCTGAAGTTCGGACTTTGGATCAAAACTGGACAACAGAAGATAAGCTGCAGCACATTCAAGAGGCACTCGCCTCAGCCACTAAACAAATTGCCTATCTTGAATCCAAAACTAAAGATTTGGAAAATCGAGGCAGAAGATAGAACCTGCAAATTTTTGGTCTACGTGAACGAGCTGAGGGAAATAAGCCGCTCCTCAACTTTGTCAACGACATGCTACCACGATGGCTCGGCTGTCCTGATAAAGGTTGAGGTTTCAGGAGAAAGAATTTGTGTATCGCGAAGCAAGGAAGCGAGAGATTATGCATGACGACGGCAAGCTTTCTTTCTCTCAGGATCTGTCTGCAGAAACGATCCGTATTCTGCAAGAATTTGCCCCAGTTGTGAAGCAGTTTGTAGCCACAGGAACCTTTCAAGGATTTCATCACAATCCCCTGGAACCGGTTTATTAAGGGGGTGTGGGAAGGGATTTCAGTGGGAATGTCAGGGGGTGGGATGGGATTTTTTCTCGTTTTGGTTATTACTGTTCTAACTGTTCTTGCATTTTTCTTTTCCCCTCCAATGTGTGTTATATTTGTGTATGGTTTTGGCAGAATCAGCAACATTTATACCCTCACCAGGATATAAGAAGATGTTATCAATGGCAAAAAAATATGTCTGTGAATAATTCCAAAATTAAGATCACTAGTTGGAATGTTAGGGGGCTTAGAAAATTGACTAAATTAAAACAAGTTATAAATAGGTTGAAACATCTCAGGTCTAAAATTGTTTTCTTACAAGAAACCCATTTGATGGCCTCTGATATACCTTGTTTAAAAAAAGATGGCCAGGCCAAGTGATTTATTCTTTTTATAATAATTATGCTCAAGGTGTTGCTATCCTCGTACACAAGTCAGTTCCATTCCAAATCACTCAAACTATTCAAGATCCAACTTGTAGATATGTGATTGCACGAGGAAACATTATGTCACATAAAGTTAATCTAATTAATATTTATGGTCCTAACGAGGACATGCCATCTTTTTTTGAAAAATTACTGTTGACTGTGTCTACCTTAGAAGGTCTCTATATTATCGGGGGGGGGGGGGGTTCAATTGTACGTTAGACCCAGTAATGGATCGACTTACTGGAACCGATACCTCGCGTACAGACGAGGAAAAGTTGACTGAATTCATAATGGATTTAAGACTAGTCGATATATGGAGAGAAAAAAATCCAAACAAAAAAGAATTTTCCTGTAACTCTTCTACTTACAAAACGTATTCACGTATTGATTATTTCCTAATATCGGTTGAACTGCTTATTAATGTCAAACTGTTGGTATGACAGCATAGTGATTAGTGATCATGCAGCTGCCTCAATGGAAATATACTTAGGCATATTTGCAACATTCTCAGAGATGGAGGTTCCAGGTATATTGGTTACAGGATCCATCCTTTCTTAAATTCATTGGAGCCTGCATAGATAACTATTTCCTACTAAACACGGATGAAACAACCGCCAGTGTAAGGTGGGAAGCATTTAAGGCATATATAAGGGGAGAAATTATTAAATATACGAGCTCAAAGACTAAACAGAACAAAAAAAATGCAAACATTGAAATGACAGATTAAAACACTAGAATTAGATTTTCATGAAAATAATGACGAGGACAAACAACAACAATTAACAGTAATGAGGGCTGAATACAATAAACTCACGACTGACGGGGTTGCTAAAAACCTCTTATGGACCAAGCAAGCATACTATGATCAGGGTGAAAAGCCAAGCAAATTACTGGCTTGGCGGGTTAAGAAAATGCAAGCCGAAAGAACAATTACTAGTATAAAGACAATGTCAGGCGATTTAACAACAGACCCAATTGAAATAATGCTACCTTCAGAAACTTTTATGAATTATTGTTCAAATCAGAATATGCAGGAGCTACACAACAACAAGCGTTTCTTGATCAGCTACAGTTCCAGAGCTTTTCTGAAGATGAAAAGGAACCACTGGACGGGGCATTATTGGTTGAGGATCTTTATGACGCCATGAGCAGTATGAACAGTGGGAAAGCACCTGGTCCCGACGGGATACCTATAGAATTTTATAAGAAGTTTAAACATAAACTTGCGCAACTGTTATTAGATATGCTTAACGAATCATATAAAACAGGAACTTTTCCACCATCGTTACGATTAGCTATGATAACTGTGATACTAAAGCCTGACAAACCACCAACCAGTTGTTCATCCTTCAGGCCCATTAGTTTAATGGGATGGGATACAAAAATATTATGCAAAGCACTTGTCAGGCCCGGACTCAAAGGAGGACTCAGATGCAGAGATTGGCAGAGAGCTGTTTTATTCAAGTCAACAATACCCTTGACTGAGTGAGGCTATGAAAAAAGGCCTAAACTAGGGAAAACAAAAAATCACTCCAAAAGAGGAAAAAACTCTAAACTACTCTTATTAAAGATTAACAAAATCAAAATCACTATCAACGAGGAAAAACAAAAGGCTATGAAACATTAACTTAAGGCGCTCCAACGAGGCTGAAAATACACTAGGTTAAACACAAAGAAACAAAAGGGCTAGACTAAGAAGTACAAAAAAAATCACTCTTACGAAGAAGGAAAACAAAAGAACACTAGGGCTACAATACTATGACTGTGGGCTGTGAAATAAGGCTTTGGTGAACACTACGAGAGACGAAACACTTCGGCACGGGACAAAGGGAGACGCAGACAATATATACACAGGGTAATGGGGAACAGGTGGAAACAATCAGGGCGGGGAAGACAATCAGACCGGTGGCACATGAGGAAGGGCAAGTGACCTGAAACGAGAGGACAGGTAAATATCAAAATAAAACAGGAAATGACGAGACAGGACAAAAACCTAACTTGACCTCACCGCGGTGTGACAGTACCCCTCCCTCTAGGGCCGACTCCTGACGGCCCAGGCTGGTCTTTATAAAAGTCATCTATGAGACTGTGGTCCATGATGTGCCGTGAAGGCACCCATTGTCGCTCCTCCGGACCAAACCACCTCCAGTCCACCAGGTACTGCCTGCTCTGGCCCCGGTTGCGCACAGCCAGTAACTTCTTGACCTTGTAGACCGGACCCCCGTCTACTACTTCCTTGACTGGTTTGACCTGACTTACATGGAATGTAGGGTGGACACGAAGAGACCGGGGGAGACGAAGGCGAACCGCTGCAGGTCCGATGACCTTGGTGATGGGGAACGGCCCCACGAAGCGCGGTGCGAGTTTCTTGGAGAGGGCTTTGAGGTGGAGGTTCTTGGCTGAGAGCCACACCCTCTGGCCTGGCTGGTACGCCGGAGCGGGTCGTCTTTTCTGGCCCACGGCCCTTTTGACCCGGTCTCCCTGGCGGATGAGGAGCTGCCGGGCGGCTACCCAGACTCATCGGCAACAGCGGATCATGGCGTGGGCAAAGGGCACCGACACTTCAGGCTCCTGGTCTGCGAAGACAGGAGGCTCATAACCGTACACACATTTGAAGGGAGAAAAACCTGTGGCTGAGGTGGGCAGGGAGTTGTGAGCGTACTCGACCCCGACCAGGTGCTTGCTGAGGCGTTCGGTCTGGCCGTTGGCCTCCGGGTGATAGCCCGACGTAAGGCTGACTGTGGCTCCGATAAGTCGACAACACTCCCTCCAAAAGCATGATATGAACTGCGGCCCCCGGTCGGAAACGATGTCCCTAGGAAACCCGTGGACTCTGAAGACATGGTTAATCATGATTTCAGCCACCTCTATGGCTGAAGGCTGTTTGGGCAAGGCTAAGAATCTAGTCATTTTAGAAAATCTGTCCACCATCGTGAGAACCGTGGTGTTACCTTGGGAGACCGGGAGCCCCCTGACAAAGTCCATGGAGATTTTGGCCCATGGTCTGGTGGGGATGGGGAGCGGTTGGAGAAGACCCATACACCGACCGGAAGATGTCTTATTCCTGGCGCAGACTGAGCACGCATCAACGTATTCCCAGACGTCCCGCTCCATGGACCGCCACCAGAACTTCAGAGAGATGGCAAACCCCCGGATGACAGGCAAGCAGCGAGGTGTGAGCCCAGTGGATCACCTGTGGGCGCAGCTCAACTGGGACGAACAATCGATTCTCTGGGCACCCACTAGGTGGCGGGCTCTCACCGATAGCCTGCTTGACCTCATTTTCTATCTGCCAAGTCACCGCTCCAACCACACAGGTACGTGGAAAGATGGGCTCTGGTTCTTTGGCAACAGGCTCAGGGTCGTAGAGATGTGACAGGGCATCGGGCTTGACATTCTGGGGACAGACGGCGCGACAAGAAGGCGCAGGGATGCATCTTCCCTGCATCTTCCTTCTGCATCCGCTTGAGAAACAATGCGTCTGATTTTAGCAATGTTACGTAAGTGGAAGAATGCAGTCCTCGAAATTTGTTTTATATGGACATTAAAGGACAAATCCTGATCAAAAACGACTCCAAGATTCTTTACAGTGGAGCTGGAGGCCAGGGTGATCCCATCTAAAGTAACTAAGTCTCTAGAAAGACAGTTGTTACGACCGCCTGTGTTATTGTTTGTGTTTGCCTTCTTTTTCTCCTCTCCTCCTCCCCTCTAGGTTCTGCCCCTTTTTCCTTTAGGCACTGATGACTGATCTGGGTTACCTGTGGCCACTTAAGCGGGCGGGGCATATATAGGCAAGAGGTGGAGCCGGCTCTCTCTCTCTCTCATCCTGCGGTCGGTCTCTGTGGCAGAGACCAGGTGATAACTGTGTGTGTGTGAATGACCTGATCCAGGAGCTGCGTAGCTGTGTGTGTGCGCGTATTGGTTCTGGAGTGAGCCATGGCAAAGGCTGGCAATTCGGCTCCCCGTGTTTTGGAGGAGTCCGTCTTAAGTTATCTCGTTCTCTTTATTTTGCAAATAAACCTATTTTGCTGGTTATATTGTTTATCGTTTTCTGTCAGGACTCCCGGTTATTTAATTTTATGTTACTCCCTCATCCCCTGGCCCAACTGGGGACGTAACAACAGTTTTTGAGGTGCTTGGGTCCAATTACAAGAACTTCAGTTTTGTCTGAATTTAACATCAGAAAATTATAGGTCATCCAATTTTTTATATCCTTAAGGCATGCTTGGAGTTGAACTGGTTGGTTGCATCAGGCTTGATCGATAAATATAATTAGGTGTCGTCAACATAACAATGAAAATTGATCGAGTGATTCCTAATAATGTTCCCTAAAGAAAGCATATATAAACTAAATAGAAGTGGTCCTAGTACAGAACCTTGCGGGACTCCATGACAAACATTGGTATGCATGGAGGATTTATCATTGATGTGAACAAACTGAGATCCATCTAAAAAATATGATTTAAACCAGCTTAGGGCGGTTCCTTTGATGCCAATTTGATCTTCCAGTCTCTGTAAAAGAATTTGATGGTCAATGGTGTCAAATGCAGCACTAAGATCTAACAGGACAAGTACAGAGATGAGTCCTTTGTCTGATGCCATTAGGAGGTCATTTGTAACTTTGACTAATGCGGTCTCTGTGCTATGATGCACTCTAAATCCTGAATGAAAATTCTCAAATAGACTATTGTTATGGAGAAAGTCACCCAGCCCCTCCTGGAGCTGCCACATTACCGGGGTGGAGGGGTTTGCATGTTCCAATGATCCCAGGAGCTATGTTGTTGGAGGCTTCATGCGCTTGGTAGGGTCACCCAAGGCAATCAGGTCCTAGGTGAGGGACCAGACAAAGCGCAGCTCAATCACCCCTGATGAATAGAGACAACTATGGAGTTAGGTCTCCCTTGCCCAGACACGGGTTACCGGGCCCCCCCCCTGGAGCCACCTGGGGGTGGGGCTCGCTGGCGAGCGCCTGGTGGCTGGGTCTACACCTATGGGGCCCGGCCGGGTACAGCCCGAAAGGATGACATGGGCCCCCCTTCACATGGACCCACCACCCATGGGAGGGGTCTCAGGGGGCGGGTGCAAAGAGAGATGGGCGGCAGTCGGAGGCGCGGACCCTGGCGGTCCGACCCCCGGGTGCTTTCCCTGGCGGGGAAGGAGCCTGAGCTGGTGCACGAGGTTGAGAGGTACTGGCTAGATATAGTCGGGCTCGCCTCGACGCACAGCGTGGGTTCCAGAACCAGTTTCCTTGAGAGGGGCTGGACGCTCTACCACTCTGGAGTTGCCCCCGGTGAGAGGCGCAGAGCGGGGGTGGGAATGCTTGTGCGCCTGCACATTGGGGTTCACCCCGGTGGACGAGAGGGTAGCCTCCCTTCGCCTTCGGGTGGGGGGACGGGTCCTGACTGTCGTCTGTGCGTATGCACCGAATGGCAGCTCAGAGTACCGACCCTTTCTGGAGTCTTTGGAGGGAGTGCTGGAGAGCCCTCGTCCTCCTGGGGGACTTCAATGCTCACGTGGGCAGCGACAGTGAGACCTGGAGGGGCGTGATTGGGAGGAACGGCCCCCCTGATCTAAACCCGAGTGGTGTTTTGTTATTGGACTTCTGTGCTCATCATGGACTGTCCATAACAAACACCATGTTCAAGCATAAGGGTGTCCATATGTGCACTTGGCACCAGGACACCCTCGGTCGCAGTTCGATGATCGACTTTATGGTCGTATCGTCGGACTTGCGGCCACATGTTTTGGACACTCGGGTGAAAAGAGGGGCGGAGCTGTCAACTGATCACCACCTGGTGGTGAGTTGGCTCCGATGGTGGGGGAGGATGGCGGTCAGACCTGGCAGGCCCAAACATTCTGTGCGGGTTTGCTGGGAACGTCTGGCTGAATCTCCTGTCAGAAAGAGTTTCCACTCCCACCTCCGGGAGAGCTTCTCTCACGTCCCAGGGAGGCGGGGGACATTGAGTCAGAGTGCACCTTGTTCCATTCCTCCATTGTCGAGGCGGCTGACAGGAGCTGTGGCCGTAAGGTGGTCGGTGCCTGACGTGGCGGCGGCCCCCGAACCCGCTGGTTGACACCGGCGGTGAGGGATGCCGTCAAGCTGAAGGAGTACTACAGAACCTTTTTGGCCTGTGGGACTCCTGAAGCAGCTGATGGGTATCAGCGTGCCAAGTGGAGTGCGGCCTTGGTGGTTGCGGAGGCAAAAACTCATGGGCATGGGAGGAGTTCGGTGAGGCCATGAAAAACGACTTTCGAATGGCTTCAAGGAGGTTCTGGACCACCACCCGGCGGCTCAGGCGGGGGAAGCAGTGCACTGTCAACACTGTGTTTAGTGGGGAAGGGGTGCTGCTGACCACGACTCGGGACGTTTTGGTTTGGTGGAGGGAATACTTCGAAGACCTCCTCAATCCCACCAGCACGTCTTCCCTTGAGGAGGCAGAGCCTGGGGCTGAGGTCGCTGAGGTAGTCAAAGGCAGGCCCCGGGGGTGGATGAGGTCCGCCCAGAGTTTCTCAAGGCCCTGGATGTTGTGGGGCTGTCTTGGTTGACACGTCTCTGCAAAATTGCGTGGACATCGGGGGCAGTGCCCCTGGATTGGCAGACCGAGGGTGGTGGTTCCCCTCTTCAAAAAGGGGGACCGGAGGATGTGCTCTAACTATTGGGGGATCACACTCCTCAGCCTCCCCAGGAAGGTCTTTTCAGGGGTCCTGGAGAGGAGGGTCCGCAAGATTGTCGAACCTCGGATCCAGGAGGAGCAATGTGGTTTTCGTCCTGGTTGTGGAACTGTGGACCAGCTCTATACCCTTAGCGCGGGCCTGGAGGGTGCATGGGAGTTTGCCCAACCAGTCTACATGTGCTTTGTGGACCTGGAGAAAGCGTTTGTCCGTGTCCCTCGGGAGTACTGTGGGGGGTGCTTCGGGAGTATGGGGTTACGGACCTATTAATACGGGCTATCCGGTCCCTGTACTCTCGGTGCCAGAGCTTGGTCCGCATCGCCGGCAGTAAGTTGGACCTGTTTCCTGTGAGAGTTGGACTCCGCCAGGGCTGCCCTTTGTCACCGGTTCTGTTCATAACCTTTATGGACAGAATTTCTAGGCGCAGCCAGGGCCTTGAGGGGCTGCGGTTCGGTGGCCTCAGGATTGGGTCGCTGCTTTATGCGGATGATCTAGTCCTGCTGGCTCTATCGGAACGTGACCTTCAGCTCTCTCTGGAGCAGTTTGCAGCCAAGTGTGAAGCGGCTGGGATAAGAATCAGCACCTCCAAATCCGAGACCATGGTTCTTAGCCGGAAAAGGGTGGAGTACAGCCTCCGGGTCGGGGATGAGATCCTGCCTCAAGTGGAGGAGTTCAAGTATCTCGGGGTCTTGTTCACGAGTGAGGGAAGGATGGAACGGGAGATCGACCGGCGGATCGGTGCGGCTTCTGCAGTGATGCGGACTCTGCACCGGTCCGTCGTGGTGAAGAAGGAGCTGAGTCGAAAGGCGAAGCTTTCGATTTACCAGTCGATCTACGTTCCTACCCTCATCTATGGTCACGAGCTTTGGGTAGTGACCAAAAGAATGAGATCGCGAATACAAGCGGCCGAAATAAGCTTCCTTCGCAGGGTGGCTGGGCTCTCCCTTAGAGATAGGGTGAGAAGCTTGGCCATCCGCGAGGAGCTCAGAGTAGAACCGCTGCTCCTCTGCATCGAGAGGAACCAGTTAAGGTGGCTCAGGCATCTCGTGAGGATGCCTCCTGGACGTCTCCCTGGTGAGATGTTCCGGGCACGTCCCACCGGGAGGCGGCCCCGGGGAAGACCCAGGACACGCTGGAGGGACTGTCTCTCGGCTGGCCTGGTAACGCCTTGGGGTCCCACTGGGAGAGCTGGACGAAGTGGCTGAGGAGAGGGAAGTCTGGGCCGCCCTGCTGAAGCTGCTGCCCCCACGACCCGATTCAAACGGATAAGCGGGAGAAGATGATGATGATGATGAGAAACTCACACAGTTGATTAGCTACAGCTTTCTCAAGTATCTTAGACACAAAGGGAAGGTTTGATATCGGTCTGTAGTTGGCTAAGACCTCTGGGTCTAGAGTCGGCTTTTAAGAAGAGGTTTAATTACAGCTACCTTAAAGGACTGTGGTACATATCCTGATAATAAAGACAGATTAATCGTATCCAATAACGAATGACTAACTAGAGGTAAAACATCCTTGAGCAGCCTGGTTGGGATGGGGTCTAAGAGACAGGTTGACGGCTTAGCTGCAGAAATGATTTAAGTTATTTGATGAAGGTCGATGGGAGAAAAACAGTCTAAAAACATATCAGGTTTTACAGCTGTTTCCAAACTTGCTGTATCAAAATGCAGATCAATGCCTTTTGAGGGCAGGAGGTTATGGATTTTGTCTCTAATAGTTATAATCTTATCATTAAAGAAGCTCATAAAGTCATTGCTACTTAGACCTAAGGAAATAGATGGTTCAGTAGAGCTGTGATTCTCTGTTAGCCTGGCTACAGTGCTGAAGAGAAACCTGGGGTTGTTCTTATTCTCCTCAATTAAAGAAGAGTAATAGGCTGCTCTGGCATAACGGAGAGCCTTCATGTATGTTCTGAGATTATTTTGCCAGACTAGATGAGATTAGATGAGCTGAGCTGCTCTAATGGAGGCGCAGAGAAGCGTGTAAGACTGCAGCTCTGCTTCCTGGTCTCAACTCTGGGTTGTCGACATGGTTTTGGTCAGCTAATAAACTTGGCCATATTTCTAGATATGAGAGCTGCTCCATCCAAAGTGGGATGGATGCCGTCTCTCCTAATTAGACCAGGTGTGGGCCATTCGGCCACAGCGCTCACTTTAGCCGGATCCATCTGCACCTTACCAGGGGCTACAATGAAGCCCAGGAAGGAGACGGTGTCGGCATGAAACTCACTCATTTCTGCCTTAACATAGAGCTTGTTATCTAACAATCGTTGGAGGACCTGGGTCACATGGTTTGTGTGAGTCTCTTGATCGGGAGAGTAAATGAGTATGTCAAGGTAAATGTACACAAACCGGTCTAAAAAGTCCCGGAGCACATCATTGATCATAGCCTGGAATACAGCTGGGGCATTGCTAAGTCCAAAAGGCATGACCAGATACTCACAGTGGCCACTAGGAGTGTTAAACCCGGTTTTCCATTCATCTCCCTCCCTGATCCTGATTAAATGATAAGCATTGCGTAAATCTAACTTGGTAAATACTTTGGCTTGTTGAAGTTGGTCGAAGACAGATGCAATAAGGGGGCAGGGGGTAACGATTTTTGATAGTAATGGCATTAAGGGGGCTGTAATCGTTGCATGGCCTAAGAGACCCGTCCTTTTTCCCCACAAAAAAGAATCCGGCCCCAGCTGCTGACAAGGAAGGACGAATAAGACCCGACCTCAGTGATGACACGAGGTACTCTTTCATAGCTGCCCTCTCCGGGCCGGAGATGGAGTACAACCGCCCTTTGGGAATGGGGGAGCCAGGAATCAGGTCTATGGCACAGTCATAAGGCCGGTGTGGAGGAAGTGACAAGGCCATGGCTTTGCTAAAAACCTTGCTGAGGTGGTGGTAGCAGGGGGGCACGGATCTCAGGTCGGGCTTCTCAGAGTCTGTGGCAGATGTGACAGAAAAATTATTATGTATTATTATGTCATGTTAAGCCCCTGAACCGAAACAGGTTTGCAGTGGTCCACACAATCCTCCCCCATCCCACGACTGCCCGTTTACCAGTTTACGTGGGGGTTGTGTTGACACAACCAGGGATTTCCCAGGGCTAGAGTCTGAGAGGGGGTTTCAATTAAATAAAAGTTCCGGAGTTCCCTATGCTCCTGGATCTGCAGTTTCAATGGTTCTGTAATGTGCGTGATTATGAACAGATCCTTACCATTAAGAGCCCTGACCCTGATGGGGCTGGCCAGGGGCTCTGACATTAACCCCAATTTCTCTGCCAAACCCCAGTCAATTAAGCTCTCGTCGGCCCCAGAGTCTATGAGCGCCTCAATGTCAATAGTGGCGGCATGGTGTGTTACCTTAACCGGCGTCAGGCTGCGCGTAACAATGGCTGTGGCTGATGACTCACCTCCCAGGGTTTTCTGACAGGCGGCGACGAGGTGGTTTAGTTTGCCGCAGTAAAAGCAGCTGCCCTCCTGCTGGCGTCGTCGCCGCTCCTCTGGTGTCAGCCTCGTCCTGCCAAGCTGCATGGGCTCCTCCTCTCTGATGGTGGAAGAGGGAAGACCGTGCTCTGGCAGCGAATAACGGGTAGCCTGCCTGTCCAGGGCTGTGAAGCGTGGAGACCTCTCCGACGTCGAACCACTGTGCCGCGGTTGCCGGAGCTCACGAACCCAGTTGTCTGTCCAGATAGCAAGCGAGATAAGGGAGTCCAGGTCTGCAGGCAGGTCCAGAGGCAGCAGCAGCTCCTGGATGTGAGCCGCCAGCCCTTTCAGGAAGACGTCGTACAGGGCGATGTTATTCCAGCTGCACTCTGCCGCCAGGGTGCGCAAGCGGATGGCGTAGTCGCACACCAAGTCCCTGCCCTGTGTCAGTGTGCTCAGCTGCTTGGCCTTTTCCCTGTCGGTAGACACCAGGTCAAAAGTTCTAATGAGGGCAGTTTTAGAGTCTGTGAGGGAGCAGCAAAGCAGAAAGTCACGAGCCCACTCAGCGGTGGCCCAAGTTCTGGCTCTCCGTGTCAGGTGGGAAATAATGAATGCTATTTTAGACCTGTCAGTGACAAATGCCTGCGGGTGATGCTCAAAATGGATCGAACAATCAATGAGAAAAACAAAAGGCTATGAAACATTAACTTAAGGCGCTCCAACGAGGCTGAAAATACACTAGGCTAAACACAAAGAAACAAAAGGGCTAGACTAAGAAGTACAACAAAAAAATCACTCTTACGAGGAAGGAAAACAAAAGAACACTAGGGCTATAATACTATAACTGTGGCCTGTGAAATAAGGCTTGGGTGAACGCTACGAGAGACGAAACACTTCGGCACGGGACAAAGGGAGACGCAGACAATATATATGCAGGGTAATGGGGTGGCACGTGAGGAAGGGCAAGTGACCTGAAACGAGAGGACAGGTAAATATCAAAATAAAACAGGAAATGACGAGACAGGACAAAAACCTAACTTGACCTTACCGCGGTGTCACAGCACTCTCTAAAAGATTAGAACAACATCTTCCTCAATTGGTTAGCAATGATCAGAATGGTTTTGTATTACAACGGCAAGGCTTTCATAACATCAGGAGAGTTTTAAATGTACTGTTTGGGATCCAAGATGGCGGCGTAGAGGGTGGCTGACTTTTTCTGAGCTCCGCACCACCAAATTGATATTTCACACAAAACTTCGCCCGACTCGATATTTGTTATAACCTCGACGTCGTGCTTTTTAACATGAGCATCGATGACTACTTTTTGAGAAGTCGAGACAAGAGGCCACCAAAAGAGAACCGAAATTCGACCAAGATGAGCAGCCGAGAAGCTACCGCTAGCATGCCTGACTCTCCACCAGAGGAAGAGCGACAACAGCTACAAGCTAACCCTGAGGTTGTCCTTGACGCGCCTTTTCGTCAAACTATTCAAGAAATAACGGCAAATATAACTAAAGTGATTGATGAAAAGCTTGGGCCATTATCCCAAACGCTACAGACCCACGCCCAGCAGCTGAAAGAGATCGAGGAGAGAACCACCGAGGCAGAGAATAGGATCGCCGCCACGAAGCACACCTGTGAGACGGTGGACGCGCGGGTTCAAGAGCTTGAAAACCAAATACGCAGCATGGCTGAGCATATCGATGACCTCGAAAATAGAGGCAGAAGAAAAAATGTTCGGGTTATTGGTCTACCGGAGGACGCGGAGGGGACTAACCCAACAAAGTTTTTCGAGAGCTGGATACCCGACCTGCTCGGGTTGGAGACGAAAGCCGGCCGCGTCAAAATCGAAAGAGCTCACCGCACCCTAGCGCCTAAGCCCGGGCTGAACCAGCGACCACGTCCCGTCCTGATCAGATTTCACAACTTCACCGACAAACAGAGGGTGTTGGATGCCGCAAGACGCCGCGGGACCGTCAAGTACAAGGAATCCACCATCATGTTCTTCCAGGATCTGTCGGCCGCGGTGCTGCGCAAGAGAAAGGGATTTGATGAGGTGAAGAAACGGCTGCGGGACACTGGGGCTAAATATATGATGCTCTACCCGGCCACGCTGAAAATAATCCACGGTGGAGAGGCTAGAAGCTTCGACTCCCCCGCTAAAGCAATGGCTTTTATTGACACTCTCAGATAAAGTACACGTGAGTCACCAGCCGGTCTGTTTAGGTTTATGGACAAATTGTTTGAGCACTGTTTTGTTGTGGGTGGATCATATGTTCACTTTATATGATTAATAATGGGGACCCAAAAAGCTTAAATCGAGCAATTTCAAAAGGTAATTTTTCCCTACCGTCCTATATTTATGGTGTGTAAACCATTATTACAGAGAGTACTCTAATTTACTAATTTATTTATGTGGCGGGATAGGAGCCTTTTTTCTTTTTCTTTTCCCTTTCCCTTTCCTTTTCTTCTTTTTGTTTTATTCTGGCCTGCCCATCCTTGTGCAAGGGCGGATATTATTATCGCTCAGGTGGTGCTATTTGAGTTTGGAGTGGTAAGAGAAGTTGACCGAGTTAGAGTCCAGTAACGGAGAAGGTTATGGTAATCCCCTGGTTATTGAGTGGGGAAGGTTCCTCCCACAGTGCTGTTGGCACATCTGCTATTTGTAATCCGTGTTTGTTTTGTGTTTTTCAGCTGTGTTTCAGTCAGGTGCAGGAACTACATGTAGATCATAATGCATTTGGAGGCTCAAATTTTGTCAATAAGAAATGCGATGACCTGTGATACATTGAAGCTGTGCACCTGGAATATTAAGGGAAGCCATTCTCCTATTAAAAGGAAAAAAATATTGTCATCTCTAAAAAAGGAAAAGATTGATATTGCCATGTTGCAGGAAACACATTTGAATAATGAGGAACATTTAAAACTGCAACAGTGTGGCTTTGATCAAGTCTATTTCTCATCTTTCACCACCAAGAGCAGAGGGGTGGCAATACTTGTTAGGAAAAATTTACCAGTTAAAGTATCAAAATGTGTTAAAGACAAATATGGACGGTTTGTACTTATCTCAGCCTCCTTATATGGGGAGGACTTTGCTCTCTTAAATGTTTACTGCCCTCCATGCCATCCCCTCAATTTTTTGTCAGAGGCTTTTGCCAAACTATCTGAGCTCGCGGTGGAAAATACTATTGTAGGAGGTGACTTTAATTGCCTCATGAATCCATTGATGGACAAGTTCCCTCTAGGTGCTTTAGCTCTATCGAAGCAGTCAAAACAAATCGCTGGTCTGTGCGAGGACTTGGGATATGTGGACGTTTATAGGACACTTCACCCCGCGGATAAGGAGTTCACCTTTTTTTCTAATCCTCATAATTGTTACACAAGAATTGATTACTTCTTTGCCCCGAAACAGCTTATGGAATCTATTGTCTCCTGTTCAATTGGAAACATCATAATATCAGATCATGCAGCAGTTTATATGAATGTTACAGTTAAAAACCTCTCTAAGAAACCTGCAAGTTGGAGAATGGATACCTCGATTTTAAGAGATCACAAATTCATATCATATTTTACTACAGAATTCGGGCACTTTCTCGCCACCAACTCTCCCTCAGCTACCAACTCGTCCCTGCTCTGGGAGACCTCCAAGGCTTATGCCAGGGGGTTGATCATTTCCTATACTGCTACCAAAAGACGTAAAAACATGGAGCAACAATTTTTACTAGAAAAAAGGTTAAGTATTTCAGAGAGGGAATATATCAGGAAACCTTCAGCAACTAAACTGAAAGAAATTACTGCTATTCGTTCCACATTAGAATCCTTACTAACAAAAAAAGCAGGGGAGAAATTAGGATATGCAAAACAAAGATTATTCGAACATGGGGACAAACCAGGAAAATACTTAGCTAATTTAACAAAAAAGCGTAGGGCTTCTCAAATTATCGAGGCAGTTTTGGACGAATCAGGGATTTGCTCCTCTGATTCTAAAATAATTAATGACACTTTTAAAAAATTTTATACAAAACTATATCAGTCAGAACACGCTAACAATGCTAAAACTTTAATGGAAGCTTTCTTCTCTGAACTTGATCTTCCAACCATATCACAAGATCAGAAATCTAAATTAAATGCCCCGATCTCAATGGCTGAACTGCGTGAGGCCATTCAACTTCTCCGGTCGGGCAAAGCACCAGGCAGTGATGGTCTGGGTAGTGAATTCTATAAAGAGTTTCAAAACATCTTATTAGAACCTATGATAAATATGTACAATCATTCTTTTGAATGTGGCACTCTCCCACCATCACTAAGGGAAGCTAATATTTCACTGATTCTCAAAAAAGGAAAATGCCCTGAGAACTGTGCCTCATATAGACCGATTTCGCTGCTGAATGTGGATTTAAAAATCCTCTCCAAAATCTTGGCAAGACGCCTGGAAAGCCTTCTACCATTTATAGTGAAGGAGGATCAAACTGGCTTTGTTAAGGGCCGCAATTCCTATAACAATGTCAGAAGGTTGCTAAATATTATCCAGTTGTCTGAACAGCAGAAAAGAGATGGTCTTGTGATTTCCCTGGATGCGGAAAAAGCCTTTGATCGTGTTGAGTGGTCTTATTTATTTTTTACTCTTGAGCGGTTTGGCCTAGGTGGTGACTTTGTTAGATGGGTGGGGGTCCTATATACAGATCCAATGGCTGCAGTTCTAACCAACGGACTTAGGTCCACAAATTTTATGGTCCAGAGGGGCAGCAGACAGGGCTGTCCTCTGTCACCACTTTTATTTGCAGTGGCTATTGAGCCCTTAGCGGAAGCCATTAGACGAGACCCATTAATGGTCGGTCTGGATGTGGGAGAAAAATCTCATAAGATTTCATTATATGCGGATGATGTGTTGTTATTTATGTTTAACCCCTTGGTATCGGTCCCTCGTCTTATCCAGATTATTGGTCAGTATGCTGTCTTTTCCGGATATAAAGTCAATTTTTCCAAATCAGAGGCGATGCCCCTAGGTAGTCTAAAACGTCCACCAGATAGTCCTGATCCTTTTCCATTTAAATGGTCCCCCACTGGTTTCATATACTTAGGTATATATATTACATCTAAATTTAACCAGTTATTCCAAGCTAACTTTAACCCACTATTTGATAAAATAAAACAAGATTTGGAGAGATGGAATGACCTTCCCATGTCATGGCTAGGCCGAATCTCACTTTTGAAAATGAATGTTCTTCCGCGCCTGCTCTATCCAATACAAATGATTCCCATTTATTTTTTGGTGTTTGTTTTGTGTTTTTCAGCTGTGTTTCAGTCAGGTGCAGGAACTACATGTAGATCATAATGCATTTGGAGGCTCAAATTTTGTCAATAAGAAATGCGATGACCTGTGATACATTGAAGCTGTGCACCTGGAATATTAAGGGAAGCCATTCTCCTATTAAAAGGAAAAAAATATTGTCATCTCTAAAAAAGGAAAAGATTGATATTGCCATGTTGCAGGAAACACATTTGAATAATGAGGAACATTTAAAACTGCAACAGTGTGGCTTTGATCAAGTCTATTTCTCATCTTTCACCACCAAGAGCAGAGGGGTGGCAATACTTGTTAGGAAAAATTTACCAGTTAAAGTCATGACCTTTAGCCAGGTCATGGGGAAATATGACATATCAAGGAATGATCTTCTTCGTTACTTTCAGGTCAGAGATTTTATTATAAAAGATACATCCTTGCTTGCCGATATGACTGTCACACAGATAGAGAAGCAAGTACTCCTCTCTCAGGGAAAGGCTGCCATTAGAACCTTTTATGCCAGTCTGGGAGATTGCTCAAGTTTGGGCGCTCGGACACTGGGAGAGGTCTGGGAGAGGGAACTGGGTGTTGAGATAACAGAGGAGATGTGGGACAGCATCTGGGATAATGCAAGGAAGATAACTGTCTGTAATCGGACAAGAGCGATGCAATTAAAGATTCTGCATAGGGCACATATTGCCCCCAACCGTCTCTCAAAATATAGACGTGAGGTTTCTCCGGTATGTTTTAAGTGTAAAACAGAAATTGGTGACCTCACTCATTGTTACTGGTCCTGTATGAAAATACAAAAATTCTGGAATGATGTTCTGATTGAAATGCAGAGGATTTTGGGAAAAAGGCTTGAACTTAACCCAGTTTCCCTTCTTCTGGGACTTTCAGATGAGCGGGTTACTGATATGTATGAGAAAAAACTATATAATGCTCTGACATTCTGTGCCCGGAAAAGCATTCTTATGCACTGGATCATGGATAAGGCACCCTCAGTGTCGGGATGGCATAGGACAATAATGGAATACATGCCGCTGGACTTTCTCACCTGTCTTCTGCACTCCAAAACAAATGTCTTTGAAAGAACATGGAAACCATTTCTCGACTATACAAATGTAAATGTTTCTGCTATATTGACGAGAGCATTTGTTTAAAGAGAGGGGAGGAGGGAGAGATGGGGGAAGTAAACTGATGGGTTTTTTTTTTTTTCTTTCTACCCATGTCTAGCTTCCACTATATTGCACTCTAGGTTGTATAATGTACCTGGGAGATTTACCCAGGACTGCTGTATTTGGGTTTCTGTATTGCTGTTCCCAGCTTGCTGTTGTTGTTGTTGTAGCTGTAGTTGTTGTGTGGGTTTGCTGTTTTATCTGGTCCTGTCTTTTGTATGTCTGTTCATAAAGAAAATTAATAAACACATTTAAAAAAAAAAAAAATGTACTGTTTGAGAAAAACAAAGACACTGCAATGTTGTCAGTTGATGCTAGCCAAGCATTCGACAGAATAGAATAAAAATACTTTATCTGTTGCCTAATAACACAACTTCCAAACCTTTCAATTTACAACGTGTTGTGGTGATTCAAACCACCCCGAATTCTGTAGACCTGATGTAGAGCAGAGAGATATTGAGTTTAAAGAAGACAAAGACAAGTACTTCAGTTTCACCTGTTGCAAGAGGGAGAACACAGCTTTCAGTTCTTACAGACCCTGCGGTCTGTACACCTTCACGCTCTGCTGAGTTCTGGGGTCCCACAGCCTCCAGCTAGTTTTATTAATTCACACAAGCGGATATACATCACACAGTCTAGGGCGTTTACATATTTGTTATTATCTTCATACATGGTAATCTGCTGGGTGCAGCCGTTGCCTGGGTGTGTGTGTGTGTGTGTGCTCTTTTCTCGGACCATCCTGTCCTTGGTAGTATCAACATGTGGATTCAGACGTTTTGTAACAGTTTCTAGTACACCCTGTGCCTTGGTGCGGTCTCCTGTTATGCTCACACACAGACCTCAGGCATAGGCTTGCACTCAGACACAAGCTGCAACTTCTGCAAAAACACTCTGCTGGTTATACAACATTCTTAAAAGCAATAGTTCAACATAATCACACAGTTTAATATCTTTAAATGATTATTAGGCACTTCAGATAATATAATCCACAATTCCCCCTTTTGATCTCTTCTCAGAGATCAATAAATTCTCACACTTGTAATGCATACCATGGGCTCCCAAAGGGCATAAAATCATCCTTTTACGTGCTCATAAGTATCGTCCTCATCCTCGTCATCCTCTCCTGGTGGGACCTGCAATAGATATATATTTGTGCTCTGTCGTGTTGAGGAGGTGCGATGGCGGTGGTTCGTTTTAATCGTATGTTCTAAGTACTGGGGTCGCAATTTTGGAAGGGGACTGATAGACATCAGAGCTAGTGGTAGAGCATCTAGCCAATTTAATTTGGTCTGTGCACAGATTTTGCCCAATCTTGTTTTGACAGTTTGATTCATTCTTTCCACTTTACCTTGTGATTGAGGATTATATACTGTACCAAAAGCATGTTTGAGGCCCAACATGGCCTCTACCTTCTGGAGATCTTGGTTTTTAAAATGGGTGCCATTATCTGACCTGATTTTCTCAGGAAAACCATGTCTGGGGATGTACTGATTTACCAGAAACTTTATTACTGACTTACTGTCCTCTTTTTTGGTTGGCCTGCCACCTCCCTGTTATCTCAATCTCTACCCTTACTTTCTCTCCTGTCCTTCTGCTTGTCTGTACCACTTTATTCTTCTCTTTTCTGCATTGCGCTGCGCATCCTTATTTTTTCCTCCTTTTAAACCACCCCCCTTTCTTCTCTTCCTGTCTCGCCCTTTTCTGTTCCTCTCTTGCCGCTTTTGCTTCGGCCCCACAACAACTTACCTAACCGTCCCTTATCACTTTCTTTCTCCTTGGTAGTATCAACATTCGTTTTGTAACAGTTTCTAGTACACCCTGTGCCTTGGTGCGGTCTCCTGTTATGCTCACACACAGACCTCAGGCATAGGCTTGCACTCATACACAAGCTGCAAAAACACTCTGCTGGTTATACAACATTCTTAAAAGCAATAGTTCAACATAATCACACAGTTTAATATCTTTAAATGATTATTAGGCACTTCAGATAATATAATCCACAATTGCTCAACTAGGCAAGGCTGCCCTTTGTCTCCTCTGCTTTTCACTTTAGCAATAGAACCTCTCGTGATCGCAGTAAGGACACGTAGGAATATATCCGGCATCAGGATTTGGGACATAGAGCATCATGTAGCATTATATGCTGACTAATTTTTTTCTTAACAAACCTGAGGAATAGTATTCCAAATTTGACTACCTTATTTGAAAATTTTGATGAGTTTTCCGGATATAGAATAAACAAATCTAAGTCAGTACTGTTATTCCTAAATGAAAAAGAAAGACGCAATCCCAAACTAAATACACCATTTATGGCTATGCAAGATGGATTTAATCTAGGTATTAAGATTGTTGTCCCTATAAACTATAACCCCCTCGTAGAAGAAGTGACAAAAAAGTTGGACCGGTGGTCTAAATTGCAGATATCAATGATTGGTCGTATAAATCTACCTAAATTTATATATCTTTTCCAAGCACTTCCGCTTCCAGTACCAAGTAACTTCTATAAGAAAATTGATAGTATATTTAGCCAGTTAATTTTAAACAATGGAAAGGGTAGAATCCGGCTCAAGTTATTATTTTTATCCTATGAAAGGGGAGGGTCCCAAACCTGAAACTGTATTATTGGCAGAGATGTATAGTAACAAAGTGGAACTACTTAAGTACTGTACTTAAGTACTAAAATGCAGTATCTGTACTTTTTTGGAGTTTAATTTTTTCCCCAACTTCTACTTTTACTGCACTACATATTTTTGATGAATTTAATACTTTTACTCCAATACATTTTTCATGTGTTGAATCGTTACTCGTTACTACTGTAGCGTCCAGCCGGACACGTGATGAATGACAAGGCGATATTCAACAAACTGCATTTATTGCTGAACGGTTTGGTTCCAGGACTCGGTGACTGTCAGCTGGAAACACGCAAAAAATCAACAGAACAGTCCCAGTCTCACATCAACCTCGCTTGTGCGCCGTACGTCATACACCTGACTCACCCAGGTGCGCTCTCTCACCTGCTCCCCCGCCCCCTCGCTCTTGCATTCATTCAGACGCATTCACAGACCATGGGAAATCACAGAACTGAATACTTTAGTACTTTTACTTAAGTATGGTGTTTAAAGAACACTTCAACTTCTACTCAAGTCAGTTTTTTGATATAGCACTTGTACTTCTACTCCACTCCTTTACTCCAGTACGTTATACATCTCTGGTTATTGGGCTACACAATTGAGTTCTGCAATGTATTATTTTTCTTCATCCACACCACCTGCTTGGGTAAATATTGAACAAAAGTCAGTGTCAGATTTGCCCATAGCAGTATCTATATTCCTCAGATATCAAGACACTGAAACAGACAAGAAACCCAACAATTCAAACCTGGTGGAATGGATGGGGGATTCAAATTATGGGCAGAGAAAGGAATTGGGACTGTTTCAGACCTTTATTCTGAAGGTACCTTTCTTAGATTTGACCAGCTTTGTCATAAATACAGAGTCCCTCAAAAACATTTTTTTTCAAATATTTGCAATTAGGAAGTTTTATAGAATCAAAATCTAAGAAATTCATGGCCATACCCCCGCTATCGATTATTGAGGAAACGATGATTAATAATTTGAATGGTAAAAAACATATATCTAGATTCTATAATATTTTAGTGGAGCACTCAACAGAATCAGCATCAGATAAATTAAATGCATGGAGAACAGACACACAAGAAAATGTTAGTGAAGAAAATTGGGGAGGAGCTTGTTTAAAAGCTCAAAAGAATTAATTTAACACAAGGTTAAAACTTATTCAGTATAAGTGGTTAATGAGCAAAACTTCACCATATCTCCCCTAACATCCCGGATGTTTGTGTTAAATGTCTGACTGAAAAGGGAACTTTGATTTACTGCCTATGGGAATGCTCTAAGATTCTGGTATTTTGGGAAAATGTAGTTAAATGTTTATCACGGATGGTGGGATGTGTAACATTTCTCTGAGGTCAACAATGTCTATACTTGGAATATACCCCAAAGACTCCATCAGAACAACGAAGCAATCGAATATGGTTGACTTTGGACTTCTCCATGCAAGGAGAGTGATTGCACTATGTTGGAAAAATGTAGATCCACCATCACTGGCAATATGGAAGAAGGAGTTAATGACTTGTCTTGGTCTGGAAAGATTGACATATATTGTTAAAGGTAAACAGGAGGAGTTTGCTCGTATTTGGGTATCATATATGTCATTTTTGACCAATGAAACAGATAACACTGACTGAATAACAGGTTATAAAATGATCCTGCCTTTTTTTTTTTTTACTCCATTATTTGTTTATTTTTCTTTGTCTCTGTGAATAAGTGGCTGTTCGAGGGAATTAAATTAAAATGTTTGTTAATTTGTCATAAAGTTTGATTTGCATTTGAAACTTCAATAAATATATTGTTAAAATTTTTGACTAGGTGGCACTATATCTCAACAGTGTGGTGGCCAGGGTCGAAGAGACCTGTTGCTGCCTTCCTAGTCATAATAGATAGCTTGTTGTTGCTGTTTCAATCTGCGTAAGCGGACATCTGTGTCTCCAGACTAGAATGTGTTGACAATAACACCTCCAATAGTAAAGACATTCTCTTTGACTAATTCTGGGGCGTGTAGTATTTGGGGTGTGATCTTTGGGTTTAAAGTATATGCACCATCACAAGTTTGTCAGAATGCGAGACCGACTCAAGCACTTCAGATGTACAGTACTTTGAGAGTGTCTCTAGTTCTCCTTGATCAAGCGTCAATAAATAATACAGCATAAGACATCAGAGGCTCCTGAACACTTTCTTCCCTCTGGACCTCACCAATGACCTTTGACTTCAGCAATTTCTCCACAACAATTGGCGTCACGATCAGGATTTCAACAGAACAAAGACGTGGTAAGTGCAAAGTTTTATTACTATGCCTTACCATGTCTGTGTTTGACGAAATCATAAAAAACGATGTGCGTATTTAATCTGCCTGGAATATAAAAACATCTAAGACCCACCAGGGGGTCAGGAGCTTCAGTGTCTTGGGGACAATGTCCTGGCTGAAACCTTTGGCTTTGTTTGGCACGTATGTGTCATACAAACATCCCAGTTAGATGTTCAATTCGGCATATTGATTTAAAGTGAGAAATCAAGAAAGCTGACAATGGTATAAAAAAATAAATAAAAAAAACGACTTTAAAAAATACATGTAGCTGTAACAACAATTGATTACAGAGCAGTGTACAGTGTGTGGATCTGAAGGGGGGCAGGTTGGGTTTATGACCCACTGCATTGCCATGGCTGTTTGTTTCCAGGGCAGTTTCGGGCTGCACTCGGCACAGAGAGACCCACCTGAGGTTTAAACTATAGAAAAGAGTTTAAATACACCCTTGTTTGAATCAAGATTGGGGATCTACTCTGTGTCATTTGGGAAAAGTTGTGTATACACTGGCAGAGAAAAAGAAATAAATTTTTCATCCTTTCACCTCAGATCACCACTGCTGTAGTTAGAAAGGTGTGGAGACTGACCTTTGATGCTGCTGTATTGTGGTTTGAAATCTGTTTGCATGTTTAATGTCCTACTGCGCAAGCGAAAATGGGTAATGATCTGCCCAATGCAGTAGACAAACCTGAAATCATGCAAACTGACTCAGCAAAAGATAAGTCAAAGACAAAACATTTTTCTGTAGAAGATCAAAGAACTAATGTGAAGTTAAATGGTCAACCTGTCATTGATACGCAGCATGCCGAAGCAGGCACACACACATACACATCTGACCAGATATCACAATTCAAGCAATGTTTTTGCTGCATGTGCCAGCTGGAATCATCGGTAGACTGAAAGGATGGGATTTCGTGTTTCCGTTCACTTCTCTTATGTGTAAATGGACGAATGGCATGTGGCCGTTGTGGATTATATTACCTGAAGTGCCTAATAATCATTTAAATATATTAAACTGTGTGATTATGTTGAACTATTGCTTTTAAGAATGTTGTATAATCAACAGAGTGTTTTTGCAGTTTGTCTGGAGGCAAACCTGGGCGGATCTGTGTGTGTGTGTGTGTGCCCAATTAAAAACTTTTGCAGAGCGTCTGAATTCAGGCCAAGGTCAGGAAGGCCTGGGAAAGGAGCACACACACACACACCCGGGCGGAGGATGCGCCCAGCAGATAAACCTGTATGAAGATAATAACAAATATGTAACTGCTTGTCTGAAGTAATAAAACTTGCTGGAGCCAGAGAGTGGCAGAACTCAGCAGGGCGTGGTGGTGTGCAGATCGCGGGGTCTGTAAGAACTGAGAGCTGTGTTCTCCCCTCGGCCGAGGTGAAATAGAATACTTGTCTTTGTCTTCTTTAAATCCAACATCTCTCTTCTCTACATCAGGTCTACAGAATTCGGGGTGGTTTGAATCACCACAACAATTTGGGGGCTCGTCCGGGATCAACTGAAAAGTTGGATCAGACCTGACTGAAACATTAATTGGGTTTCATTGGGCTGAAGGACCAGGTACGAACGGACAAAGGACACGGGCCGGCAACAAAAGGTAAGCAGAAACTTGATCTGCATTGAACACCACTAAATTGTAACGTGCCCTAAGTCTCAGTAGTAACTTGTCTATAAATTAAGAGATGTGAATTTGAGAAACAAAGGCATCAAACATTGATGTTTTAAACAAAAAAATAAAAAATAAAAATAAAAAATCTGTGAGCTAAAGATGGCAAGACCAGTATTAGGAACCTGTGAGCATCTGTTAGCGAGACCAGAAACTAAAGATGGCAAGACCAGTATTATAAACCTGTGAGCATCTGTTAGTGAGCTGTGAGTCCTCTGGATAGCAAGACCAGTATTAGCCAAAACCTGTGAGCATCTATTGACAAAATCAGTGTCTTCGAGTGTGGCAACTCCCACAATATTCTGACGAGGTATTGTTTGAGCTGGGTCCGGGGGGCCCGGGGAGGTGAAGACCCCCGAAAAGTGTCCTTGAGTGTGGCAACTCCCACAATATTCTGACGAGGTATTGTTTGAGCTGGGTTAGAGGCCCGGGGAAGTGAGGACCCCCGAAGTAGATTTAGTACCAGTGTCCTCGAGTGTGGCAACTCCCGCAATATTATTGTTTGAGCTGGGTTAGAGGCCCGGGGAGGTGAGGACCCCCGAAGTAGATTTAGTAAAGCTTTAAAACATCAAATGTTCTAATGTGTTGATTTTACATGTATTTGTACACACCTACATATAGTGCTAGAAAGTAGTACAATCACAAGTGTGAATGGTGGAGGTTCTGAACGCTGAAACATAACTGCACTATCTAGGCGGTTGTGGATGTAAGTGAACAGTCCTCCACATGACTGATATATGAGGTCTGGTATCATGATTCAAGGCTAGTCATGAATCATAAAGACTGAGCGCTCGGGACACAGCGTGCCATACGGCTCGGTCGGCCAGACCTAGATAAAACATAACATAAATCTTTAAGAAGCTAAAAACCCCCGCCGTGAGTTGTTCATAAATAAAGTACATAAGAATAACAAGACCGGAGTTAAAAGGTCCCAGTAAAAACTCAAAAGCACGTCTGGAAACACAATAGCTCAGTTTGAACGTCCATAATCACGCTTACAAAACCAGTCAATACACGCACACACAGGAAGAAGACAAATTTGGGGTAAAGCATGAATGTGAATGTGTATGACTGCTAGAGGAAAGTGAGTTGAAGCAACGACACTGCCCGAAACCGGTCGGTGACAACGTAAAGCAGTGGTCAGTTGAAGTAGGCTCACTGGAATCTAGATTAAGAATTTATTTGTTTTGTGAATAGTACGAACAAAAGAACAATAGTACTTTTATTCAGAAACTCTATAGCACTCTTATCCGATAGTGGTAAATTGATAAAGTTTGGCAGTTTGAAGACAGAGACTCTGACAAAATGGATGTGAGAAGGGAGAGACAGAGAGTGATAAGGGACCGCTAGGCAAGCTGTTGTGGGGGGAGGCCAAGCAGGCAGGAAGAGATAAGGACAGAGCAGAAGAGGAGTTATAGTAAAACCAGATTATAATTCGTAATAAATTGACTGTGGGTACAGGCAGAATAAATTTAGTAACTCCCATAAAAATTATAAAATATTATCATAAAAAATCTTTTATAAAGTAAAAATATACAGTGAGTATACAGTGTGCATGGGCGCCAAGTGTGTATGATGGTTGTCTGAGAACAGAGACGCATGAAAGAGATTAAAAGTTGTGTGTGTGAGTGAGCGGCCGCTGCGAGTGATTGAGAAGCTGTGAGAGTGTGCAAAAATTCAAATGTGCATTGATGTTTTGAATGAAGCGTTAAAATCTGAATCAAATTCACTTAGCTGGGGGTGTGACCTCTGGCACAGGACGAGTTGAGTAAAAATTTCAATAGGCTGAGTTTGTCATTCTGATGTTTATGTAAATTATTGCTTTTCTATTCAGTGTTGCTTTGCAGACATTTCTGTTAAAATAAGTTAATATGTTGAGCACTTTCTGTTTGTTCTGATCTGTGCTGATTGTTCTTTAGTCGTCATCGTGCTGTTTAGTCTAGTAAGAGACTCTTGGTGCCTTGTTGAAGGACAGAGAGGACAGGGAGAGAGAGACAGGTCTAGTGATAGGCCGTGTGTGGTGGTTAACTGATTTTTTGGCGAGCTGTCGATGTTAGTGTTTCTACATATTGTTGTGATACTGAAGTTGTTTATCGGGCTGCAGAGTGCTGTGTGATGTCATTCCCCCTCCTTCCGCACTCCTAGTCGGTTTTAGACAGCCCCGCCCGTCGTGTGTGAGCTGCAGTGATCTCTTTTTCCTTTCTCTCCCCTTAAGCATAGAGCTGAAGTTAATGTTGAATGTTTTCTCTTGTTTTTAAAGGATTTTGCGTTTTGGTAAAGTGAATTTTTGATCAAGTTGCAATTTGTAAGCAGTGCAACTGTTATTGTGTGGTTAAACTTTGTTGCCTAATGGTGCTGTGTTCTTAAATAACAATTTTATTGAATTCTGCTGCTAAAGTCTAAAAGTTATAGTGAAGCTGCATATATTCTCTGACAGGTTTCTTGTTTAAGAAAACATTTAATAAACACATTACAACCAGTACTAGTAGTCATAATAAAGAGTAAAAATAGAGGTTTACTTCTAGGTTGCGTTTATTAATTTTTTAACCTACAATCAATTGATAAGTCTTATCAGCCAGTGTAATTGTAATTGCAAAATGAGTTTTAGTCCAGTGATGATCCTGGGCGTTAAACACCCAGCATGCAGAAAAGAGATGAGCATGAGTGCATGAGTTAGGCGAAAGACTAGTGTTTGAGGAACAGGCAGGCCCGTCAAGGGAGAGACAGGAAATAGAACAGAGGGAAGCTAACCTGCAGCTAAGCCTAAGGAAAGGGATGCAGTGAGGCCAAACATAGAGAAAGGCAATTATGACTTTAGACTTAGACCTGCTATAAAACCAACACAAAAATACACTGACCCAATCCAATATCAATTTTGATTAAGGGGAAGCAGAGCCGATATATTCCATGGCAAACTCCTGACTTTGCGGGGCTGACCTCTAGACTTCCTGATATGCACGAGGGAGCCAGTAAGTGGATTAAAGTTTTTGAGGAAGAGACTATGGGCAAAATACTCGGCATCGGGGACATTAAAGCAGCGTGGGCACGCACAATGGGAATACCTGCTATGGAAAATATTTTGCGTGGAAATGCATGGATGATTGACATCTCTCTGGACATCTTTGCGAAAGAAGTATCCTGTTCAGGTTGACCCTAAAGCACTAAAGGGGGAACCACTGACGGATACTGAGAACCCAGCTGCTTACATTACTCTATCATAGAGGCCATGCCCGGCCCTGTGAAAAGTAGACTTGAAGATGTGGTGGGGTTGGCATCAAAATGTCACAGAGAATTTTGTGACCATGTGATACATGCAGTAGACAGACACAGGAAAGAAGAGCAGAAGTTGCGTGAACAAGAGAGAGCTGTTCAAAGTAAAGTCTCACAACTTCAACTAACTGAACTGACAAATAAGAGCAAGAAAAAGGTTCAGGCTCCCGTATTGAATGATGATGAAGAAGCACACAGTGGAGCAATTGTTGCTCCTGCTGTCGCTGTGCCGTCTATTCCTCCGATCCACCACCAATTTCCTGCCCCACCCCCACAAGCTCCTCCTGTTGTTAATGTTCGCACACAGCAACCAAGAGGAAGAGGGAAGAAAGCAACAGCCCAGAGGGGCAATCAGGTTGGACAACATAACCGGTGTTGGGGATGTAACCAACCTAGACATGACCGTCGAGACTGTCCTAAAAATCCATGGCCGGCTCAACAGGAAGAAGGACGGGGGTCTGAGGGTCAGCCCACTCAAAGCGGGAACGCCAGTGCGGCTAATCCCGGGGGTGGGCCTAAACATGTGTACTAGGGATGCCCAGAGAATCCTATTGGGGAGGGCCAATTAGCCGTAATGACAACAGCAGCTAATGTAGAGCCAATGTTAGAGGTGCAAAAAGAAGGCAGGTCAACTGTCAATTGGTAATGACAAAACCATTCTGCCAATCCTAGTATCTGAACACACACCTGTAAATTTGCTAGGGAGAGATGCATTGTGTCAACTAAAAATAAAGATTTGGTGCTCTCCACAAGGTGTTTACATTGATAATTCGGGTGTAAATTTCCAAATGAATGTTCAAGCAGAGGCAGCAACTGCCTACTGGCTATCGGAAATCACAAATCCGGTGCTTAAGGAGTTGGGAAAATGGGAAATATGCATTTGAGCCCAAATTCCAGAAGCAAAGAAAAACAGAAAACAGCCGAGCTACTTGACTGAAGCAAATTTGTGATGACCCAAGCGCGGTGTTTACAGTATGTGTTATATTTTCTGTCCTTAGGTTACACAATGTCATGTGTAAAGCCCTGTGGTCCTCGGCAGTATTAATTATTTGTCTTTGACTAGGTGCCACCATATCTTAACACTGTGGTGGCCAGGGTCTGAGAGGCCTGTTGCTGCCTTCCTATGAGGTAACAACGCAGCAGATAAGGCAGCAAGCTAGCAGCAAAAAGTGAAATTCCCATTATGACACCGTTGGTATCGTTAGACCCAATTGTAACTCCAGAAGACATTATTCTAATGCAACAAAATGCAGGACTGAGTGAACACAGCGTCTGGCAACAAAGGGGGGCAACGAAGGATGAAGGAGGGCTGTGGCAATCTCACGAGGGTTTGTTGGTTGCACCAGTAGCGTTGTTGACTATGTTGATTTCTGAAGCGCACAGTGTTGATCACTGTGCGAAGGGGGAAGTAATTAGGATAATAAGACAGCAAGGATATTGGTCACCATATTTGCAATCAATGGTTGATGAAGTGTTGGAACAGTGTGAAATTTGTGCTCAGAGTAATGTAAAAAAGAGAAATAATTCCACAATTTGGCATACCATCAGAAATGAGCTATGATAATGGATCAGTATTTATCCAAAAAGTAGGGAAAGGAAACTGGTGATTCACCTGCGGATGTTGATCAAGCCAAAGATAAACTGCTTTGGATGGAGGAATTCATGGCTGAATATGTAAAAAGATTAACTGACGTTTTGAATTTTATCATTACAGGTGTCTGAACGGCTCACAAAACCAAGGAACCAATTCATCCTTTTAATGAAGAAAATTTTGTATGAATCAAATATCTAAAAATGTCTCCCAGGTGGAACCAGGTGTTGGGGACAACCAGAACTTCTATTTCCTGCGCTTTAACCAAACTGCCTATTAACCAAACTAACCAAACTGTTAACCCTGTTATGTTTGACTGTCCAATTGACAGATGTGATGACTGTTATATTGTTCACCCCCTGACTTTCTCTCAAGGCAAATGGACAACGCATGACAAAGCTCGGATTAAGACAGTGCTGAGTGTACCCAGGTAATGATGGTAACATTCTGCTGTACCTTCGACTGAACTTCTGGAGCTGTGGTGTTTCACCCAACAGCCATTGAGGGGATTAAATCAGTTTTCTGTTACCTGTGTGTTCTACTTTAGGTTAAATTTATGTGATGATTCTGGCTTTACTGGTAGGTTGGTATTCTAAAAGATGTGATTTTTAATCATTTAGAAATTTCCATTTTATGAATCACTTTTAAAAATCTATTTTCAATGATGGTTTTCACAGTAATGTAATAAATGTTTAAAAGGTTAAAGTTACAATTATGTTATGATGATATGCAACTGATGGATAGCGACTGTTCATGGAAGTCTTCTACAAAGATGGATTCCATGCCACCATGCATCGTATGTGCTAGTAACCTCTCCATGGTGGTGACCCTCTACTGTACATAATGTACATGGGTCGAAGATTTTGCAATGTCTTGATTTCAGCGATTAATAGACAATTAAGTGACTGTGAGTGACTGTTCTGTCTTAAGGTGATCATTGTCAGACTTTTTAAATTACACTGAGTTATGTTGAAGTAATTTTTAATCTCAAGATGAGTTTTTTCTGCATTTGAACACAGTAAGCATGATTTAAAACACACACAGATTTTGGTTTATTATTACATGACTTTGATTCACAGATTTTGGTTTATTATTACATGACTTTGATTCTTAGATTTTGGTTTATTATTACATGACTTTGATTCGTTGATTTTGTTTTATTGCTATACATGATTTTGATTTATTACTATTACAACATGACTTTGGTTTCATTCATACATTTTGGTTTTGTTTTATTATTACACATGGCATTGATCTATTAATGTTACATATAATCTGGATTCTTGTTTTATCAGGATTGTTTTATTTTGTTTGTTATTGTTTTATACTCATACTATTGTGATTTTGTTTTTTGGACTTTGTTTGACACATAATTTTAGTTTTGTCTTATTCGACATATAATCAGTATAATGTAACCACCAATGCAGGCCATTGTGTGATCGCCCGTGTTAAACATATAAACAAAAAGCATTTCCGGGGGTCGTAAGGGAATTTTTTCCCCAAGTGGGTTTTCGCCCTTACTTGCATTGCTGTAGTGTTGAACTATTGGTGGGGATTTGATATCCCCAGAGGAGAGGATATGTGGTGTTCTGCGTGACGCATATGGCCTTGACCAAGACTAAGGAGTCGAGCACACACAGACACACCATGCAGGCTCATGGAGTACACATAGACAATATTACGTTCATGTGACGCTCAGAACACAGATATATGATTATGAGAAGGTGCAGGACATTTGGGTCCTGTGTTATCTTATCTGCTCAGGACAAACCAACATCTGAGGAGATACGCCAGGCGTAAGGATTTAAGTTACTTATCATAATATACTTTTTATCTCATCACATATTTTAATCATTGTTCAATGTTGCAGATTGCTACTGAGTTGTGTTGATATAGCCACTATGGTTAAAAACTCTCCTAGGGGTGGTACCGCTTAGGATACAAAGGAAAGAAAAACAGGACTTATCAACCAGAAGGTTTTGCTTGCATATTATTTTTACCTAATTATATAAAGTGTGAAGTTTTGAAATGTTCCTCATTTCCCCCTCCTTGTTGTTGTTGGTTTTGACTATGCTTTCAATTTGAATAGTGTCTGTTATTCTTTGGTTTCACTGTGAGCTCCCCTTCCAAAATTGCAACTTAATAACCACCGCCATCGCACCTCCTCAACACGATAGGGCACAGATGTTCCCTCTAGTGCAGGTCCCACCAGGAGAGGAGGACGAGGATGATAGATATGAGGATGTAGGAGTTTGATTTGATTTTCTTGGGAGCCAGTGTTTGCATTACAAGTGTGAGAATTTATTGATCTCTGAGTAGAGATCAAAAGGGGGAATTGTAGATTATATTACCTGAAGTGCCTAATAATCATTTAAATATATTAAACTGTGTGATTATGTTGAACTATTGCTTTTAAGAATGTTGTATAATCAACAGAGTGTTTTTGCAGTTTGTCTGGAGGCAAACCTGGGCGGATCTGTGTGTGTGTGTGTGTGCCCAATTAAAAACTTTTGCAGAGCGTCTGAATTCAGGCCAAGGTCAGGAAGGCCTGGGAAAGGAGCACACACACACACACACCCGGGCGGAGGATGCGCCCAGCAGATAAACCTGTATGAAGATAATAACAAATATGTAACTGCTTGTCTGAAGTAATAAAACTTGCTGGAGCCAGAGAGCGGCAGAACTCAGCAGGGCGTGGTGGTGTGCAGATCGCGGGGTCTGTAAGAACTGAGAGCTGTGTTCTTCCCTCGGCCGAGGTGAAATAGAATACTTGTCTTTGTCTTCTTTAAATTCAACATCTCTCTTCTCTACATCAGGTCTACAGAATTCGGGGTGGTTTGAATCACCACAACACCGTATAAGGGAGCATTCGAGAGAGAAGCTGCAAATGGCTGAAATGAATGTTAACTTTAGTGTTGGAAATCCATCCTGGGACTTAAGATACATGAATGAGTGTATGCAAGTGTGGTTGACTGTGGCCCGTGAAAGATGTGGTGTGAGAGTGCGTGACAAAAGCTGCGAGATTGGACCGTATAATTTAAGAAAGATGATTGATCTGACTGCTAAATGTGTTACTGCCTCTCATATGCCTGTACTAGAAGCTAAGTTGCAAACTAGAGCTTTAGAAATGGCTAAGATAAAGCAGCAAAATGTTAATAATTTGGAAAATTGTGAAAAAGATATGATGTATGGCTGGGCAAAGCGCCAAGCCAACATTCCTCGTGATTTGTTGAATATTTTAGCCGAGGTCGGGATAACACTGCCGGAACAACAAAACAATGAAAAATCGATCTTCGTCTTTCAAATACAAGGCCCTCTTGCAATGCTGAGATAGATGAACAACCAAGTACATCACAAACTAAAGTAGATGATGAGTTTATTTTAATAGCAGCTGCAGTAGAAGAAGAAAGGGTCAGAAAGGCCACTGAACAAAGGAACAGACAGAGACAAGCCGCGCTAAAGGAGAGCAGAGTTAGACCGGCTGCTGAAGAGAGGGCAAGGCAGGCTCAGGCAACCGAAAATAGGGCGAGAAAGCAACAGGAAGAGATGGAGAGACAGCTCAGAGAAAAAGAGATAAACAGGCCAGAAAAAAAGATAAAGATGAGAGGGACAGAGAGACAACAGACTTAGAAAAACTAGTCAAGGTCAGACAGAGACAGGAGAAGGAAGAGAGCAGACAGTCAAGTGAATCAGACTCAGAAGGAGAAAGAGCCAGGCCCAGAGAGGAGGAGCCTAACATAGACCTTAGTGACGAGGAGGTCCAGGCTGTGAAACCAAAAACAAAGCAGGCTGTTTCTGAAACACACAAGATGAGGGAGAGGCACAATGAGAGGGTATCTGACTAGGAGTAGCAGAGTTACAGAAACCCACAGGAAAATAACATCAGAGACCCCTATCTCACAGAATCACAAGCTTCTCCAATAAATGCTCCTAAAATAGTGATTGGCTGCACAGCAGTCTGTAAACCATGGACTCCTTCTGAAATCATAAATATGACAGGCAGAGCTCCCAATCCAATTACAAGCCCAGATGAGTATTGGATTTGGCTAGAACAAGTATGTACGGTTTACAGCTGTCTGATACCTGATGTTCAACAATTGGTCCGATTTACATACAAAACCGAATGGATCATGTGTAAAGATGAATTTGTCTTCCCTGAAGCTGTTGAGGGTGGCCAGTGGCCCCCGACCAAAACCTTGACTGATTGGTTAAATGCGGAAGCAAAAAATGCAATAACCAAATGTGCACATCTCCGAGACCAGATCTGCTGCAAACACCGATACCAAATTCTGATATGGTTCTTTATACTGATGGTTCGGCAAGCAGACCATCTGACACTGACATTTGGCTGGTTATGCAGTAGTAAATGATTTTGAAGTCATTGAAGCAGGATCTTTGGCTCATGGAACTTCAGCCTAAGCAGCTGAGCTGTATGCTCTTAGTAGTGCATACTTGCTTCCGGTAAAGTTGCCACTATCTACACTGACTTGCGATATGCACTCTGCGCTGCGCATGACTTTGGACAATTATGGAAAATGAGAGGTTTTGTCTCATCCTCTGGTAAGCCATTACAGCATCACGTGTTGGTAAATGATCTATTAGAAGCTATTTTGCGCCCGTCTCAACTCGCCATTGTAAAATGCGCAGCCCACACTAAAGGAAATGATCCTGTTTTACGAGGAAATGCAATGGCTGATACTGCAGCCAGACAAGCCGCACTTTCCTCCTCCTCCATGGTCCATCAATATACCTCCACACAACCCGTCAATCCAATACCTTCCGCTAATGATGTTGTGAAAATGCAAAACCACCTTGATGACAGGGAGAGAAGTCTTTGGTTGCGTAAAGATTGTGCAGTTGATTCAGAGTCTGGCTTATGGCTCCACCCGGATTGGGGACCAGTTTGCCCAAGAGCACTCTTACATCTCTTGGCACGTGTGGCACATGGACCAACATGTCGGAAGAGGGGTGAAAAATGATGTTATTCTTTCACAATGGTTTGCACCAGGCATTACACAAGTCTCACAAACACTTGTAGACAGTTGTATGACGTGTCAACAGACCAGAAAAAAGAATAGCACAGTGAAGCATGACCATCTGGAACCTCCAACAGGTCCCTTTGTAAATTTGCAAATAGACTTTGTACATATGCCAAGTTGTCAAGGCTACAAATATTTGTTAGTGGTGACAGATCGATTCTCAAAATGGGTTGAGGCTTTCGCGACAAGGAAAGAAGACTCGAACAGTTGTTAAGTGTCTGCTAAAAGAGGTGATCCCTAGGTTTGGAGTGCCACAGGGAATAGATAGTGACAGAGGTCCAGCTTTTGTATTAAGAATAACGCAGGGTCTGTCAGATATCTTAGGGTTCAAGTGGCAGTTACATGTTCCATATCACCCACAAAGTTCTGGTCAAGTTGAGAGAATGAACGCAACTATCAAAGATCGGTTGACCAAAACAGTGCTGACAACAGGCCTAAAATGGCCTGATGCACTGCCTATTGTGTTGTATTCCATCCAAAGCGCACCAAGCGCAACAACAGGACTAAGTCCGCATGAGGTGTTAATGGGGAGACCAATGTCCACAGGGATAAGTCCCCCTTTGACATCACACAAACTTCTCTGCTTTGGACGGATGAGTTTATGACTGAATATGTAAAAAGACTAACTGAAATTTTGAGAAAATATAATTTTCAAATGGCTGACAGGCTCCCAAAGCCCTCTGAGGAGCCAATTCATCCTTTTAAGGAAGGAGATTTTATATTAATCAAATGTCTGGAAAAAGTGTCTTTGTCTCCCAGGTGAAACGGTCCCTACCAGGTGTTCCTGACAACTAGGACTGCCCTAAAAGTCGAGGGCAGAGCAGAATGGGTTCACGCCACAAGGTGCAGGTTGGCTCCACCAACTGCTGGCGAAGTAACCGGGAGGTTACTTCTCGTCTTCCTCCTACTGTCCAGGCTGGGACAAGGAGCTGATCGGGGCTTTCTGGATCGTGGGGAGCGGGACGGCTTTCCGACTCCGCAAAGCAAAGAGCAGGGAGGCTTTCCTGCTCAGGACGCAGTCTGTGTCATTGACACCTCACCCCAAAAAGAGAGGCGTTTTTTGGTGAGTGTTCTTGGAAAGACAAACACTGAGCTTGACTCTGAACGTGAGAACAGTTTGACAGGTTCCTGTCGAAGCTGCAGCAACGTGAGTCTTGATATAACAAAAACACAAGATGATGATGTTGCTACAAGAGAACCTAAAGGAAAAGTGCTTGAAAAAACTGATAAATTTGTATTTCCTGCTCTCTTACAAACTAAACAAACTGATATCCTATTGTGTTTGAATGTCCAATTGACAGATTTGATGAGAATGATTGTTATGTTGCTCACCCCTTGATTAAATGGTCGTGGAAAACGCATGATAAAGCTCTGATTAAGACAGAGTTGAGTGCATCCAGGTTAATGAAGGTAACATTCACACCTACAGTATCTATGATTGAACCTCTGGAGCTGCGGTGTTTCACCAAACTGCTGGTCATTTTTCTTCCATAAATACACTTGAGGTAGCCAAACCTAAATCAACAAGGCTTGATAGAGGTACAGGTGAAGATTCTCAAACTCAAGTGCAAAAAACAAATTCGGCCTTGGCCTTTGGGCTATACAAATAAAATTGATTTGATTTGAATTGATTTATATAACTCAACGGGAACTTGAATCTCTGTTTAAAGTCCTGGAGAGTCATCTCAATGCCTCCAGTAGAGCCATGTTAGCTGAACATAGAGAGCTGCAGGAAGTTAAAACTGTGGCTTTACAGAATCGTATGGCGCTTGATCTCCTGTTGGCAGCACAGGGAGGGACTCCTTATTCTTTTCCTCTGCACTTGTATGATCTCATTGATTAAACTGATGGTGAAGAAGACAACAAAGTCAGTGGCCAAGCACCCCAGGTGTGTATACGCCCAGAGGTCGCCAATCCAGTTGGTAAGAGGTATTATCAATTTGAAGGTTTTGGGGAAAGGATTCGAGGCTTTGGCCTTGATGATCTTTCTCTTGGTAAAAATGATGAAGAGGAGACTTATGGTCTGTAAATGGATGGTGTCTATGTTTTCTGTTACCTCTGTGTTTCATTTTAGGTTAACTTTAGGTGATGATTCTGGCTTTACTGGGTGTTTAGTATTCTAAGAGATGTGATTTTAATCATTTAGAAATTGCCATTTTATAAATCAGTTTTAAAATCTATTTTGAATGAAGGTTTTCATAATAATGTAATACATGCTTAGAAGTTCAAAGTTACAATTTTGTTATGATGAAATGCAACTGATGGATGATGATGATTGACTGTTCATGGAAAAGTTCTATGAAGATGGATTCCACGCCACCATGCATCGTATGTGCTAGTAACCTCTCCATGGTGGTGACCCTCTACTGTACATAATGTACATGGGTCAAAGATTTTGCAATATCTTGATTTCAACGATGATTGTTGTGATTGATTTAAAAAGAGAGAAGAAATTTGCTCGATAAATGTTAAATTAATTTAGTTTTATGGAACCCCTTCTAATTGCTAGGGTTTTATCTACTAGGTGAAATAATAAATTTGATCTTTCTCCTCTCCCAGTGGCATATTTGCACAAGATCTGTGACCTCCCTGATGACCTTCTTTAACACCTTTGTGTTGTAGGGGATCTTCGTTAGCTTAAAGGCCCTTGTTGACCTGAAAGTGGAACTCACACATCATAGGAATGGGATGATGGGGTACATAAGAGGGGTTCTTAAAGTTTCTTACTGACTGTATGAATTAATCTAAACCGATTGCTTTGTTTGAAAGATGATTTTTATGGATGGCCTTTTGAATAATTCTGTGTGATTACAAATGTTTTTTAATGTTTGTGTCAATCCCATTCTGACTGTACTCCCTGGTGGTAAATTTGGTAATTATTATTATTATTCGGTAGTTAGTATTGATCTTACGATCAATAAGAGGGGATAGTTATGGAATTTTCTATCCTTAGGTTACTTGAGGTCACGTGTGAGCCTTGTGGTCCTCGGCAGTATACTTTGACCAGGTGCCACTATATCTCAACACTGTTGTGGCCAGGGTCGAAGAGGCCTGTTGCTGCCTTCCTAGACATAATAGATAGCTTGTTATTGCCATTCCAGTCTGTGTAAACAGACATCTGTGTCCCCAGACTAGAATGTGTTGACAATAACACCTCCAAGAGTAAAGACATTCTCTTTGACTAATTCTGGGGCGTGTAGTATTTGGGGTGTGATCTTTGGGTTTAAAGTATATGCACCATCATAAGTTCGTCAGAATGCGAGACCGACTCAGGCACTTCAGATGTACTTTGAGAGTGTCTCTAGTTCTCCTTGATCAAGTGTCAATAAATAATACAGCATAAGACATCATAGGCGCCTGAACACTTTCTTCCCTCCTGACCTCACCATTGACCTTTGACTTCATCAATTTCTCCACAACAAGTTTAAGACAGAGGGGAGGGGCTATGCATATTTTTGATGCAATATGTCAAATTCATACACTTTGCATTAAAATATCAATCAGACCTGGACCTGAGACCACTACAAAAGTATACATTTTACACATGCTTTCCTTTTGTTAAAGGCTGGGCAGTTCAACCAACCAGAGTAGAAGTCAAGTTTCTGTTGCCGATCATCTGTTAGCAATAATTTTTTTTCAAATCATCTAACAGGATTTTTACTCTTTTTCTGCCTTCTTTCTCTGTCCCTTCTCCTGAGCCTGAATCAACTTTTGTTTTGCTTTGACTAAGTCAAAGGCATACTGATGATTCTGAAAAAAATTACATTCATTATTGACTTAAATTAGTTCTCCTCATTTTATAAGCCAAGCATTCTGCAAAGGTAATAAAACAATTGTTTCACTCACTGAGTGTGATCACTGATTTTCTGATTTTCTGTCGCTGCCTGCTGTGACGTCCTGCTTGTCCTGCTTGAAGCCATAAATGTTGAATGCAACATAACATAGGGTTATGAATCCATGTGATTTTATTTTTTTATATATATTGACATGCCTGTCCTCTATTATTTCTTCAGGTAAGTGTGAATTGATTTTGTTTTCTCAGCGACACCAGGTAAGTCACAGAGCCTTTATCAGGTATGTATATAGAAAGGTATAATATAAAATACGCTATGATGATAATGACTTGAGGATAACATTGGTAGCCTATTTACGACGTACGATTCAGCGCTCAATGCGTCTACGTATATATGTCTATGATTACTTCTGCGACGCCCCCTGACTAGGCATGATTAACCAATATTGATCCATATATAAGGCACATTATAGGCGGATTATAAGACACACTGTCGGCTTTTGACAAAATTGAAGGCTTTTGCGCCTTATAGTGCGGAAAATACGGTATACCTTTTTAATCACGTAGCCTAGCCTATTCACCCACCATCTCTTGTTGACCATTACAATAAGAGAATTACATGGATTATATTACGGTAACAGTCATCAGTTAATTTTAATTTAAAATCATAATATAACATGCAGCAAGAGTGCAATGGCCGGGATGCGAACCGGCGTCCCATGGTTCAAGATACAACAGGTGGCGGTGTACTTAACCCCTCAGGTACCATAACACAGGTATGCTTTCAGGTGAATTTTTGTTTTATATAAAACATCCCGCTGATATAAAATTAGAAACAGTCTACGATAAATGGAATCATACGGTGTCTAAACGACGATAACTCTTTTTAGGATTATTATTATATATTTTCCAATCCAAATTTCTGCTGTAATTGAGAAAACTAGGCAAATACACCTTGTATATACAGATCTCCAACACATTTAATACCTTTCTGATTCCACTTAGGGAATGGCTCCACCCAAGCCGGATGGGGCAAATGTGGGGTTCTTATCTATGGGTAATGCAAAGGATATGGATCTGAGATTATAACTGGATTTGATTTGTTTCCAGATGTATATCATGTTCTGAATAATAGGATTGTTGTTATATAATAACCTGCTGATCTTAGCTGGCGCTAATAAAATTGTAGCCAGTAAGTATGGATGGCATTCCTCCTGTTCCATCAGTAGCCAATTAGATGGGAACTTTGTGGTATTTAGCCAGGAAATTAAGTTCTTAATCGCCGAGGCCCAGTAGTAAAACAAAAAGTTTGGAAGTGCTAATCCTCCTGCAAATTTAGGCCTACAGAGATATTTCTTACCTATTCTGGGAGCTTTATGTCCCCACACAAAAGGGGTAATTAAAGAATCTAATTGTTTAAAAAATGTTTTTCTGAGGAATATTGGGATATTTTGGAACAGATATAATAACTGTGGGAGAAAGACCATCTTAATCGCATTTATTCTTCCAAAACACTAACCTAGAGCGCAGTTTTTCTATTAAAGGAGAAAAATTTTGCTGAATGAGAGAAGTATACTGTCTTGTCACTTCAATGCCCAGATAAGTACATTTTTCAGAGGAGATTTTAAATGGGAGGTTATGTAAGAATGCCAGGTCATCCGTGTTAACTGGCATTAAGACACTTTTTGTCCAATTAATCCGATATCCTGCAAAAGTACCGACCGGTAATTGATTTTATCTAAAAGTGCTGGAATAGTCATTTGTGGCTGTGTTACATAAAGAAGAATATCATCTGCATACAATGATATTTTACTAATTGTTTCTTTAGTGGTGTATCCCTGTATCTGAGGGTCGAGCCTAATACTTTAAGCCAGCGGCTAAATAGCAAGAGCAAAGATTAAAGGGGAGAGGGGGCATCCCTGCCTAGTCCCCCTACATAACTTAAACGGGGAGGAAAGTGTTCGGTTGGTTAGAATTTGGGCTGTAGGGTTTCTGCAGATAAGCTTAATAAGGGCGAAGAAACCATCTCCGAAATTGAATCTACTGAGAACTTCAAATAAGTATTGCCACTCAATCTGATCAAATGCCTTTTCAGCATCAAGCGCGAGTATAACAAGATCAGAGTGTGGTTACCTTTTTGTGCACATGATATTAAAGAGGCGTCTCAGATTGAAAGTAGAGTTTCTGTTAAGGACAAAACCCGTCTGGTCTAGGTGAACTAACCTCTCCAGCAGGGGGCCCAGTCTGTATTTTGGCAAATAGCTTCCCGTCAACATTCAGGAGTGAAATAGGGCGATATGCACCTACTTCCTGTGGATCTTTCCCTTTCTTATGAATTACTGTGATCACAGCCTCGGCTAAAGTTGGTGGTAGGGCGCCGCTTTCCTGAGCGTGTTTGTATACCTTTAATAAATAAGGAGATAACTTTTCACCATAGGTTTTATATAATTCTCCAGGGAGTCCGTCAGGACCAGGTGATTTATTACCTTTTAACGAGGCAACAGCGGACTGGACCTCTTTATTTGTGAGCTCCACATTTAGCGACTTACAGTCTTCAACACCTAATCTGGGTAGGTTACATTTATCTAAAAACGTATTAATAATCTCAGGCCCTGTGGTAGATTTAGAAGTATACAAGTCTGTAAAATTCAAGGAACCTGTTATTGATATCTTTAGATTTTGTGAGTATTGTGTTGTCAGAGGCTTTAACCTTATGTATTGTCCTATCATTCTCCATTTTCCTGAGCTGACAAGCTAGTAATTTATGTGGTTTATCCCCAAATTTGAAGAATCTTTGTCTGGTATACAGGAATGCTTTACTTATTTTTACAGACATAATTTGATTGTATTAATTTTTCAGTTTTTTTTCTGTGTAGAGTTGTAGATCGAACATTTATTTCCTGATCTAGTGTTTTGATCTGTCCTTCCAGGTCTTTTAATTTGGTCATGTTTTCTTTTCTCCTTGATGCTTCAAATGAAATTATGCTACCTCTAATATAGGCTTATTCTATTATTCTATAGGTTCTCAAAATACAGTGATATTTGATCTTTTAGGTAGTCACGAAATTTTTTATCTGTAAGCAGATGAGTATTTAGTCTCCCAGAGGTATGCGGTTTGTCTAATTAACACACTGAAAAGTAAAGTGGGCTATGATCTGAGATCACAATACTGTGATACCGAACATCCACTACAAATGGTGCCAGTTTGGCGTCAACTAAGACGTAGTCTATCCTACTGTCAGAGTTATGCACAGGTGAATAAAATGAATAGTCCCGGCCTGAGGGGCTATCATCCTCCATATGTCCAGGATATTTGTGTTATTTATAGTACAGTAGTAGCAACTGTTCGCCTTCAAGCTGAACGCCAGGTGATTGGCAGCCGTCTTCCAGCTGAGTTTCAGCCAGCTGCCTGCTAAGTCCCGTGACCGAAGTGACCCCCCTCCTTCTCCTGGGCGTGTCTATTTTTTACTGTAACTCCACCCATTCATGTGATTACAGGGTATGACCAGGAGATGGCGCTTCTCTCACAGAGTTCTTTAAAGTTGTTCTACCTGGAGATGACGTATCTTACACACATTAGCCTTCTCGTTGCTCAATCTTTTTTTTTGCGCTTACAGTAATGGGCTTTTTGGTCTCCCACTGTCACAGATCACAGAGCGGAAAATGCAGCTGGTTTGAGTACTGCACACTAAACAGTAGCCGTATGATTTGAGCGTGTTCATGAATTGAAATTAAATTGAAGGTGTTTATATCTAACATGTCAGCATTCACTAAATCAGCAACATCTAGGCTGTTCTGTCTTTACTAGTGGTGGGCCGTTATCTGCGTTAATGTGCTGCGTTAACGTGAGACTCTTATCGGGTGATGAAAAAAATATCACCATTAATCTATTCTCAAAACTGTTCTAGCCTTTGAGGTCGCTTTTTGACTTATTGACATTTTTCTCTTTTGTTCGTTTTTTTTTTCTTCGCTTTAACTCTGTGGAGTCCTGATCTCTCTAGCAATGTTGTTTTTAGAAAGTTTTTGAGTTTTTCTCATGTTTTTTAAATGCTGCTTTCACCTGGACAGCTGCCTTTGTTTATTCTGGGAACAGTTGATCGATAAATTACAGTATCTACAGTATCTATGGCCACCACTAGTCTTTACATAATTACTGAAGCGTCTCTTCTCTTGTGCTCGCGCCTCTCTCTCGTTCATCTGCATGTAAACAACAAACTAACCCTTAAAAAAGTTACAACAACGGTTCGGACGTCTCGGGGCTGCCAGGCTTGTGTCAGACCTGCAGATACAAGCAAGGGTTTATTTTTTTAATTAACAGTTTATTTGGAGGGGAGGGTTTGGTGTTGTTGTTGTTGTGCATGACAAAGAGCTGCAGAAACGTTAGCGTTTTTCTCTAAAAGTCGTGTATTCCGCTGCAGCAGTGCCTCCATTTGCAAAAAGAATTGAAGAATATCATAATACCTCGTGTTGAATATTTGATCACAGTTTGATCATTGTGAGACGCCATTTAAAGAGGGAGAATACCTGGTGATTAACAGCCCATTGGAAGCCCTTTGTTATGAACTTAATGCCCCCCCCCCCCGCGGATAATGCAGCTCGTACTGTAATTACGTTTGCAGTATACGCTTATGACACCGTCATGTGTGATGATGGACGATGGTGATGATGGCAATAAGTAAAGAAAGAAAGAAAATTCCATGAAGCAAGAATCTTTTTTGCAATTTTTATGTATTTAAGTGCACAGGCACACATGCAAATCAAACAAAACAAACATATAATAACACTTCTAAAAAATTAAACAATAATACTATGTACACCCGCTCACTCCCAGCGTATCTGTTCAAATGTGTCTTAGTTTAGACAGTCTACGGTGAGAGCCATATCACTGCTCCTCCCCGTGGACAAATGAGGCATTGCAGCTGGTTTTCACACAGACTGCTTAGGGGCGTTTCAGGGCCTCACTGACTACGTCATCGCAGGGGATTACATTTTGTTCACGGTCCAGCGAAGGACCTGTGAAGTACCTGTGAAGGACCAGTCACGGCCCTGTCACGGTCCCGTCACGGAAACACAGGAACTTTTAAGTTGCTACATCTGTATGTGTTTAGAAATTCACTTGAAGCATTTCTAGGAGGTTTCTTTGTGGAGGATCTATCTAGATATGGATCCAAAACAGTGTTAAAATCCCCTCTAATTATCGAATTAGTCTGTGACGTATCTGGTATTAATGCAAAAACCTTCTGAAAAAATACAGTGTTGTCTGTGTTAGGTGCATACATATTTAGTAGGGTTAGGGAGATATTCTGAATCTCTTCAATCACTATAACATAGCGACCCTCTCTGTAGGATATTGTTTTTTCTGCAAAAAAGGTACACCCTTTCTAAATTAAGATTGCCATGCCTCTTGCTTTAGAACAAAATGCAGAGTGAAAGATCTCTCCTATCCACTTTGGCCTGAGGCCTGCCATGTGATTTATTATTCAGTGGGGTCTCTTGTAAAAACATAATATCCGAGGCCAGTGCCTTAAGATGGGACAAAACCTTCCCTCTTTTGACTGGATTATTCACTCCACACACAATCCAGCTGGAGAAAGTTAGATTTTTTCTTTCTTTCATGCTATCATTCATAGTATCCTGTGTAGTGGTAATCCACTTTTGTAAGGTCTTCTTTACCCAACCCAGATCTCCCTCCCCAAGTCAACCTGACCCACATATTAACAAGGAACAAAATAACTACTCTAGCCAATTCAAAGTGAATGGAGCGAGCCTTCTTAGGGAAGCCGAGAAAACCCCCCCCCAAAAAACTCACAACTAATAACTAAACTTGCTTCCACACCTACTGGCCTGTTATAAACTTCAAAATTGGTCAGTTTAGCTCTGAAACATAATAATAAAGATATTTAAATATGAGAAAGGGAACGAGCGCAGGGGTATACATGTGCGCACACACCATATGATGGTGCCTGACCATGAAGAGCTTTGTAAGTAAGGAGGATAATTTTAAATTCTATTCTAGATTTAATAGGTAGCCAATGCAAGGAAGCCAAAATGGGAGAGATGTGATCTCTGATCTTGGTTCCTGTCAGAACACATGCAGCAGCATTCTGAATTAACTGCAAAGTCCTAAGAGACTTATTAGAGCAGCCTGATAACAAAGAGTTACAATAATCCAGCCTTGAAGTAACAAATGTGTGGACTAGTTTTTCTGCATCCGCTTGAGACAATGCGTCTGATTTTAGCGATGTTACCTAAGTGGAAGAATGCAGTCCTCCAAATTTGTTTTACATGGACATTAAAGGACAAATCCTGATCAAAAACAACTCCAAGATTCTTTACAGTGGAGCTGGAAGCCAGAGTGATCCCATTTAAAGTAACTAAGTCTCTAGAACAGGGGTGGCCAACTAGTCAGAGACTAAGAGACACTTTTTTTCTGTGTTACTGCAAAGAGCCACATCATACACATGGGCACTAGGAATGTAACACTCAACTCACAACTCGATTCAAGTCACGATTTATTGTTCACGATACGATTTTTTCACGATTTTTTTTTAAATCAAAATGAGGTACAGACAAATTCTGACCAAAATAAAATTATCTTTTGATTTGTATGAAAAAAATCTCTCTTTACAGAAACTCTCAAACAGTTTGTGTTCTTATTAGGGCTGCCAGCAAGCAGCTGATCTGACCATTACCTTTCAGCTTAAAGTATGAGCAAACTGAAAATAAAAAACAATTAAGATGATAGCTCATTAACCCTTTGATGAGAGTCCACGGCCCCGGGAAACAGCGCTGTAAACGCAGAGCCGGTCGCGGCGCACCGCCTCGAGGAAATGCGCCCGGTGGGGGCCAGCCAGCGCCGGGGAGAGGTTCCACGAGGGGATCCTCCCGCACCGTGCGGCAGTTTAATCCACCGTGCAGACTGCGCGGAAGTTGCGGTGATTGGTTAAAATTGCAACACCGTCCTGAATTCACGGGGATTCACTGAAGTTGCGTTGAAGTTGCAATTTGCAACATCGTGAATTCCTGGAGGGTCTGTGTTATGGTATCATTTACGGTACAATCACGCCTGACGCCACTACTGCGCATGTGTGTGTGTGTGTGTGACACAGAAAGGCAGACGCTGCAGTGGAAGCTGCAGCCACAACGTCACCTATTTCTAATTTTAAAAAAAGACGAAAAAGAACATATCATACTTCTCTTGCATTGGCCAAGAATCGCGATTCATTTTTTCTGTCACGATGCATCGTTACATGCCTAATGGCAACTCCAGCCAAGCATATTTGACGCATGTCATGTGAAAGCTCCTGAAGAGCCGCATGAAACTAGTTAAAGAGTCGCATGAGGCTCGGGAGCCACGGGTTGGCCACCCCTGCTCTAGAAAGAGAGTTTCTGAGGTGTTTGGGTCCAATTACAAGAACTTCAGTTTTTTCAGTTTTGAATTTACCAATTGTAATTGTAGGTCATCAAATTTTTAATATCCTTTAGGCATGCTTGGAGTTTAGTTAACTGATTGGTTGCATCAGGCTTGATCGATAAATATAACTGGGTGTCGTCAGCATAACAATGAAAATTGATAGAGTGATTCTCTCATAATGTTCCCTAAAGGAAGCATATATAAACTAAATAGAAGTGGTCCTAGTACAGAACCTTGTGGGACTCCATGACAAACTTTGGTATGCATGGAGGATTCTTCATTGACGTGAACAAACTGAGATTGATCTAAGAAATACGATTTAAACCAGCTTAGGGCGGTTCCTTTGATGCCAATTTGATGTTCCAGTCTCTGTAAAAGAATTTGATGGTCAATAGTGTCAAATGCAGCACTAAGATCCAACAGGACAAGTACAGAGATGAGTCCTTTGTCTGATGCCATTAGTAGGTCATTTGTAACTTTGACTAATGCGGTCTCTGTGCTATGATGCACTCTAAATCCTGACTGAAAATCCTCAAATAGACTATTGTTATGGAGAAAGTCACACAGCTGATTAGCTACAGCTTTCTCAAGTATCTTAGACAGAAAGGGAAGGTTTGATATCGGTCTGTAGTTGGCTAAGACCTCTGGGTCTAGAGTGGGCTTTTTAAGAAGAGGTTTAATTACAGCTACCTTAAAGGACTGGGGTACATATCCTGATAATAAAGACAGATTAATCGTATCCAATAAAGAATGACTAACTAGAGGTAAAACATCTTTGAGCAGCCTGGTTGGGATGGGGTCTAAGACACAGGTTGACGGCTTAGCTGAAGAAATTATTAAAGTTATTTGATGAAGGTCGATGGGAGAAAAACAGTCTAAATACATAACAGGTTTTACAGCTTTTTCCAAACTTGCTGTATCAGAATGCAGATCAATGCCTGTTGAGGGCAAGAGGTGATGGATTTTGTCTCTAATAGTTATAATCTTATCATTAAAGAAGCTCATGAAGTCATTGCTACTTAAACCTAAAGGAATAGACAGTTCAGTTAGACATGGCATTGAATTCAATGCTGAAGGAATCACTTCCTTAAATTTGGCTACAACACTATTAGATAAACATCTGCTGTAGGAGTTTCTGCACAAAGGCTTATATAATATGAACTCAAAGGTTATTAAAACATGGTCAGACAGATACAGTGACTGGTTGCCAAATGTCACTTTCATCATCTTACTGATGTCTTACTAACAAAAACCTCCTGACATAAGCTAGTAATAAGATAGTTAATTTATGTTAGCTTAAGAAATACATCAAATTCAACACGTTAATAACAGTTAATTAATATAAAACAACTTCTTATTTGAGAAATGTTATTCCATGTTTCTTCGTTTCGGCATTCCCTTTTATGGGAACATCCATGTGGCACAAGTCTGGCATGTTTCCAGACACACAACTGTCAGACCTGTTGACAGTCTCACTGCTTGTCAGAAGCCCCGGTATAAGATGGCGGCCACGTTGACATGCCTGACAAGCCCGAATGCGGCATCTCTGTAAATATATCTACAGTAGTAGCAACTCAAAAGTTCCTGTTCAAGCTGGAAGCCAGCTGAATGGCAGCGGTCTTCCAGCTGAGTTCCAGCCAAGTTCCGTGGCCGGAGTGACCCCCCCTCCTCCTCCTAGGCGTGTCTATTTTTTACTGTAACTCCACCCATTCATGTAATTACAGGGTATGACCAGTAGTCAAGTTGTAAAATGAAACCAGGGGGGATGCTGAAATTTTTCATTTATGTGACATATTTTCCAGTGGGGGGTCTGGGGGTCCTCCCACAGAAAATTTAGTATTTCTTAGATGCAATTTCCTGCATTCTAGTCAAATTTAGGGTGACTTGCTAGACATGGCAAATCCTAAATCCCATCTGATTCATAGCTTGCATTCTTAATTGCATGGCCTGCACAAGACAATACTTTTTATCGGAAAGAAACAAAAACCACTTAACTATGGACATCATGTCATTCACATCTTTTTTAAACATATTTGTAAAAACATTTTAAATATCTTTATTTGTGAATGTGCTCAAATATTTTTTAAACATTTTTTTTGTATATGTTTTTAACATCTTTTTAAAACACATTTTAACATCTGTGTGTGTGTGTGTGTGTTTTTAAACATATTTAAACACATTTTTGTTAAAAAAACATCTTCACTTAAAAAAACACAATTTAAGGAGAAGTAAAGAAGACTTCGAGTTTTAGGACGACGCAATGTTTGAAACAAGCGGTATCAAAAGAATATGAAGCAGCATGTAGCAGCTAGCGGTGCTGCTAAAGCTAAAACAACACAGAGTGTGGATGATTGACACCTGTCACCTGTCGACCAATCAAAGTCAGGAGAATGTATTAGTACCGCCCACATTCACCTTTGACCCACCAATGACGATCCAGAATGAAGTAAACCCAAAAGTAGTATATTACAGCAAGAGGTCTCACTTCACGGTCAAAGCCTCTTTGTCTTTATGTAAACAACAAGGAGCTTCGTGACTCATTCAAACTAAAGCAGAGACATAGCAGGAGACATTAGCAGCATTTCTTCGTGCTGGAATAGAACTTTTGACACGAAACAGCAAAGATCAGACATACTGTGTCATTTTGTGGATTTTTTTGCCACTCTTTGTGGGCTAGCTCGCCGAGTTTTCGTCGCACAGTGATGAGACACGTATCTTTGTGAGATATATTTTATTTTTTCCCCCGCCGCGCCTCCCCTGAAGTCCTCTGGCGCCCCCCAAGGGAGGCGCGCCTCACACTTTGAAAACCGCTGACATAGGTAATAGAGTAATTATCATAAAGCCCACCCTAAATGTCGAATGGTAATTCTATTTCCAGCTTTAAATATAAGTAATTTTCACATGCATTGATTAAATGCCATAGGGGATGGAAGAAGGGGTGACCATTTTAGAAGAGGGGTGATTTTGACCATTTTTCCCCCAGGGGGGATGCCACCCCCCCATCCCCCCTCAACTCGAGTACTGGGTATGACCAGGAGATAGCATTTCTCTCGCAGAACTTTTTTACAGTTGTTCTACCTGGAGATGACGTAGCTTACACACCTCATTAGCATTCTCATTCTCAACCTTCCGTTTCCGCTTACAGTAATAAGCTTTTTGGTCTCCCAGTGTCACAGATCACAGAGCAGAAAATGCAGCTGGTTTGACTCCTGCATACTATGCAGTAGCCGTATGATTTGAGCGTGTTCATGAATTGAAATTAAATTTAAGGTGTTTATATCTAACATGTTAGCATTTACCAAATCAACAACATCTAGGCTGTTCTGTCTTTACTAGTGGTGGGTCGTTATCAGCGTTAACGTGCTGCGTTAAAAGAGACAAAACATTTTTTTTTTAAATATCACCATTAATCTATTCTCAAAGCTGTTCCAGCCTCTCAGGTTGCTTTTTAACTTTTTGACTTCTTTCTCTTTTATTCGTTTTTGTTTTCTTCACTGTAACTCCGTGGAGTCCTGGGGCCTCATGTGCAAAGCATGTGTACGGACAAAAAAGTGGCCTACGTCCTTTCCCATGCTCACGTTCAAATGTATCAAACGTGAAACAATAGTAGAAACAGGGGCATTCCAGCGGGAGCTGGCCGATTGGTCAGGAGTGTGCCAGCCAACCCTGAGCTGAGCCATGCCAGCTGTGCGGGACGGAATCATTCCGAATGTCTTCCTGGTACATCAGATTCCCGTACAATGCTGTTGAACAGGCCGACATTGAAGCGCAATTTGCAGCGAGAGCTGGTTTCCCTAATGTAATCGGAGCTATTGACTGCACACACCTCCATCAATGTTCAAATCATATGTGATGCGCAAATGCAGCTAACAAACATCGTGGCAAGGTGGCCTGGTTCAACGCATGCCTCATTCATTATGACTAACAGCATGGTTGGAAACAGGCTGAAGGCACGGTGCGTGATGGGTGGCTTCTGGGTGAGTGAATAGTTTATTTGTTTAATTGTCCCGCAAGGCAGGTTTACATACGGGACAATTAAAAAAATAAACTCTTTACTTACTCAGAAGCCACCCATCGCGCACTGTGCCAGTATGCCAATGCACATTTGGGCATGTGCGCATTCAAATATCATGTTTTTGGTTTTCTTTATTTTCTGATGGTGAATTAGAGCTGTAGAGCTTTCTAACAAGCCCCCGATTGTCTCTGTGTTCAGTATTCTTGTCAGTAAAAGCGGGCGTAAAGTTGGAAATGTCAGCTGCGGCGCCACACCTGTCCACACCTGTGTGTGCGCTGCTCGGATCCCACGGCATTTACAGCCTCACACACGCTCCCACTCACGTCTTGTTTTGGTCATATCATATCATCTGTTCAGACAAAGAGGTGAATTTTAGGTCTAGGGCCTATTTAAATAGATTTGCATATGTAAATAGGGCGCGGACAGGGAGGAGGTGCATGTGCCCTCAATTCTACGTTGATTGGGATGTACAAAAGAAACGTGCTTGGATCCATGCGTACGCACACTTTGATACACCTGAATTTTTTTGTGCGTACGACAGTTTCCGGGTTTTGGCGTACGCCAAGTTTCAGTAGGAAATCCACGCAAGTATTCGTACATGAGGCCCCTGGTGTTTCAACATGGTGGCCTCCATGGAAGATGACCCTCTCCCAGCGTAAAGCATAATTTTTAGGTAACAAAAACAAAAGATTCATATTTTTAGTTGTTTATACATGCATGAAAACATAGTTATGAATATTATATTCCATGTCTGCCTTATTCTGAAAATAGAGGCTCCAAATCTTACACACTGGACCTTTAAACACTAAACGTCTCCCTATAGCTCATGACTATAGCAGGATTTCAGTATGTATCAGGGTGACAGATTATTGGCAGAGGGCAACACAAACTGAAAAATGTCAGCTATAGATAGATTTTTAGTTTGAAAGGAAATGATATAGCTTCAGGCTGCTGACTCCACCTGCGAGTGGCTGATACTAGGTGATCTGACCTCAAGTGAAAGGTGCTTATGGTATCTATATCGGCAGGATATCCTTCATTATCAACACAAGCATTGAGGAAATCCAGTGTTTGTACACTGCTTTTGTAATATCAAAGATTTTATTGTCTTCCAGTGCGTCATATGCAGTATTTCATAGATTCTTTTTTGACACTAGGTTATCAGCCTCAGCTTACTACTGATATTGTGGCAATATGGAGACATGAGGCTTTTAGTGACGACAAAAGGCGGCAGCTGCTTTTCTGTTAGAGAACAATAAGGTGATTATTTTACATAGTCAGGTCAAGGACACTCCGGTAGGCGTTGGTTTCCTCCCAGGCTGCATCCTTCTCATCCTGCACCTTTTCTTATCTGTACAGAGTAAGATCAGTGTCTGAACTTCACTCTGGATGCTTTTTAAACTCATAATTATTTATAGCCCAAATTGCTACTGAAGGACTCACCATCAGTGTGTGAATGGGTATGAATGGCACCTTGCATGGCAGCTAATGCCATCAGTGTATAAATCTGTGTGAATGGGTGAGATATGTAGTATTATAGTGCTTGGAGTGAAGTCCAGTACAGTCCATTTACCATATTTCATTTTTTTTTAAATGAAATATGGTAAATAGTACCATGGTACCATGGTAATATGGTCGATGGTAAGAGACTTAAAAATTAAATGAATGCAGTCTGGTGTCCAGTGTCAATATTTTTGCAACTTTTTTTTTCATTAAAAGCAAGGCACTTTTTCAGGAACGCCCTGATCACATTCACACCTGTAACCACAGTCTGACCTGCTGGAGATTAGTACTTATTTTCATAATTTGATCAGCTATAACAACATTGTAGGCACAACAGTAATAGTTGACATCTGGGAACACAGTGACATCACTACAGCAAAGTCTGGAAGTATAAGGAACACAGTCAGGTGATCAGACAGATTGGAAACAAACCAACAGTTGCTCCAGATTATTTGAATCACTTTATCAGGGTAAAACACAGTGAATGCACATAAAATATTGTCAAACATAGGTCTCTATTTATGAACAACTCTCTCCACAAAAAGTTTTCATTGCACACAATTACTGAATATTTATGCAAAAAGAATTGCAGAATGAGCAAATGTAATGCTAAGTAATCACACTAAATCATTGAATCAATGCTTATTTGACTGGCTGAAATGGAAAGCCATCTGTTTGGCTACAGATAATTCCCTTTTGAAAAAAGGGAGCCATGGCAGGGTGGGGAGTCTCATGTTGTTTAAAACAGAGCTGTAACATCTAGTTTTGTCAATTGTTTGAACACTGAAACTGAGGGCTGGACAATAAAAGAAAACCAATTATTCAATCATATTGTGATTTTACATAACGATATTACAGTATTCCTTTGAATTTCTGTCTTGTTTGTGAGTAAAGTATTATTACTGAAACTAATGTAATGTGCATGCTTAGCTATCTAGTGTGTTGCTTCTCTGCACCAAATCTATTAATCATGAATGAAAGATGATCACAGTAGCCAAATAAATGCTATGGTACTGCCCTGAAGGACGTAAATGTAGTTTTAACATTGTGTGCTTTGGCTCAGTCCATTTAATGTCTGTATTTCCAAGGAAATCTACAGACTCATGTTGCTGGTAAGATAATTTACTGACTCGTCAGGCAGAGATCATCAGATGTCACCCTCTTTGAAACTGCTGCCATTTCAAATAACACAGTGGCAGCTGATCAAGCTTAACTGACGCTGAAATTAAGCTTCACGAAGGCATGAGTGTGGAAGAAATAATTCCTGCGTACCTGTCCTGCCAGAGGACATGGTCTGTTTCCCATGATATATTTCTATTCAATTTGTGAGGTCACTGAACAAGAGTGGAAATACCACAAATGGGCCCTTTGTGTTAGTATTTATCACTTGATTTAAATTCCATTTGGCTCACAGCTTTACCTTTTAAAAGAACTGCATTTGTCAGAGATGCACTTGATGTCATTCATATAGACAAATAAATCAATCCCTCTTAAACAACATTGCCACCCACAAACTCCTGCAATGGTCATTAACAAGACAAATAGCACCTGAGTCAACAGCAAGTGTTCAGCTGTAATGAGAGGGTTTTAGAGCATCCACTACCCTTCAACATGGATGCTATTACTCTGCATAGACATTCATTTAACACAACGGTGTACAACTTAATTCAACAGCCATTCCACAAAAAAGTTTAGTTTATTCAAGGGTCAAATAAAGGTCTGGCTTCCACAGATGTGAAGTAGCTTAAAAGTCTTAAAATGTTGGATATTACCCAAAGGCTGCAGAGAAAGGCTAAAGTCTGTGTATCTCAACAAAATGCATTTCCCCTTATTAAACATTTGGAAAGCCACTTTTATTAACATTAAGTTGTGCATTGTATGCCGTACACTCACATTTACTTCCTTGTGTTTGCTGCCTCTGTTGGCAATTGCTATGTTGATCAGAGCAATACTGTGAAAGAGTTGCTTACAATGTGCATGTGAACTTTTGCACAAGTCTGTTACAAACAAAACAGATACACAAACACTTCAGTTGGGGAAGTGTGGGGGGCGGGAAGGGGGCAGGGTTTTTTTTTGTTTTTGTTTTTTTCTCTTCACACATCATCAAGGCTTCAGCAGTGTCTTTGTTTACTTATATCTATCTATGACAGGACAGAGCTGCATCTTGCTCACCAGACTAAAACACCTATATGTCTAAAATAAAAATCACTAGTTGGAATGTTGGGGGGCTGAGAGAAATAGCCAAATTAAAGCAAGTCCTAGAACAGAATCAAACAACTTAAGTCCAAAATAGTTTTCTTGCAGGAGATAGAGCAACAGAAATGGATAGATTGCAAAATATATGGCCAAGTCAGGTCTTGTGTGCTCCATACAGTAATTATGCTAGGGGTGTGCTTATACTCATACATAAATCTTTGCAGTCCTGTAAAGATTTGAATTTGGTTTAAGTATGGAGGGAACTACACCCAGATAAAGTTGAATACTCCTGTTATTCAAGTACACATGGCACCCACTCACAAATTGACTATTATTTTTAACTCACTTGGACTTCTTTCAAATATTAAAGAATGCTGGTATGATAGCATTGTCATTAGTGATCATGCAGGTGTATCATTACATTTGCATATAGATGCATTTATTCATAACCCTAAGAGATGAGGATTTCCTGTTGAGTTACTGCAAGATACAAAGTTTATAAAATGAAGAATGCATTAACAAATATTTTGATATTAATCGTGACAAGACTGATGTTAGTGTCAGATGGGAGGCATATATCAGGGGGGACATTTTTAGCTTTACGAAATCTAAGGCGAGAAAACAACGTATGGAAATGGAGACAATTGAAAACCAAATTAGAATGTAGAAACAGGAATTGTATGACAATTACAGTCCACAAAGAGCAAAGAATTTACAAATTATGAGAGCCAAATAGAACAAATTATCTATAGAAAAAGTCGCAAGAAATTTAATGTGGCTCAAACAGTCTACTATGATTAAGGAGAAAAATGTGGTAAACTGCTGGCTTGGCGACTTAAGAAAAAGCAGTTAGAGCAATCAACAGCATTAAAACACCTGCAGGTGATATGACTTCAGAACGTTCAATAACGTTTTTAGGGATTTCTATGAGGCCTTGTATACATCAGAGCGTTTAGATGATTTACACAAATTCTTTTCTAGATCAATGGAGGTTTCAGACTTTGTCAGAAAATGAAGGAATTGGATTGCAGTCTAAGAATGAAGGAATTAGCAGAAGCCATTCAAACTATGTAGAGCGGGAAAGCACCAGGGCCGGACGGATTTCCAATTGAATTTTACAGAGATTTGGGGAGAAACTTCTGGTCCCATTATTGGACATGTATAAGGAGTCCTATATAAAGGGAATACTCCCTCCATCCTTGAGATAATAACTTTAATCCTTAAACCAAACAACCCCCCAAACGAATGCTCCTCTTTCAGACCTATTAGTCTGATGGGGTGTGACATTAAAATGCTCTGCAAGTCCTTGGCCAGAAGACTAGAGTCATATCTTCCCCATCTTGTTGACAAGGATCAAAATGGCTTTGTCAAAAATAGACATGGATTTCATAATATTCGGCGTGTTCTGAACATATTGCATGAAAAACACAACTCTAGAGATACAGCTGTGTTATCCTTAGATGCGCGCCAAGCTTTTGACAGGATTAAGTGTGGTTTCCTTTTTAACGTGCTCCTGCGGTTTGGAATTGGTGCAAATTTTTAAAGATGGATAAAGCTCTTGTATACAAACCCAAATGCTGAAATATTTACTAATAATAATGTCTCTAAACCATTTACTCTCCACCGATCAACGAGACAAGGGTGTCCGTTATCGCCTCTGCTATTTGTGTTGGCTATTGAGCCATGGTCACAAGAGCTCATAAAGATATCACGGGTATAACTATTGGAGGATATGAGCAGCGCTTTTTAAACAAACTTAAAAGATAGTATTCCCAAATTAGTGAATTTAATAGAAACATTTGGAAACATAAGGGTATGAAATAAATAATTCCAAGTCTGCACTAATGTTTTTGGATGAAAATGAAAGACTGCAGCCTATTATAGATACACCATTCACAGCCACTAAAAGCTTTACATATTTAGGGGTTAAAATCATATCTAAATCTAAATACATATTTAGGGGTTAAAAATAAAAAGAATCTTGATGTGAAACAAATAGCTTCTTTAAATTATGACCCCCGCACGCGCACACACACACAAAAATGAGATCCTGTCAGGTCCAGAGGGTTTTAATGAATACTATATTCTTTTGGGACACCTGGGAGCTGATTGAGCACTTAACAAGATGGTAATGTGTTTATTATAATTGTTTGCAATAGGAAAACAAAAAAGATAAATGTATGTTCCTCTTCAATTTCAGACTGGACCACCATACCACTACCATACGGTAGAAGAATGATGCATGGCTACCTGTCCTCAAAGGGGATCAAAGCATCAGAGGGCCGTGTTGGTGGGATCCTCAGAAATATAAACCTGCCATACCATGCAGATCGTCATCAAGTAGGTTTTAGGAAACACTAATATGATTGTTGTATTGTAGGTCATTGTGAAAATGCCCAACTTTTTTTCTTTTTTGCTTAATTACTCAGAGATCAAGGAACTTAAATCCAGTGCCATACAGTGCCGAGTACACGGGCCACAAACTTCACAAAGACCAGAACGAGAAACTGGTGATGTTCGGGGTGACCCATGTTCTTTCCGTTGATGGTTTCTCCAGTAAAATTCCATTCCATTCCACTATGCCTGTGAAAAACAACCTGACAATATATCAAGAGGTCTACAGGTAACTTTCTGTGCTCTATGTTCCATAATATAGTTGCAAACAGTAGATATTGTTTAAGTACTGCTGCCGCATGCTGTTAAATGTTGGACTGCATTCACTGAAGCAGCTTCCCACAGGACTGTGCAATACTTTGGACTTGTTTATTTAGAACATGAAATCATCAGAAAATATTTAGATCATTGTGTCTCTTGGTCTCTGATCCCACGCTCATCCGTGTTCATTTCAATCTCTATGGCACTTTACCTTAACTATGCAGAAATAACTGATCTCTCATGGATGCTTGTTTGCTGGTGCACGTTATACATTATACAAGTATCGGCATTAAACAGAAACTGGTTCATAACCATTTAAAAGTAATTGATTAACCAAATCACTACATTATCCAAGACTGAATTGACTTCAGCAATACTGATGTAAGTGACAATATGAAATGGTGTTAACCATAACACAAGAATGTGGGACCAAATCCGCGTAGACCATGAAAGAGAGTTTTTCTTGACTCTTTTCATGCAGGAGAAATTAGCAGGCTACAGAAACAACACAGAAAGGCAGCCATACCTGCAAACATCATCAACACAGGTGAGTTGGCTTATTGTCTTCTTTCCATTAATCACTGAGCTGCTAGCTGATAATACTGATGTCTCTGTCATAGCACTATGGTATGGTCAGACCCCAGTAAGAATAGCTTCATTGTTGCTGCCAATGGAGATCCAAAAACTCAAGTAAACTTTTCTTCCCTGGAAGACTGATAGCTATTTCCTCACCAGTCAAAGACATACATTATTTGTCAAGCTCATGCAAAAATAGATATAAAAATCAAAGCCAAATTTCAGGAAGAAAATGACTAATTTGTAATGGTTATTGATTATTAGGGTCCAGGCAGTATAAGTTGCCAGGACTCTATTGTTATCTCCGGTTTTCTTGTTGTCTGTCTTCTTCTTCTTCTTCTTCATCTTCTTCTTATTCTGTGGAAATCCTACTTCCCACGCATGGAAAATTAAAGTAATTGGGTTCTTGATCTTTGTTGTAACAGAAAATTTATTTTTATTCAGTGATTACTATCACACATAGTAATTGTCAGTATTGGAATTAATTTTGTTTTTACTCTTTTGAAATCATATCATTGAAAGGATATGGCCAGAGGTCAACAACAGGGTAAACTAGCCACTGAAAAGGTCCACTCACCCACCTTGCAGATCAGGAGGTGCTTGACATGGAGGACAACTTGACACGGTATTGTGTGTCCACGCTGTCCTGTCAGGTAGCTCAGATTGGACTTGACTGGATGGTTCAGTCCTGGAATGCACACATGATCCAAGGTTTGCATAGCACTTTTTAAATGTCCCTTTAGGCCCACTATAGACACTATATGATTTTTGTTGTGAATATATTCTGTTGCTAATTCTATACCCTTTTTTTCAACACGGGGTAGATTGAAAAGTTAAATGTTGTATGCTCAGATTGATGCCAGATTATTGTGTGAATTTACAAGGCTGTGGTGTATATTATCATATTGCTGTCGATATGATACTAGAATAAAGAAGCTTGTTCAGCGACAGGCTGCTAATCCCAAGGTGCAACAAGACCAGGAGAAGGAGATGACGTCTGCACCAGGGAGTTCTCCCTCCCAGTTCTCTTTCTCTCTCTCTCCTTCAATGCCTCTGTCTACCTTCCCCTCTCTCTCTCTCTGTCTCCCTCTCTACATCTGTCTGTCTCTCTCTCTCTCCCTATGTCTGCATGCCTTTCTGTCCCCCCTCACAGGTGGCAGTAAGAGTAGGCAGGCGATCAACACAATACCTGGACAGAGTAACTGGACCAACATCTATGCATGCTGTCTGTGAATGCGGTCTCTGCCTGTCCGTAAATGCTGTCTTTTGTTGGTTTATCACCATTGATCTTGGTCTTTGGGATGTGACATTTCTCAGCAGGTGGCAGTCTGTTCAGAACCTCCTTGAAATGCTCATCTATCAAGCTGCTCTTCTGGGGTTGAAAGCAGTTGGCTACTCTTGTCTATGATTCGTATAGTGGCCCTTTGTCACTATCTGCGCATGCTGGTGGTTTAAAGGGCTTGTACGCGTGCCAGTGTAGGTGTAGGTGCATGCAGGTGTCAATGCCTAACACAGCCAATGTCCAAGCATTACTGATTATGTTGCAAGTTTTTTTTAGGCCATCTCAAAAGTACTCACTTTTCACAATAATACACTTCTGACCTGCGGCGTTACACGCCATGGCACAGTCAAAAACCGTATGGATTCCCCAGCGTGCGCCCCTGCGCTGATTAACTCACCTACCTATATAGACTCAAACAATAGCCTAATTAGGTACTGTCACCTACTGGCACAAATGTGTACAACACTCATGAACACACAGAAAATGACCAATCTGGCTCCTACATTTCATTTATTACTTTGTCAATGTGTCCCAGACAATTTCCTGGTGATGATATACAGTTCTTTCATGTTTCTTTGAGATGGTTGCTTTTCCTCTCAACCTGTGATCTCTTATCCCTACTGATGTTTTGCCACATTTCTTTGTGACAATGGTTGTATTTATCTATCTCACATGAATAAATGTTTTTTCAAGGACTTCCAAGGGTTACACACTGAGGTGGATTGATATGCATGATGATAATATGTTAATTACCCATACTGTAGCCTCTGATTATTTGTGTTTTGATTTGTTTATTTTAGGCAAGGGTGTCCCAAATCAACTGGCTCTGGGTGGATGCCCAAAAAAAATTCCAGCAGATTGTTTGTCAGACGCTGCAGGAGCTGCACATGCATACCATCAGGAAGTGGGGGTCCTCTCTGACACAAGTGTCACTGTTTGGGAGAAACACATTCTTCACAGTTGACCACCAGACAGCAGCTGAACATGAGTTTGCACAGCAGTACTCCAACATGTCTGAACTCTTTGACACTGCTGTAAACAATGAGCCAACCTGTTTTCAAAATGGAATTAAGAACCTCATCGATATTGTGAGAAGATATGTGTAGGCAGACCTGACATGTCGGATCGCAATAGCTCTGTCAACCATTATTGTTTTTGCAGGCTGTATTTTGCAGGCATAGTCAAGCAAAGTCGAAATAAAAGTGTGCTACTGCTGGAAAATCTCTATTTGCTTCTTTTAATGCATTTGGAAATTACTTTTAATGATAACTAGATCTTCTAAATGACCTAAACACACACACATATACACTCTGTGATTTGAGGAATTATAAGTGCAACTATTCATGAAATCAATCAATGAAAACTTGTAGAGTGACTATGAATTGAAGTTGACTATGAAGCAGGTTAGGCATGGCAATTTTATTTGCATAGCCTGGTTTTACAAAGTTTATTTCAAAGAGCTTAACACACTTTCACCCTCACATCGAACTTGTGCTTGTGCCCTTAAACCCTCACAGTGACTAAGGAACAAACTCTGCTACTGGGTCGAAACTGATGTCTGTCTCTGCTGCCTGGTCCAAACCCCCACACACAGGACAGCCTGTGCAAAGCGCCAGTCAATTGAAAACCGGACATTTTCATGAACTTATAAAGAAAAAAATCCTCAGGACCCCCAGACAGGACGTAAAAATGTCCGGCCAAAACAGTACGTTTGGTCACCCTTTGATAAAGAAATAACTTTGTCAAACGGAAGAACTTTTATTTTGAAGAGTACCGGGCAAAGAAGCGTACAAGCCCCGCCCACCACTAAGACGGAATATGGAAGTGGAAATTTTGTTTTTGGTGGTTGGAACAGAAAACGAGAAATTGAGCCAAATTTTTGTCAAAAACGAAAAAACAAAAAAAACACTTGTTTCTGGTTTCAGCTTCTCTCCATTATGTCCAGAAACAGAATAATAAAAAGTACCTTGGTCGTCAAGGATGATCAGAGCATCATCCTGGAAATTGTGCAGGATCTTTGACTAGGATTCAGTGGTGAAACATTGAGTCTGTTGGATGTGGGCATAAAATGTAGTAAAGAGTTAGTTCTGATCAAGTAACAAGGACAAAAGTCATTCCATGAGTGCTCATACAATAGAACTGCATGTGAGTGACTGTTATTATTGGGGTCCATGCAGCGAAGCTGCGGGAACCAATTGTGTTTCTACCTTTTCTTATTGTTATTCTTTGTTTTCTTATTGGGGTCCATGCAGCGAAGCTGCTGGAACCGATTGTGTTTCTACCTTTTCTTATTATTATTAGTGTGGATGCCCAGATGTTGTCTGTGGATGCACGTTTTTTGACGTGCTTCTACTCTCACAAATCCTGTGTTACAAACATAAAAAAATACCACCAGATGCAGCTCATTCAGGACATTCCAGCTAGTACTTTACAGATCTCTACTATTAATACCGTACAAATTATTAAACATTTTGTATTGTACAATTTTCCCATCATAAGGATGCATAGGAAATCCTCAAATCTCTCACCAGACCCACTACACTTTAAGCAACAACTACGACTGCATAACTTGTCCTACAGACTTCATTCAAATTACTACTTGTACACAAGATGTCAAACTATTAACCTTGTCCTCAACTTTACAAAATCTTTTACCGTTTATAAACAATTAAATATTAAAGTTGAGCATGTTTTTACTTTACAGCAGCGATTACAGCGTGTGACCTCACAGAGTGAGAGAACAGCTAACACGCCATCAAAAAATAAAACATACATACCTACGCGGTGATACCACTACTGAAGCTGTCTGCTTCAGTAGTGGCAAATCAACGCAACTGTTCTTTATGGACCGGCAGTGGCGCCAGCAGAAAAAAAATCTGATGGTGGCTAGTGGGTGGCAAGGCAAATTCTTAGGGTGGCATACCCCCCCCCAAATATATATATATATATATATATATATATATATATATATATATATATATATATATATATACACACGCACTCTATTTATATTTTTTAACATATTTTACTTGCATTTACTTGTATATTTAAGTTATTCAACTATTCATGGCCAGCAACACACAATTTACAGACTACTGTTGTTTCTTGGAAGACCAACCCGCATCAGGGTATGGAGGGCACCTTACTGTATATCACCACTAAATGCCGCCGTTACACTAATAAGGCCAGGGACATGTATAATGTTTTCTTTTACAGTCTATGAATACGGCACAGTGATGTACTGCTCTACAAAGCCAAAAAGGCAGTAACTGTGCAGGGCTCCAAACAGAGTAAATTGACTTATTTTGATTTATAATAAATATACTGTAGTGAAATTGTACCCACATTAATTTACTGACCTTTGCCTTTAAAATTACTTCACTTAGTGTACATGAACATCAATGCACTTGAACACAACACCTGTTTTCAATACTCTTTTATTACAATGAATGCATTTCACCAGGCTCAGAACCACTTCTGCACCTGCCACAAAATAAAATATAAACAGGATAATTTCAGAACAAATCAGATAACATTACAACTGGATAATTAAATCAGACATCTGCACAGTTCAGATCAGGATTATCCTTCTGTTGCTGGATAATTAAATCAGACATCTGCACAGTTCAGATCAGGATTATCCTTCTGTTGCTGTGCCTTTTAGCAAAGACATCAACAAATTCATCCAGATTTATTGCCCTTGACCTCCTAGATTCAATGCTGAGCAGTCCCAAGTTACTTAGCCTTTCATCAGTCATTGAATTTCTCAGCACTGTCTTTATTAATTTTAAAACAGAAAAACTCCGCTCACATGCTGCTGTGCTTACAGGAAAAGCAATTGCAGTCTTGCAGATTTTGTACATTTCTGTGAATACCTCTGCATATGGCTCAAGAAAAAATGTGAGCTCTAATAAATTCGATGGTATATCACCACCAGACTCTTTTTTCCTCTGCAATACTCTTTTAAGCTGAGGAATTTCGTGATCCAGATCATTCGCAATACATTTATATTGCAAGGCAAAAGGCAAAATAAGACATTTCTCACAGAATGTGGGGCTGGCAGGATTTAAAGCGTCTATCCCTTCCATAATGACACAATGTTCTTTAGAGAATCTTTTATTCATTTCTGAGACAAGCGTGTCAAGAATAGGAAGAAATGAGCCTGTCCTAAAAGACTCTTTATCCATGTTAACCTGCCTCTGAGCAATTGGTAAGGATAAGTAATGCCCCTCTAGCCTAGAGCTTGGCTTTACTTGCCGCCCTGTTGTGCCACCATTGACACTACATTCATCAGCAAGACTGATGACATTGGCCCATATTTCATCAAAGGCAGGGCCTTCTCTGTAACTGTTCAGTGCATTAACAACTGAATCCACAAGGGTTACTGCTACTCCCAAATTCAATTGTGGTGCCTGTAAAGCATCTGAAAGTGTCTTAATATCACCAAAAACACGAGTCAGTGTGAGGAGGAGGGCAATAAACCTCACATCAATTTGTGCAAGAAGACCTCTAGCATCAATGGACCTATCCCCATTTCTCTCCTCCGAGAGTTGTTTCAGTAGGCACATTATGGCAGGCAGCCTATCTTTAACAGCTTTGCAGGCATTGTATGCCCACCGGGTTTCAATCGATCGTTGGAGCTCTCTTGGTGGTCCCTGATACATTTCTCTTTGAATTTCAATCCACTTTTGGTGGACATGAGAGCCAGACATAAACACATACAACTTTTGCATTAGTGAAAAGAAACAGTTGACCTCGTTGAGAGATTTTACTGTGTCAACTAACACCAAGTTCAAACAGTGTGCGTTGCAATGTACATAGAATGCCAATGGGGCCTGTTCTTTAATGCGTGCCCCACCATATGCTTGCCCGACTAAATTGTGTCTGTAGTCCATACTTTTGCATTAGCTGGGTAATTTTTTGTGCAAGTGATCCAGCATCCAAGCGTTCGGCAGCTTCAAAGTCCAGAAAACTTTCCACTATAGACCCATTAAAGTAGTACCTGATAACGAAGGACATCTGCTCCTTCTTGCTTATGTCTTTAGTTTCATCAACCATAATGCTAAAGGACTCACTTTGAGTAACCTCATTAATTATAGAGTTGCGCACAATTTCTGCTAAGCATTCCAACATTTCGTTTTGAGTTGCATGACCCAGGTAAGTGGCATTCCTTTGACATGTCATTTTTCTTTCCACCAGTTTATCATGTTTGCCCAACAATTCCATTACACTTAGGAAATTTCCTTTGTTTCCATCATGTGTCTCATCGTGACCTCTCAGAGCAATATTATGAGTTGCAGTTAGAAGTAGGGCCTCACCTATAGCTTTCACATATTCACAGTTCTCTTTAATTACTTTTTCATTCCCTGTACTCAGGGATGCACATATGCTCTTTGGCATTTTCTCATAGTCTATCCAGGCCATCATGGCATTTCTATGGGACTCTGACTTTGCATGTGCAGCAAATCCTCCATCAGAGTATGAAGCCTTTTTCCAGTGCTTAAAACCCTCTGCTGTAAATGCAGAATCTCTTGCAGAGGAAAGACCGAAATGCCGACAGGCGTAACAGAAGGCAGCATCTATACTTTGGGAATACTCCAGCCATTTATGGACAGAGTACCACTCTTTCATGAAGCTCCTTCTCTGGCTGCCTAGAAGGGTCCGAGGGAAGAATTTAAGTTGTGGCTGCTTGGGTCCTTCTGCTCTTGACTGGGATATGTCTAGAATAAACAACAAGAAAGAGGAAATGACTTATTTATTTAAAAAAAATAGAAGATAATATTCTTTACACAGGAAGAGTAGACACCAGTTTACATTTGAAAACATTAAGTAGGCTAAAGGCAAGGTAAAATATTATAGTCATCGTTACATTACTACTAGCATCAGTTATAAGCTCTTGTGAAGAATTCCATATTCAATGGGCATTTCTAATGTCTAAGAATTCCATCTAAGTGAACAGGATAGAATTGTCCTCATAGTCAACGGCATGTTTTGTGGATTACCGGTATTTACAACTGGTTCAAGCATCTTAATCAACATGGCCTATTAGAAGGAAGAAACATCCAACCCAATTTTGTAACATTTCATAATGGCTAACTTGTTCAGTGAAACACTTAATGCACAACAGCAAGATCAATGGATTTCTACTACTGGTGTTTTCATCCAATTCAGTAGCAGAATGTTACCTGCAGGTCCAGAAATTCTTGATTCATCGTCTGCACCTTCTGTCCCTGTTCTCACCCTGGACTCATCCTCACTGCATACTTCTTCTACATCGGGGTTCTGCTTCTCAACATTCTCACTTTTCTTCTCACTAGTACTTCCACTTTTGCCAAAAAATTGTGATATATCGTGTTTTCGCTTCATCCTCTAACTTCTGTAGATTGAAAGCAATTCAGCAAAGTGGTTAGTTAGCTATGTTAACTTTTCCGCTTAGCGCGCTAACTTCAGAGAGCAAGCAAAAGTGTCACTCATTCAGTATGCACATGTATAAAGTATATCCACGTATTTCCAGTCAAACAAATATACTACACAAACACTGCAAACGCTGTATGACATACATACCCACAAAAGTCCTCTTCAGAATTCGTTGTAACATTGGTTCTGCTGCTTGGATGCACCGCATGCTTTCTTCAACTTCCAAACTGACTTTCGGCAGCTCCGAGCATTGCGTTGAAGAGAAGGGAGGGGGAGGGGTTGGCGAGGGGGGATCTGAACGGAGCAATGTTGGATCTACTACTGCATGCAAGATTGGGTGTAGGGACCCCGTTGTACTCTGATGCTTATTCTTACTAGTATATATTATTGTTGTTGCTTTTTATGTTAAAAAATATATGTTCAAAACATATCCGAGATCTACAGAAATCCAATGCGCCTCCTTGGGGTGGCTACAGGGTGGCTCAGAGTAATCTGGTGGTGGCTGTAGCCACCCCAAGCCACCATGTGGTGGCGCCCTTGTGGACCGGTAATGGACTGTGCATTTAGCTTTACACAGCTTAACACGGCTAAGCACAAAACTATTTACTTTGTTAGTGTATTTGTTTAGTTACATACATGTGTTTTTATTCTGTTCATGTTGTGATCTGTGCCATCATATTTGATCAGATCACAACAGGTTTATTTTAGCAGTTAAAGGTCCAGTGTCATGATAGATGAACCACTGTTCAACTGCTGTGTTACAGTGTGAAAAATACAGTCAGACGTGTTTCATGCTCGTGCACGTGTCACTCGTCAACTACTCACAGAGCTAGCAAGCACTCGTCAACTATTGTTCTTCTCTGTGTTTCATGGCATTATTAGTGACGACTGCCTACGACACTACGACACCGTAGGCACTCGTCAACTACTCACAGAGCTAGCAAGTGTAGCGGCTTTGTACTCTCTCTCGTTGCATTGTGTATTTCACAGAAGAAGGCTGGCACTTTTGGCAACTTTGCCTTTTATTTCGGACATCTGGCAGAAGGATCAACACATAACGTTGTAAATGGCAGCAAATTATGTTGTGGTAAAGGAAGTTTTACATTTTGTGCTTTTATTTTGAAGAGCGCCGCTCTTTTCTGTTACTTCCTGTGTTATCGACGCTAGACTTCTTGCTCCTGTCTCGTCGTAACGACATGCTCACGTTGCTCCAGAGTCGGTAAAATATGCATAACAAATAATTTACTTGTTATATACTACGGAAACTTGTGAAAAGGTGTTTTATTGTGGTTCGCTTCGTGTTTGTGTCGTTTGTATGTCACGTTTAAGGAATGTCACTGCAAGGTGTGTGGAAGATTAGCAGACTAAACTCAAACTTAGCACCCTTGGAAGCAGAAGGAGGTAGGAGAAGACTGGTGGCGTATTCATTGTAAAATGAGTGGTTCATTTTTATTTGAAATAGAAGAAAACTGTCATTTTATTTAAATAAGAACTACAACTCATAAAAGGCTTAAAAGGTTAATTTCATGTAAAATTCATTATTTGTTTACTAAAATTGTTTGTGTTAAGTTTAAAACATAAATATGATTTCTATCTGTTATTTGTGGAAATAATATGGTACTGTGGCATTGTATTTTCTGTCCATAAAGTTTTTTACGGTGCCAGAAAGGTGAAAGAGGAGAGAATTAAAGTTGCACCAGTCGAAGCTCTCTGCATCTTGTGTGGTTATTCCAAGTGGGCCGCTACAGTGAAAACTCCCCGGCTGCAAACAGACCTGCCATCCCTGCAGAGAAGCTGACGCCATCACATCTGAGATCCAGCTAACAACCTGTTTCCAGCCACCTAACTCCGCTCGCATTCACATCCAGCACAGGCAAGGTTAAAAAAGGACAGCACGCTAAAGGTATAACTACAGACGCTGGAAAAGAGACATTAGGCACCAAGGAGCAAAAAGGAACTATTTACGTACACATACAAGCTTACAGCGTAACTGAAGTGCCTTACATGCTAACATAATATTTTGAGGTCAAATAATTTGTGATCTGGTTTCCAACACATAATAGCTCTGAAATTATTGAATATTTCAAGACCAATGGCACATGTTTATGGAACAATAATTCATGGCATATCTGTTTCTAAAAAGGTTAAAAGGGTGAAGCTATTCAGCTATTGATATCTAGAGTGCTCATTTATGACATTTGTGGTTACTGTTTATGCTAAAAATCCTTTTGAATGTCCATATTCTGTAAATGCTTGATATAAGTATTACTCTGTGGTAAAGGATAACTACAGCTTATAGGTGTGAATTCAGGCATAGGACAATCAAAAGCCACATCAGACTTAAATCAGTTGCACAAACAAACAAGATGTCAACAGAGGAAACAGACAATTCCACAGACACGCCACTCAGGTCTAGTTCACGTGAAAGAAAGCTAACAGAGAAAGGCCAAGAGATGCATGACCAAGACATCAAGAAACATGAAAAAACGTTTAACAAAGCCTATAACTCTTGGAAGCTAGTAGCAAGGGAGGCAAGGACAAACTTAAAAACCGTCTGCTCATTAGAAGACCTCAACAAATTACACAAAGATATTCAAGCAAAGTATGATGCTGTAAAAGTGCAGTATGAACCTATTCTACGGAACAGTAACACCACGCCAGAGATCGTCCAAAAAATGGATACCTGTGGTTTTCTGACAAAGGAAATTCATGACCTCATAAGCAACCATCTAGAGACTATTGATGGAGTTTATGATAGTCAACTTGAAAAAGAAAAAGTAAGAGAAATCTTAAACAAAAATGAATATGGGTCTATCTTTGGCCTAACTAAAACTGAAACTATAAGTTCAATCGAGTCATTAGAGAAATCGAGCAAGCACTCCGGCTCAACCAGCACCCATGGCAGTAGAGTAGATGCAGAAGAAGAGCTTGCTGATAAGCTGGAGCAATCAAAGGCCATTGAAGAAATTCAAGCACAGCAGGCACATCTTCATAAGTTAGAAAATGAATGGAAGCTTAAAGAGGCTAAAATGTTGTCAGAAAAACAAAGAGAGGTGGAAATGCAGCAACAGTTGGAACGAGAGAGAGCAAAACTGCAACAATTGCAAGCAGAAAAAGAGGTTGCTATAGCAGCAGCTTGCGTGAGAGCATATGACAGTTTTGGGAAGGTTTTGAGAACAACAATGAAGAAATTAACAACGAAACTAGCTCGCTTGTTATAGAATGAAAACTGAACCTCTGTGGAATCTAGACGCCGCTTCATTTCAGCCCCACTATGCAGCTCCTGAAGTGACAACGACCCAGGAGTCTGTCAGTCTAGCTCAAGCAATCGCCAACTCATTAAGTATGAATCACTTGCCAGTCCCTGAACCCACCACCTTTAGTGGTGACCCTTTAAGGTTTACTGATTGGAAGATGTCATTCATGACTCTAATTGACAGAAAACCACTCCCAGCGAGTGAAAAGATGTTTTATCTCAAAAATGATCTTGCCGGAGAGGCGCATAAAGCTGTAGAAGGTTTCTTTTATCGAGATTCAGAGAATGCATACAATGGAGCATGGAAAGTTTTACAGGACAGATATGGAAACCCATTCATCATACAAAAGGCTTTCCGTAATAAGCTCATGAAATGGCCAAAGATCAGCACAAATGAGCACTACGAGAGTTCGCCAAAGCTGCACTGAAGCAATCCCATACATCAAAGGACTAGCTATTCTTAACGACTGTGAGGAAAACCACAAGTTGCTCAAAAAACTGCCAAAATGGATCGTCCAAAAGTGTAGTCGAATTGTTGTAGATGAACTTGACACATCTGGCAGCTATCCAGATCTTGCATGCTTCACAGCGTTCCTGAGCAAAGAAGCACAGATAGCTTGTAACCCTATCGCTTCTCCACTACTGATAAATTTCAAACCCATAGATGATAAAATTCCAAAAAGAGCCAAAGCCTTCAACACAAACATACAACTAAAGAGTTTCGCTCAGGAGAAACAAGAGACAAACACCAGTAAACCAAAATCCCCTTATTCTGTCTGTAAAAGTGAAGCTCGTGGCATCACAAAGTGTCCCACTTTCAGAGCAGAGTGTTGAAGATAAAAAGGCATTAATCCATGAAAATCGGCTCTGCTTTGGATGCTTGAGAAAAGGTCATATGACCAAGGATTGTAAGAGGCGACACACGTGCAACATATGCAGCCGTCGTCACCCAACCTGCTTGCACGAAGACAGGAATCAACGACCTGTGGAAGCAATACCGAATAGCTCCACCTCCACAGAAGAACATGCAAGTCAGGAAACACACAAGCTTGTGTTCCATACATCAACACAACGTACTTCTGCTACCTCAAGTATCGTTCCAGTCTTTGTGTCTTCAGCTAAAGTCCCATCAGCGACAGATGTTCTAAAGGCCCTGGAAGCAGACTTCATTGAGAGAACTCATGAGGATAAATATGTGTCCCAAGATGATGTTCATTTCATACAGTTCCTCAGTAACCACATCACACAGAAGGAGGACGGGCATTATGAAATGCCTCTCCCTTTCAAAGGCAACAGTCTGCCCAACCTGCCAAACAACAAGAGGTCAGCCACAGTTCGCTTACAGTGTCTTAAGAAAAAATTAAAGGCCAACAAACAATACTATGATCAATACAAAACATTCATGGAGGAAACAATTAACAAAGGTGACGCAGAGCCGGCCCCTACAACATCTGAGGGAGAGACAGAGTGGTACCTTCCACATCACGGCATCTACCACCCCAGAAAACCAGATAAGTTAAGAGTCGTTTTTGACTGTTCGGCCAAATTCCATGGTGTTTGTTTAAACGACACTCTGTTAACTGGGCTTGATCTAATCAATCCTCTGGTAGGAGTACTTTGCAGATTCAGGAAGGAAGCCGTAGCCATTATCTGTGACAATGAAAGAATGTTTTATCAATTCTCTGTCACTCCTGAATCCAGAAATTATCTGAAGTTTCTCTGGTGGAAAGGTGGAGATTTGGAGAAGGAACCAGAAGAGTACAGGATGGCAGTTCATCTCTTCGGAGCCGCTTCGTCTCCTGGATGTGCTAATTTTGGCTTAAAGCATCTAGCACGACAACATAAAGCTAGCTATCCTCTAGCATCAACATTTGTGGAGAAAAACTTTTATGTTGATGATGGATTAGTCAGCGTCCCATCAGTTGACGAAGCCAAGCAACTGATTTTTGAGGCGCAAGAGTTGTGCAAAAGAGGAGGCCTACGCCTTTACAAATTCAACTCGAATGAAGAAGCAGCACTCTCTTGCTTAGACCCTTCTGAAAGAGCAGCAAACATTGAGCCTCTAGGTTTTGATCCAACCCCATCAGAACGTGCTCTCGGCATTCAGTGGTCGATAAAGGATGACATTTTCAGCTTTAACATCAGTTTGAAAGATCAGCCTTCAACTCGTCGTGGTTGTCTGTCTGTCATCGCCTTACTCTACGATCCACTCGGTTTCATCACGCCCTTCAGCCTAAGTGGAAAACGTATCCTTCAAGAGCTTTGTCACAGAGGCATCGGATGGGATGACCCACTCCCAGAAGATATGAAGCCACGGTGGGAAAAATGGATAAATGGTCTTCTCAAATTGAAAGAGGTCTCAATTACGAGATGTTACCACCCACATGACTTCCATGACATTGTCTGAGTAGAGTTACACCATTTTTCAGATGCCAGCTGCGTTGGATATGGTGCATGCTCTTACGTCAGGTACAAAAATGACAAGGATGAAGTCCATTGCAGTCTTGTGATGGCGAAAGCAAGGGTCGCACCCTCAAAGGTCACAAGTATCCCAAGGCTAGAACTCGCAGCAGCGGTGGTCTCCACAAAGGTCAGTGTCATGTTAAAATGTGAACTTGACATCAAAATTGATCAAGAAATTTTCTGGACTGACTCACAAGTTGTGCTTGGGTACATCAACAATGATGCCCGTAGGTTCCACATATTTGTAGCAAATCGTGTCCAATTGATTAGAGATAATAGTAATCCCAATCAACAGTATTATGTGGACACCTCAGAAAACCCGGCCGACCACGCATCACAAAGTCTTCGCGCCACAGACATTCACACAACGAACTGGCTGCGAGGACCAAAGTTTCTCTGGGAGCGTGAATTAAATCTAACACCCAGCACTCCAGCAGACTTACTCGTCTGAGATCCTGATGTCAAAACAATTCAGGTACTTGCAACTGAAACCAATAACTGCAACGACATCCTCAGGCATCTGAGTCAGTTTTCCTCATGGATGACACAAAAATCAAGAGACTGAGGTCTAAACAAAAACAACTCAGTGAACATGTGACTGTTGAGGAGTGTGAGGAGGCTGCTCAGACAGTAATTAAGATCGTACAACAGCAAGCCTTCCTACATGAGATAAAAATGCTTCAAGGTGGAAAAGACCTTCCAAACTCAAGTGCTCTCTTTAGTCTTGAACCCTTCTGGTCTGAAGGGCTGGACCATCACACCCAGCTGAGTTCTGATCTCCAATAGTTCTGGCTCGTTTTATTAAACACACAAAGCAGGCGTTACATTTCAGTAGAGTGTAGATTAATGCATGTTTTCACTCCATATATGGTAAAACAAGATATAGCAAGCTAAGCGGAGCGTTACTGAGATTAAGTATGGTTTGCATAACTGACAGTTAGACTGCTTACTTCTCACATGTAAGTGCACATGATCCTTTCAACTGCCCCCTACCCTTCAACATTTTGCAATACACGCACATCATTATACTAAATTGTTGTTCACACAAAAGAATTAACACACACAAAAGAATTAACACACACATAAAAGATTAAAAGAATTAACACACACCACTCCATTATCTATGTATTAACTGTAACCCTCCGTCAATCCCCCTTTTGATCTCTAGCCAGAGATCACTATTTGTTTTAGGAGAATTTCATTCCCCTTTTGAGCTCTGTTGGTCACTGTGGGCTGTTGGGCCTGGTTAAGTTATTTTGATATGTTGTTATAACCTCTACCTTCCTCCTCCTTATCATCTGTATATTGTACGCCTAATAAGGGAAACATATGAGCTTGGTCTTGAGGTGCTGGCGCTATGGCAGTGGTTATTAAACGGTTCAACATAGCTCTAATGCAAGGAATACAACAGCAACCACACACCCTGAGTAATGACGCAAATACAGCTATGGATAGTAGCACGGAGGATACCAACGACTTATATTTCCCAAACACTGTCATCCAATTGTCCCACATAGTTGTATCTACTCCTGAGTGTTCCTTCATCTTACCATTTAAGGTCTTCAATCCTTCCAGGGCTTTGGTCAAACTTCCACCTGCAGCTGTGTTATTAGGTATGAAGGTACAACACTGATCTCCAAAAATAGCACACACACCTCCTTCTTTAGCTAGTAGCATGTCTATTGCTATCCGGTTTTGAAATGCCATGAGTGAGGTGACTACCAGCTGTTCATGAACTGCCTCAAACCCACTCTGAGTCCAATTACCTAGACGTTGCACATTGTAATGAACGTAATTAATTCGGTCGACATTTTTATTTGTGGTACATATGTCCTGAGAAAATCGGTTTGGTTTTCTCTACTTTTGTCACCGGGAATGTCCCATCCAGTGCAATTACTGCCCGGGACCGTGGTATTCATTACTGACATCATACAATCTTCTGGTAGGGGAGCTGGTACCACCCGTAGCAGAGGCCTCGACCCCATGCACACTACACAACCTTCTCCTGATACATTTCCCTGCCTGTTCTGCCAAGAGTAGCCAATTATTGGTCTCTCCAGATATTCCTGTCACCATTTGAAACCAATCATCTGGTTTTGTAGGCCGCTGCGTGCTTTGACCCCTAGCTTAGTAGCGGCCTGAGATAGAGCTGGGGATGGCAGAATTGGGGACCAGGTGGTTTTAGAGTCATTACGTTGACATATACTAAACAGGCCCGCCTGATCCTTTCCTGTACGCCACTCCCACACGAGAAAGGCCCAACATCCGGCGCCGCCATTATTAGTTATGTTGCCTTTGGTCAAGTCTATGGTCAAAACAAGGGAGCCACTGGATTTTACTGCTTTTAGGACTTTACGGTGACGTATGCTGGATTTAGTGGTCGACAATGCTCTCCAATCCTGTCCAGGTGGATCTACCACCAGTGTGGACCAGTCAGTGTGTTTTTGATCGTTTGTGATGTAAACAGGGTACTCTCCTGTTAATCTGTGTCCTTGTCTAGAGAGTGAAGTCAGTGGCACTGTCACTATGGAGGTGGTGTTAGATGAGACACAAACCTGAGGGATCGTTTGGTGTGCAGTACTGTTGGAAAAGCGGTCTGCAGGAGTATTTTGTGTCGCAGAAGCTAGGGAGTGCCCTATTATATAGAAGATAACCCACCACATAACTGCAGTGTATTTATATTAACAACGTTGAAAAGGGAGTTTACAGTAAAACCAAAGGACCAAGGAGACTGCGACTACTGCTATAAAGAACAAAGTCACTACAAGAGGAGACGGAGAAGCCACTGTTTTATCTACTGGTTCACACATGAATTACTTTGAATAAATGAAAAATATGCAAGCAAAACCTTCAGTTATAAAACTGAATAGTAATGAAGGTTAAAATTGAGTAGGTAACAAAATTAAAATAATAAAAGTTATAATTGGATAAGTGATGAAACTTAAAACAATGAAAATCAAAATTGTATAAGTAATAGAACTTAAACTTGAACCTTACACCCCTCTTTTGTTACTCAGATATTAGTTCGCCCTGTCATGGCCAATCTGCACAGGGCCCACATGAACACTGCAAAGATGATTAGCCAACCAACTATGCACATCTGTAACCACATGACACTTATCTCTCTCCTTTTATGTCTTGCAGGCCTTGGCAGTCACATGTAGGAGAGGAGCGCCTCTTCACCTCCTCCCTTCTGATGATCTTCTTTCTTTGGGCTCCAGGTAGACTATTCTGGAGCCTAGGATCACCACCGGGGGATTATTCTGCCCCTTTGGTTGAGGTGGGATCTGTTTCCGAATGAGCTGACTCTGAGCTCTTTTCTTGGAGATTCGTCTGGATCTCGCTCAGAGAACGTTGTGGCTCCTCAACTGCTGCGCACTGGCTCCAGTGGAACCACGTGTCTCCTTTTCTTCTCAGGCGGACGGCGTGGGAGGTCCTCTCTGTTACCTGAAATGGTCCAGTCCACCGTGGCTCTGACCACTTCCTTTTGATGACCTTAAGCAGGACCCCCTCTGCTTCTGGAGGTGGAGTGTGTTTTCCCGCTTCCTGCTGTTTTGTGACCTGTTTGGAGAATGCTGACACTAAGCCCTGCAGTTAATGGAAAAAAGCTTTAGAAGTTAGATTTTGATCATCATGTTGAACCAAAGGAAGTCTGGAATGTGGTCCAGGAAACGCTCTCCCTGTTTGCAACTCGTGCGGTGTAAACCTTGTGGTCTGGTTTATTGAGCTTCTGATAGACATCAGAGCTAGTGGTAGAGCATCTAGCCAATTCAGTTTGGTCTGTGCAGATTTTGCTCAATTTGACTTTGACACTTTGATTCATTCTTTTCACCTTACCTTGTGATTGGGGATGATACACTGTACCAAATGCATGCTTCAGCCCCAGCATGGCCTCCACCTTTTGGAGGTCCTGATTTTTGAAATGTGTACCATTGTCTGACCTGACTTTTTCAGGGAAACCATGTCTGGGGATGTACTGATTCACCAGAAACTTTATTACCGACTTACTGTCTTCCTTCTTTGTTGGCCAGGCTTCTGGCCATCCTGTGTACGCATCTACACACATCAGTACATACCTGTAACCCCTGACTGAGTCATATCTGTGTAGTCTATGATAATCTCTTTTCCTGGTTTGGCCTCTAGGGGGTACCTTCCTAATTCTGGTCTGATAGTTGGTCTGGTGTTAAATTTTGTACATTGTTCACAGGTTTTGATCAAGTACTGCGCCATGTCTTTAAGAAACGGAAGCCACCAATTATCAAGGTTTCTCATCATCTGAGCAACGCCCACATGTCCCACCCCATGAGCTTCTTCCATGGCTGGCTGTCTTAGTCCTGGGGGTAAGATGGGTCGGCCATCTGGCCCTCTCCATAGTCCGTCTGTCTCTGTGCACCCTCTGGCTTTCCACAGGGTCTTTTCTTGGGGGGACGCCTTGTTTTGTAGTTTGATTACTCTAGTCATGTTTATTTCTGGTTGCAACTCAGTCTCAGAACACAACAGAACAAGTATCACTTTTTCAGTCCTGTCCAGGTACCCTGCTGTCTGTTTTACTGCTTGGTCAGCTGCGTTGTTTCCCTGTGTCACTCTGTCTGTCCCTGTATTGTGTCCTTTACATTTTATGACTGCTGCTTTTTTGGGAAGCAATAGTGATTCTGCCAACTCTTTCATCTCATCTCGTGTCTGATTGGTTTGTTTCCGGCTGTCAAAAATCCTGCTCTCAGCCATTGTCCTAACTCTACATGCACTGCTCCTGCTGCGTACACTGTAAACCCAAACAAGTTAGCAGTACTCAAAAAATTTGACGTAATAAGTTACATCAAACTTTTTAAGTTGATAAACTTAAAAATTACAATTTTCTGAACTTACTTGTACTCAAATATTTTGATAACAGCTGAATCAAAAGTGCTCACAGGAATAAGTTTACAGAACTTTAAAAAAGTCAGTACACAACCACATCATTTTTATGTTCTCAACACTCATTGTTTATTAGTTTGTGTTGTGAATTTTTTTTTGTCCAGATTACTCAAATATGTTGAGTTGGTATACTTAAAACCACCTGATTAAAAACTTAATTTTTTTGTGGCAATTGATTGCCTCTATTACAATGAGTATAGCTAACTTAATACTGCTAAAAGTTAAAATTAAATAGAAAATAGATAATAAACATTTATAAATTAAAATAAATAGAACAAAAAATATTTAGTCAGGAAAATAATCAGAGTAATCCAAAATAATGATAAATAATACAAAGATGAAATATTCTTTTGTTACAGCTATACAAAAAACAAAACAACAACAAACAAAAAAAAAGCCTTAACGTGTTCTTTTGGCTTTCTGGCTAATACGTAGTACCTAGCTAGTAAGGCAATAGGGCAGCAATGGATGCAGTTACAAAAGTGCCACAGACTGTTTAAGAACATTTTCACTTAAAACTCTGAATCATTAACCAGTATCAAATGCAGAGTGAAATTTGGGTAATCTTGCGCAGCCCACAATGGCTGATAAATACCATTAAGAAAAACATTAAACCATATAAAAAATTAGCATAACTTTTGCATTATAATGAGAACAAAGGCACATTGTGTAGTTCGGGCCTTATGGCTGAACACCTGCAGAGTAGTGCAATAACTTTTTGAAGCATTATTTAGACAAAAGGAAAGAACTTTGAACTAGTCTTTTACAATACTTTTCCCTGCATCCTTCTTTCAGATGAGTTCAGTTTCTCCATCATCAAGTCATTCTTGAGGGACTGCAACCTGGGTGACAGTTTACCACTTTCTAGACCAAGTAAAATCTTTTGAGTGAATTCAAAAGTGTTGGTCAGTGATTTGGGATAGCTGAGGTGAAGTACAAAGATCAGTCCAAACATTACCAGGAAGGCATCGCCAAATCTCGGGAGACTGACCACGGCATCACTTTCAATGATGACAGAGATTTTCACAGGCTGGTAGTGAACTGGACTTGTGAAATGGTCACTAACGACACTAAGGAGGGCCACTGCAACACCATCAAGCTCTGGCTCATCAGACTCGTCCTGAATGAATGAAAAGAGATATTAACCACAGTCTAACCCATAGAATAGAACAGATGACATCATTTTAGGGATGCACCGAATAAAAAATTTGTGGATTACCGAATACTAAATATGTTGTTAAGTTTTTACCCAAGAATCGAAGTGGTGTAAGATAGACTGAAACTAAGCTTAAGGACATGTACAGGAAATTTTTTACTGAACATCTTATCAAAACGCCAATTCAGTTCCTTTGTAATCAGGAGAAAGAAAACAGACCATACATGGAAAGTGTATAGGTAGACTAAACAAAGGTAAGTCATAAAACTGTTTACATAATACACAGTAGTATATGTTAGATACTTAAGGAGACTTACTGTGCAGGTTCTGAAAAATCCGGAGACGTCCTCGCGCAGATACACAGGAAGGGCGTGGAGGACAGTAGTGCGCTTGGTGTGGATGTCATGGAGTTCCTATTTCCAGATAAAAACAGAATTGTATGATTTTAAACAGTCAAATCAGAACATATGTCCACAAATAATCTGTTCACATCTTTAATCAAATCAATTTTATTTGTATAGCCCAAAGTCACAAAGTACATTTGCCTCAGAGGGCTTTACAATCTGTACAGGGAGTGACACCCTCTGTCCTTAGACCCTCGGTTCGAGTGAGGAAAAACTTTCCCACAAAAACTTTAACAGGGAAAAAATGTGGAAGAAACCTCAGGAAGAGCCACAGAGGAGGGATCCCTCTTCCAGGATGGACAGACGTGCAATAGATGCCACGTGTACAGGACAATCAACACAAACATATTGTACAATTACAATGAATGATGAAAATGATTACAGTAGCAGAGAGAGAGAGAGAGAGAGAGAGGGAGAGATGGTGAGAGAGAGGAAAGAGAGACCCCCAGCAGTCTAATCTAATTCTTTAATGCAGTCAAACAAATAGCAAACACAAAGTGGACTAATTGCAAAATTCAAAAAGCTCATATGAATCATTGAACCTGTCCAATGTTCCACTTGTTCAACCTATGAAATGTGTAATGATGTATTTACCTGTTCATCATGGATTTTAAAAAATTTCAGCCAGGGCATCTGCTGTCTTCCCAGTTTTTGATGCCTTCTGTCTGAATAAGGTCATCAGTCGAGGAAGATGGCGGTCAAACTCAGCATAGAATGTGTTGGGCAGGTTCTGATTTGCAATCCGCTGGAACTCTGCATACAACTACATTGAAATAACAGCAGGAGGACAATACAGCAAAAACACTTAATCAGTTCAATTTGAAGAATCTTGCACACATTTATAAAGCTGCTAATAACTAAATAAATAAGAATTAAATGTTCACTTTAAAAGAGAGAGCTGATCCATATTACCTCTGACTCTATTTTACAGTAAGTAAGTAAGTCCAGTGGTGCTGGCTGTGCAGTGTAGGTCCAACTCTAGCAGTCCCCCGTGCTGCCTCTCTTTGGCGCTGCTTCCCGCCACTTACGCTCAACCTTTTGTTCTTCTATTTTTTCCTCACCAAAGAGCGGTAAGCAATCAATCCTTCTGCTTTTGTCTTAACTTCTTGAAACTGGAACAGAGAGATACGAAGGCGCAAACTGATGAACAATTAAAAAGCATCCAAACAGTGTCAAATTATAAATACTTCCACTTATAATTTTTCCCTGTTAATGACCTTTTCATTTAATCCCTAAAGTGTGAATGCATTAGCAGTAGCTAGCGGTGCTGCTAAGGCTAAAACAACACAGAGTGTGGATGATTGACAGAGAATCGATTAGTACCGCCCACATTCACCTTTGACCAATGACAATCAAGAATGAAGTAAACCCAACCCAGGCATGAGGTTACCAAGCAACCAGCGCCATCTGCTGGGCCCGAAGCGGTGACGTCATCTACTCTAGCAGGCGCAACACACACTTGTGTTAAACGCAGATTTGGAGTAAAAACCTGCACAGCTTTAAAGTGGGATAGTTTAAAAACAGTAAAAGATTTTTAAAAGTTGAATACAAGGTTAAAAGTTTAATGGCCTTTGGGCATCCCCACTAATTACTGTAAAGACAAGCAGCAGCACTTGAACTTAAACTGCGTGGTTAAATCAATGATAACGTCGTTTCTAGCTAGCCCTGCTAGGTTTCCCTCGGGGAGAGCAGCAGAGCACACAAAAACAGGAACCCGCCATCTCTGCTATTCTTTTCGACACACAAAATCCAACCAAATGTTAATATATTAACGTTTAAAACTTACAGTAAGTCCAGTGATGCTTTTCCTGCTTTGCGTCGTTCGCTGTCAATCGTCCGTTGCTCCTTTTCGCGCCCAACCTTTTCTTCTTCTTTTTTTTTCAAAGAGCGGTAAAAAATGTGAAGTGTATCACGCGCATTAGCGCCCCCTTCTGCTTCGGAGGGGGAATCGGAAAAAAAATTGATCCCTCGATATATATAAAAATCTATATTAAAAAAATTGATATCTATCTATCTATCTATCTATCTATCTATCTATCTATCTATCTATCTATCTATCTATCTATCTATCTATCTATCTATCTATCTATCTATCTATCAACTGATAAGACATAACGATTAAAATAAATAGGCTACATTAATACATTAATGTCTAGACCATTTCCCAAATCAAATTGTTTCTAGTGTTGTTTTATTATGATGCAATTTATTTTTTATGATCAATTTTACTGGATGAAGCACTTTGAGATTTTATTGTAATTTACCATGTGCTAAATAAATGAAGTTTATTATTAAATCCTACCTATTTGAAACAATAGAAGATTACCATATATGTAATTACTTAATTCTATTAAGTTGTGCTTAAGTTATGTTTTTAAGTTATGCTTACTTAATATACAAATCATTACATTTAATCAAATAATATTAGTTTAAATTACTCAAAAAGGAAGAACATGTTCCATGAACTTGACATAATTAAGTTAGTAGAACTTTATTTAAACTTTGAGTATACAATACTTAATTTATTTAATTACTTTGAACGTTCGGGTTTACAGTGTATGCTGAGTCTGTGTAGATGTTGACTTCCTGTCCTTCTGCTAGCCTGAGTGCCTCGATCACCGCCATTACCTCTGCTCTCTGTGCTGACTGCTGTCCCTCTAGTCTCTCTGCCTTTTGTGTCACTAGCTCTCCTCCTCTGTCTTCTACTACTGCATAGGCTGCTCTAAGGCCGTCCGTCTCATGTCTGAAACAGCAACCATCAGTGAACAGGTCTCTAGCTCCTTCTATTGGCGTGGCTTGTAAGTCTGTCCTGACTTTTTCCTCTTTGATGACTCTGTCTGCACACTCATGTGGTTCTCCTGTCCCTATTTGGTCTGCCATGTTGATTCCTTCATGTGTGAATGAGATGTTTAGCGCCTCTAGGATTTTACTCAGTCGTCTCTGTCTCAGTGTTGTGAGTATGAATGTTTCTGAGTTGACGTAAGCCACCACACTATGTGTTGTCAGGATGTTTAATTGGTGACCCATTACTATGTGTGCAGTTTTTTGTATTAGCTTTGCTATCCCTGCTGCGTGTTGTGTGCACTGTGGGTGTCTTTTTTCCATGTTGTCTAGCATTACGCTATTGTACATCAGTATTATCCTATCTCCCCCTTTTCTCTGGAACAGAACACCATTCACGCAGTTTTCTGTTACAGAGACATCTAGGTGGAAAGGCAGGTGGTAGTTTGGCTTGGCTATCTCTGCTGCGGTTGCTAATGCCTGTTTGAGAGTGATAAATGCTGTCTTAGCGTCTTGTGTCCAGTCAAGTTTGGCATTGAGGTTACGCATGCCCTGTTGTCTCACCAGGTGACGCAGTGGTTGTCCCAGTCCTGTGTAGTTAGCTATGTATTTACAACTGTATCCTGTTAATCCTGAAAACGAGAGCATGTCTTTAACTTTCACTGGCTTTGGGTGATGTAAGATAGTGGACCTGTGGTCAGGGGACATGCTGACCCCCTTTTGAGATATCATGCGTCCTAGGAAGGAGACCTGCTTTCTAGCTACCTGCAATTTGGCTTTGCTGACTTTAAAGCCTTTGGTGGCAAGATGTTGGAGGACAGAACGTGTAGCTGTCAGACAGGATGCTGCTGTAGGTGATGCTAGCAACAAGTCATCTACATACTGGATCAAGGTTATGTTCTTAGGTAGAGGACAGTCACTCAGTGTTTGCTTTAGAACTTGGTTAAACAGTCCTGGTGATAGGGCGAAACCTTGTGGTAGAATGGAATGTGAAAGAGAAAATGTCTCTGCACTCTTCAGCTAACGGAAGACAAAAGAATGCATTTGCTAGGTCATTACATGTGAACCAACTTTGGGAGGGATCCAGGTTTGCTAAGGCAACATATGGGTTGGGAACGGGTACTGTAGGTGTGGTCAGTATGGTAAAATGGTAAATGGACTGTACTTATATAGCGCCTTTCTAGTCTTCCGACCACTCAAAGCGCTTTACACTACATATCTCTTTCACCCCATTCACACACATTCATACACTGATGGCATTGGCTACCATGTAAGGTGCCAACTGCTCATCAGTTTGTGGATCTAACCATTCATACACATTCACACACCGATGGCACAGCCTTCGGGAGCAATTTGGGGTTCAGTGTCTTGCCCAAGGACACTTCGACATGCAGACCGCAGGAGCCGGAGATCGAACCGCCGATCATCTGATTAGTGGACGACCCGCTCTGCCTGTGAGCCACAGTATGTTATTGATTGCGCTAACATCATGTGCCATGCGGTATTTACCTGCCCCTTTCTTTTCTACAGGCAAGATGGGGGTGTTCCAGGCTGACTGTGAGGGCTCTAAGACTCTTTTTCTAGGAGTCCTTCTATTGTGTCCTGTATACCTGCTTATGCCTGAGGTTTGTGTGGATACTGTCTGACCCATAGGGGTGTGTTGGTGTTTACTGAAAGTGTGATAGGAGCGCAGTCTGTGAGGCCAACATCTGTAGGGCCATCTGCCCAGAGGTGGCCTGGCAATGTGTTAAGCATGTTTTCAGTGTGACAGTGGTCAGTTTTCTCTCTACCATGATGTCTTGTGATGAGTTTGTGTTCTAAGATAGCAGTATTGCTCAGTAATGCTAGTGCTGAGTACAATCCTGTATGTTTTAGCCGAGGCAGAGTGCTGTATCTGTGGTATTTGGGTGTGTTGCCAATCTGATTGTGTCAGAGCTCGCTTTACCATGCCTCCTAACTCCTTAGCCTGATGTTGTGGGTGCAGAGCTAGTGAGACGTGTGGTGCAGCTTCGTCAGACATCATGTACCATTCTAGTTGTTCTGGACTGGAGATTAACTCCCGCTGCTACCCCCTCAGGCACCACATGTATGTTCTGGATGTTGAATACCCAATCTTACCTTCCAATTGATCCTGAAATTTGTCTTGATACCAATCTGTCTGCAGCCTATCATAAAACAGAGTTATGTGGGGAGGATCGGGTGGAGAGACATATGGCTCGAGAGCGGGGATCCAGGGGGCTTCCACTGTAGGTAGGCAGAGAGCACACAGGGTGTTTGAATAGTTTCTGGTTGGAGCATTCCCCAATAGATGTCAGCATATGTTTCTTCAATGGGTTTGAGTAGATACTGCCCTCCAGTGGCTGGTCCTTTACAGTGGAACATCAGGTAAAGTCACCTTCAGCCCATCCGGGCTACAGAGGATAGAGGTTCCCAGTTTCATCAGGAGGTCTCTTCCTAACAAGTTTAGTGGCACGGTGGGGGGGTGCACATACGAGTGTCTCACAGTCTGTCCTCCCACCTGAGTGAGGAGAGGCACCGTGATTGGCAGAGTCTGTTTTTCCCCAGAGAAACTCATTACTGTGATAGTCTCATTTGATAATGTGTCAGGAGCAGTAGATATTAATGTGGAACAGGTCGCACCTGTATCTACTAGAAACGGCAGGTTTATCATGCTAACCTGCATTGACAGCATTGGATCTGTCAGTTTAATGCTGTCTTGGCCTCTCTGTGGGGTGTGTCATTGTTGATATTGGTCTCCACATCCCTCCCAGCGGTCCCATTCTGTGACTGGCATCTGGGTGGCGCCTCCTCCTCCAGTTGGGCATAGGGCGGTGCCAGGGGTGTAGGGTAGAGGCAGGCCATTCTGTCCCCTCCCCCTTCCGGCCGGGTAGGGGTTAGCTGGATCCACTCTGCTGTTTCTATGGGGGCAGTCATGTTGCCAATGGCCTTGAGCTCCACAGTGGTGACAACGATCTCCAGGTGACACCGCCCACCTCATTTCGTTTCCACCCCTTCCTCGTCCCCCTCTCCATGTGCCCCTCCCCCTCGGATACTGCCCGTCTCTGTGTGGTGGCTGCAAAGGTGGGGGCTGTGGCGCCCAGTGGGGTACCGGATAGAGGTCTGGAGTCCCTACTTGTTGGGCGTTTAATCCATGTGTCTTTGCTCTTATCTAGAAACTCTCTGGGATTTTGCTTAGGATCCCATTTTATCTTGGGCATGGCTGTTGCATTGGGGAGAGGATACTTTGCTCTCATGGCTCTGCCTACTGCTGTGCTGACGCGTGTGAATGGTGTGTCATCGCCTAGTAGGTTTGTTTGTGCGTCTATCTCAATTTCCCTAACATCTGCTCCTGTTAGGCACCTGGATATAACTGCCCTGAAGTCTCCTAAGGCTAATCTCTGTCCTGCGGTCAGGCTATCGAGCTGTGCAAGCCACGGGGTGCCTCCTTCACTTACGGGAGGTAATTTATCAACCAGGGCTTGTACATCACCTATCCCAAAAGGGCGATATTTGTCTCGGTTGCCGGACTGAATAAGTGGCATCATAAGTTTCTGATTGGCTTGTGATTTAGATCTAGTGGTCATAGCGTGTGAGGGGCGTGGGATGTCATCATAGTGACTGGGCGTTATAATCAAACGGGTCATAGCCAGGGGGTTCATCTCTCCCTCTCTCAGAATCCTGCCACCTCCTTGCCACCGCAAGCTCTACTTCTACTTTCTCTCCTGTCCTTCTCCCTGACTGCCAATTTCCTTCACCCATCAGAAGTGCTCTTCCTGTCGTGCCTAAGGGGGAGGGTCTGTGTCGTAGGGAGTGTTCTTTGCTCTAGGGGAAGTTAGTTCTGTTCTTATCTTTTCCTCCAGCTTGGCTGGCAGCCTGGCATCTCCTGAAGTAGTTTTTGCTCCGAGGCTTTAACCCGTTTGATGGCTTCTTTCTTTTGTCTGTCTCGTTCCGTGGGTACATTCCTGCAGGGGCCGTCAGAGCGCTTGGTGGAGCAGTAGGTGATGCTGGACAGTAAGGGGGAGGTACTGGAGTCGGGTCTTTAGTCTGGGTCTTCTTTGGCTGTTCTGTCATCGTGTGCTGTGCTGCCTGCCACCACATGGCCCATCTGTTCCACTTTATTCTTCTCGTCTGCATTGCGCTGCACGTCCCTATTCTTTCCTCCTTCAAACCACCCCCCTTTCTTCTCTTCCTGTCTCACCTCTTTTTTACTTTTTTACTTTACTGCCATGCATGCTTCGCACTACTCCCTGCATTTCTAACAACTGTTCAGTCACGGTCTTATAAGAACTGCTGGGTCCCCACCCGTCATCGTCTATTTCTCTGTCAAACTCTCCGTCCATATTGTCAATTGATACGCGAGTAGTACTGCCAAAATTACTAAAATATCCCGTCTGGGCTTAACAACTGCTGTTTTTTTTTTGTACTACACACAAACAAATCCTCAATCTAGATTTCGGTGGCCTACTTCAACAGGCCACTGCCTTACGTTTACACCAGAGACTGGTTTCCGGCAGTGCTGCTGCTTCAGCTCACCTTCCTCTAGCACTCATACACATTCACATTCATGCATTACCCAATGTGTCTATGTGTGTGCATGTACGTGCAGGCTTAATGTGTGCAGTTAAACTCTATCCCTTTGAGTTTTTCAGGGACGTGTTTATGTGTTCACTGAGATTCTTAGGATTTATGTGAGTGTGACAAGCTCACTGCCACGGTGGGTTCTCTGCACAGACCAGTCCGAGACCAAAGCTCACTTGTAGCGAATTCTTTTATTGGGATACGAGACAGTATTATGCTGCAGCCGTTTGCAGGCGTCTTGCTGCCGTCTGCCGCTAAGACGTGCAATGGATGTCACCTCGAACCCAGCTAAAACAATACCTCGTCAGAATATTGTGGGAGTTGCCACACTCGAAGACACTGGTCTTGTTATTAGATACTCACAGATGATCAGAAACACTGGTCTTGTTATCTAATTAACTCACAGTTTTATTTATTTTAAAAGCTGATCTTGTTATTAGATACTCACAGATGATCAGAAACACTGGTCTTGCTATCTAATTAACTCACAGTTTTATTTATTTCAAAAGCCGGTCTTGTTATTAGATACTCACAGATGATCAGAAACACTGGTCTTGCTATCTAATTAACTCACAGTTTTATTTATTTCAAAGGTCTGTGTTGTGGAGAAATTGCTGAAGTCAAAGGTCAATGGTGAGGTCAGGAGGGAAGAAAGTGTTCAGGAGCCTCTGATGTCTTATGCTGTATTATTTATTGACGCTTGGCCAAGGAGAACTAGAGACACTCTCAAAGTACATCTGAAGTGCTTGAGTCGGTCTCGCATTCTGACGAACTTGTGATGGTGCATATACTTTAAACCCAAAGATCACACCCCAAATACTATACGCCCCAGAATTAGTAAAAGAGAATGTCTTTACTCTTGGAGGTGTTATTGTCAACACATCCTAGTCTGGAGACACAGATGTCCGCTTACGCAGATTGGAACGGCAACAACAAGCTATCTATTATGACTAGGAAGGCAGCAACAGGTCTCTTCGACCCTGGCCACCACAGTGAGATATGGTGGCACCTAGTCATAAGACAAACAGTTAATACTGTCGTGGATCACAAGGCTCACACGTGGCCTCGTGTAACCTAAAAAGAGAAAATTCCATAACAATCCCCTCTTATTGATCATAAGATCAATACTAACTACCAAATAATAATATCTACCAAATTTAGAGACCACCAGGGAGTACAGTCAGAATGAGATTGACACAAACAATATAAAACATTCATAATCACACAGAATTATTCAAAAGGCCATCCATAAAAATCATTCTTTCAAACAAAGCAGTCGGTTTAGATTAATTCATACAATCAGTGAAAAACCTTAAGAACCCCTCTTATGTACCCCATCATCCCATTCCCATGATGTGTGAGTTACACTTTCAGGTCAACAAGGGCCTTTAAGCTAGCGAAGATCCCCTACAACACAAAGGTGTTAAAGAAGGTCATCAGGGAGGTCACAGATCATGTGCAAATATGCCACTGGGAGAGGAGAAAGATCAAATTTATTATTTCACCTAGTAGATAAAACCCTAGCAATTAGAAGGGGTTCCATAAAACAATTAATTTAACATTTCTAGAGCAAATTTTTTTTCTCTCTTTGAAATCAATCACAACAATCATCGTTGAAATCAAGACATTGCAAAATCTTCGACCCATGTACATTATGTACAGTAGAGGGTCACCACCATGGAGAGGTTACTAGCACATACGATGCATGGTGGCATGGAATCCATCTTCGTAGAACTTTCCATGAACAGTCGTTATCCATCAGTTGCATATCATCATAACAAAATTTTAACTTTGAACTTATAAGCATGTATTACATTACTGCGAAAACCATCATTGAAAATAGATTTTAAAAGTGATTCATAATATGGCAATTTCTAAATTATTAAAAATAACATCTCCTAGAATACTAAACAACCAGTAAAACCAGAATCATCACCTAAAGTTAACCTAAAATGAAACACAGAGGTAACAGAAGAAATAGACACCCTCCATTTACAGACCATAAGTCTCCTCTTCATCATTTTCACCAAGAGAAAGATCATCAAGGTCAAAGCTTCGAATCCTTTCCCCAAAACCTTCAAAATGATAATACCTCTTACCCACTGGATTGGCAACCTCTGGACGTATAAACACCTGGGGTGCTTGAACCACTGACCTTGTTGTCTTCTTCACGATTAGTTTAATCAATGAGATCATACAAGTGCAGAGGAAAAGAATAAAGAGTCCACCGACAAATAGAGTAGTCAAAAATTTAACTAACCCTGATCCCCATGACCCCAAGGTACCAGAAAAATCCCCAAAGTTGAACCCATGTTTATCATGTAACTCTTTGATACCTTGAGCTGTGTCATGCGCCATATCTATGACCTCAGCAGTCGCGTCGGAGATGTAGAAGCAGCATTCAGTACCTATAACTTTACAAGTTCCTCCCTGTGCTGCCAACAGGAGACCAAGCGCCATACGATTCTGTAAAGCTACAGTTTTAACTTCCTGCAGCTCCCTATGTTCAGCTAACATGGCTCTACTGGAGCCATTCAGATGATTCTCCAGGACTTTAGACAGAGATTCAAGTTCCTGTTGAGTTATATACATACCATACCAAGGCAAGAGGATGCTGGCTATCTTTTGAGATGTTGGGATTTCTCTTTTATATTTATGTAGAGGCAGGTATAATGAAGCAATCTCAGCGGATTTCACTTCCCTGATCAAGGGAATTAGGTATGCCAAATAACAGACACCATGAAACAACTCATAGGGCACGCAGCAATAAGCTTTATCTCCACAGACTAGATACACTCTCTCAGGTAATGACGACTGTCTCAGAGTGACATTTACTACTGTTTTACAGCTGCTTTGTCCTAAATTATCAGGTCCGTCTCCTACTCCCTGAAAACACAAGGAAACATTTTGCCGTTCATGGGTGAACACCGGAGGCACATAAGTTGAGGAGTTCGCTCCATCTGTTGTGGCACTGAGCAGTTACGTTTCTGTATCTGAAGTGACTCCATGGACCTAACACCGGACTACGGCTGCACAGAAACTAGGGTCTCCACCATTAAAGATGCAATATATGGTTGGGGAACACACACCTGATTTCCAAGAGGCTTTGAACAGTTTGTTTGGGCCAAAACTATTTGAACTCTATATTCAAAACCTAATTTCACATACATCTGTATATGAATAATGCGAAAAAGTGTAGTATAATTGAAACCGCTCGGCAGGTACTGTTCATTAACTGTTTTAGCAACGTATAAGGCAATTTCAGCATAATGTGAATACTTTGCCGAATCTACAGGGTAGGCAGGAGTATAGCACTCATTTGCTTCATCTTTAAATCTCATGGCCAAATTATTCCAATTGAACATCTCATAATCCGTTCTAGTGAATGGAATTGGATGAGACATTGGTGAGTGTATGGACGAAGGCATATTTTGACACAGCCAACAGTTACTGAGATTACGATCGTGAGCATAATCAACCATTAGACTGAGGGCCGAATTTGTTTCTTGCACTAAAATTTGAGAAACTTCACCTGTACCTCCATTACTCCTTGTTGATTTAGGTTTGGCTACCTCAAGTGTATTTATGGAAGAAATTGACCAATTCAATTCAATTCAATTCAATTCAATTTTATTTGTATAGCCCAAAGTCACAAAGTACATTTGCCTCGGAGGGCTTTACAATCTGTACAGAGAATGACACCCTCTGTCCTTAGACCCTCGGTTCGAGTGAGGGAAAACTTGCCCACAAAAAACCTTTTAACAGGGAAAAAATGTGGAAGAAACCTCAGGAAGAGCCACAGAGGAGGGATCCCACTCCCAGGACGGACAGACGTGCAATGGATGTCACGTGTACAGGACAATCAACATAAACATTTTGTACATTTACAATGACTGACAGAATGACAATGAATGATAAAGTGACCACAGTAGCAGATATAGTAGTATTAATGGCATTAGTAATATGTGTAGTGGGCGTCGTCCAGGATCACAGCAGCAGCCACGATCCACGAAAAACCTGCTGGACGACAGAGCACAGAAACTCCGGGGAAGTTTGGTCAGTAGCATGCATTAATGAGACATGTCCAGAGAGAGAGAGAGACAGAGACAGACAGACAGACAGACAGACAGACAGACAGACAGACAGACAGACAGACAGACAGACAGACAGACAGACAGTCAGACAGACAGACAGACAGACAGAGACAGAGAGAGAGAGGCAGAGTAGGAGGGAGGGTTTTCGGTAAGGGAGATGTGACTACATCTTTAACCAATACCGTGCCTGGCTAGGCATAACCCTGGGGAGTCCCCCGGCAGTCTAATCCTATAGCAGCATAACTAAGGGATGACCTGAGCCAAAAAGGAAAGTTTTAAGTCTACTCTTAAAAGTGTTGACCGTGTCTGCCTCCCGAACCCAGATTGGTAATTTGTTCCACAGAAGAGGTGCCTGATAGCTGAAAGCTCTGGCTCCCAATCTACTTTTGGAGACTATAGGAACCACAAGGAACCCAGCGTCCTGAGAGCGCAGTGTTCTAGAAGGATAGTAAGGTACTATGAGCTCTTTTAGATATGATGGTGCCTGACCATGAAGAGCTTTGTAAGTAAGGAGGATAATTTTAAATTCTATTCTAGATTTAACAGGGAGCCAATGCAAGGAAGCCAAAATGGGAGAGATGTGATCTCTGATCTTGGTTCCTGTCAGAACACGTGCAGCAGCATTCTGAATTAACTGTAAAGTCCTAAGAGACTTATTAGAGCAGCCTGATAACAAAGAGTTACAATAGTCCAGCCTAGAAGTAACAAATGCGTGGACTAGTTTTTCTGCATCTGCTTGAGAAACAGTGCGTCTGATTTTAGCGATGTTACGTAAGTGGAAGAATGCATTCCTCGAAATTTGTTTTATGTGGACATTAAAGGACAAATCCTGATCAAAAACAACTCCAAGATTCTTTACAGTGGAGCTGGAGGCCAGGGTGATACCGTCTAAAGTAACTAAGTCTCTAGAAAGAGAGTTTCTGAGGTGCTTGGGTCCAATTACAAGAACTTCAGTTTTGTCTGAATTTAACATCAGAAAATTATAGGTCATCCAATTTTTTATATCCTTAAGGCATGCTTGGAGTTTAGTTAACTGATTGGTTGCATCAGGCTTGATCGATAAATATAATTGGGTGTCGTCAGCATAACAATGAAAATTGATAGAGTGATTCCTAATAATGTTCCCTAAAGGAAGCATATATAAACTAAATAAAAGTGGTCCTAGTACAGAACCTTGTGGGACTCCATGACAAACTTTGGTATGCATGGAGGGTTCATCATTGACGTGAACAAACTGAGATCGATCTAAGAAATACGATTTAAACCAGCTTAGGGCGGTTCCTTTGATGCCAATTTGATGTTCCATTCTCTGTAAAAGAATTTGATGGTCAATGGTGTCAAATGCAGCACTAAGATCTAACAGGACAAGTACCGAGATTAGTCCTTTGTCTGATGCCATTAGGAGGTCATTTGTAACCTTGACTAATGCGGTCTCTGTGCTATGATGCACTCTAAATCCTGACTGAAAATCCTCAAATAGACTATTGTTATAGAGAAAGGCACACAGTTGATTAGCTACAGCTTTCTCAAATATCTTAGACACAAAGGGAAGGTTTGATATCGGTCTATAGTTGGCTAAAACCTCTGGGTCTAGAGTGGGCTTTTTAAGAAGAGGTTTAATTACAGCTACCTTAAAGGACTTAGGTACATGTCCTGATAATAAAGACAGATTAATTGTATCCAATAACGAATGACTAACTAGAGGTAAAACATCCTTGAGCAGCCTGGATGGGATGGGGTCTAAGAGGCAGGTTGAAGGCTTAGCTGCAGAAATGATTAAAGTTATTTGATGGAGGTCGATGGGAGAAAAACAGTCTAAATACATATCAGGTTTTACAGCTGTTTCCAAACTTGCTGTATCAGAATGCAGATCAATGCCTGTTGAAGACAGAAGGTGATGGATTTTGTCTCTAATAGTTATAATCTTATCATTAAAGAAGCTCATGAAATCATTGCTACTTAGACCTAAGGGAATAGATGGTTCAGTAGAGCTGTGATTCTCTGTTAGCCTGGCTACAGTGCTGAAGAGAAACCTGGGGTTGTTCTTATTCTCCTCAAGTAAAGTAGAGTAGTAGGCTGCTCTGGCATTACGGAGAGCCTTCCTGTATGTTCTGAGATTATCTTGCCAGACTAGATGAGATTCTTCCAGTTTAGTGGCACGCCATTTGCGTTCAGATTTACGTGCCTCTTGTTTTAATTTGCGAGTCTGCTGGCTATACCATGGTGCTAGCCTTCTTTGTTTAATTATCTTCTTTTTCAGAGGTGCAATAGAGTCTAGAGTTGTCCGTAATGAACCTGTAATACTATCAACAAGATGATCTATTTGTGAGGGGCTAAAGGAAGCAGACAAGTCCTCTGTTACAGTTAGACATGGCATTGAATTCAATACTGAAGGAATCGTTTCCTTAAATTTGGCTACAGCACTATCAGATAAACATCTGCTGTAGAAGTTTCTACACAAAGGCTTATAGTCCAATAGTATGAACTCAAAGGTTATTAAAAAATGGTCAGATAGAAGAGGATTCTGTGGAAAGACTATTAGATTATCAATTTCAACGCCATATGAAAGAACAAGATCAAGAGTGTGGTTCAGACAACGAGTCGGTTTATTTACACTCTGACAGAAGCCGATTGAGTCTAATAGAGAGATAAACGCAGTACTAAGAATATCATTGTGGTTGTCCACATGAATGTTAAAATCACCTACAATAATTACTTTATCTGTTTTAAGGATCAAGCCTGATGCAAATTCCGCAAATTCAGATAAAAATTCAGAATAAGGACCTGGAGCTCGATATACTGTAACAAATAGAATTGGCTGCAAAGTTTTCCAGGTTGGGTGAGTGAGGCTAAGAACAAGACTTTCAAATAAATTATAATTAATTTAGGTTTAGGATTTATTAATAGACTAGAGTCAAATATGGCTCCAACTCCACCACCTCGACCAGTACTTCGAGGAATATGAGTATTATAATGACTCGGAGGAGTGGATTCATTTAAGCTAACATATTCATTCTCCTGCAGCCAGGTTTCAGTGAGACAGAACAAATCAATATCATAATCAGATATTAATTCATTAACCAAGACAGCTTTAGAGGACAAAGACCTGATATTCAAGAGTCCACATTTAATTCTCTTATTTTGGACTGTTGGAGATGTTGATTTAATTTTTATTAAGTTTTTATGATGAACTCCTCTTCTGTTTGTTTTATCTTTAAATAATGTAGGTGGACGGGGGACAGACACAGTCTCTATACTAAAGGACTGGGTGGGCAGCTGCTCTAATGGAGGCGCAGAGAAGCGTGTAAGACTGCAGCTCTGCTTCCTGGTCTCAACTCTGTGTTGTCGACATGGTTTTGGTCAGCTAATAAACTTGGCCATATTTCTAGATATGAGAGCTGCTCCATCCAAAGTGGGATGGATGCCGTCTCTCCTAAGGGGAGGGGACCAGAGAAAACTACGGAGTCCGACATCGTTTTGGCGTATTCACACACCGATGAAACATTAATTTTAGTGACCTCCGATTGGCGTAACCGGGTGTCATTACCGCCGACGTGAATAACAATCTTACTGTATCTACGTTTATCCTTAGCCAGCAGTTTCAAAAAAGACTCGATGTTGCCCGCTCTGGCCCCCGGGATGCATTTAACTATGGCCCCTGGTGTCGCTAACTTCACGTTTCGGACTATGGAGCTGCCAATGACCAGAGTTGGCCTCTCAGCGGGTGTGTCGCTGAGTGGGGAAAATTTGTTAGAAACGTGGAGCGGTTGGTGGTGTACCATGGGCTTCAGTTTGCGGTTATGCCTCCTTCGATCAGTCACCCAGCCTCCCGGCTGCTCGGGAACTACCGGGGGACGGCTAACTGAAGCTACCTGCGGCTGTACCGCACCGGCTACAGGGGACTGGCTAACTATCTGAGCTACTGACTGTTCGGTGGTGCGGTACCGTGCCTCTAACTCACTGACCCTCGCCTCCAAGGCTACAAATAAACTACATTTATTACAAGTACCGTTATCACTAAAGGAGGACGAGGAATAACTGAACATGTGGCACACAGGACAGGAGAGAGCACGAGGGGAGAGAGCAGGAGAGGAGAGAGGAGGAGAGCAGAGAGACGCCATTGCTATCGCTAGGCTAGCTAGTGTGGCTAACAGAAACTGGTGGTTTGTGGTTACTAGAGTTAAGAGACCTGTTCGTACACAGACAGAACAAGTCAAAGGATAGTGCTGAGATAAGTAGATAGTCGCCGAAGTGAGAAATATACAGAAATCTGTTCAGGTGAGCAGAGCAGCGAGCACCGTGGTAACAACGCTGATTACCGGAAGTGATACAATACGTTATCGTAAAGCACGTCGTCTGGCGTAGTCAATATATAGAAAACTATCATCCTTATCAGTTTCACCATAGTACAGATCTTACCGCTCTGCACCTCCCCTGGAACATCTCAGTAATTAACAGCCCACAGTTTATAATCGGGATAACTTTTCAATGGTTGTTTAGTGAAACACCACAGCTCCAGAGGTTCAGTCAAAGGTACAGCAGCTGTGAATGTTACCTTCATTACCTGGGTGCACTCAGCACTGTCTTAATCGGTCATGCGTTGTCCACGACCATTTACCTTGAGAGCAAGTCAGGGGGTAAACAATATAACAGTCATCACATCTGTCAATTGGACAGTCAAACATAACAGGGTTAACAGTTTGGTTAGTTTGGTTAATAGGCAGTTTGGTTAAAGTGCAGGAAATACAAGTCCTCATTGTCAACAACACCTGGTTCCACCTGGAAGACAAAAACTTTTTTTAAATATTTGATTAATACAAAATTTCCGTCATCAAAAGGATAAATTGGTTCCTCCAATGGTTTTGTGAGCCGTTCAGACACCTGTAATGATAAAATTCAAAACGTCAGTTAATCTTTTACATATTCATATTCATAAACTCATCCGTCCAAAGCAGAGAAGTTTTGTGTGGTGTCAAAGGGGGACTTATCCCTGTGGACATTGGTCTCCCCATTAACACCTCATGAGGACTTAGTCCTGTTGTTGTGCTCGGTGCACTTCGGATGGAATACAACACAATAGGCAGTGCATCAGGCCATTTTAGGCCTGTTGTCAGCACTGTTTTGGTCAACCGATCTTTGATAGTTGCGTTCATTCTCTCAACTTGACCAGAACTTTGTGGGTGATATGGAACATGTAACTGCCACTTGAACCCTAAGATATCTGACAGACCCTGCGTTATTCTTGATACAAAAGCCGAACCTCTGTCACTATCTGTTCCCTGTGGCACTCCAAACCTGGGGATCACCTCTTTTAGCAGACACTTAACAACTATTCGAGCGTCTTCTTTCCTTGTGGCGAAAGCCTCAACCCATTTTGAGAATCGATCTGTCACAACTAACAAATATTTGTAGCCTTGACAACTTGGCATATAAGTCTATTTGCAAATTTACAAAGGGACCTGTTGGAGGTTCCAGATGGTCATGCTTCACTGTGCTATTCTTCTTTCTGGTCTGTTGACACGTCATACAAATGTCTACAAGTGTTTGTGAGACTTGTCTAATGCCTGCTGCAAACCATTGTGAACGAATAACATCATTTATTACCCCTCTTCCTACATGTGTTGGTCCATGTGCCACACGTGCCAAGACATGTAGGAGAGCTCTTGGGCAAACTGGTCGCCCATCCGGGTGGAGCCACAAGCCAGACTCCGAATCAACTGCACAACCTTTACGCAACCAAAGACTTCTCTCCCTGTCATCAGCGTGATTTTGCATTTTCACGACATCATTAGCGGAAGGTACTGGAATTGGATTGACCGGTTGTGTGGAGGTATATTGATGGACCATGGAGGAGGAGGAAAGTGCGGCTTGTTTGGCTGCAGTATTAGCCATTGCATTTCCTCGTGAAACAGGATCATTTCCTTTAGTGTGGGCTGCACATTTTACAATCGCAAGCTGTGACGGGCGCAAAATAGCCTCTAATAGATCATTTACCAACGCGTGATGCTGTAATGGCCTACCAGAGGATGAGACAAAACCTCTCATTTTCCATAATTGTCCAAAGTCATGCGCAGTGCCGAATGCGTATCGCGAGTCAGTGTAGATAGTGGCAACTTTACCAGAAGCAAGTATGCAGGCTCTACTAAGAGCATACAGCTCAGCTGCTTGGGCTGAAGTTCCATGAGGCAGGGATCCTGCCTCAACGACTTCAGAATCATTTACTACTGCATAACCAGCCAAATGTACGTTGTCAGATGGTCTGCTGGCCGAACCATCAGTACAAAGAACCATATGAGAATTTGGTATCACTGTTTGCAGCAGATCTGGTCTCGGAGATGTGCACATTTCACTAAGGGCGATACAGTCATGCTCATCATCTGTATCAATCAATGATAGCAGAGTAGCTGGATTTATTGGAGGTGAGCGCTTTAAAGTTATGTGGGGACTTGATAGAATTATTGCCTCGTAACCTGAGCGAAGTGCTGCTGTCATGTGTTGTGTTGCAGATGTGTTCAAAATGTGTAATACTGCATGTGGAACGTGCACGACACAGTCATAAGCCAGTTACAATGGGATTTGTCGATCAAAATGGCAACAGCGGCCACTGCTCTTAGACAACCTGGCATACCGAGTACTACAGGGGTCAGTCGAGAGGAGTTGTACGCAACGGGACGATAATGAGAACCATGTTTCTGTACCAGAATGCCAGTGGCGAAGCCATCTCTCTCATGCACATGTAGATGGAACGGCTGATGATAGTCAGACAAACCCAACACTGGAGCCATTGTGAGAGCATTTTTCAGATCTTGAAAGGCTTTGTGCATTTCCTCAGTCCACTGTACCATGGGTGGAGCTGATTGCAGTGCGGCGGCTTGAAAAACAGAGTCCATAGTTGCATATTCAAAAATCCAGTGTCTGCAATAATTAGCCATCCCCAGAAAAGAGAGCATCTGTTTCTTGGCATGCTTACTAGCAGTTTCACCCTCTCCGGTGACAAAAGGTGTTGTCCATCCTTCAGAACATGACCCAAATATGTCACCTCCGGTCGACAGAATTGCAACTTTGCCAGCGACGCTCTGTGACCACACTCGGCCAGTCTCTGTAGCAGCAAGATAGAGTCTGTGTGGCAAGCTTCTTTTGATGAAGAAGCTTTTAGGAGGTCATCAGCGTACTGCAAGAGAGTGGAGCCACCTGGCAGGTGGAGCCCATCTAGATCTCTTTTTACCGCCGCTGCATACACGGTGGGACTCTCGACAAAACCCTGCGGCAACCGTTGCCAAGTGTATTGCTTACCCTTGAATGTAAATGCAAACAGATACTGGCTATCTGGATGCAACGGTATCGAGAAAAATGCAGAACTCAGATCAACGACCGTGTAGTGCGTGGAGTTAGGTGGTAAAGAAGCTAAAATCGAATTGGTGTCAGGCACAATTGGAGCTGCAGGTACCACTATATTATTAATAGCTTGCAGGTCCTGCACGAACCGCCATTCATCAGGGCGATTTGCTTTGGGGATTGTTAATATGGGAGTGTCACATGGGCTAGTGGTTTGAACTAGCACATCTTGATCCAATAGAGACTGAATGACACTTTCAATTCCTACTACAGCTCTGTGAGGCAAATTGTATTGTCTAATCATAGGTAGCTTAGCATTAGGCTTAAGTGTGACTTTATGTGGCAGAGCCGAATTTACAAAACCCACATGATTTTTATGTTTAGCCCACAAAATAGGTGGAACCTCAGACAATTCAGAAGGAGGTCCATACTGAGCGGGAAGAGGCGGCTGATGAGTAACAAATGTAGACATCGGTAATTGCATATGTTCATCTAAAGACAACATATACAGTTCCTCCCCTAAATATGTTACTGTTTGGTGTTGAGAAGCTGGTACAGCTTCTCTCAATGCCTGGCACTGAGCCACCATGTGTCCAAGGTGTTTCAGCTCACAGCCAGGTGTGACGGCCACCACGATATGTGGATATGAATTTTCAACATTAAACAACCTCTGCTGTTCACTACCCCTCTTATTTATTTAAAAACCTGGAAACCAATTGTTTATACTACTCAGAAGGGTTAAATGCTGCAGTACAATGACAATGCAAAAGAGGCCTCATTGTAGACATCAATGTTGCACATGCTGGAGATATTTTGGCGATTTTCTGAATATCTGAAACAGTGAAACTGGGAAGCATATTAAAACCTATCAATTCCCAGCAATACAAAGTGTCTTCCGTACTCTGCAAAAACTGAAATGCTAGAGCAGCTTTTTCATTAGGGAGGGTCAAAAACAATCCATCCGGGGTGCACTGAATAGTAGCATGCAGTGTACAAAGCAGATCCCTCCCCATGAGATTAATTGGGCTTTTATCAGATATCAGAAAAGAATGCATCACTTCAGAGCCTTTAACAGTTATTTTAGTCCTCTGAGATAATGGTTCCGCAATGGGAACCCCGAAAACGCCTACAGTGGTGATGAAGTTGGATGTAGGTGTGCATACATGCTCTGCAGTTTTTACAGTAGAGATAGTTGCTCCACTATCTACCAAAATTTCAACGGTATTTCCATTAACTTGAACAGGCATTATCGGGTCTTCAGCGGGATTACTAGAAAGTTGAATAGTTGCAGCTTGAATATGAAATGGTTGTTCTGATCCCACCCCTCCATGGCCTCCCTATGCTTGATTGTAATATGTTGGAGTGTAAGCAGCTTGTGTGGGTGGGGCTGGAAGAGCAGGAAATGACGTAGTAACTTGTGGAGCGGGTAGAGCCGGAAATGATGTAGCGGCTTGTTGTTGGTTCTGGTTATTGGATTTATTCCGACGACGACGACCACTCTTACACTCTTTAGCCCAATGTCCCGCTGCACCGCATTTGTGACAATTTCCACGTTTCGGATTATCCCTGTTTTTGTTATTGTTTTGACCACCCTGCTGTTGTACATACTGCATCATTTGTTTTGAGCTGGGAGCATTATTACCAGCGAAGAAAACATCGTTCCTATGCATAGCCATTATTTTGTTTATAGTTGACTTCGAGTCAAGGACTGATAGTTTGTAAGCGGCTTGAACATTCGGTCTTAGATTTTGCACAAAAATTTGCACCATGAGACATTCATGTTCATCTCGCTTTATTCCAGCTTTAATATCCCATGTTTGTATGAATCAGGGAAAACAAACTCATCTTAACACAAGATCCACTCAGTTCTACAAGTGAACTGGATTAGGTGTTTTTTTTCTGGTATTCTTCCATGAACTCAGAAGTCCATGGTTTTCAAACTGCTGTGTTGTCAATCATTATTTTTACAAGCATTTATTAAAGATGTCTGTGACACTTCAGAGGCAGGGGCAAAGTTGTTTTCCTATGTGCCTCTGTGTTTCTGGTCTGCCTAATCGAGTGTAACATCAGATTTAGGCATTTATGTAGTAGTGTAAACAAAGTGTGCTTTTAAGTAGAGCCAGTTTGATTTTTTTTTAGCTTGACATATACAGTTATTTCTATTATTATTTGAGCACAAACTGCACAATTATCGATTCATAATGAGCACCATGATTGGAGTTGAAGTTGATTCTGAGTTGGTTTAAAGTGTGTGAAACATATTGTTTAGGTTGAAACATGTGTTAATTAAGTTTAAAGAAGATTGTACCACACCAAAATAGTATGCGATGATTGTTACAATACTTAACTTCAAACACTTAAAACATTTTTTCTTTGCAGTAGAAATAATCCTATGACAATTTAAGTAAAAAGGTTACTTTTAAATAGAGTTGAACAGAGCTAAACTTTAACAGTATAATCCTTGAAGAGGGAGAGCAGAGATGTTGTTTTGTTTTGGCTTTACAATCTGCACTTCCTCGTCACTAAAGTCTGTGTAAGGCTCCTCCTCTCTGGGTCTGGCTCCTTCTCCTTCTAAATCTGACTCATTAGACTGTCTGCTGTCTTCCTTCTCCTGTCTGTGCATAATCTTGACTTTCCTTTCTAATTCACTACTGTAGCTGCCATTAGGATAAACTCATCATCTGCTTTAGTTTGTGATGTGCTTGGTTGTTCATCTATTTCAGCATTGCAAGAGGGCTTTGTATTTGAAAGTTGCGGAAAAACAGAGATCGCTTTTTCATTGTTTTGTTGTTCCGGCAGTGTTATCCCGACCTCGGCTAAAATATTTAACAAATCACGAGGAGTGGGAATCTTGGCTTGGCGCTTTGCCCAGCCATACATCATAGCTTTTGCACAATTTTCCAAATTATCAACATGTCGCTGCTTTATCTTAGCCGTCTATAAAGCTCTAGTTTGCAACTTAGCTTCTAGTACAGGCATATGAGAGGCAGTAACACACTTAGAAGTCAGATCAATCATCTTTCTTAAATCATCCGGTCCAATCTCGCAGCTTTTGTCATGCACTCTCACACCACATCTTTCTTGGGCCACAGTCAACCACACTTGGATACACTCATTCATGTATCTGAAGTCCCAGGATGGATTTCCAACACTAGAGTTAACATTCATCTCAGCCAGTTGCAGCTTCTCTCTCTCGAATGCTCCATCATACGGCCACATGCCATTCGTACATTCACACATAAGAGAAGTGAACGGAAACACAAAATCCCACGCTTTCAGTCTACTGATGAGTCCAGCTGGCACATGCGGCGAAAACATTGCTTTAAATTGTGATATCTGGTCAGATGTGTATGTGTGTGTGCCTGCTCCGGCATGCTGCGTATCAATGACAGGTTGACCATCTAACTTCACATTAGTTCTTTGATCTTTTACAGAAAGATGTTTTGTCTTTGATTTAGCTTTTGCTGAGTCAGTTTGCATGATTTCAGGTTTGTCTACTGCTTTGGACAGATCATTACCCATTTTCGCTTGCGCAGTAGGACAATACACATACAGACAAACAGATTTCAAACCACAATACAGCAGCATTAAAGGTCAGTCTCCACACTTTTCTAACTGCAGCAGTGGTGATCTGAGGTGAAAGGAGGAAAAATGTACTTCTTTTTCTCTCCCAGTGTATACACATTTAAAACCAACGTTTCCCAAAGGACACAGAGCAGATCCCCGATCTTGATTCAAACGAGGGTGTATTTAAACTCCCCCGAAAATGTCTTTTCTATAGTTTAAACCTCAGGTGGGTCTCTCTGTGCCGAGTGCAGCCCGAAACTGCCCCGGAAACAAACAGCCACGTAGTGGCAATGCAGTGGGTCATAAACCCAACCTGCCCCCCTTCAGATCCACACACTGTACACTGCTCTGTAATCAATTATTGTTACAGCTCCATTTATTTTTTAAAATGTTTTTTTACACCATTGTCAGCTTTCTTGATTTCTCACTTTAAATCAATATGCCGAATTGAACATCTAACTGGGATGTCTGTATGACACATACGTTCCAAACAACGCCAGAGGTTTCAGCCAGGACATTGTCCCCAAGACACTGAAGCTCCTGACCCCCTGGTGGGTCTTAGATGTTTTTATATTCCAGGCAGATTAAATAAGCACATAGTTTTTTATGATTTCGTCAAACGCAGACATGGTAAGGCATAGTAATAAAACTTTGCACTTACCACGTCTTTGTTCTGTTGAAATCCTGTTCGTGACGCCAAATGTTGTGGAGAAATTGCTGAAGTCAAAGGTCAATGGTGAGGTCAGGAGGGAAGAAAGTGTTCAGGAGCCTCTGATGTCTTATGCTGTATTATTTATTGACGCTTGGCCAAGGAGAACTAGAGACACTCTCAAAGTACATCTGAAGTGCTTGAGTCGGTCTCGCATTCTGACGAACTTGTGATGGTGCATATACTTTAAACCCAAAGATCACACCCCAAATACTATACGCCCCAGAATTAGTAAAAGAGAATGTCTTTACTCTTGGAGGTGTTATTGTCAACACATCCTAGTCTGGAGACACAGATGTCCGCTTACGCAGATTGGAACGGCAACAACAAGCTATCTATTATGACTAGGAAGGCAGCAACAGGTCTCTTCGACCCTGGCCACCACAGTGAGATATGGTGGCACCTAGTCATAAGACAAACAGTTAATACTGTCGTGGATCACAAGGCTCACACGTGGCCTCGTGTAACCTAAAAAGAGAAAATTCCATAACAGTCTGGTCTTGTTTCTAGATAATTCACAGCCTTTATGTACTCTTAAAAGTCTGGTCTTCTTATTGGGACGTTAAATAAGTCACAGCTTTTATTTTGTTTTCTTAAAATTCTATCTCTCAATTTACGGACAAGTTACTACTGAGACTTAGGACACATTACAATTTAGTGGTGTTCAATGCAGATCAAGTTTCTGTTTACCTTTATGTTGCCGGCCCGTGTCCTTTGTCCGTTCGTACCTGGTCCTTGAGCCCAATTAATTTCAATTAATGTTTCACTCAGGTCTGATCCAACTTTTCAGTTGATCCCGGACGAGCCCCCAAATTGTTGTGGTGATTCAAACCACCCCGAATTCTGTAGACCTGATGTATAGCAGAGAGATATTGAGTTTAAAGAAGACAAAGACAAGTACTTCAGTTTCACCTGTTGCAAGAGGGAGAACACAGCTTTGACAGACTCCGCAGTCCGTTCACCATCACACCCAGCTGAGTTCTGATCTCCAACAGTTCTGGCTTGTTTTATTAAACACACAAAGCAGGCGTTACATTTCAGTAAAGTGTAGATTAATGCATGTTTTCACTCCATATATAGTAAAACAAGATATAGCTAAAGCTAAACGGAGCGTTACTGAGATTAAGTATGGTTTGCATAACTGACAGTTAGACTGCTTACTTCTCACATGTAAGTGCACATCATCCTTTCAACTGCCCCCTACCCTTCAACATTTTGCAATACACGCACATCATTATACTAAATTGTTGTTCACACAAAAGAATTAACACACACAAAAGAATTAACACACACATAAAAGATTAAAAGAATTAACACACACCACCCCATTATCTATGTATTAACTGTAACCCTCCGTCACTGCTCAATTAGTATTAAAATTAACATACGTTATGTTAATGTTAATGTTATGTATGTTATGTTATGCTAATGCTAACATGCTAATGTAATTAACATTAGCCACTAAGAATTAAATACATGACCATTGGTAACATGCTAATGCTAACATGCGCGTCAGTGATAGCAATTAGCATTAGCCACTAAAAATTAAATACATGTTCATGTTAACATGCTAAAGCTAACGTGCTAATGATAATTGCTAGCGCGTTGTCTGTCTAAAATAACAGAAAATGACAGCAGAGCAGCTAGCGCATTAACAATTAACATTAGCCATTAAGTATTAAGTACATGCTAATGTTAACATGCTAATGCTAACCAGGTAATAGTAACCTGCTAATGCTTATTGATTACTATTAGCCACTAAGAATTAAATACATGCTCATTGCTAACATGATAATGTTAACATGTTAACATTACCCCTCTGCCTCGTCCACCCCCCGCTCCGGGGGGCGACCGCTCCGCTAAGTTAAGGAGCGGTATCGAAAATTTGCGAGGTTTTTTTCATTTTCGTCAGGGCAATTCTCAGGGGGGCAGGGCTTGTCCCTGGGGGGGCTAGCATGCTAATGTTAACATGTTAATGTTAACATGTGAAGGCCAGTGGCGGCCATTTTAGCAGTTATTGGCTTTATTTGAACTTGTCTGTGTAAAATGGCAGACAGAGATAGCAGAGCAGCTAGCGCGTTAGCGCTACCTGACATGTTAACTGCTAACATTAGCGGCCAATGCTAAAATTACTGCAAATGGTAATTGCTAGCATGTCAACGCTAGCAATTAGCATTAGCCACTAATAACCAAATACATGCTACTTGCTTATATGCTAATGGTAACATGCTAATGCTAATTAGCATTTGCCATTAAAAATTAAATACATGATCCTTGCTAACATGTTAATGTTAACATGCTAATGTTAATTAACATTAGCCAATAAGAATTAAATACTTGCTAATGCCAAATTGCTAAAGGTAATTGTTAGCCGCCTGTGTTAGCAATTAACATTAACCACAAAGAATTAAATATATTATCATTGCTAACATGTTAATGTTAACATGTTAATGGTAATTAGCATTAGCCACTAAGAATTAAATACATGTTAATGTTAACATGCCAAAGTTACCATGCTTGTTCTATTGTTCTTCTGCGTGTTTCATGGCATTATTAGTGACACGTGCCTACACACACACACACACAGACACAGACACACACGCACACACAGTAACACAGACACACACACAGACACACACACAATAGCTGCTAGCAAGCAACTATTGTTCTTCTGCGTGTTTCATGGCATTATTATTAGTGACGAGTGCCTACGACACTCGTCAACTATTGTTCTTCTAGAGGAAAGCAGAAGTAACGTTTCTCTCTCTTGCTCCTACGGGCACATTTCTTTATTTATCGACACCAAAAAAGTATCAGGAAGGGCACAGGATGCTTCCAGTGATTTTGGTTCAATGATTGGAAATTCGGTTTGGCCAGAGATCCCTCCTCTTCGAGGGGTGATCTCAGCATTCTCTCTCTATGTCAGGTTTTCCAACTGGCGTTCCAACTGACAACAGGTGCAGAAGCCTAGTGGCAAGAAGAATTAAATATATGCTAATGCCAAAATGCTAATGTTAATTGTTAGCCGTCTGCGCTAGCAATTAACATGAGCCACTAAGAATTAAATACACGATCATTGTAAACATGTTAATGTTAACCTGCTAAAGTTATTAGCCACAAGGAATTAAATACATGCTAGTTGCTAGATGCTTGTTAACATGCTAATGCTAACATGTGCGTCAGTGCTAGCAATTACCATTAGCCACTAAGATAGCCATTAATGATAATTGCTAGCGCGTTGTCTGTCTAAAATGACATGCATTGCACTTTTTGTCACATTTGACATGTTTGGATTTGACGCTAAATTTTCATGTCTGCTCATACTGTGGAAGGTCACAATTCAGATCCTGTCCAAAATTTCACGTCAGCGTAAGATTGTGGCTGCTATATTGGATTTTGGCGAAAGTGAATCTAAAGTTTCAGCTGGTTCAAATTTTGGCCAATTCTCACAAAAATCAGCAGACACGATCTTCAGACCAAGCCGCACAAAACGTAGCGTGGCGAAGGTAGCGATTTTGATGTGAGATTATATCTCGGGAGTGCTTTGGCGTAACAAAACCAAATTTGATGCCATGCTTTCAGACGTTGTTCCAAGTTTAGGAAAGAAATCTAGTGGCATTCAGTCACTAGGGGGCGCTGTAACCAGCAAAAATGCATTTTTACTTTTTTTCTTTTGACGTGTTTGGATGTGAAACTGAATTTTCATGTATGCTAATAATTACTATTATTACATTACATGATCGCCTGATCTGCATGGGCCCTTTATTGCTGCTTGCAGTTATATTATTAATATATAATATTATATTAATAATGTTTCTTATTAATGCTTCTCATCTATCTTTGGTTGTAACAAAATTACATGTAATTATATCTACGAACAGTTTAAAAACATGCACCGAAACCAGAATATCATTAGTAGATATTTAGTCAGCCACTGTCAATAATTATCAATAATAGTAATCTATACACAACCATTAATCTAACCAATAACTAACAGAAGTCAACGTAAGACAAATTTCATAGTCACATAGTGTTTCTGCAGTGTTAACAGAACGTTAAAATGTCAAAACATTACACCCAACTCCCTTTGAGAAATATGACATTTGAACAATTTGTTTCATGTTGAACCTAAAGGAGAATTGTAATAATTTAAAACATGTGGCATAATCACGGCTTTCATTTCAATCTGCTTTTGATGTTTTGGGATCCTCGTAGAGAATCAGACGGACAGATCCAAGCAGCACTAGGTAAGTATGGAGAATATCTTTTCTTTTAGGAACCTTATGTAGGCACCAGGAACATCTGCAGTGACCATAATGATGAGCTGACAGATGGAGATTAAGAAAAACTATGGCTGATTATGGGTTCAGACTCTGGAGCAAAAACCCTGCATTCCAGCTCCATTTCCAGGAACACAGAAGGAGGCAGTTTCTGATACAGTACATACCTGCACAGGGACCACTATGGGGAAAAATATGGGCCAAACCATATAACAGCCCAGCTGTTTGGGTTGCACAGTAAACCAACACCACAGCTCCATCTTTCTGCCTGCAGCACTAAATATAAACATGGACAACTGAGGAGGGCAGGACCCAATGCTTCCTGGGGTTAAACTTGTGATTTATGCCAAAGAAATACCAGCAAAGCCTTTAATTGGGGGTCATAGCCAGTACTGTGATTTTTTAGAGCAACTGTTCCCAGACCAATTTTATTAACACAGAAATACAGCTGTTCTTGAGACAATGCATCTATTTCACTCCTCCATATTTTAATGACAAACCATCAGTATCATAACATGTTTACAATATCTTTTAAGATGGTTACATGAATGAGACAGCCAGAAATAGGCAGTAGACAGAGAAATAGTGGACAGCATTATGTTGCAATGTGTAAAATTGTAAGTTATTTTTCCATTTCCAAGGCATTACAGTCAACTTAAGCTGCCAAATTCTTCCTTTGTATGCTGATCCTAAATGTTAATGGTTAATGGTTAGAAAGACTTCCACAGCAGTCCACAGCCATTTTTGCATGCTTAAGTGTTAAGCTCAGATGCTGAACATGGTTCAAATTACAATCTATATATTAATGTGTAAACGTTGTTGTGAACATGTTAGTATGCTTAGTATGTTAGCATTTTTCTTAAAGTAACACTGGACAGGCGTGCCAATACAGTTTCCTTAAAAGGCCAAATCATATTGTAATGTACAGGTATCAATGTTACAAGGAGTTCCTTTAATTGACTCAGTTTCCCTGAACTGCTTACAATAAGACAGAAACTTATAAACACAATTCTTTTCACTTTCACTGGAGAGAAATAGAAATCTAAAAAACAGATTTAATAAGACCAAACCTATCTGCATGAAGATAATCTTAATTAAAAGTGCACTGACCTTTAACAACAGCCTTAACTGACTATAATAAAATATTAAAAAAGACAAAGACATGAAAAATTGTTAGAAGATAAAAGGCAATGATGGGGGAAGTGTGGGATGTATAATAATGTGTAGATGGTAAAAGTGAGGCAGATGCAGAGCAGGGAGCATTAGCCTGGTATTTCACTGATCCCTGCCAGGCTAAACTGTTTCTAGGGACCACTGATTAGCTCCTCAATTACAGCGATTAGAAGTGGTGCTTTCATTTTTTTTAAGCTGACAGTTAGATCCAGGCCATCATTTAAACTGTAGTCGTTTGAGTTCTAATAGCCAGTGTATGTACTAGCATAGAGTTAAAAAGGGCTAAAAAGGCCTACTGTGCACATGGAGAAAACAGCACATGGTTGTTATCAATTTCTTGGATCTTTTATGTAAATTAAGGTTAGATGTGAACTCTGAAGCTTTTACTTTCAGCTAGACACAACAATAAAGACAGACAGGATGGCTGAATTTGAATTAATCTGCAAGCCAGCTAAGATCTAATGTCACCACTCTGCAGAGATACATAGAACAGGAAAGTTACAAAAGACATAAAATTGTATTTTCACAACAAAACTACAAATCCCCTTCCATGTATGTCAGGTCCAGGAGTAAAGGCTCAGACATGCTCTTTGACCAAGGTTTTGTCTGAGCATGTTCTTTGGATATATATTGTGAGGCCAAAATTGAGCACAGTCTCTGATACTTATTTGTTGTGTAATAAACAAGTCCTCCACAGTACTGTGACCACATAACCCAACCATTGTGAGGGTGGTTGTGAATGTAGGCAGGGAGATACACCACCACCTATACAGCCCATGTCACATAAAAGTAACCAACGCTAAACTGAACCATTGAATTTACATTTATCTAAGTATATGATTTCTAAGGATATATTTTCGATTGAAATTGACACCAAGGTTTCTGCAACGCTGGATTATGGAAGGACAGAGAGCCAAGACTGAGATTTGATACAGCGTTGGGCACAGGGGAAGCAGCAATCAAATTAAAACTAAATCAATCTTTTCAGGGGTAAAGGCTCTGAGCTGGAGCACATGGCCAAGGAGTATAACCCTGTAACGAAGAGGACTTTGTTCCCTGGAGCTTGAGATGGAGTTGGGGGAACATTGCACCATGCACTTTAACCAAGATACATGCACTTTAAGAATTGCACAGGCACTTTTGTAAAGCAGTGGCACTTTATTGGGTTTGCACACTTTGCACATGGCATGTTTGCACATTTGATATACATATAGATTTTTGATATTCATAATGGGATTTTTTTACATTCATTGTCCGTTTAAATCTTATTGGTACTGGTAGGTTCTGTGATGGCCAAATGGTTCTACCTGCAAAAGAGGGACATGAGATGTATACATAACATGATTAATCTAATATATGTTGTGCAATTGTCTGTTAATTTATTGGGAATGGTAAAGCGTGCGTGAAATGCTACTCACCAGTCTCCTTTGTCTCCAGGGTGTTCAGGCAAAAGGCTTCCCCAGGGAACGCTCACCATATTTGTAGTTCTGGGGGCATCCAAGTGGTGACTGGTGGGGGTGTGGGGAATATAGTATTTTATTAGTGTTAGTGTAAATGCTAGAATTGGGATGAGGTTGTGTTGTAAAGCAGTGGCACTTTATTGGGTTTTCACACTTTGCACATGCAAAGGCAGTCTAATCCTATGGCAGCATAATTAAGGGATGACCTGAGCCAGCCCTAACTATAAGCTTTATCAAAAAGGAAAGTCTTAAGTCTACTCTTAAAAGTGTTGACTGTGTCTGCCTCCCGAATCCAGATTAGTAGTTTGTTCCACAGAAGAGGAGCCTGGTAGCTGAAAGCTCTGGCTCCCAATCTACTTTTGGAGACTATAGGAACCACAAGGAACCTAGCGTCCTGAGAGCACAGTGTTCTAGAGGGGTAGTATGGTACTATGAGCTCTTTTAGATATGATGGTGCCTGACCGTGAAGAGATTTGTAAGTAAGGAGGAGAATTTTAAATTCTATTCTAGATTTAATAGGTAGCCAATGCAAGGAAGCCAAAATGGGAGAGATGTGATCTCTGATCTTGGTTCCTGTCAGGATGCGTACAGCAGCATTCTGAATTAACTGCAAAGTCCTAAGAGACTTATTAGAGCAGCCTGATAACAATGAGTTACAATAGTAATACAATAGCTTGAAGTAACAAATGCGTGGACTAGTTTTTCTGCATCCGCTTGAGAGACAATGCGTCTGATTTTAGCGATGTTACGTAAGTTGAAGAATGCAGTCCTTGAAATTTGTTTTATATGGACATTAAAGGACAAATCTTGATCAAAAACAACTCCAAGATTCTTTACAGTGGAGCTGGAGGCCAGAGTGATCCCATCTAAGGTAACTAAGTCTCTAGAAAGAGAGTTTCTGAGGTGTTTGCGTCCAATTACAAGAACTTCAGTTTTGTCTGAATTTAACATCAGAAAATTATAGGTCATCCAATTTTTTATATCCTTAAGGCATGCTTGGAGTTTAGTTAACTGATTGGTTGCATCAGGCTTGATCGATAAATACAATTGGGTGTCGTCAGCATAACAATGAAAATTGATCGAGTGATTCCTAATAATGTTCCCTACAGGAAGCATATATGAACTAAATAAAAGTGGTCCTAGTACAGAACCTTGTGGGACTCCATGACAAACTTTGGTATGCATGGAGGATTCATCATTGAAGTGAACAAACTGAGATCGATCTAAAAAATACCTATAGCTTAGCTTGATGCCAATTTGATCTTCCAGTCTCTGTAAAAGAATTTGATGGTCAATGGTCAATGGTCAAATGCAGCACTAAGATCTAACAGGACAAGTACAGAGATGAGTCCTTTATCTGATACCATTAGGAGGTCATTTGTTACTTTGACTAATGCGGTCTCTGTGCTATGATGCACTCTAAATCCTGACTGAAATTCCTCAAATAGACTATTGTTATGGAGAAAGTTACACAGTTGATTAGCTACAGCTTTCTTAAGTATCTTAGACACAAAGGGAAGGTTTGATATCGGTCTGTAGTTGGCTAAAACCTCTGGGTCTAGAGTGGGCTTTTTAAGAAGAGGTTTAATTACAGCTACCTTAAAGGACTGTGGTACATATCCTGATAATAAAGACAGATTAATCGAATCCAATAACGAATGACTAACTAGAGGTAAAACATCCTTGAGCAGCCTGGTTGGGATGGGGTCTAAGAGACAGGTTGAAGACTTAGCTGCAGAAATGATTAAAGTTAGGAGTATAGGAGGTGATGGATTTTGTCTCTAATGGTTATAATCTTATCATTTAAGAAGCTCATGAAGTCATTGCTACTTAGACCTAAGGGAATAACTGAAGAGAACCCTAGGGTTGTTCTTATTCTCCTCAATTAAAGAAGAGTAATAGGCTGGTCTGGCATTATGGAGAGCCTTCCTGTATTGTTCTGAGATTATCTTGCCAGACTAGATGAGATTCTTTCAGTTTAGTGGCACGTTTAGATTTACGTGCCTCTTGTTTTAATATACGAGTCTGCTGGCTATACCATGGTGCTAGCCTTCTTTGTTTAATTGTCTTCTTTTTCAGAGGTTTGTTTGTTTGTTTGTTAGTTTACGTTTATTAGGGACCATTGACAATTAAAACATAAATGTTGCCATTTCATGCATTGTACCAGAGTTAGCCTCAGGCTAATTTACATCTGCAGTCCCTGGCAGGACATAAAACATCAAAAAACATATGAACATATACATATATACAATAGACAAGTCACTCATGACACACACAAACACACACAACATAAAAACATTCTGTCAGCACCATAAATCAGTGGTTACAGTTTTGACTGTTTTTTAGTGAACATTTCAGTTGTGACTTAAAGCTCCTGATGGAGAGACAGCTCTTTAAATTAACTGATAGTGCATTCCACTGTGTTGCGGCCTTAAAAGAAAAAGAAGACTGCCCAAAAGTTGTGCGGTGAGGAGGTATACTACAGTCGTAAACAGATGCTATTCTTGAGGATCGAATGGAACTATCAGGACGATGACATACAAACTCAAAAAGACATGCTGGGGCCAGACCATGTAGAATCCTATACACCATACACAAGCTTGAAAACTCTCTAAAGTTTTCAAAACTTAATTAATGGTGTTTCTCTAGAACATTACAGTGGTGGTAATGAAGTGTTTTTTATCAAGAATTTTTATAGCTTGTTTATATAGTGATTTTAGCGGTCTAATGGTAGATTCATTGGCCTGCCCCCAACAGGTGATGCAATATGAAATATGTGAGAAAATGAGACCGTGCATAAATGTTTTGGCTACATCCATAGGAAGCAATGATTTTATATGTCTAAAATTAGCCAGGTTATATTTAATTGTTTTTGTAAATGGTAAATGGACTGTACTTATATAGCGCCTTTCTAGTCTTCCGACCACTCAAAGCGCTCTACACTACATATCTCATTCACCCCATTCACACACATTCATACACTGATGGCATTGGCTACCATGCAAGGTGCCAACTGCTCATCAGTTTGCGGACCTAACCATTCATACACATTCACTAACCGATGGCACAGCATTCGGGAGCAATTCAGGGTTCAGTGTCTTTCCCAAGGACACTTCAACATGCAGACCGGAGGAGCCAGGGAACGAACCGCCGATCATCTGAGTAGTGGGCGACCATTTGTTAATTTCTCTGCTGCTATCGGAGCATTTTTGCCATGAACAAACAGAGGACAGTATCATCTGCATACAATTGTACATCAACTCCATTACAGTGTTGTGGCAGGTCATTAATGTATAAACTAAAAAGAAGAGGACCCAACACAGATCCTTGAGGCACGCCCATTGTGTTTTTGACATAATTTGAGTATGCGTCTTTGACTCTGACACATTGTACCCTATTTGAAAGATATGCGTAGAGCCATGTCAGTGTTTGTGTGGAAAAATTAAAACAAGAGAGCTTGGGGATGAGGACATTGTGATTAACAGTATCAAAGGCTTTACGTAAGTCTAAGAATACAGCACCAACAACTCCACCTTTGTCAAGTTGTGCTCTGATTTTTTCAGTAAAGTGTAAAACAGCTGTTTGAGTAGAGTAGTTCTTTCTGAAACCAAATTGCATATTGTTTAGACCAGGGTTGCAGGTATTCAGGTGTGTTGTTAACTGCTGTAAAACTACCTTCTCTGCAACCTTTGAAATGACTGGAAGTATACTTATTGGCCTATAGTTATTTGGTTCATGACGATCTCCAGACTTGTAAATGGGTGTTATCTCCTCTGTAAGTCGCTTTGGATAAAAGCATCTGCTAAATGCAATGTAATGTAATGTGTTATAACGGCATGCTTCCAGTTATCAGGAAAACGGCTTTGTGTTATTGAGAGATTGATTAAGTGTGTGATTGGGAGTGTTAGAGTGTTCAGATGTTGCTTTATGAGCATACTGTCCATCTGAAAAGCGTCTTTACTTTTAGAACTTTTTAAAGAACCAATAATCTGTTAAGTTTGTGTTTCATCAGTGATGTTCAAACTGAAGCCTGTGTCATTTTCAATACGTGGGCCAACTACAGGCGTAATGTCATCTTTCTTAAAAAGATTGCCTAACTAAAAAAATAGTTAAAGATGCTTGCAATGGAACCATTATCTTTGATTAACTTGCCCTGAGATTTTAGGTGTATGTCTTCTGTGTGATGTCCTTCTTGTCCTATGAGGCTATTGATATTTTTCCAAATGTCTTTACTATTTCCTTTAGCCTCATTTAGTACTTGAATATAAAAATGGGACTTTGCTAATATCACTTCATTAACCACTTTATTCCTCAAACCTTTGTAAAATAAAATGTCTGTATCTCTCTTAGATTTAATGGCTTTTTTAAAGGCTAAATCTCTTTGTTTCAATAATTGCCACAAGGTGTCGCTAAACCAGGGCAGGGTTACTCTCTTTCTCTGTTTTCTCTTGGACTGCACAGTAAACTTCTCTCTAACAGTTTTCAGTTTGGCTGAAAATAAGTCGCAGCCATGATCCAAGTCCTCTGTGGATAAAACATCCTCCCAGTCCAGACCGTTTATCTCACTTTCATAAGCAAGTTGTTTAGTTTTGGGTATGTGCGATTTCATTCTTGTGTGATGTGGTGTGTTCTTAAATCTATTTTTAGTTAATTTTTAAAATTGTGATTATTCAGTCCAGTTAGGCGATTGTAACTTTTTGTTATTCTCTCTGGTTTGTTGGAGAAAATAAGATCCAACATTGTGCTTGAGCTTTTTGTTATCCTTGTTGGCCCTTTAACCAGTTGCTGCAGGTTATATTTATCTGTTATAGTTTTCAGTTTATTCCTTTTCCCTCTGTCTTCCCAGTTTAGATTAAAATCACCCATGAGAATAATCTCTTTGTTTTGTTTAAATTGTTTTCACATATTGGTAAAGACATTATAAAAAGAATCCTTTGCTGATGGTGGTCTATATAAAGCAATTAAAGTGAATGACATTTGTTGACATAATATAACTTTTATGGCAACATGCTCTAAAGTGTCTGCTGCATCGAGCGCAATCCTACATGGACTAACACCCAGTTTATTGAAGATGGGAGTGAGTGCAGCAGACCGGGGAGCTTATCCACGATAACCGATGCAATAGAGTCTAGAGTTGTCCATAATGAGCCTGTAATACTATCAACAAGATGATCTATTTGTGAGGGGCTAAAGGAAGCAGACAAGTCCTCTGTTGCATTTAGACATGGCATTGAATTCAATACTGAAGGAATCATTTCCTTAAATTTGGCTACAGCACTATCAGATAAACATCTGCTGTAGAAGTTTCTACAGAAAGGCTTATAGTCCAGTAGTATGAACTCATGAACTCAAAGGTTATTAAAAAATGGTCAGACAGAAGAGGATTCTGTGGGAAGACTATTAGATGATCAATTTCAATGCCATATGAAAGAACAAGATCAAGAGTGTGGTTCAGACAATGAGTCGGTTTATTTACACTTTGACAAAAGCCAATTGAGTCTAATAGAGAGATAAACACAGTACTAAGACTATCATTGTGGTTGTCCACATGAATAATCACCTACAATAATTACTTTATCTGTTTTAAGGATCAAGCCTGATGCAAATTCTGCAAATTCAGATAAAAATTCGCAATAAGGACCAGGAGCTTGATATACTGTAACAAATAAAATTGGCTGCTTTTCCAGGTTGGGTGAGTGAGGCTAAGAACAAGACTTTCAAATGAATTATAATTTAGTTCAGGTTTAGGATTTGAGTCAAATATGGCTCCAACTCCACCACCTCGACCAGTACTTCGAGTAACATGAGTATTATAATGACTCGGAGGAGTGGATTCATTTAAGCTAACATATTCATCCTCCTGCAGCCAGGTTTCAGTGAGACAGAACAAATTAATATCATAATCAGATAATAATTCATTGACTTTAGCCAAATTTAAGGAAATGATTCCTTCAGTATTGAATTCAATGCCATGTCTAACTGTAACAGAGGACTTGTCTGCTTCCTTTAGCCCCTCACAAATAGATCATCTTGTTGATAGTATTACAGGCTCATTACGGACAACTCTAGACTCTATTGCACCTCTAAAAAAGAAGACAATTAAACAAAGAAGGCTAGCACCATGGTATAGCCAGCAGACTCGTAAATTAAACCAAGAGGCACGTAAATCTGAACGCAAATGGCGTGCCACTAAACTGGAAGAATCTCATCTAGTCTGGCAAGATAATCTCAGAACATACAGGAGGGCTCTCCGTAATGCCAGAGCAGCCTATTACTCTTCTTAAATTGAGGAGAATAAGAACAACCCTAGGTTTCTCTTCAGCACTGTAGCCAGGCTAACAAAGAATCACAGCTCTACTGAACCATCTATTCTCTTAGGTCTAAGTAGCAATGACTTCATGAGCTTCTTTAATGATAAGATTATAACTATTAGAGAAAAAATCCATCACATCCTGCCCTCAGGCATTGGTCTGCATTCTGATACAGCAGGTTTGGAAACAGCTGTAAAATCTGATATGTAGTTAGACTGTTTTTCTCCCATTGACCTTCATCAAATAACTTTAATAATTTCTGCAGCTAAGCCGTCAACCTGTCTCTTAGACCCCATCCCAACCAACCTGCTCAAGGATGTTTTACCTCTAGTTAGTCATTCGTTATTGGACACGATTAATTTGTCTTTATTATCAGGATATGTACCACAGGCTTTTAAGGTAGCTGTAATTAAACCTCTTCTTAAAAAGCCCACTCTAGACCCAGAGGTTTTAGCCAACTACAGACCGATATCAATCCTTCCCTTTGTGTCTAAGATACTTGAGAAAGCTGTAGCTAATCAACTGTGTAACTTTCTCCATAACAATAGTTTATTTGAGAAATTTCAGTCAGGATTTAGAGTGCATCATAGCACAGAGACCGCATTAGTCAAAGTTACAATTGACCTCCTAATGGCATCAGATAAAGGACTCATCTCTGTACTTGTCCTGTTAGATCTTAGTGCTGCATTTGACACCATTGACCATCGAATTCTTTTACAGAGACTGGAAGATCAAATTGGCATCAAAGGAGACGCCCTAAGCTGGTTTAAATCGTATTTTTTAGATCGATCTCAGTTTGTTTACTTCAATGATGAATCCTCCATGCATACCAAAGTTTGTCATGGAGTCCTACAAGGTTCTGTACTAGGACCACTTTTATTTCGTTTATATATGCTTCCTTTAGGGAACATTATTAGGAATCACTAGATCAATTTTCATTGTTATGCTGACGACACCCAATTATATTTATCGATCAAGCCTGATGCAACCAATCAGTTAACTAAACTCCAAGCATGCCTTAAGAATATAAAAAATTGGATGACCTATAATTTTCTGATGTTAAATTCAGACAAAACTGAAGTTCTTGTAATTGGACCCAAACACTTCAGAAACTCTCTTTCTAGAGACTTAGTTACCTTAGATGGGATCACCCTGGCCTCCAGCTCCACTGTAAAGAATCTAGGAGTTGTTTTTGATCAGGATTTGTCCTTTAATGTCCATATAAAACAAATTTTAAGGACTGCATTCTTCCACTTACGTAACATTGCTAAAATCAGACGCATTGTGTCTCAAGCGGATGCAGAAAAACTAGTCCACGCATTTGTTACTTCAAGGCTGGACTATTGTAACTCTTTGTTATCAGGCTGCTCTAAGAAGTCTCTTAGGACTTTGCAGTTAATTCAGAATGCTGCTGCACGCCTCCTGACAGGAACCAAGATCAGAGATCACATCTCTCCCATTTTCTCCCAAGAGTAGACTTAAGAGTTTCCTTTTTGATAAAGCTTATAGTTAGGGCTGGCTCAGGTCATCCCTTAGTTATGCTGCCCTAGGATTAGACTGCCGGGGGACACAGCGGGTCGCTTGTCCTCACAGACCCGCGGATGGACGCGGTCAGACTGCCGCGGTGTCCGGAGAGGAGGCGGCGGAGGCCGCCGCCGCTAAACGGCGGAGCGGCCCCGCCCCTCCCGGAGAGTCTGACAGCGAACCGGACTCCAACAGACAGACAGAGGAGCAGCCAGCTGAGACAGCAGCTGTGGACAGCTCGGCTGCTTCAGGAGAAGGACAAGGAGGAACTGAGACGACTGGGGAGGTGCAGACAGCAGGGGAGGAGGTCTGTGGGGGACACAGCGGCCCAAGTCAGGCTGCCGGTGTAGAGGTGAGGAGGGGGGAGTCAGGAGGGAGTCATACTGTGGGTAAAGAGGGGGAGGGGATGGACTGTGACTCAGACTCGGACTGTGCTTCTGTAACAGACTCACAGACTTTAAGTGGAGACATATACACCTTAGAGGACATCAACACCTTCCTCGATGGAACCTTTGGACAGTCGGTTAAAGTAACAGATTATTTTCCTGATCCAGATAAATTCATGAAAAGTGTCACAACCTTACAGAAGATGGTCGGAGTCGACATCTTAGATGAAAAGAAACGCTTCAGACTAAAGAAACACATGACTGCTTTAAGAAAGATGAAGACACAGAAAGGAAAGGGATCCAAACGGTTAAAAGCTCTGAGTTAAAATGATGATGATGATGATGATGATGATGATGATGAGTGTGGTGCACCTCCTACTGCTCCCCCTGTTCTTTCCTTTCTCTCTGTCTCTGTCTGCCATGAACAAGATCAGAATAGGAACCTTAAACATCAATGGAGGCAGAGACCAGCATAAGAGAGCTTTGGTGTCACAGATGGCCTCCTACAGAAAGCTGGATATCATTTTCCTGCAGGAGACCCACAGTGACACCAACAATGAGGTGGACTGGGGTCTGTGGTGGAAAGGCCAGTACACACTATCACATGGCACCAATCTGTCTGCAGGTGTAGCCACTCTCATCTCTCCAGGCCTGGACATTAAAGTCATCTCCACCTCTGAGATCCTGGCAGGCAGAGCTGTGGCTGTCAAGGCTGAAACACAGGGGTTTGTTTTTCTGCATGATTAACATCTATGCTCCAAACCGGGGCCCAGACAGACTGGACCTGTTTCAGAAGATCTCTGTGTTCATCAAGCAGTGCGGTCAGGACGAGGTGGTGGTGATGGGGGGTGACTGGAACTGTACCTCAGACTTCACTCTGGACAGGACGGGACAGGAGCCCCACCTACAGTCTGCAGCAGCCTTGGCACAGCTGGAAGCGGAGGCGGGCGTGGTGGATGTATGGAGGCTCAAACATCCGAATGAAAGACAGTACACATGGGTGAAGGTGGTGGATGGGGGGGTGAGTGCAGCCAGATTAGACAGAATCTACATGTCACATTCAAACAGCAACAGATTACTGAGCAGTCACATTTCTCCGGTAGGGTTCACTGATCACCATTTAGTTACGTTAGATTTTCACATTGCACAAACATCCAAAGGCAGCTCACACTGGCACTTTAATGTGAAGCTGCTGCAGGACACAGAATTTTGTAGGAAATTTGAGGCATTCTGGGAAATTTGGAGGGGGAGGAAGGGTGAGTTTGAGTCTATGGCTTTGTCCGAAATCACTCACTCATTCCCTACTCCCTACTCCCTACATAGGGAACTAAATGTAGTGGACTATATAGTGAGCTTAACAGAAGAAATGTTCGGACACTTCTCTTGGCACCGGTAATTACGTCATTGCTGTCGCATAATTAAAACGTACCACATTAATGTCGTCTCACGTAATACTTGTCCATTTACTACTGCATTGTTATTAAATTACAGTCTTTTGATTACTGTCCTGTACGTTTTATTTTTGTGTTTTGTTTTCTATATTTGCATATTTTTATATTTTGGCTCTTTAGTAACAGAAAGTTACAGTGTAATCTACTGCAATGTTTAATTATATGCTGTTCGTTTTACACTTTTTTTTAAATGAACGTAGAAAGCAATTTTGCCTAGTTTTGAAATGTGTAATAAAATAAACAATATAAAATAAAATAAAATAGTTTGTGTTTTATCATGGTCAGGAGGAGAACTAGAATAGTGAGAGAGAGAGAAAGGAGAAGATGCGCTGCTCTTCTAAGACTAGCAAGACGTCGTCAAATTAGCGCCTTTTTAATTAGAGTAGATATCATTTTCTTTAATTAATTTAATAAACCATCCTCCGTCAAACTACACCCCCTGCTGACTCCCGTCCATCTGCCATATTTATGTTCCTTTCCGCGCCCAGAGAACTTCTGGCAATGCATGATGGGATATCTTGCTTCGGTTAGGGACCATCGGATGTTCACTACATTTCGCGGTGAATTGTGGGATACATTCAGTGCACTATATAGTGGACACTAAACATTCGGCCACTACTACAAAATGGCGTGGTCACTATATAGTGCACTACATAGTGGTTAGGGAGTGATTTCGGACACAGCCTTTGTGTCAGTGGTGGGAGGTAGGTAAGGCACACATCAAGGGTTTTCTGTCAGCAGTACACTAGTCACTCCACATCACGCATCAGAAGAACCATACAACACTTAGAGCAGGACATCAGGGACATGGAAGACAGGCTTCACACACACCACAGCACAGACACACACACACTGCACCAAAAGAAACAGGAACTGAGCACTTTTTTACAGGAGAGGGTTAAAGGGGCTTTGGTTCGAGCACGTTTCACCAGCATCCGGAAGATGGACGCTCCGACCTCCTTCTTCTTTAACCTAGAAAAATCAGTGTCAAGGAAAAAACAGATGGTCTGTCTCCGCCTTCCTGATGGGTCAATAACTACAGACCAGGGTGAGATGAGGAGGCATGCGGTGGATTTTTACAGCACCCTCTTCAGAGCGGAGGACGTTCACAGAGGGTTCCAGGACGAGCTGCTGCAGGGACTTCCTCAGCTCAGCCACGAGGACAGGGTTTCCCTCGATGCCTGCATCTCACTGGAGGAGCTGACTGCTGCAGTGGGACAGATGGCCTCTGGTCGGGCCCCGGGGCTGGATGGACTGCCTGCAGACTTTTATAAACACTTTTGGAGGGTTTTGGGTGCTGACCTGTGGAGGGTGTTTCAGGAGTGTGTAGGGACAGGATTGCTGCCGGTCTCCTGCCGGAGTGCTGTTCTGTCGCTAATCCCCAAAAAAGGAGACTTGGCTCTTTTAAAGAACTGGAGACCTGTGGCATTACTATGCACAGACTATAAACTTTTATCAAAGGTGCTGGCCAACAGACTCAAACAAGTTCTAGACTCAGTCATCCACAGGGACCAGTCCTACTGTGTCCCGGACAGGTCCATTATGGACAACCTGTTTTTAATGAGAGAATTGTTTGATGTATGTAAACTGTACAGTTTTGACATTGGGGTGCTTTCACTGGACCAGGAGAAAGCTTTTGACAGGGTGGATCATGGTTTTCTTTTTTCTACTTTAAGGGCTTTTGGTTTTGGTGGTGGGTTTTTGTCACTGCTGGATTTGTTGTACACAGATGCGTGTTGTTTGGTGAAGGTGGGTGGAGGGTTGAGCTGTCCAGTCAAAGTTAGGAGGGGTATCAGGCAGGGCTGTCCCATTTCTGGACAGCTCTACAGTTTAGCCATCGAACCTCTACTTTGTAGACTTAGGTCTAAGCTGACAGGGCTGCGTTTACCTGGTCTGCCCCAGCGACCCCCGTTAGTGTTATCAGCTTATGCTGATGACATCAACGTGCTAATCAGAGACCAGCGAGATGTAGACAACCTGATAGAAAGCCTTACACTGTACCAGGAAGCTTCCTCTGCTAAAGTAAACTGGGACAAGAGCGAAGCTTTACTAATCGGGCAGTGGACAGACAGACACCTCAGCTACCAGGGGACCTGGCCTTTGGTAGGCAGGGACTCAGGGTACTCTGTGTTTTTTTAGGGACTGAGGAATATGAGAGGAAGAACTGGGAGGGCGTTTTGGAGAAGGTGTGTGCCAGACTAACCAAATGGAAATGGCTGCTCCCTCAGCTCTCCTACAGGGGCCGGGTCCTCATTGCTAATAACTTGGTCGCCTCGGCTCTTTGGCACAGACTGACAGTCCTAACGCCGCCAACAGACCTGATCAACAACATCCAAAAAGAGATGGTGGACTTCTTCTGGTCCGGGCAGCACTGGACACGAGCTTCTGTCCTGTATCTGCCGGTGCAGGAGGGTGGACAGGGACTGGTGGACATAAAGGCTCGGATCACATCTTTCCGACTGCAGAAGGCTCGGATCACATCTTTCCGACTGCAGACCGCACAGAGGCTGTTGTACAGCCTTGGTCTGCCATGGACAGACACAGCATGTCTCGTACTCAGGAAAGCTGGACGACTCGGATACGACAAACAGCTGTTCTTAGTCCAGCCTCAATCGGTGGATATAACAGGACTCTCATCTTTCTACCGCTCAGTGCTACAGGCCTGGCAGATTCTAACATCCAAGCGAAAGACTGGGACCACACCAGGGATGTGGGTCTTTGAAGAGCCACTCCTTGGAAACAGCATCATCTCCTCCCAGGTCCTGTCATCTGCCAGCCTGAGAGTCAGACTGAGAGAGGCTGGAATAGTAAAACTGGGTCATCTCCTGAAGACGTCAGTCCCTCATCTCGCAGGAAAACTCTGCATCCGGTCCACCAGAGTGCTGCTCAGGCTGGTGGAAGAGGTCTGTGCTGCCCTGCCAGGGGGCATCAGAGCGTTCGCTGAAAACCACACTCTATCTGACCAATGGGATGATGAGTGTGAATACATCTTTCCCTCCTTGGCTGTGCTTCCAGCTGTGGGTCAGTGGCAGCCAGAGGAGGACGACCTGCTGAGTCTGAAGACCTCAGAGTTTACAGACTTTGAGGCTCTGGGGAAGAAAGACCTCTACTTCCTCAGCGTTAAGGTACTAAACTTACGCTCCCTGGCAGGTGTGAAGGTGTCCAGGTGGACTGAGGTCTTTGGCGTGCGATCCTCCCCAAAGGGCTGTTGGCGGTCCCTGTACAAACCTCCTGTCAACAAACGGACAGGAGACCTCCAGTGGAGGATTGTACATGGGGCCATAGCTACAAACAGGTATCTGGTGCACCTTGATCCAAACACAGGGGACGGTTGTCCTTTCTGCTCCCAGTCGGAGACAGTCTTCCATCTCTTTGTCCAGTGTCCTAGATTAGAGGCTTTGTTCAGGCACCTACACATGTGGTTTCAGGGCTTAGGTGAGGTGTTTTCTTTTAGTCTTTTTATTTTTGGGCCACGTTATTCTCAAAAAAAGAAATCTGTCCACCAGTTAATAAACTTTATCTCAGGGACAGCCAAGCTCGCGATCTGGAAGACCAGAAAGAACAGGGTCAGAGGTCAGGGGACAGAGGACGTGGTGTCCATGGTGACTGGGCTGCTGGCAGCTCAGATCAGGGTTGAGTTCAGTTTTTATGAACTCACCGGACAAACACAAGAATTTGTGAAGATGTGGGGTGTCAAGGAGGCTCTGGTTTCAGTTAGAGGGAACTCTCTGCTGCTTCATTTTTAAAATGTAAAGAATAAAGGTTGTTTTAAAAATAAAAAAAAATCTCTCTCTCTCTCTCTCTCTCTCTCTCTCTCTCTCTCTCTCTCTCTCTCTCTCTCTCTCTCTCTCTCTCTCTCACTCTCTCTCTCTCTCTCTCTCTCTATCTCTCTCTCCCTCTCTCCATCTGGGGACATGTCTTATTAATGCATGTTACTAACCAAACTTCCCCGGAGTTTCTGTGCTCTGTCGTCCAGCAGGTTCTCGATGATCGTGGCTGCTGCTGTGATCCTGCACGACGTCCACTACATATATTATTACTGTCATTATTGCTACCATATCTGCTATCTGTGGTCACTTTATCACTCATTGTGATTCATTGTCATTCTGTCAGTCATTGTAATTGTACAATATGTTTGTGTTGATTTGTCCTGTACACGTGACATCCATTGCACGTCTGTTCGTCCTGGGAGAGGGATCCCTCCTCTGTGGCTCTTCCTGAGGTTTCTTCCACCTTTTTCCTTAAAGGTTTTTTGTGGGCAAGTTTTTCCTTACTCGAACCGAGGGTCTAAGGACAGAGGGTGTCACTCCCTGTACAGATTGTAAAGCCCTCCGAGGCAAATGTACTTTGTGACTTTGGGCTATACAAATAAAATTGATTTGATTTGAATTGATTTGGAACAAACTACCATACTACCATTCTGAGTTCGGGTGGCAGACAGTCAACAGTTTTAAGAGTAGACCTGTGTGACCCCTTCCCGCATTCCCGTACATACTGTAATTGTACAGTATGTTTGTGTTGATTTGTTCTGTACACGTGACATCTATTGCACGTCTGTCCGTCCTGGGAGAGGGATCCAGACTGCTTAGGGGCGGTTGGGAAATTTTTACAGTGAGCCTCAGCGGGCAAAGCGTGGAGAGAGTAACAAACTTTCGCTTCCTGGGAGTCAGCATTGAGGACAACCTGACCTGGAGCGCAAACACCTCTGAGCTGACAGTCCCAACACAGACTGTACTTTCTCAGGATACTCAGAAAGAGCAACATCTCACAAAGGCTGCTTATCTGTTTCTACAGAGCCACCATAGAAAGTATAATGACATACTGCATATGTATATGGTACGGTAGCAGCACAGCAGCTCAGAGGAAGGCGCTCCAGGGGGTCATCAAGACCGCCCAAAACATTGTTGGCTGCCCCCTCCCCACGCTGGAAGATCTTCACCGCTTGCGGTGTGTCAAAAAAGCCAAAAATATAATAAAAGACACCTCACACCCTGGCCACCCCCTGTTTGAACTGTTGCCATCAGGGAAGCGGTACAGATCAATCAGGACACGGACAAATAGATTCATGCACAGTTTCTACCCCACTGCAATCACCTGTTTAAACTCTGCTCAAACTAAGGCACGCTGACAATCACTCACACCATAATCTGTTCTACATGTTGATGTTGTTGTTGTTGTTTATGTAATTTATTGCACTTTGTTATTTTTGCACTTGGTGAAATCTCTGCATTGACTGGTTGGCACTTTTAATTTCATTGTACAAGTGACAATGACAATAAAGATATTCTGATTCTGAACCTCATAAATTTCAACAGAGCACTGCGCACCAGACAGGAAACCCGGCCTTGAATCAACGTAATAAACTTCCGCCCAATTTCAAAATAAAACACAGTACGCAGTTCATGTAGCTTTTTACAACTTCACATCAACATTACGTCATAACCGGTGGCACCAGGTGATCAAAGATCGATCAAAGGGTCTCAACATGGACGATGAGAGACTAATTGTTGAAGTGGAACAACACACAATCATTTATGACACAACAGATGCTTTTTATAATCTCCTCCACATCGGAGAAGCAAAGTCAGCTGTTTGTTGTTGTTTTCTTTATACACTGTTTGTCGCGGGGTCTTGCTTGGATTCTTGCATGATCTCGCGTAAAAACGTCCGGCTCGCTCCGCTGCCGTTCCGCGGCTAAAAAGCGTCCGGTGTGAGTTGACACCGGGCAAAGTATAGCGGCACTACCGCGGCATTACCGTTCCACTGCCGTTCCGCCTCCTGTGTGATTCCCGTGTCACTGACTTGCTGGCAGTCCCAAAGATCTTGTTTCTGCTCCAATAGCGAGGAAGGGATATAAGTAAGGATTACATGAGAACAGCCTACACAGAAGTCCTTTACCAGCTGACAGTAGTATCAGGGACGGACTGGGACAAAAAATCGGCCCTGGCATTTTGGACCAGACTGGCCCACAACATTTGATAACACACTTTTTCAGTTTTTTCAGTGCAACTGTGCAAGTCTTTAAAACAACCTAGCTCAACAGGACATAAATAATCAAATCATATTAAATCAATTTTATTTGTATAGCCCAAAGTCACAAAGTCCATTTTCCATTGAGGCTTTACAATCTGTACAGGGAGTGACACCCTCTGTCCTTAGACCCTCGGTTCGAGTGAGGAAAAACTTGCCCACAAAAAACTAAAACAGGAAAAAATGTGGAAGAAACCTCAGGAAGAGCCACAGAGGAGGGATCCCACTCCCAGGACAGACAGACGTGCAATGGATGTCACGTGTACAGGACAATCAACACAAACATATTGTACAATTACAATGACTGACTGAAATACAGCCTGTTTATAATATATTTATATAAACAAACACACAGCTGCATTGACATAACACTAGCAATGAACAAAATTATGTCATTTTAAAAAGTGCTATTTTCTTTCTTTGTAGGCTAACTTGCATTGTATTTAGCCACCTAGCTACATAAAACAGCCCATTTTTTTTCCCAGGCCTAAATAAGAGCTTACCCGAGGACTACTAGATGAACAAAGAAAATGAGAGTGCTGACTCTTCAGTTTTCACTCACATTTTTGGTGAGTGGTGGTGGCTTTAAATATGCCTAGGCTAGAAATACTGGAATGTACAGATACCTGCAGCTGCATTCACATAACATTGACAAAATGATATTTATATTAAAAGTGAGATTTTCTATCAGTTATGTAGCCTACATTGTCCCTACCACCTAGGCTACATAAAAAACTGCTATATCTGCAGGACAAAAAAGCAACTTAGCCAATAGGCCAGACTAGTACTCACCCCACAGACAATAATAGTCTAATCAGAAATTAGACTTATTGTTATTGTTGGTGAATGGTGAACACGTGTTCTCACATTAAAGACTATTTTTTATTTAGAAAAAAAGACATAAAAAGTAGGCTACTGAGCTAGGCCTATTTTCTCTTCCAGCCAGTGTAGCCTACAATGTATTGTAGCGACCCTGCAGTAATGTGCTGTGTGTTACAATGTGAGTTCTGTGGTTTCCCATGGTCCATAAATGCACCTGTATGAGAGCAAGGGGGCGGGGGAGCAGGTGAGGGAGAGCGCGTGTATGTGAGCGTGTGTGGAGAGAGACGGCACGAGTGAGGCTGCAGAGTGGGACCTGTTATGTGTTCTTGGCGTGGTTATGGCCTACAATAACCAAGTGCTGTAACAAGACTGTTGGCAATAAAAGCCAGTTTGCTAAATAACGCCTCGTTATTCCTGACGCGTCCGGCCGGACGCCACAGTATGTTTTATCATACCCATTAAGGGGTTGGGTGGCTTTATCCTACTCGTTGCATTTCATACATGTTCTGACAGTAGTCCAGCTTACCGCAGGTTCAACAACATGTTGAGTGCCACTGCCACCGGCACCACTGTCATCAGCGATGGGAGCTGATGAAGTCCCTGCTGTGGCAAACATATCAGTGATTTTAACACACTTCGCAGCGTCTGCCCGAGGAGCAAGTTTCTTTTAATCACGGAGTTTTTCTGCGCCACCTTTGCGTTTTCTCTCCATCTTTATCTGATAGCGTTTCACCCATCAATAAACTGCACACCGGCGCATCAAGCCAAAAGGGGGGAGGTGTTTCATGATGTGATTGGGCCGGTCCCCTGTCAGTCAGCGTGTAAGGGCCGGTGGTAAGAAAACAAAGTCTTGCACAGCCTTTTTTTTTTTGTGCCTGTAGGCGGGACCAAAGCGTACAGAGTGGTTGTTTAACAGTGTGTTTGGGCTGCGTGATCTACTCGTTGTGGGCCGGTCAGACCAATATTAAATAAAATAATAATAAAAAAAAAAAAAAAATCAGGATTTATCGGCCCAAATAGCACGTCGGCCCACCGGGCAAATGCCCGGTATGCCAGATTGCCAATCCGTCCCTGAGTAGTATTGATCCAACACTGCAGCTGATCTGACACATTAATACATTGCTGGAATAGTAGATTTATTAATTACTAGAATGACAAATGATTTAACCTCAAGATTATGGTGATGTCTTAAAGGGGTTTTATTGTCATTTCAATCATGTGCACAGTACATGTTGAGACCTAGATGTAAATAGCCTATTATTATTTGATTTACATTTTGATAGGTCAGAGTTCATGTGATGTCACCGGCCAACGCCGAGGGGGATTGTGTTTTTTTTGGCTGTGTTTTGTTTTACATGTGCACCGCAACCGGCCGTGAGCCTGTGCATGCCTGCTGTAAAAAACGAACGTAAAACCGGGACAAATAAAGTTGCCAAACTGTGAGATGGAGTCATGTCTACTCGAGAGTGCAACATAAACTTGGTGTTTCCGCCTGGTCCGAGTGTTTTTTTCGGCACAAAGCAAGACGACGAGCGACTAACATGGACATTGTAAGAGCTAACGCTAGCTGCTAACCAAGCCTGGAGACATCTGGGTTAATATGATGAAAGTAAATGTTTTCTATCATGTAAACTCTGAACTGGACACTGAAAGCACCGGACTTGAATGGTGTGTGCAACACTTAGTCTTACAGTGGATAAACGTGTAAAAGACTTAGCTCACAAGTTGAGAAGGTTTATTCTTCAGTATATAGAAGGAGAAGATATTATCACAAGGGAGAATGTAGGAATGTCTGTTTTGCTGGCACTAAATGACAAGATTGACGAATTAAAAGAGAAATACGAAGATAGCAATGAATTCCTGCCCCAAAAGTCAGCCCAAGAGCACCACCATGGACAAAAATGGAACATCATCCAATTAAAGCTGCAAGCAGCGATGGGCGGGCCCTTGCACATGCGTGCATGTTGAAATGTGCATGTGCATAGAGCGGCACGCCCACACCATTTCCCCAAAAGTCTTTCGACAGATTCCAATATGGCAACCACAATTTTAAGCAGATGTGAAAATTTTGGACAGGACCTGAATTGTGACCTTCCACAGTATAGGCAGATATGAATATGTAATGTCAAATCCAAACACCTCAAGACAAAGAAGCAAAAATGCAATTTTGTTAATTGCAGTGCCTCCTAGTGGACAAATGACACCAAATGTTATTGCCACACTTTGGGGCGGGTCTCGATGCACGTGACCGAATTTGGTCTTGGGAGGGCAAAGAATTGCCGAGATATGAGCAAAAGTCCTGTTATGCGGCGTTGCCGCCAACAGCGATTGGCTGACATCAACTGGCATCAACTATCAATGGGGCAACCCACAGTATCTGTGGGTATCACAATTTCATTTGAAATACAAACACTTCGGGAGATATGAGCAAAAACAATGTTTAGCTAATTATAGCGCCCCCTACAGATGAAGTGACACCATATGTGTTTCCTGGACTGGGGACAGCGCCTCGATGCATGACATTAAATTTGGTTCAGTTTCGCCAAAGCGTTCCTGAGTTTAGCTAATTAAAGCGCCCCCTAGAGACGAAATGACACCATGTGTGTTTCCTGGACTGGGGACAGCGCCTCAAAGCATGACATCAAATTTGTTTCCGGTTCGGCAAAGCGTTCCTGAGATATGAGCCAACAATGTTTTTCTAATTATAGCGCCCCCTAGAGACGAAATGACACCAACGTTTATTGGCACACTTTGGGGCGGGTCTAGATGCACAGGACCGAATTTGGTCTTCGGAGGTCAAAGCGTTGCCGAGATATAAGCAAGAACAATGTTTAGCTAATTATAGCGCCCCCTAGAGACGAAATGACACCATATGTGTTTCCTGGACTGGGGGCAGCGCCTCGAAGCATGACATCAAATTTGGTTCCATTTCGCCAAAGCGTTCCTGAGATATGAGTTCAAAAAGAATTCCAGGGGGCGCTATAGAGTGCTTTTGCCCCGCCCCCTCATTAATTATGCAGCCGAATTGTGCATTATATTGCTCTTAACAATCCCAAGAAGTTTCAGACAGCTCTGACAAAGTATATGATAGCTGCACTGTTTTGGCCGAAAATCAGCCAAAAAGTCAATGGAGTCTTGTTTTTTTGTGAAAAATCGACAGCGTCCACTTTGACGCACCGTCACGGCCACGCCCTCTGATAAAAAGTTGTGATTTTGATAACCTTTCATTGTCGAGGCCTTGAGAACACACATGCCAAGTTTCAAGCACATCGGATGAAATCCCTAGGAGGAGTTCGTTCAAATGCGACCCCTGGAAATGAGGCAAAAAGACGGAAAGTCCAAATTTGACAAAAATTGGACGCCGTACGGTTCACTGTAGCCCAGGGCACCAAGAGACTTTTTTGTGCGTCTGGGCATGTTATATACTCCCACCAAGTTTCGTGCACGTGGGCGAAACCGTGGCGAGGGGCACCTCCAAAAACCTACACGTAGGTGGCACTGTGGGGGCATATGCGTACGTCCATGTGTGAGACCCCCAAAATACGTAATTTTACACCTGACATTGGGGGGGTAGGCAAATTTTCGTGAGTTTTCGGGGGGATATGGGCTGTCGAAAATGCGATTTACTATTAGGAAGAAAAAGAAAAAGAAAAACGAAAAAAAATAATAAACATTAGAAATTCAATAGGGCCTCGCACCGCGTGCTCGGGCCCTAATAATACAGAAGGACAAAGAGAAAGGTTAAACCCTGAATGCAACAGCTGCTGTAGCTAGACAAAATGTGTCTTTTGTCCATCCGCTGTACAGGAGAGAGTTAAAAATAACTGGACAAATTGGAGAACCAAATCAAAAGAACAAATTAACTTGTTTAAGTTTGGAGAGACTGAAGAGTTATTTAAAAAATAGAATATATTTGACACTGCAAGCCCTCAGGCAAATTCTGCGGACTTATTACATTGAAAAAGATGCTACAGAGCTGTATCACTCCCTTACACGTGCAGTTCAGGAGCCTAAAGAGACGCCCGTACAGTTTTTGATGCGAGCCATGGACCTGAGACAACAAATTGTCAAAAATCAGTTCCTCCAAACAGTAAAGACTGGTCTTCATGATGAAACTATTCGTACAGACATAAAGCCATACTTACAAAATCCCAGAGTTACAGATGAAGTCCTTCTGGAGAAAATGACAGCAGCATACAGTCTGGAAATGGAAAGAAAGAACAAGCTGTCGACCACATCAAAAGCAAAAATAATCAGAGGGTGTAAATAATCATTGGTGAGTAAAATGTACAACCTGAACATCTGCCAGCACCAAACAAGAGTAAAAGTGGTGAAACAAACAAACGTGATACACTCATGGAAAAGGTTGATCAAGGTAACAAAGCCATATGTGAAGCTATTCAGAACCTCACCACACGCATCACAAGCCTTCAACAAGCCCCGCAGCCTCCCATTCAACAAAGGAGAGGCAGTGAAGAGTCAAGTCCAATACAGAGCACAGCCTAGGACTGTTAATAGCAGACAATGTCGGAAATGTCAACAGTCCAACCCTGATGGAAAGTCTGATCACTGTTACAAGTGTGGCAGCGCAGAACACTGGGCAGAAGGATGCCGAGTGAGAAATGTCACAGCCAGCACAAGCAAAATTGAAGTCCTACATTGTCTTGCTGAAAACACAGAAAAAGCAGAACTTTTCAGTCTAAGAGCACCTCTCACTGGTAAACAGCTGCAGACAGCGAAGCTGGTTGGAAAGAAATGTCTAGTTCGAGCATCGTTAGGAGGAGTTGACACCACGGCACTGTGGGACATTGGTTCTGAGGTATCTGCCATGGATGCATAATCTTATATTAATGTTGAGGCTGTTGTAGACATGTGTTTTATTTTGAGATACCTATGCAGACCACTCCTGAGCCAGGGGCTATTCAACGGGGGTTTACTTCACAATACATGTTTAGTCACAAGCTGGTATATTGTCCACTCCCAAGCCAGAGGCTATTTAACCGAGAGGTCAGACAGGTCGGAGCCCAACCAGATGTCCAGGAGAAGAAGAGACTTCTTTAGATATCTTGATAAGGAGTCAGGTCAGAGGTTAAGCCTGTAGGGGGTTCTTCCTGGGAAAGGAGTGACTATTGTCTTTCAGCTTCTTTTCTTTAAAGTAACTTCATTGACTTTTTTGCCTTGAGCTGTTGTTAATTACATGTCAGGGGGAGGCACAAACTGTCTATATAAGAGCTTGTCCGGCATGAGGTCGGGAGGGTTTTTTCATTTTTCGGCCAGAAGCCCTCCAAGTACTTCGTACTTGCTTCGACACTGTGCTTGTTGTAATAAACTTGTTATACGACTAAGACGGTGTCTGCGGATTTTCTCTTTAAACATCTTCATCTGCATCACCACCGGAGGAGCACAAGGAACAAGAAGAATACACCACAGTTCACAGGTATCAATGGTGGGAAACAACTGGAAAACAGAGTACCTTCCAGATGTTGACGTGAGACCAGTGACTGAGCTGCTTGAAGACGGCTCATTAGAGCTTTCACAGTCGCACCAAACTTCAGTGTTGTTGCCATCTACCCATTGCAGACAAAGTCGGCTGAGGAACAGATATCAAAAGCTTGCACAGCAGTTGAGTGGAGAATCACGAGGTGAATCCTGGGATCCGTCTGTGGACCTGAGCCATCTGTTAGAAGACCAGCAACAGCAGGTAAAACAAATGCTCAGAAGAATGTGGTGTTTTTGCAAAGGATGACTGGGATACAGGGTGCATTAAAGATTTTGAGATGGAGATACAGAAAACCAGCCTGTCCTACAATGCAATCCCTAAACATCTCTACCAGGAAGTAAAAACACACATACAGGACTTACTCCACCGAGGCTGGATCCAGAAGTCCTGCTCCTCATACTCCTCAGCTGTAGGATGCGTCAGGAAGGATGGGAGTCTGCGGCTGTGTATAGACTACAGGCTACTGAATGGGAAAACACTGCCATCCCATTCCGAGGATTCAACAGCTTCTGGACAACCTGGGAAGCAACTCCTGGTTCACGGTGCCTACCACCAGGGTTTCATGAGTGAGAAAAGCAAACCCTGCACTGCGTTCATAACACCATGGGGACTTTATGAATGGGTCAGGATCCCATTCGGGCTGACCAACGCCCCTGCCTGCTTTCAACGTTACATGGAGGGATGCCTGAGAGACCTCAGGGATGAGGTATGTGTCCCATATTTGGATGATGTATTGGTTTTTAGCTCCAGCTTCAGTCAGCACATTGAAAATGTGAGACAGGTGCTCAGACGACAGCAAGAGTGTGGCATAAAACTGAGACCAAAAAAATGTGACTTTTTCAAAAGTGAGGTCTGTTATGTAGGTCGAGTTATCTCTGCAGAGGGTTACATGATGAACCCTAAAGAAGCAGAGGCAGTTCAAGCACTGAAGCACAAAACACCAACTACTGTGCGAGAGGTGAGAAAACTAATGCGATTCCTTAGTTATTACCAATCATACATACCAGACTTTTTGAGAACCGCCAAGCCCCTTTATGAACTGTTAGCAAAGCCCAAGTCTGAGGTGAAGCAAAGTAAACAAAAAACAACCAAGGAGCTGGGCTGCAAATCTGCTCAGTTGCCACCGTCCCATCCAGTTCAGTGGACAGCACTTCACAAAGAGATACTGAACAGAATTGTGGATCAGCTAACAAATCCACCAGTCATGGCATACCCTGATCTAGAGAAACCCTTTGTGCTTCATGTGGATGCCTCTGAAGATGGTCTAGGTGCAGTTTTGTACCAACGTCAAGAGGGTGTTCTCAGAGTGATAGCCTATGGATCAATGACCTTAACAGCAGCAGAGAGGAATTACAAGTTGCATTCTGGCAAATTAGAATTTTTGGCGCTGAAATTGGCCATAACAGAGCGGTTTCTGGACTATCTTTTCCATGCACCTCACTTTACAGTTTACAGTGACAATAATCCCCTGACCTATGCCACAAAGTCAGCAAAACTGAATGCAGTTGGACACTGCTGGGTGACAGAGTTAGCGGATTATAGGTTTACATGGAAATACAGGCCTAGAACAGCAAATAGGGATGCAGACTTCCTGTCACGCAGACCAAAATCCATTGAGGATGTTGTCCAGGAATGCACAGAGGAATGCAAACAGGAAACCATCAAATGCATCAGTAAAGCCCTGGACATGGACAAGACAGGAGAAGTTAATTGAGTGTGCATGCCCTTATTATTGGTGTGGGTGCCCAAAGGGCTCCCACACTATTGTTATCCTGTTTATTATTAATAAACATGCCTGAAAGCGCACACTATATGTTATCCACCGCGCTTATTGAGTGTGCCTGAAAGCACAAACTATATGTTATCCACCGCGCTTATTGAGTGTGCCTGAAAGCGCACACTATATGTTATCCACCGCGCTTATTATTTAGTGTGCCTTAAAGCGCACACTATATGTTATTCACCGCGCTTATTATTATTCTTCTTACGCCCTTTTTTTGTCTCGCTACTCCTCCCAGAGTTTTTGACGCACATACACAAAACGGGTATCAAAACGACCGGCTCGGCCGGGAATCGATTGCTACGTCTTTTCTAAGAGATTTGCGTGTTTTTCGCGAATTTATTCGAATAAATGGGGAGGCCCGAAAAAAGAAAAAATTTCACAGACATTTTAAACAATGAACTGCTCTGGCTTACTTTCACCGAGAGACTTCATTTAAACTTTAAAACGGAGGTATGCTTGCCTTCTCTTCAGGGATTCACTACACTCATCGACAGCTTTTACCGTTTTTAAACTGTCAAGGCTCAAAGTTCAGCAGGTTTTAGTCAAATTTCTGGGTTTATAATGGGTGTGTATGTGGTTTCCTAGAGTGATGACATCATCAGCTAGAGTGAGGAGCAGGGAGAAAAATCACTAAAAAAATAAAACGTATTTCACTACCGTGCCCTCAAATGCCCCACTACAGACACGATGTATACATATAAACGTAGGAAAATTCGAGGTATTAGCACTGATACCACTGTTGTAGCTGTCGCTTGTATAGTTTTGGGTCCCTACACGTTGATTGATTGACTACCATCCACAGCCTCATTCACTCCCATGGTTTTTGAAGCAGAGAATTTACCGGAAGGACCAGGGCGCACCTGTGCTTGCTCTGACTCTCGAGGCCAAAGTGTATACAATTTTCGCCTGAAACTTGGCACAGACATTATACACACGATGAGCATTCTTCTGGTCATTTCAGATTTTGGTTTGATGCATACCATATAGGGTTTTTTTGGCCCTCTTTGAGGGGGATCATTCAGACATATACTGTGCATTTCAGTGAGACAGACAGGCTGCATTGAGCACCTGTGTCTAATTAATGAGACCTGCAGCTCACCCAGGTTGCTTGGCAACCTCACCCTGCTTGAGGGGGGGGGGGGGCAGCAGACAAGCCGAGTGGCAGCCATTTTTGTAGTTCTTGGCACTTCATTTGAACTTGTCTGTGTAAAATGTGCACACACACACACACACACACACACACACACACACAGTAACACACACACACAGATATTGTACTATTATTTTACTCAATTCTACTATTAATATTCTACAAATTATTCAACTTTTTCTACAAATATTTTACCATTTCAAATCCATTAAACAAACTTCAAATCTTTATACAGACCTACAATTTAAATGACTTCTACTTTACTACAGACTTAATTCAAACTACACATTTTAACAGGATCTTGTACTATTACACTTTTAATCTTATTTTTTTAGATTCAATTCATTTAGAACATTTCTACAGACACAAGCATGCACACACACACACACAGACACACGCACACACACACACAGACACTGAACAGACGTTCAGTAAACAGATCGACATCATTGTGTTCAAACAATAAAAATCTGCTGATCTACGATCAATACAGGCTGAGCTGCACACCTTGACAGGTGAGCTCACCCTGGTTGCTTGGCAACCTCAAGCATTCCTTTGACTAACTTTATTGAAGTCTGTGTATGATATCAGACTATCAAGACTACATTTTTAATGTCGGCCATTTTATCCTTGTCTCTCACAAACACAAACACATAGATAGAGAGACAGACACACCACACACAGGCAGACAGACAGGCAGATGCACACACACACACACAGACAGAACAAGCAAATTTTTTGTTTTCAAAATAAGAGTCCCTTAAAAATAAGAGCCCAGTAAGAAGGCAATGATGACACAGCTTGTTGTATTAATACAGGATTTTCTCTTCGAGGGACTTCATTTGAAACTTTTGTGTCAAAGGGTCAGAGGGAGAGGGACTGAGCGAGCACAGCTGTCACAAGCATGCACACACACACTATTATTTTTACTAAATTCTACTATTAATATTCTACAAATTATTCAACTTTTTCTACAAATATTTTCCATTTCAAATCCATTATACAAACTTCAAATCTTTATACAGACCTACAATTTAAACTACCTCTTCTTCTACTACAGAGTTCAGTCAAACTACACAGTTCACCAAGATCTTGTACTATAACTATTACTCTCTACAATTCTACCTTTTCATCTAAATTTCTACAGTGTTACACAACATTGTATCACTGCATACTATTCTACTCTTTTCAACCAATTTCAACATTTTTAAGATATATCTCTTATGGCCTTTTTAAACTTTATAGTATAGAGACAGCTGAAGAGTGACAGGAATGTGAGGGGGAGAGAGAGTGTAAGAGACAGGGAAAAGACATGCAGAAAAAGGGCAGCAGGTGCACCACTGGGGCCGGCGGCGGCAGAGGGCACCCACACCGCACTTTCCGCAGGAAATGCAGTTTTCTAGTTAATATTGGTGTGGGTGCCTGAAGGGCTCCCACACTATTGTTATCCTACATCTTTATTATTGGTGTGGGTGCCTGAAGGGCTCCCACACTATTGCTATCCTACATCTTTATTATTGTTTTTCTTCTTCCGTACGTTTTTTGGCCTCTAACTACTCCTACAAATTTTGTCCTACAAAAATAAAAATTATACCACTAGATTCAGCTCATTCATGCCACAGCTGCTATTACTTTTCTACATTCTACTATTAATATTCTACAAATTATTCAACTTTTTCTGCAAATAATTTCCTATTTAAAATGCATTACACAAACTTCAAATCATTCTACAAAACTTCTACAAACATTCTACAATTTCAACAACTTGTACTACTACTACAGACTTCATTCAAATTTCAAATTCTACACAAACTCTTCAACCATTAAACTCGTATTTAACTTTTTTCAAAATCTTTTACCGTTTTTAAACTATCAAGGCTCAAAGTTCAGCAGGTTTTAGTCAAATTTCTGGGTTTATAATGGGTGTGTATGGTTTCCTAGAGTGATGACATCATCAGCTAGAGTGAGGAGCAGGGAGAAAAATCTGTGAAAAAATAAAACGTATTTCACTACCGTGGGCTCAAATGCTCCACTACAGACACCATGTATACATAAAACGTAGGAAAATTCGAGGTAATCGCACTGATACCACTGTTGTAGCTGTCGCTCGTATAGTTTTGGGTCCCTACACGTTGATTGATCGACTACTCCCATCCACAGCCTCATTCACTCCCATGGTTTTTGAAGCAGAGAATTTACCGGAAGGAGCAGGGCGCACCTGTGCTTGCTCTGACTCTTGAGGCCAAAGTTTATACAATTTTCACCTGAAACTTGGCACAGACATTATACACACGATGAGCATTCTTCTGGTCATTTAGATTTTGGTTTCGAGGCATACCTTGAGGGTTTTTTTGGCCCTCTTTGAGGGGGATCATTCAGACATATACTGTGCATTTCAGTGAGACATACATGCTGCATGGAACACCTGGGTCTAATTAATGAGACCTGCAGCTCACCCAGGTTGCTTGGCAACCTCACCCTGCTTGAGGAGGAGGGGGGAGGGGTCAGCAGACAAGCCGAGCGACAGCCATTTTTGTAGTTCTTGGCACTTCATTTGAACTTGTCTGTGTAAAATGTGCGCACACACACACACACACACACACAGTAACACACACACACACACAGATATTGTACTATTATTTTACTCAATTCTACTATTAATATTCTACAAATTATTCAACTTTTTCTACAAATATTTTACCATTTCAAATCCATCATACAAACTTCAAATCTTTATACAGACCTACAATTTAAATGACTTCTACTTTACTACAGACTTAATTCAAACTACACATTTTAACAGGATCTTGTACTATTACACTTTTAATCTTATTTTTTTTAGATTCAACTCATTTAGAACATTTCTACAGACACAAGCATGCACACACACACACACACACACAGACACACGCACACACACACAAAGACACTGAACAGACGCTCAGTAAACAGATCGACATCATTGTGTTCAAACAATAAAAATCTGCTGATCTACAAAAATACAGGCTGAGCTGCACACCTTGACAGGTGAGCTCACCCTGGTTGCTTGGTAACCTCATGCATGCCTTTGACTAACTTTATTGAAGTCTGTGTATGATATCAGACTATCAAGACTACATTTTTAATGTCGGCCATTTTATCCTTGTCTCTCACAAACACAAACACATAGATAGAGAGACAGACACACCACACACAGGCAGACAGACAGGCAGATGCAAACACACACACAAACAGAACAAGCACACACACAGTTTTTCAAAATAAGAGTCCCTTAAAAATAAGAGCCCAGTAAGAAGGCAATGATGACACAGCTTGTTGTATTAATACAGGATTTTCTCTTCGAGGGACTTCATTTGAAACTTTTGTGTCAGAGGGTCAGAGGGGGAGGGACTGAGCATGCACAGCTGTCACAAGCATGCACACACACACTAATATTTTACTAAATTCTACTATTAATATTCTACAAATTATTCAACTTTTTCTACAAATATTTTCCATTTCAACTCCATTATACAAACTCCAAATCTTTATACAGACCTACAATTTAAACTACCTCTTTTTCTACTACAGAGTTCAGTCAAACTACACAGTTCACCAAGATCTTGTACTATAACTATTACTCTCTACAATTCTACCTTTTCATCTAAATTTCTACAGTGTTACACAGCATTGTATCACTTCATACTATTCTACTCTTTTCAACCAATTTCAACATTTTTAAGAAATATCTCTTATGGCCTTTTTAAACTTTATAGTATAGAGACAGCTGAAGAGTAACAGGAATGTGAGGGGGAGAGAGAGTGTAAGAGACAGGGAAAAGACATGCAGAAAAAGGGCAGCAGGTGCGCCGCTGGGGCCGGCGGCGGCAGAGGGCACCCACACCGCACTTTCCGCAGGAAATGCAGTTTTCTAGTTATCATTTTTCCTCTTCCGTACGTTTTTTGGCCTCTAACTACTCCTACAAATTTTGTCCCACAAAAATGAAAATTATACCACTAGATTCAGCTCATTCATGCCACAACTGCTATTACTTTTCTACATTCTACTATTAATATTCTACAAATTATTCAACTTTTTCTGCAAATAATTTCCTATTTAAAATGCATTACACAAACTTCAAATCATTCTACAAAACTTCTACAAACATTCTACAATTTCAACAACTTGTACTACTACTACAGACTTCATTCAAATTTCAAATTCTACACAAACTCTTCAACTATTAAACTCGTATTTAACTTTTTTCAAAATCTTTTACTGTTTTTAAACTATCAAGGCTCAAAGTTCAGCAGGTTTTTAGTCAAATTTCTGGGTTTATAATAGGTGTGTATGTGGTTTCCTAGAGTGATGACATCATCTGAAAAATCACTGAAAAAATGTACGTATTTCACTACCGTGGGCTCAAATGCCCCACTACAGACACGATGTATACATAGAAATTTAGGAAAATTCGAGGTAATCGCAGTGATACCACTGTTGTAGCTGTCGCTTGTATAGTTTTGGGTCCCTACACGTTGATTGATCGACTACTCCCATCCACAGCCTCATTCACTCCCATGGTTTTTGAAGCAGAGAATTTACCGGAAGGAGCAGGGCGCACCTGTGCTTGCTCTGACTCTCGAGGCCAAAGTTTATACAATTTTCACCTGAAACTTGGCACAGACATTATACACACGATGAGCATTCTTCTGGTCATTTCAGATTTTGGTTTGAGGCATACCATATAGGGTTTTTTTGGCCCTCTTTGAGGGGGATCATTCAGACATATACTATGCATTTCAGTGAGACAGACAGGCTGCATGGAGCACCTGTGTCTAATTAATGAGACCTGCAGCTCACCCAGGTTGCTTGGCAACCTCACCCTGCTTGAGGAGGAGGAGGGGGGCAGCAGACAAGCCGAGTGGCAGCCATTTTTGTAGTTCTTGGCACTTCATTTGAACTTGTCTGTGTAAAATGTGCGCGCGCACACACACACACACACACACACACAGTAACACACACACACACACACACAGATATTGTACTATTATTTTACTCAATTCTACCATTAATATTCTACAAATTATTCAACTTTTTCTACAAATATTTTACCATTTCAAATCCATCATACAAACTTCAAATCTTTATACAGACCTACAATTTAAATGACTTCTACTTTACTACAGACTTAATACAAACTACACATTTTAACAGGATCTTGTACTATTACACTTTAAATCTTATTTTTTTTAGATTTAACTCATTTAGAACATTTCTACAGACACAAGCATGCACACACACACACACACACACACACACACACACACACACGCACACACAGACACTGAACAGACGCTCAGTAAACAGATCGACATCATTGTGTTCAAACAATAAAAATCTGCTGATCTACGTTTAATACAGGCTGAGCTGCACACCTTGACAGGTGAGCTCACCCTGGTTGCTTGGCAACCTCAAGCATGCCTTTGACTAACTTTATTGAAGTCTGTGTATGATATCAGACTATCAAGACTACATTTTTAATGTCGGCCATTTTATCCTTGTCTCTCACAAACACAAACACATAGATAGAGAGACAGACACACCACACACAGGCAGACAGACAGGCAGATGCACACACACACACACACACAGACAGAACAAGCACACACACAGTTTTTCAAAATAAGAGTCCCTTAAAAATAAGAGCCCAGTAAGAAGGCAATGATGACACAGCTTGTTGTATTAATACAGGATTTTCTCTTCGAGGGACTTTATTTGAAACTTTTGTGTCAGAGGGTCAGAGGGAGAGGTACTGAGCATGCACAGCTGTCACAAGCATGCACACACACACACACACACACACACACACACACACACACACACACACACAGACACACACACACACACAGACACACTGAACAGACGCTCAGTAAACAGATCGACATCATCGTGTTGAAACAATAAAAATCTGCTTATCTACGATCAATACAGGCTGAGCTGCACACCTGGACAGGTGAGTCTCAGGACAGTCTCTACAATCCTTCTACACTTTAAACTTCTCCCTTCTACAGACTTCATTCAAACTACACAGTTCACCAAGATCTTGTACTATTATTTTACTAAATTCTACTATTAATATTCTACAAATTATTCAACTTTTTCTACAAATATTTTACCATTTCAAATCCATTATACAAGCTTCAAATCTTTATACAGACCTACAATTTAAACTACCTCTTCTTTTACTACATAGTTCAGTCAAACTACACAGTTCACCAAGATCTTGTAACATGTAATGTAACTATTACTCTCTACAATTCTACCTTTTCATCTAAATTTCTACAGTGTTACACAACATTGTATCACTTCATATCTACTCTTTCAACCAATTTCAACATTTTTAAGATATATCTGTTATGGCCTTTTTAAACTTTATAGTATAGAGACAGCTGAAGAGTGACAGGAATGTGAGGGGGAGAGAGAGTGTAAGAGACAGGGAAAAGACATGCAGAAAAAGGGCAGCAGGTGTGCCGCTGGGGCCGGCGGCGGCAGAGGGCACCCACACCGCACTTTCCGCAGGAAATGCAGTTTTATAGTTATTTTTCTTCTTCCGTACGTTTTTTGGCCTCTAACTACTCCTACAAATTTTGTCCCACAAAAATAAAAATTATACCACTAGATTTGTTGTGTGACCAGAGTAGGACCCCAAAGCAGAGACAGATCACGTGAAAGTGTTTAACCAAAAGTCACTTTAATGTAGTAAAGTCCACAAAAATGAAAATCAAACAAGTAGGAAGGCACTGCAAAGAGCCACTGTCCTCAAAAAACCAAACATAAAGCGACCTTCTCAGGTGGAGAACTTAAGCAAAGGTGATCTTCTCTCAGGGGAACAAAGGAACCAGACATGCGGTTAAAGCACATGGGAAACAATACTCTGGCGCTGCAGTCAGGGAAAGCCAGGCCTAAAAGGAGGAGGGAAGAGGCTGATAGGCTGAGGGGTGAGTCTGTAGGCAGGAAAAGGGAGGGGCCAATCACACCTCTGCACCTGCAAGAGAACAGGAAGGAGGAGGGGAGAGACAAGGAGCACCAAAAGGGAAAAACAACAGCACAAAACAGACAGAACCAAACCATGACAAGATTCAGCTCATTCATGCCACAGCTGCTATTACTTTTCTACATTCTTCTATTAATATTCTACAAATTATTCAACTTTTTTTGCAAATAATTTCCTATTTAAAATGCATTACACAAACTTCAAATCATTCTACAAAACTTCTACAAACATTCTACAATTTCAACAACTTGTACTACTACTACAGACTTCATTCAAATTTCAAATTCTACACAAACTCTTCAACTATTAAACTCGTATTTAACTTTTTTCAAAATCTTTTACCGTTTTTAAACTATCAAGGCTCAAAGTTCAGCAGGTTTCTGGGTTTATAATGGGTGTGTATGTGGTTTCCTAGAGTGATGACATCATCTGAAAAATCACTGAAAAAATGTACGTATTTCACTACCGTGGGCTCAAATGCCCCACTACAGACACGATGTATACATACAAACGTAGGAAAATTCGAGGTAATCGCAGTGATACCACTGTTGTAGCTGTCGCTCGTATAGTTTTGGCTTGGTACAGGCTAATTGATTGACTACTCCCATCCTCAGCCTCATATACTGCCATGTTAAAAAGGAGGGACATTTTCTGGAGGAAGGCAGACATAACATTTCTCTCTCTTGCTCCTACGAGCACATTTCTTCATTTATCTACACAAAACGCTATGTAGACGATCAGGAAGGTCTTATCGTGCCTCAGGTTAAGCCGGTTCAATGATTGGAGTTACGGTTTTGGCCTGAAATCCTTCCTGTACGAGAGGAGGTCTCAGCATTTTCTCTCAGTTTCTAAGTGACATTCTAACAGGTGCTCCACTGATTACAGTTGGTCATGGTTGCTAGGCAACCTCAGCAACCTTACACGTCTGTGTAAAATGGCTGACAAAGATAGCAGAGGTTAGCGCGCGCGCACACACACACACACAGACACAGATTGAAACACATGAACTGATATATGGCGAGTTCATACACACACACACACACACACACATATATGTATATATATATATATATATATATATATGTGTGTGTGTGTATAAGGGAGACAAGGGGGCTTGCTCCAGGTGTGACTGGTGAATTAGAGCGGCAAGGTGTATGGGGGTGTCCCCGTTAAAGGACGGAGGCAGATGTCGTTGAAAGGAGACAGAGAGGAGATACACACACACAGGTAACGACAGCGGGGAGCTAAGTTACTAGCACGGCTAACACACAGACGAGGTGCATTTACTGACCGTCGGAATGCTGTGATATGTTCATGAACGTGGGAAAAATGGAACTTTACCGAACAAAACTAAACAGTATTTCTCACAGGAACAATTTAACCTTGATTAAACAACATGGGCTTTCTAACAGTGTGTGTGTGTGTATATATCTATGTGTGTGTGTGTGTGTGTGTGTGTGTGTGTGTGTGTATTTATGTACATGTTAGTGCTCTTTATACAGAAAACCCTCATGCGTCGTGTCATTACTGTTAGCCACTAATTATATGCCTGTTAGTTCTGCCTGTTAGTGGCGCCACCATTATTGTTAGCCACTAAGAATGGAATACATTATAATTGCTAACTTGGTAATGCTAACATGCGCTGGTGCACTAGCAATTAGCATTAGAGAGAGACAGATAGGAAAATCCTTCTCTCTTGGAGAGAGATAGACAGACTTGCCTGTATGCCTCTATGCTCTTTGTATGTCATCACCAAGCTGCTCTCGCATTTCATGGCCTGATTTGACATTTAATAACTTTGATTGGAGGACAGTTACAGAACAAATCCGATTGGATATTTGTGTTTTGGCTCTATTTATATACTGTGCTCCGACATGCTAATGCTAACATGTTAATGCTAACATGCTAATGCTAACTGCTAGCGCATCAGTGTTAACATGCGAATGCTAACATGCTAATGCTAACATGCTAATGCTAACTGCTAGCGCATCAGTGTTAACATGCGAATGCTAACATGCTAATGTTAACATGCTAATGCTAACATGCTAATGCTAACTGCTAGCGCATCAGTGTTAACATGGTAATGCTAACATGCTAATGCTAACATGCTAATGGTAACTGCTAGCGCATCAGTGTTAACATGCGAATGCTAAAATGCTAATGCTAACATGCTAATGTTAACTGCTAGCGCATCAGTGTTAACATGGTAATGCTAACATGCTAATGCTAACATGCTAATGCTAACATGCTAATGCTAACATGCTCATGCTAACTGCTAGCGCATCAGTGTTAACATGCGCATGCTAACATGCTAGTGCTAACAGAACCCCAGCAACAGCCCACTCGTCACTCTCAAAATTTCTTTTCTAGTACTGAATTTGCTGAGCAGTGTCAGTAATAATGCATGGGGGCGACAGGGCCAGAGTCAGGCACACTCAAAATTTCTTTAGAAATTTTCTAGTTATTATTAATATTGGTGTGGGTGCCCAAAGGGTTCCCACACTGTTGTTATCCAAATCTTTATTGAGTGTGCTTGCAAGGCGCACACTATATGTTATCCACCGCGCTTATTATTATTCTTCTTACGCCGTTTTTTTGGCTCGCTACTCCTCCCAGAGTTTTTGTCGCACATACACAAAACGGGCATGTGTGCTATGACTTTTCTAAGAGTTTCGGCAAACGGTTTTGCCAAAAATCGCCAAAAACAAAGCCAAAAAATTAATGGGTGTGTATTGCGAGAACTTTCCAGAGCTAGAGTGAGTGATGTCATCGCTAGAGTGCAGGGGGAGACAAAAAGTCGTTGAAAAATAAATTTGTAAACTGCAATTGTGGCCGCAAATGCACAGCTACAGACGTGATTATACCATCAAAACGTAGGAAAATTCGAGGAGGTCGCAGTGATACCACTGTTGTAGCTGTCTCTGTTATAGTTATAGTTTTGGCTTCCTACGCGTTAATTGCTCGACTACTCCCATCCTCAGCCTCATATACTCATATGGCACTTAATTTGAACTTGTCTGTCTAAAATGGCAGACAGTGACAGCAGAGCAGCTAGCACGTTAGCGCAAGCTGCACGGTAATGCTAACATGCTAATAATAATTGCTAGCGCATCAGCATTACCATGCTAATGATAACATGCTATTGCTAACATGCTAATTTCAACATGCTATTGTTAACATGCTAATGTTAACATGCTAATGTTAACTGCTAGTGCATCAGCGTTAAAATGCCAATGCTAACATGTTAATGTTAACTTCTAGTGCATTAACGTTAACATGCTAATGCTAACATGCTAATGTTAACATGTTAATGCTAGCATGCTAATGCTAACATGTTAATGCTAACTGCTAATGCATTAACGTTAACATGTTAATGTTAACATGCTAATGCTAACATGCTAATGTTAACATGCCAATCCTAACATGCTAATGCAAACTGCTAGCGCATCACCATTAACATGTTATTGTTAACATGCTAATCCTAACTGCTAGGGCATCAGCGTTAACATGCTAATGTTAAAATGCTAATGGTAACATGCTAATGCTAGCATGCCAATCCTAACATGCTAATGCTAACTGCTTGTGCATTAGCGTTAACATGCTAATGGTAACATGCTAATGTTAATTGATAGCACGTAAGCGCTAGCTGTACCTGTGTCTAAATGAACATGTTAAAAATGACTATTTCAGGTGTGCTTTTTGGATACAGACCCCCAGCAACAGCCCACTCGTCACTCTTAGGCTACGTTTACACGTAGCCGGGTATGTTGAGAAACAAATATTTCCCTCCCTCCGTTTTCCAAAATAACATCGTGCACATCGTTTTTAAAAAAGTTTTCGTTTACATCAACCCGCATAAAAACGCCATCAAGCGCCATCATAACTACGCCAAGCCTATAGGCGGCAGTGTAGGAAGAAGGAGAATCCTCTGCAAGCCAATCAGAATTCTCATTTCGACGAAGAGTTCCTTCCTATTCCTTTCTGGACAACAAATATGGCGCGAGATTCGTTTGTCTGGACAGATAGCGAAGTTGAATTGCTCCTTAATGTCGCGTTGGACTACAAGGCAAGTAAAGCCCATGAAAATGTGGACTGGGAATCTTGCAAAACCAAGTACGTCAACATGTTAGCGCTATTCTTGGAGAAATACCCATCTGAGACCAACGAGGAGTTTCCTCATGTGAAGGAGGACATAACACAAGCCAACCTGACAACCAAAATGAAGGCAATTAGAGGGAAATACAGGAATGCAGTGGACACTGGACGCAGGAGCGGCCACAGAAGAGTGGTGCTCCTCTACTTGGAACTGTGTGAAAAGGTTTGGGGTGGTTCCCCAGCTACTACGACCATCGCCTCCGGCATCGAGACTCACAAACTGGAGGATTCTGCTTCCCCCGCCACATCAGTTTCGTCGTCCTTGGACGAATCGGCAGCGGATGTTCAAGACGTCGATGGCAGTGTGGCCATCACCCCCACAGTGAAGCAGAGGAGAGACCTGCTTCAGGTATGTATTTTTGGTCATGTAATTGTCATGTATTGTTGGCTTTATCAAGTAATGTGTATCTGTGATAAGATGAATAATTTATCCTGAAGGAAATTACCACAATAGCTCCATAGCGTGTAAACAAGATCAATAAGTACAGGTAAAAGGCAAAAATGCAAAAAGTAGGCCGAGAAGTCACATAACTCCTGTTCATATGCTACAACAATATGGCAAAAGGGAAGTGAAATATGAAATATGAACACATTTTCTTTTGTCCACTCTGTATAGACTAGACTGCAGGGACACCGGCATGATCGAATGAAGCGAAAGCTGCCAGCTGAGGCCTAGTGGCTGAATGCCGTTGAGGAGGACAAACAACTGAAGAAGAAACTTGTGGACATTATTGAGACCTCTGAAAACAGGGCAGCTGACAATTTATCCAAAATGACACAGACCCTGGATCAGCGCCGGTCCTGGCCACATTTGCGCCCTCACGGCAGCCCTTGCGCCCCTGGATGCGCCGTGCGCCCCGATCGGTCTGTCCGGCGCCCCCTCTGACTCGTCAACCTCCCCGCTCGCGGGGGGGCCCGCTCCGCTAACTTAATGAGCGGTTTCGAAAATTCGTGAGGTTTTTTTCATTTTCGTGCGCCCCCCACGGAGACGGCGCCCTGGGCGGCCGCCCACATTGCCCATAGCTAAGACCGGCCCTGCCCTGGATAGGCTAACAGCATCAATTGCTGATGGCTTTGCTCTCCTGCGGCAAGTTGTGCAGCCACCACATACACCACCACCACCACCACCACACACTCACTCCTATGACAACAGACCACCCAGTGCAGTGCCACTTAGCACGGTCAATTTAACTGATTTACCTGTTGAGGGCATGCAGGGTCAACTTTCATATCTCCAAGCCCTTAATGAAGATGCACAAAATTGAGATACACGTAAACTTGTTCCTGACCTGTTTTGTTTAGGGTTAAATGTTACCCACAATTTTTGTACCAACATTTTGGTAATATATATATTTACAGGGAGCCTTGAGTTCTGGCATCTTAAGCCTTTTTTGCTTTAGGTTTTTTTATATACAGATGTAGCGACTTAAAATTTCCTGTGTTTCTGTGACAGGACCGTGACAGGGCCGTGACTGGTCCTTCACAGGTCCTTGAACGGTCCTTGGCTGGTTCGTGACCGAAATGTAATCCCCCGCGATGACGTAGTCAGTGAGGCCCTGACTGGGAACGCCCCTAAGCAGTCTGTGTGAAAACCAGCTGCAATGCCTCATTTGTCCACGGGGAGGAGTAGTGATGTTCCGCTCTCACCTTAGTCTGTCTAAACTAAGACACATCTAACAGACACGCTGGGGTGAGCTGGTGACCCGATCAGCTGAGACAGAGCACAATCATGGATGTGTTTAGTGGTGCAAAGGATCATCATGATCCGTTCATATCGCCCCCCACAGCACCAAGTATTCCGCGGATTGGTTGATGGGGAAAAAACAGTTGTGATAAGATAACACTGAGGCACCGCTGCAGCCACAACTCCATGTCACGCACAACAACATCATGCCAACATAAACTTGTTATTAAAGAAAACTCCGCCCGTAACTGTTTTTTTTTTATATCTGTGTGATGCTTTCTGAAGCCTGCAGTATGAAACACGTTCGATTTCTGAGTATTCCTCTAAACGCCATAGTGGACATATTGATAGTACAGTACAGTATACGGTACAGTATGATGGATACTGATGTCCAGCTGTGGCTTTCACTACATGCAGATTAAGAGGGAGCGACAGAGAGAGAGAGTGCGCGAGAGGAGAGCTTCAGTAATTATGTACAGTGAGGACAGAATAACTTAGATGTTGTTGATTTGGTAAACAGTTAACCAATAATAAATGAAATATATAATTACATTAATGTGACTTGTCGAAAAGCTGGGCGCAGAGGAGACCACCGGGCTCTGGCTCTGTCCAGCATGAACTAAAACACAGCACGGACACTTCAGAAACTGGCGATTAACAGCCCTTTGTTATGTAGGTATCAACCTTTTGTTTGCACCTGATGGGCCCTTTTCCCCCACTTGTCACGCAAATCAGAGTGGAAAATGCAGGTGGTACTGTGTATGAGTACTGTGTACTATACTGTACAGTAGCCTTGTGATTGTTTCCATTTCTATACTGTACAGTACAAGCTGCATTTTCCCCGCTCTGATTTGTGACAACGGGGGGTGTGGGGGGGTGGGGGGGTGTGTGTGTGTGTGGGGGGGGGGGGGGGGGGAGGGGTGTTGATACCTACAGTACATAACAAAGGGCTTCCAAAGGGCTGTTAATCAACAGGTATTCTCCCTCTTTAAATAGCGTCTCACAACGATCAAACTGTGATCAAGTATTCAAATATTGTTATGTAGGTATTTAAGGTATGCTTTAGGCCAGGTAAACCCCTCAAACACATCATAAGCATTCTCCTTGCTCAACCTTTTGTTTGCACCTGATGGGCTTTTTTTCCCCCCAGTGTCACACAAATCAGAGCGGAAAATGCAGCTCGTAATGTATGAGTACTGTGAACTAGACAGTAGCCTTGTGATTGGAGTGTGCTCATGAACATGAATGGCTCCTTTTAATTTTTGTTCGCTCCAGTAATTATGTAAAGACTAGTGGTGGCCATAGATACTGTAATGCGCCAAAGCCAATCGAGCAGTTTTGAGAATAGATTAATGGAGATATTTTTTTATCGCCCGATAAAAAGTCTCACGTTAACGCCGATAACGGCTCACCACTAGTGAAGACAGAACAGCCTAGATGTTGTTGATTTGGTGAAAGCTGACATGTTAGATATAAACACCTTAAATTTAATTTAATAAATGAATTTTATGAATGAATTTAATTTAATTCATGAACACGCTCAAATCATACGGCTACTGTATAGTGTGCAGTACTCAAACCAGCTGCATTTACCGCTCTGTGATCTGTGACACTGGGAGACCAAAAAGCCCATTACTGTAAGCTCAAACGAAAGGTTGAGCAACGAGAATGCTACAGTAATGGGTGTAAGCTACGTCATCTCCAGGTAGAACAACTTTAAAGAACTCTGTGCGAGAAGCGCCATCACCTGGTCATACCCTGTAATTACATGAATGGGTGGAGTTACAGTAAAAAATAGACATGCCCAGGAGAAGGAGGGGGGTTTCTCCTTTCACAGGTACTTAGCAGGCAGCCGGCTGGAACTCAGCTGGAAGACGGCTGCCATTCAGCTGGCGTTCAGCTTGAAGGGGAAATTTTAAGTCGCTACTACTGTATATAGTTTTCCTTGGAAAGTGCCTTTGCTTGAACAGGCGGCAGCACGATGCACTAGGTTTGTCATTTTGTGAATCCCTGAGTTTACTTGAAATGCCTTGAATTTTTATTTAACAAATGTACCACACTACTTATTTGCACTACTATGGTTGTCTTTTGACACGCAATTTGATTTTGTGTACAGTATTGGAAGTCAAGTGTGTGATCTCTTCAGAAGTAAAATGTCTGAAAATGATGTGTATGTGATTCTTCAATTTGGGTCATATCAGATCAACCTCCAGTATGTATCACACAGGACCATTTGGAATTTCTAATTCTTTATGTAGATAATGGCATTACACCAAACAAGTAACATTTACATGGGCAATGTCAATAGATTACACCTAAGCGTTAACATGTTATAAATTTAAATGCTTAACATCTGAAAAGGTAACAAATATTCTTTAACACAAGCATTACCCTGTACTAAAATGTATAAATTTAAACCGTGTAGGAGCACACTAGAACACACACTTGAGATGTCTTTATGGGTCAAGAAACTTTGTCAGGACTCTCCTGACCCTCTTCCCTTCAGCTGACATTCCCTCTCTGACAGTTGGATTATCAGGTTGGTTGTTCTGGTCATATTGAATAGCCTCTGTAACCCTGGCGTCATCCACAGTGTCCATAGCAGCCTCACAGTAATTATGTAGTACGAAGCAATCATATATGACGAAGGGAAGGTCATCAAGGTTAATGTCTAGGGATGTAACGATACATCGTGACACGATTAAAATCGGTACAAATGCGTGACGACTCGCACCGGTTGACAGAAAAAATAAATCGCGATTCTTGGCGAATTTACGTTTTTTTAATTAGAAATAGGTTACGTTGTGGCTGCAGCTTCCTCTGCCGCGTCTGCCTTTCTGTGTCACACACACACACACACACACACACACACACACACACACACACATGCGCAGTAGTGGTAATCTGCGTCAGGCCTGACTGTAACGTAAATGATACCATAACACAGACCCTCTAGGAATTCACGATGTTGCGATTGGCAACTTCAACGCAACTTCAGTGAATCCCCGTGAATTCAGGGCGGTGTTGCAATTTTAACCAATCGCCGCAACTTCCGCGCTGTCTGCACGGGGATTAAACTCGGGTCAGGGCGGCCGCACGGTGCGGGAGGATCCCCTCGTGGGACCTCTCCCCGGCGCTGGCGGCGGTGCGCCGCGACCGGCTCTGCGTTTACAGCGCCCGGACCTCGCCGTTTCCCGGGGCCGTGGACTCTCATTAAAGGGTTAATGAGCTATCATCTTAATTGTTTTTATTTTCAGTTAGCTCATACCTGCTGCTTGCTGGCAGCCCTAATAAGAACACAAACTGTTTGAGAGATTCTGTAAAGAGAGATTTTTTCCCTACAAATAAAAAGATAATTTTATTTTGTCAGAATTTGTCTGTAGCTCATTTTTATTTTAAAAAAATCGTGAAAAAATTGTATCGTGAACAAAAAATCGTGACTCGAATCGAGTAGTGAGTTTAGTGTATCGTTACATCCCTATTAATGTCCATTGCTCTTTTCAGGGCTCCAAACCGGCCCTTCAGCCTCCCAAACGCACACTCAATAACCATCCGTGCATGACACAAAGATAGTCCAAAATACTGCTCCTGAACATTACTCCCCCCTATTTGTTTGGGACATGGTGGGATTTTTCCAGCTTTCAGATAGTCATTAAGTGCGGAATTTGCAAAAACGCGTGCGTCGTGAACACTCCCAGGCCATTTAACTACCACATCAATGAAACAATATTTATAATCACAGGTAGCCTGAATGTTAAAACTGTACTTCCCTTTTCTATTGATATAATCTGTGGAATTGACAGGTAGTTGCTTTAAAATTATCCCACCAGACAGCAGTCCGCCCGGGTCGGACACAAAACCAGTGACTTGGCGACGGTGACTGGTGACGGCGACTGGGTCTTCGAATAGGTGGGAGAAGTGATAAAAGTGCTGACCTCGGAGCCCTCATTCGTCTCTGGTCATCGACATGATGCATCAGCTGTGTATGCAAATGCAAACACATGAAAAGTGTTTGCACCAGAATAAATGCGACTGCTACTCTGAATGCTTCCATGATCATCGTCATAGCAACAAGTAAATACTGGTCGCACTTTTAGCGCATCAGCTGCCGAAAACTCTGTTTATCTCAATTTACACGCAAACGTAAAACCGGAGTTTTCCAGAATCTCCACTCTAGCCGGAATTTTTAGAAAGATTCGTTTTCAGAGGCGAATTCACCGTTTGCGTGTAAAAGATAGGTACAAACGAAGGTAAATCTCTCCGTTTTTAAAAATACCCGTGTACGTGTAAACAGGGCCTTAAAATTTCTTTCTTAGTACTGAATTTTCAGACAGACACACCACACACAGGCAGACAGACAGGCAGACGCACACACACACACACACACACACACACACACACACACACACACACACTCTGACGGGGCCAGAGTCAGGGACACTCAAAATTTCTTTAGAAATTTTTCTAGTTATTGGTGTGGGTGCCTGAAGGGCTCCCACACTATTGTTATCCAAATCTTTATTATCTTCCGTACATTTTTCGGCATCTAACTAGTCCTACAAATTTTGTCCCACAAAAATAAAAATTAGACCACTAGATTCAGCTCATTCATGCCATGGGTGCTATTATTTTCTACATTCTACTATTAATATTCTACAAATTATTCAACTTTTTCTGCAAATATTTTCCCATTTAAAATGCATTACACAAACTTCAAATCATTCTACAAAACTTCTACAAACATTCTACAATTTCAACAACTTCTACTACTACTACAGACTTCATTCAAATTGTAGACAAACTCTTCAACTATTAAACTCGTATTTAACTTTTTTCAAACTCTTTTACTGTTTTTAAACTATCGAGGCTCAAAGTTGAGCAGGTTTTTACTCAAATTCTGCGTTTATAATGAGTGTGTATGTGGTTACCTAGAGTGATGACATCATCAGCTAGAGTGAGGAGCAGGGAGAAAAATCACTGAAAAAATAAAACGTATTTCACTACCGTGCCCTCAAATGCCTGACTACAGACACGATGTATACATAGAAACGTAGGAAAATTCGAGGTAAACGCAGTGATACCACTGTTGAAGCTGTCTCTTTTATATTTTGGGTGCCTACACGTTAATTGATCGACTACTCCCATCCACAGCCTCATTCACTCCCATGGTTTTTGGAGCAGAGAATTTACCGGAAGGAGCAGGGAGCACCTGTGCTTTCTCTGACCCCTACGGCCAGAGTTTATACAATTTTCACCTGAAACTTGGCACAGACATTATACACAAGACGAGCATTTTTCTGGTCATTTCAGATTTTGGTTTGAGGCATACCGTATAGGTTTTTTTTGGCCCTCCTCAAGGGGGATAATTCAGACATATACTGTGCATTTCAGTGGGACAGACAGGCTGCATGGAACACCTGTGTCTAATTAATGAGACCTGCAGCTCACCCAGCCCACACACACACACACACACACAGATATTGTACTATTATTTTACTCAATTCTACTATTAATATTCTACAAATTATTCAACTTTTTCTACAAATATTTTACCATTTCAAATTCATCATACAAACTTCAAATCTTTATACAGACCTACAATTTAAATGACTTCTACTTTACTACAGACTTAATTCAAACTACACATTTCCACAGGATCTTGTACTATTACACTTTTATTCAACATTTTTTTTTAGATTTAACTCATTTAGAACATTTCTACAGACACAAGCATGCACACACACACAGACACACACACACACACACACACACAGTAACAAAGACACACAGACAGACAGACACAAACACAGAGACACTGAACAGACGCTCAGTAAACAGATCGACATCATTGTGTTCAAACAAAAAAAATCTGCTGATCTACGATCAATACAGGCTGAGCTGAGCTGCACACCTGGACAGGTGAGCTCACCCTGGTTGCTTGGCAACTTCAAGCATGCCTTTGACTAACTTTATTGAAGTCTGTGTATGATATCAGACTATCAAGACTACATTTTTAATGTCGGCCATTTTATCCTTGTCTCTCACAAACACAAACACAAAGATAGAGAGACAGACACACCACACACAGGCAGACAGACAGGCAGATTCACACACACACACACACACAGACAGAACAAGCACACATGCACACACACATACACACACACACACACACACACAGTTTTTCAAAATAAGAGTCCCTTCAAAATAAGAGCTCAGTAAAAAGGCAATGATGACACAGCTTGTTGTATTATATACTGAATTTTCTCTTCGAGGGACTTCATTTGAAACTTTTGTGTCAGAGGGTCAGAGGTAGAGGGACTGAGCATGCACAGCTGTCACAACGCTGCACGCACTCACACACACACACACAAACTCACACAGACACACACGCACACACACACACACACACACAGTAACACACAGACACACACAGACACACACGCAGACACACACACACAGACACACTGAACAGACGCTCAGTAAACAGATCGACATCATCGTGTTGAAACAATAAAAAACTGCTGATCTACGATCAATACAGGATGAGCTCCACACCTGGACTGGTGAGTCTCAGGACAGTCTCCTTCTACACTTTAAACTTCTCCCTTCTACAGACTTCATTCAAACTACACAGTTCACCAAAATCTTGTACTATTATTTTACTAAATTCAACTATTAATATTCTACAAATTATTCAACTTTTTCTACAAATATTTTACCATTTTAAATCCATTATACAAACTTCAAATCTTTATACAGACCTACAATTTAAACTACCTCTTCTTTTACTACAGAGTTCAGTCAAACTACACGGTTCACCAAGATCTTGTACTATTACTATTACTCTCTACAATTCTACCTTTTCATCTGAATTTCTACAGTGTTACACAACATTGTATCACTTCATACTATTCTACTCTTTTCAACCAATTTCAACATTTTTAAGATATATCTCTTATGGCCTTTTCAAACTTTATAGTATAGAGACAGCTGAAGAGTGACAGGGATGTAAGGGGGAGAGAGAGTGTAAGAGACAGGGAAAAGACATGCAGAAAAAGGGCAGCAGGTGGGCCGCTGGGGCTGGCAGCGGCAGCGGGCACCCACACCGCACTTTCCACAGGAAATGCAGTTTTCTAGTTATTATTATTCTTCCGCCCTTTTTTGTCTCGTTACTCCTCCTAGAGTTTTTGTCGCACATACACAAAACGGGTATCAAAACAACCGGCTCGGCCGGGAATCGATTGCTATGACTTTTTGGCAGAACGGTTTTGCCAAAAATCGGCAAAAACAAAGCCAAAAAATGAATGGGTGTGTATTGCGAGAACTTTCCAGAGCTAGATTGAGTGATGTCATCGCTAGAGTGGAGATGGATGGATGAAAAAGTCGTCGAAAAATAAATTTGTAAACTGCGACTGTGGCCGCAAATGCACAGCTACAGACGTGATTATACCATCAAAATGCAGGAAAATTCGAGGCGGTCGCAGTGATAACACTGTTAAAGCTGTCTCTGTTATAGTTTTGGCTCCCTACGTGCTCACTGATCGACTACTCTTTTCTCTCATTCTATAAGTGACATTTTAACAGGTGCAGTAACTGCTCTGCTGATTACAGTTGGTCCTGGTTGCTTGGCAACCTCAGCCTGCTTGAAGGAGAAAAGGGGGGATGTTAACATGTTAATGCTAACATGCTAATGCTAACATGCTAATGCTAACATGCTAATGCTAACATTCTCATGCTTAAATGCTAATGTTAATTGCTAGTGCATCAGCGTTAACATGGTAATGTTAACATGCTAATGTTAATTTGCTAATGTTAACATGCTAATGACCACGACCAGGAAAAAGAGTTTGAAAACACAATTCGTCACTCCCACACTTCTCCATATCATCCCCAAGCAAATCCCGCAGAGCGTTTCAATAGGACTCTGCTTGGAAGGCTGCGGACACTGGAGGAGTCTCAAAAGTCCAGGTGGAAGGAGCACCTTAACAAAGTGGTCCATGCCTATAACTCAACTTTGCATGAAGCAACAGTATTTGGTCGTGAACAAACACTACCAGTGGACCTGATGTTGGGGGAGGGGAGAGGAGAGAAACCAGTCACAGAGTGGCTATGCAGAGAAGTGGAGAGAAGTCATGCAAAAAGCCTATGCCTTTGCAAGGCAGAACATGAAGAAAAGTGCTAGAAAAGGGCAGAAAAATTACAATCAGTGTGCATGGAGTTCGACAATTGAGTCAGGTGATCACGTCCTGGTGAGAAATCTCACTCCTAGAGGCGGCACTGGAAAACTGTGCAGCTACTGGGAAGACATGATTTATGTCGTCAAGCAAAGGAAAGGTTCTGATAGCCTAGTGTACGTGGTTGAGCCATTGCAAGAAACTGGGACAAGACGTATTTTACACCGAAACCTACTCCTGCCGTGCCTCTACCTGGTTGAAGAGCCAGAGACCTGAAAGAGGAAAATAGTGAAAACAAATCAAAACCGAGAACAAGAAGACGACATACAGCCAAGCACAACACTTACCCAGCTGATACAGACAGTTCGAGTGAAGAGGAGGATCACCTGTGGACAGCAGTGAGACGTGCAGATCCGCCTCTCAACGCAGAAGCAAAAGAGTTCTGCCCCACGAGTGAAACACCCAGAGACAGACTTGAGGTGGCATTGATGCCTAAGGGGCACTCTGAAGAGGAACATGTGGAGGAAGAGGGCGACGCTCCAGCTGTGGAATCTGAGAATGAGCAAAGCAATGCTGCAACATGGAGACAAGGGCCCAAGAGAGTTCGACAGCCCTAGCGTGTCTACACATATGACCAGCTAGGCCAGCCAACCTCTCAACAACTGAAAACCTGTCCTGTCGGTGTGAGAGATGTTTTACAGTGATGACATGATGGCATATTTTTCTAATATAAATATCTGTGTGATCAGGCTCAAAATGCATCCCTTATATTTTGTACTTTACAATATTTATTCAACATGTGGTTTTAGAAGCATGTATCACAAAATGGTCTTTTTCTAATACCTAACCATGTAATCTTTTTTTTCCTTTTCACATTTCTGGCCATTAAGATCAGTTTGCTAGTGTCTTGCTGTCATCAAGACACTGTTATAAAGTTCTGACTTTCTCTAGAATTTACTAGATTGTTGTCAATTGCTGTTATGTCTCCTGTTTAAGATTTGTAGTCAGACTTTCCTACAGTGTATCAATATGATATACAGTCAACAGTTTGATTTAATGTATTACCCTGAAAAGTGAAACAAGAAAACAGGAAAACGTGTGCTACAGGTTGCCATTTTCATGGGCCTTTTGGATGTGCTATTTATCCCCAGCACTCCCACCTGTTAACCCTTCCTGCTTCCTGGTATTAGTAGTACTGTATTAACTCTCTTTTACTCCCTGTTTGGCCTGCCTGTCTGGCTTAAATTCCATTATTCAGCCACCTCTAGTTCTGTCTCTCACAACTAGAGGCTCAATGCTGAGCAGGTAGTGTACAAATAGTCAAGAGAGATAACTGAAGTCCCACGCAATACACAGAAACAACAAAGAGCTAAAAGAACACTCCTTAAACCACTGCTGAATGAAATGCAGTTATAATTCTCCATACGTTTGTCACTAACAACACCTTTCATGTTACACTTAGTCATTTCTTGGTAATACAAAGCTTTAAATAATGTACTTGCAGATGCAGTTGGCTTGAGTCTGTTTAAGGGGCCTGATATTTTGACCATTCACAGACTAAGTACAGTATACATGGTTGGATCATCTTAGCGGTCCAGCTTTGGAACAGGCCAAACCTCAGTTTCTAAATCAGTTCACTGACTAGGATCTGAGCAAGTAGTCTGTAGCCAGGCATGACCAAACAAAAGTGGTTACAAACCCCAGCAAGCAGGACCTGGGGCTGAAGCAGCACTTTTCATCATGTCTCCCAAAATAAACCTCCATCTAATGAGCTTACTCACCGTAGTGGTTAGCCTAATTGAACCATGCAGCCATGGATTATTTAGAAATTAAATTGCTGCTTTGTAGGGAGTCCTTTTCATTAATCATGGTATGATAGGTGGGTGGGGTTGTTTTAATTAAAACATTTTCTTTGCAGTTTTCTTTCATAAATCACGATTGGCTTGGCTGGGTTAAAGACTGGATGGCACTGGTGTCTTAAAGCTCATATTAGAAATCAGAATCAAGTCTACTGCCAAGTAGTTTTTCCCGTACCAGGAATTTGACTTGTGTATGATCGGTGCATAACATATATAAATATATATACAATATGTTCTAAAATGAAAAGAGCTGGGCAGATTGTGCAGAAATATAGAGTAGTATACAAGGTGTAATGTGTAAATGCAGAATCTTTAAAATGTTAAAGATATTAATCCAAACTAGGTAATCTTACACTGAACAAAAATATAAATGCAACACTCTTGTTTTTGCTCTCATTTTTCATGAGATGAACTCAAAGATCTTTCTATATACATAAAATAACAATTTCTCTCAAATATTGTTCACAAATCTGTGATAGTGAGCACTTCTCATTTGCCGAGATAATCCATCCCATTTCACAGGTGTGGCACATCAAGATGCTGATTAGACAGCATGAATATTGCACAGGTGTGCCTTAGGCTGGCCACAATAAAAAGGCCACTCTAAAATATTCAGTTTTATCACACAGCATAATGCCACAGATGTTGCAAGTTTTGAGGGAGCGTGCAATTGAAATGCTGACAGCAGGAATGTCCACCGGGGCTGTTGCCCGTATTGAATGTTAATTTCCGTAAGCCGTCTCCGAAGGTGATTCAGAGAATTTGGCAGTCCATCCAACCGGCCTTACAACCGCAGACCACGTGTAGCCCAGGACCTCCACATCCAACATGTTCACCTCCAAGATCACCTGAGGCCAGCCACTCGGACAGCTGCTGCAACAATCGGTTTGCATAACCAAAGAATTTCTGCACAAACTGTCATCTGCATGCGTGTCATCTTTATCAGGGTCGCGACCTGACTCCAGTTCATCATCATAACTGAATTGAGTGGGCAAATTTGTAACGACGGGCTTACCGCCGCTGCTCATTAACCACCTGAACACACAAAACACAGACACACACACTAAGGACACGAGTATGAAGGTTCATTAAACAAACTGAATTATATGTGGATTGAATTAGATGCAACGACGCAAAGGTCAAACAACAGGAAGTACATTTGAATTATTCTGAATTATTTGTGAGGAACCACAGCCCACCGTGTCAACAATCTTCTTACAAACACTGGAGGGCAGTTAACAACACAAAGTCAGTAATTACATGACACTGACATTAAATATTTGCCTTTTTATTAGCTTCAGTTGCCCAGCCAGAGTTTAGTCATCATACCAGTAACTATCTAGTTAACCATCCGTTTTTGTTTTCTGAGCAGAGTTTGTGTGAGTGCTGCCTTGGCCTGACAGGTGTCTCTGTTTGCAGGATGTGAAGCTGAAAGGGCTTAGAGTCCAGCACCCACAGAAGCTAAATGACCTGACCACGAGAGCCTGCAATTTATTTGATGAGGATGTCAGTAATACTTTAATATTCCAAAAAAAAATAACAGAAGGGTGGAGTGAGCAGCTAATTATAGAAGAGTGAGAAAACCACACAAACCACCAGAGACTTGGGATGAAGACTAGGACCACTTAGGTCCAATATGTTACATAGATCAGCCTCACTTTTAAACTTTAAACAAGGGAGCTAAAAGCAAGCAAGAAACGATCTGAATTTTGGGAGAACTTTTGGAGACACAAGGTACCTTGTATCTTGGGAGCGCAGTGTTCTAGAGGGGTAGTAAGGTACTATGAGCTCTTTAAGATATGATAGTGCCTTACCATGAATAGCTGTGTAGGCAAGCAGGATATTAAATTTTAGTCTGGATTTAACAGGTAGCCAATGCAAAGAAGCCAAAATGGGAGAGATGTGATCTCTGATCAGGGTTCCTGTCAGTACATGTGCAACAGCATTCTGGATTAACTGCAAAGTCCTAAGAGACTTATTAGAGCAGCCTGATAACAAAGAGTTACAATAGTCGAGCCTTGAAGTAACAAATGCATGGACTAGTTTTTCTGGATCAGCTTGAGACAGGGTGCATTTGATTTTAATTGATTTGATTGTTTTGAGTGGACAGTAAATCAAACTTAAAATGATCAAAAACGACTCTGAGATTCTTTATGATAGAGCTGGAGGCCAGGATGATCCCATCTAAAGTAGCTATATCTTTAGAAAGAGGGTTTCTGAAGTTTTTGTGTGTTATTAACCTGGTCAAAATGTATTGTATTATAGAGAACCATTTATCTCTATATCAAAAGAATAGTTACACATTTTCGGAAATATACTTAATTGCTTTTATTCACTGTCTTCTGGCAAAATGGGATGGGGAAACACGTTCTGTGTTGGGACTAACTGTAATAGGGACTCACATTTTTGCCCTAGACCCTGAAGTGGATTAATCTGGCCCGTGTCTGTATGTAGCTCAAAAAACTGTCACCAAAGTCAGGAAAATAATTTGGTTTAGACCCATACAATCTGAACAATATATCATGACAATCCATCGCATAGTTGTTGGGGCAGAGAGAAATAAAAACAAATCAGCAAAAACAACACAGAGTACAACATGAAGAGATCGTGAAGACGAAGAACAAGTAAAGTGATGTGCTGTAAATCTCCGATCCTGCAAAAAACTAGCTCTGTGAGAGGAACCTCAGCATGGCCTCATTAGACTCCATGCAGGCTCTTTGAACAATTCTAGCCCATGACTGCTCTACTGTATAATAACACAGTGCAGAGGGAAAGAGGTTGTAATTTTAAAATTCAAAAGCCACAGCTGCTTGATATTGTGGTATTGGAGAAAAAGATGAAAAACCATTTAATGTTTTCTGGAAGGTGCCTTGTGTTCTTGTGAGTCCTTGAACTGTCCATCTCATTTGGTTTCCCTGAAGCTGATTAAAGGCAAATTAATGAAAAAGAGAAAGACTGATGCTCTTTTTGTGGCCTGCTCAGCACTTGTTTTTCAAAAACCAGCCCGGCTGTGGAAAAGCTGGTGCCTGTTAGCCTTTCCAGTATTTGGGGCAAACAACTGCAATGTGGCATATACAGTGTGTGTGTGTATAATATATATATATATATATATATATATATATATATATATATATATATATATATATATATTTATTTATTTTCCTTCTAATATCCTCTACTGGATGGATGGATGGATGGATGATGATATTGCCAAATATATTTTTATAATAGGAATTTATAGGAATAATGACTATGATCAAGTGTGTAAAATGAAAAAACAAACAAACTTTACTACTCATAAATGAGTTCTTTTTGTAAGAGTCAGTAACCTGAGGCACCTACCTGTTCAAAATAGCACAAAAAAAGATGAGCTAATGTAATGCAGCAAGTGCTGTGGATGAAAAATTAACATTAAGTTTAAACAGCTTCTGTGTTGCTATTGAGTTTCAGGGTTAGATTGGATGGACTAAAAATATTCAAATAACAGTATAAGAAACTGGAGTTGTTCGCATTGTTGGTAAATTTGGATAGACCCTACCAGTTTATTAAAGTATAAGAAAAAAAACAGTGTTCATAATCAAATGCAATATTCACTTTTATATTTTTATATAGTGCTAAATAACAGAAGATATATTATAATATTTTATATATCATAATACATAGAGCAGGTCTAGACTGTACTCTTTATATTATTTTCAGAGACCAAATACTTCACAATATCAGCAACTTTATATATCATTCTTGTTAAGCTTGCGCTTGGCAGGACAATGAACCCACAATACAGACCAAAAACAGGAGTTGACTTGAACGCTTTTATTGCCAAAACAAAACACAAACAGACAAGACAGGAGGAGTCCAGGGGGGAAAACATCAGGGCAGGACGATTAGGACAGGTGAGCAGATGAGGGTAGTCTGAGCATGTCTAGCAGGGCAGGTGAGTGCAGCACGGCTGGAGACAAAAAACAGATGAACAGTTAAAAAAAAGCTGGAATCCTAAAACATCTACAACAAAGAATCTTCAAAGATAGTTTCTTCCGAGCAAACACAGGGTAATAGACAATAGCACAGCCTAACAATTTTATTAAGTGTATTTTTTCCTACACTTACTAAAATGCCACCCAACTCTGCCTAATACAGTCATGTGGGACTAATTGGACCTGTTTCAAAATGCATTGGGGAACTTTTAAGCTCAGAAATAGATGTTTTCAGTGATTTATTGTGTTTTCATGGTGGTCCAGTAAAAAAGCTCTGTCTGATTCTCAGTGTTGTCTGATAGACATAGAGCTCAGTGTAGACACTTTAACACGACAGGGTTCTTCACATGATTAGTGGTATCTAAAAGCAGAGAGACTGTAGCAATTGTGTGTTTGCAGCAGTAAGATGACCTCACTAATCGACTCAGACATCAGAATCATCCATTACATGTGCCGTCTCCATCTGCAATTCAATGCTTTCCCCCGTCTGTGCTCAACATAATAGAAATCATGACGGCACTTTATTTGAAGGGGTCTATATAAGACTGACACCGTCATAGCTATGACATAACACATGAACATGTACATACAAGTATGTATGAATGTATTTTGGTCCTATATATATTTGTATATTTTCCAAATTCAATGCAAAGTTGAAGACAATTTGACTTTAACCAAGACATCTTGTCATAAACATGCCATGGCAGCTCTATCAATATTGAGGGAAGGGAGTTCAGTTATATCAAACCGTTCTTTATTCAGGGAAACCTTGACTGAGCAAATAGCTCTTTTACAGCAATGCCCTGATCACAACAAACACAAACAATATACAATACAATAAACAATAAATAGCCAAAACGGTTGACAGTTAACAGTTAAAACAAGATCAAGTTAAAACCAGTTAAACCAGTTAAAACAAGATCAAAAAGTTAATCCTCGAAATACAATAGACATAGAAAATGGTTGCCAAACTCTATAATAGCTATGGGTAGTGCCCTGGGCAGTGCATTTAAGTTGTTCAAGGTTGAGGTGGGACATCACCTCCTCCACCCAACGTCTATGAGAGGGGGGCATGACCTTCTTCTAACTAAGGAATATCAGACGCGAGCTAATAGGGTGGAGAATGCTATAGCCTTAGCCTAGTGCATAGTTATTGGTGTCTCCTGAGGGACGACCCCAAATATTGCAGTCAGTGGTTTAGGACTGACAGCTTTATTACACTGTGACACGCTCACTGCCAATGTGAGTTCTCTTAGCACAGAGGAGACCAGGACCCAAAGCCGGCGCCAGACAAGGATTTGCGGACGGGCATTGCGTTGGGTTGGGGGGGGGCACACATTTTATAAGCTATTTATGTATAACAACATAGGTGTCTCTTTTAAATAAACGCTGAATAAACATGTAACCATTGCAGCAATTGTTGGTTTTATTTACAACAGAAAAAGCTACAAAACGATTGTGTATACCATAACAATGATACAAATGCTATTGTAGCCTATTGCTTAGGCTAACAGAACAAACACATCTATTAAACCAGGCGCGACATATCGACAAAGTTGTATAGGTCTACTAAGCCTCCATCACAAAACCCTGAATAACAAAATCATTTTTTTAATGAACTCATAACGTAACGTGCATACAGGTGTTTGAATTAGTCTATATGTTATTATAGCCTGCTATAGCACCACACTGTATTTTTGTTGTATTTGGCATTTTTCACCACATCGCTTGGAGCGCCTAGCAAGAATAAAATAATTCATGCTCACCATTAATAAAGTGGTAGTCGATGTCTACCCTCTAGGCCTACGTGAAATCTTTGCAACACCATGTCCCTCCACTTTTCTCTGAATTTTTTTGTGAAGTTCTTTTCAAATGCCAACTTAATTAAATTGGCCTTACGCTGGTGCAACATGCTTTGTCGGTGATCAGTGAAAACGTTCTTCAAAGTGGAAAAAGAGTTCTCGCAGAGCGCAGTGCTTGCGCCAAAGGTCAATGTGTGTTTCAGTGCAGTTATTACGCTTGGCATTGCCTCAAGGAGTCGATGAAGATGCTGTAGAACTTTTCTTGTTGTCCATTCACCCCCATCGGGTGGAGTCGTATCTTTCATTCGAGCATGTAAGAACTGTCGAGCTACTGCGTACTCTGTATCCACAGCAGTTGTATTGGTGAGCTGAAGTAGGGGTTGTATTTTGGATACATCAAGAAAAGCGGGATCATTCGGATCCAAAGCTTTGAGCGCATGCATCAGTGTGCAGTTGCGCTCCCCGAAACGCTCCCTAATTTCCCCACAAACAGCATCGATGCAACTGAAGTATAGCCTCCGCAGTTCAGTCTTGCTGTTAGGGTCATCTTGTGTAATTCTGCCTTCTACAACATACATTGCAAAAGCGGAGTTAATTGTGCGCCTTCTTTTTGCTATGGGCTCTGTTCCCTGGCAGCGCTCAAAGAGGGTCATGAATTCTGTCTCAGAGCGCAAGTTTTCGATGCATGCACACGCAGAATTGACGAGTTGTGCACCAGTGAAAAGATCAATGTCCTCAGCCTGTAGCATGGTATTGGGGGGATCAAGGTATGACAGTATTCTGTGCACCATCTCAGCGATGAACCTAAAGCTAGGCTCAGATATGGTCCGAAGTAAGCCTACTGCTTCAACACGCACTTCTGCATTACAGGCTCTCATGCCATCTAGTTCTTGGAGCAGGGTGGTAAGGTCATCAAAGGATCTTAGAATGGCAGACACTGTGCTAAAGTGACTTGTCCAGCGTTGATCCAAGAGACGCTTTAATCTCTCTCCCTTATACAGAATGGCCACAGTTGGTTTTCGGCAGAATTTGTAAAGCATATTGCACGTTTTGAAAAAGTTCACCAAGTGCTGCTCTGCCGCCAGGGCATGGGTGACCACCAGATGTAGCTGATGATTGAAACAGTGGACGTATGGTATGTCACGTTCAAGTTTTCGTTGAAGAAGTTTTTTAACCCCTCCATGTTTGCTGGACATCAGGGAGGCGCCGTCATAGACTTGACTGATTATTTTCTGCGGGCTCAGTCCTGCTTTGGTCAGTTCGTCAATGAGTGTGTCAGTTAGTGTGGCTGCATCTTCCTCCTCTGCTGTAGCGATTGTCAAAAGGCGTTCGGTCGGCTCATACAAGTCATTGATAAAACGCACAATTATCGAAATATTCTCTGTTCCTGTAGGATCTCGCGTACCATCCGCTTTTATAGTGTAGAACGAGTCCCCGACCTCTGTCACGATATGCTCAGTGACCATAGTAGACATAATGTCTATTAATTCGTTCTGAATGTCATGGCTAGCGTATCTAGCATTGTGCGAAATGGTCTGAGCTACTGTGGCCAATATTGGATCTTTCCTCAAGGTATATTCGAACATGGACAGAAATAGACCACAGCCATCTTCAGTCATAGTGTCATAAGAGTCATGTTTACCTCTGAAGGGTAGGTGGTTTATTGACAGGAATTCGATGATATCAACTATAGATGACAAGTAGTATCTGTTTCTTTGCAACTGGTCCGCATTAACTAGAGTTGATATTTCTTTCCCAGTGCATAAGCGCCTCTCCTTGTCCTTCCACATACTTTCACAAATGAGGTGTTCTCTTGATTCTGCATGTTTATTTAGTCCTTTACCCCTCTCTATTGCGTGTTTCCAGTCATTAAATCCACTTCGTACAAAGGTAGAGTCTCCAGGCAAGGAAGGTGCGCGGAACATTCTGCAAGGGTAACAGAATGCAGCGTCTAACGTAACTGAATATTCTAGCCAGTCTCTGCCTGTATACCAGTCACTGTTGAACGACCTATTTTTGCCTGAGAAAATGCGTCTGGGTACCAAAACACAAAAAAAACAATCCCCCCCGGCGCTGGCCGTTGACGTCACATGAACTCTGACCTCAGTCCAACAAAATATTAGATAAAAGCAAAATAAAAATACAGTTTCAATAATGACTGTTTACTTCTTACTAAGTTAACTTAGTAATAGGGCTCACTGGCTTACTTATTAAAAATGTCAAACATCCAAATGTAAATTGAATCATAACAGACTATTCACATCCAGGTCTCAACACCCTCCCCCACTAAATAAAATGTTGCCAAACATTTTCTGGTGAACAGGTAAGAAAATAGGTATGTCTGACACACACGTAACACACGCCTTCTCCCAGTTCCTTGCAATGGCTCAACCACGTACACTGGACAATCAGGGCCTTTCCTTCCCTTGATGACATAAATCATATCTTCCCAGTAGCTGCGCAGTTTTCCAGTGCCACCTCTGGGAGTGAGGTTTTTCACCAGGACGTAATTTTTCTGTCCTCTTCTAGCACTTTTCTTCATGTTCTGCCTTGCAATGGCATAGGCTACTTGCATAACTTCTCTCCACTTCTCTGCATAGCCAATCTGTGACTGTTTCTCTCCTCTCTCCTCCCGGGAAACACCAAGTCCACTGGTAGTGTTGGTTCACGATCAAAGAGAAGGAAAAATGGAGAAAATCCTGTTGCCTTATGCACAGTTGAGTTTTAGGCATGGACCACTTTGTTAAGGTGATCCTTCCACCTGGACTTCTGAGACTCCTCCAGTGTCCGCAGCATTCCAAGCAGTGTCCTATTGAAACGCTCTGCAGGATTTGCTTGAGGTTGATATGGAGAAGTGTGGGAGTGACGAATACCACAGTAGTCTTGGAGCTTGTGGAAGAGAGTGTTTTCGAACTCTTTCCCCTGGTCATGGTGTATCTTGGATGGAAAACCAAAACGCATGATAAAGTCATCAAACAGCTTTCTGGCTGCTGTCTTCCCAGACTTATCTCTCGTTGCATATGCCTGTGCATATTTAGTGAAATGATCAACAACTACAAGTATGTATTCCTCACCTCCCTTACACTTGTCCAGATGTAAGTAATCGATGGAGATCATGTCAAACGGTGCAGAAGTCTCTACACTCTGTATCGCTGTTCTGGTTACTCTGTTCGGTTTCTTTCTCTTGATGCAGCAACACACTTTGGTAACATAGTCTTCCATCTCCTGCCTCATCTTAGGCCAAAAGAAGCGTTCCCTTGCTAGAGCCACCATTCCGTCTGCACCTAAGTGTCCCATTTATTCGTGTAGATGTTTGTATACAACTGGTTTCAGAGACACAGGAACAACCAGCTGCTTTCTTGTCGCAGTCATTCTTCGGAGAATGCCATCACCATCTATCTGTAGACGGGACCATTCCCTGAGCAGTTGTCGGACGTCTTCGTTCTCTGCCAGCTTGTCTTTATGTTTCAGGTGGACATGTGTTTTTTCCAAAGTCACTACTCTGTTTATGACTAGATCTGCAATTTGAGCTGTCCTTATGTCATCTGCTGCAAGAGGCTGAATTGGCTCTGAGATGTTGCACCCTTCTGGCAGCGCATTGTGGCAGGTCGGGTGTTGCTCTGCTCCACCCCCTCCCACTTAATCAGTATCACCGGTGCTTGATTGCGCATTGGCAGCACCTGGTTAACTACTGCGTTCCTCCGGGGCGCATTCTCTCCCTGGCATTCACCTGGAAAGGCTCTGGGTCGGCGTGCTCCAGTTTGGTTGGTGTTCGGTGTGATTTCGCCAGGTAAGCGTGTGTGCTTTAACTGCATCTTTATTGCACAGTATGGTGCGACAACCGCCGTGATTTTGTTTTCAGTTTTGGCCGTACTGGTTGGGTTGCAGCTGGAGGAAGTGGTGTCCGCGTTCTGCTGTTGTGGAGGACTGGGTTTTTTTTTTAGTGCGTAAAGCTCTCTCCATCGGTAAGCATGCTCGTTGTTAATCATGGTGAACTATAGTAGCCCTTTGCTAACAGCTGTTGCCCTCTGCTCTGTCCTGCTGTAGCTGCTGAATTTGCAGCGGTTCTGTCTCTCCTCCTGCGCTCTGTGGATCCACGGCACAGCCTATTGATGACCACCGCAGCCACCTACGCATAACATCCGCTGCCTCCAGCCTTGGTGCAGCCGCTCCGTTTTCACGCTGTCTTCCACACCGTAGTTTCTTTTTCTTAATGTCCTGAGTTCCTGTTGTGGCTCTCACGCAGCACCAGACTCAAGCCCCACTGCCACTGACTTATTAGTGTTTCTTTGTTTGTTTGGTTTATTTATTTCTTGTTTATGTAGTTGTTTTGGGTAATCAGTTAATTTGCAAGCTCTTTGGTTTCTTTATTTTGAGTTACAGATGGTTATTTTGTTTAGTTCTAATTTAGTTACATTTCTGATTTTGTTTATTCTTATATAAGTAAATTTTCTTTAAGGATTTCTATATAGGTTAAAACAATTAATGTGTATTCTTTCTGTTGGTGTGCATGTGGGTGTGAAAGCTGTGTGTGAGTGTTTTTAGAATAGGACATTTTAATAATTCGTATAGTGCAACCTTTGCGTGTCGCTCCACCTAGTTTTGTGTGTTTTTTTTTCCTGGACAGGAGCTGGTGTAGCGCATGGCAGACTCCCTGGTGGTGGTCCCATCTCACCTCCCTTAAGTTTGCTGTGGCACGTGGTGGTTTGGTTTGTAATATTGTTTTTGTGTGGTTTTAAGTTTCTTTAGTCTGTCCGCCTCACTGAGCTGTCCCTGCTCCTATTTTTGTTTATTTTCCCCCCTAACTAATGGTGGTATAGCAGACACGCAGGTTGTGAAGAATATGTTCATTTTATCTCTAGTAAACTATTAAATAAAATAATTTATATTTTTGGAAGTCCGTCTCTTGTCCTCTCTATATAGGTGTAACGAGTCTGTGTGACCTCATGGTATTCCCCTTACAGGGTTGAGTGAATTTCCTGGGGTGCAATTCCCCAGGTGGCGTTGTTGGACAAATCCCCCTCTCTTTTACCACGTCTCGCCACAAATTGGCGTTGTCGGCAGGATGCACTGTTAGAGGACAGAGGCGTGACTTCCATTTTTTTTTTTTTTTCTGTTAGTGTGAATTTGTTGTTACGTTGGTGTGTTAGGGCAGCAGTGAAGACGGAGCGGCAGCATCTTTTTTTTTTTTCTTCTTCCTCTTTTTGTTCTTGCCAGTGGTGCAGGTTTCCATTTTGAAAGCGGTGGGTGTGGCCTCTGCGGTTTGCCATGGAGGAGGAACTGCAGCAGCTCAGAGAGCTGGTGGCACAGCTTAAAGCAGATAATGAGCAGCTGTCTCGAGTGAGGGATGCTTCTCAGGCCGGTTCCAGCAGAGCGGACCCCGCTTCTGTCACTTCAGGTGCTAATCCTCCGGCTGTAAGTACTAGCGCCACAGTCACTGAACGGTTGGTTGTTATGCCTAGAGATCGCAGATGCACCATGTTTAATGGCAGAACAGGTATAGGCATAGTGGAGTGGAAAGAGGAAGTGCAGGCCTGTATGCGGGCACGCCACTTGTCTGTTCGTGATCAGGCCTTTTTCATTTTTGACCATCTAGAAGGTGAAGCCAGAGAGGAGATTAAATATCGCCCCTGTGTGGAGAGGGAAGACCCAGACAAGGTTTTGGCTATCTTGACTGAGCTTTATGGCTGTGTTCAGTCATATGTAACACTGCAACAATCTTTCTTCTCTCGAAAGCAGCAGGAAGGGGAGACGCTGTTAGAGTTCTCTTTGGCCCTGATGGCCCTGATGGAACGTGTTAAACAGTCTGCACCAGGTGCCTTGCCGAATGCTGATGTTCTTCTTCGTGACCAGTTCATAGAGCATGTGCTCGATGGTGCCCTTCGCAGGGAATTGAAGCAGTATGTTCGCCGCCATCCCACTGCTTCTTTGCTCGAGACACGTGGAGAGGCCATTAGATGGGAGAGGGAGGGGTTTCCAAGGGGTGCTAGGGAACGTAGCCACTCTCTTCCCTCAGCCTATGGCCTCCAGTATGGGGTCCAGGGTGGCTCTCGCCCCACCCCACTTGTCTCACCCCATGATTCAGAGTTGAGTGAAGTGAAGGCACTCTTGAAGCGTCAGCAGGAACAGCTTGACCAGTTGACTCGGGCCATGGCTTCTTTTCAGGCTCGTCCCTTTCCATCACGGCCTCCTCGCAACGGCCCTGTGATCTGCCGAAGGTGTCAACAGCCAGGTCACTATGCCAGCGATTGTGATGGGGAGCGGGTTACCCCTCATCCCCGTACTGGTTCTGCCACTGGTCGGTCTTCTAATGTGGCTGGGTCTTCACGCTTTGCACCCCAGCCGGAAAACTGACGCCCACTGAGCTGAGGAGCCAAAGCTCAGATGGGGAGGCTGGAGGCTCACAACAAGACCTCATCAGTCGGATAATGGCGCCCTGTCCACATATTAATGTCCTGATGGGTGGGATCACTGTTCCGTGCTTGTTGGACAGCGGGTCCATGGTGTCTACGATCCCTGAAAGTTTCTTTGCCGAACATTTCGCACCATGGGGCCAAGAGCGCCTTCGGTCTTGTAATTGGCTGCAACTGCGGGCCGCAAACGGTCTTTGTATTCCTTATATCGGCTATTTGGAGCTGGATGTCACCTTGTGTGGGAAGGTGGTCCCTGGTTGTGGGGTCCTAGTGGTAAAAGACCCTCCCGGTGCTGCATCTGTTGCCCCTGGGATTTTGGGGAGCAACGTCATCCGTCGATGTTATCGGGAACTCTTTGAGGTGTATGGTCCTGCTCTTTTTGATGCTCCCTCAGTGGTTCAAGCTCCAGTAGCTGTCCTTGAAGCTTTACAACGGTGCCATCAGGCCACCACAGAACCCCCGAGGAACCTTACGGGTTTCGCCAGGGTCCGCGGTAGATGGGCGGTACGCATACCTGGTGGGGTAATGAGGCTTGTGGCCGCCACTTGTCCAGAACAGTTGGCTGGTCAGGCTGTGCTGTTCGAACCAACAGAGTTCAGCCTACCTGCAGGGTTATTGGTGTCTCCTTGCCTTGTCCAGGTCAGCCGTGGTACAGCTCATGTCCCCGTGGTCAATGTGGGGACGACTGATGTTCTCCTTTACCCGCGCACTGGTCTTGGTACTTTAAGTGGGGCCCAGGTTGTCAGCTTACCCACTGGTGTGACTGAAGTGAAGCTCCCGACAGCCTCGATCTCATCTCAGACAGCCTCTGGTGTGGCACCTGATGGGGTCCAAACCATAGACCTGTCTGCTTTGAAAGAACAAGAACAGATGGATGTACATGCTTTGCTGCAGAGGTATCAGTCAGTTTTCTCAAACCATGAAGGTGACTTGGGTTGTACCAACCTCCTTTCGCACGAAATCCCCTTACTTGATGAGGCTCCAGTGAGACAGCGGTACCGAAGAATCCCCCCCTCCGAGTATGAGGAGGTGAAAGCTCACATTGATCAGTTGCTTGAAGCCAAGGTGATCCGGGAAAGCAATAGTCCTTTTGCTTCCCCTATCGTCCTTGTCCGTAAAAAGGATCGCAGTCTCCGCATGTGTGTCGACTACCGCCTACTCAATAGTAAAACACGGAAGGACGCATTCCCTCTACCTCGTATTGAGGAGAGTCTGGATTCACTTGCCAGAGCTTGCTGGTTTACTACTCTCGACTTGGCAAGTGGCTATAATCAGGTCCCTGTTGCAGAGCAGGACAAGCCGAAGACGGCCTTTTGTACACCTTTCGGGCTCTTTGAATGGAACCGGATGCCATTTGGCTTGTGCAATGCGCCAAGCACCTTTCAAAGACTCATGCAAAGGATGTTCGGGGATCAACAGTGCCAGTCCTTGCTCTTGTACTTGGACGACATCGTTGTCTTTTCTTCTTCCATTTCACAACACTTGCAGCGACTCGAAGTGGTTCTCAGTCGGCTGCAGAGAGAAGGTTTGAAGGTGAAACTTGAAAAGTGTGCCTTTTTCCAAAAAGAGGTTCGTTATTTGGGGCACATTATCTCCAATCAGGGAGTTTCCACAGACCCTGCCAAGATTGAGGCAGTGGCGAAATGGCAGCGGCCCCGTCATGTGTCAGAGCTGCGCTCATTCTTGGGGTTTGCCAGCTATTACAGGCGGTTTGTGGAGGGGTTCGCTAAGCTGGCGACCCCTTTGCATCAGTTGGTGGCAAAACTCGCAGGTACCAAGTCCAAGCGAGGATCTGGGCAGGATCTGAGCTCTGCATGGACACCCCAGTGCGAGCAAAGTTTTGAAGCCTTAAAGGCGAAGTTGGTTTCAGCCCCAGTGTTGGCCTATGCTGATTTTTCACGTCCATTCATTTTGGAAACTGATGCCTCTTACAGTGGCCTGGGGGCCGTCCTTTCACAGGAGACTGAGAATGGTATTCGACCCGTCGCATATGCGAGCAGAGGGCTTCGACCCACAGAACGCAACATGGAAAATTACAGTTCGATGAAGCTGGAGTTCCTTGCGCTTAAGTGGGCAATGGGAGAAAAGTTCCGGGAGTATTTGTTGGGGCACAAATGCGTGGTTTTTACAGACAACAATCCGTTGAGCTACCTCAATTCAGCTAAGTTGGGAGCCATAGAGCAGAGGTGGGCCTCCCAACTAGCTGTCTTTGATTTTGAGATCAGGTATCGCTCCGGACGCATCAACAGGAATGCTGATGCGCTCTCCCGCCAGTATCTATCGGGGTCTAGCTTAGCTGAACATGTCTTACCTGGCACTTCAGTTCCATCATTTGCTCAGCCAGCTGCAGTCCCCGCCACAGTGGTACCTGCTGCCCAGGCGATGGTGTCTGTCTTCCGGAGTCATTCTCCAGCGGACCTTCGTTCCTTGCAAGAGGTGGACCCTCTTTTGCGTGATAATTTTCTGCCCTTTTGGAAGAGGTGGGCTAAGCCTACTTTCGAAGAAAAGAAGCAACTTCCTGCTGCTGCTTTGACACTCTTGAAACAGTGGGACCGCCTGATCGAACAGGAGGGCGTACTGTACCGCCGGACTTTTCGGTCGGATGGAGGAGAAGAGTGTTTCCAGCTTGTCTTACCTGCTGTTCTTAAAGAGGAGATCCTGACCCAGTTGCACCAAGACCATGGTCATCAGGGTATTGAGCGCACCATGGAATTGGTGCGGCAACGCTGTTACTGGCCAGGGATGTCCGCTGACATCAAGCAGTGGGTTCAGACATGCGAGCGTTGCCAAGTGGCCAAAGATTCAGGGCCGGTGCCCCATAGTTTTATGGGCCACGTTCTGGCGTCTCAGCCAAACGAGATTGTCGCCATTGACTTCACATTGTTGGAACCTTCACGGAACGGGTTGGAGAATGTCTTGGTAATGACCGATGTGTTCAGTAAATACACGGTGGCAGTCCCAACACGAGATCAGCAGGCAGCAACTGTGGCTCGTGTCTTGCTGACCGAATGGTTTTTTCGGTTTGGTGTTCCAAATCGCATTCATTCTGACCAGGGTCGGAGCTTCGAGAGTTCTCTGATCCAACAACTGTGCCGCTTGTATGAGGTAGCTAAATCACGAACCACTCCTTACCATCCGGCCGGCAACGGGCAGTGTGAACGTTTTAATAGAACTCTCCATGACCTCTTGCGGACTCTGCCAGTCTCCCGGAAGCGGGATTGGGTTTCTTGTCTCCCACAAGTGTTGTTTTGTTATAACACTACGCCACATCAAAGTACAGGAGAGTCTCCCTTCTTTTTGATGTTCGGTCGGGAACCAAGGCTCCCTGTGGACTTCCTTTTGGGCCGAGTCCGGGATGCTGAGCCAGGGGAAGTACAGGACTGGATGACTGAACATCAGGCAAGGCTTAAGGTGGCGTTTGAGAATGCTCGTGGTAGGCTTTTGGCTGCTGCAGGTCGACGAAAAAAGCGACACGACGAGCATGTTCGAGAGGCTCCTTTGCAGGTGGGCCAGCACGTCTACCTCAGAGATCTTGGTGTTAGGGGTCGACACAAGCTTCACGACAAATGGAGCTCCATTCTCTACCAGGTGCTGAAAGCCCCACCCGGAAATGGGGCAGTTTACACCATTGCTCCTGTGGAAGAGTTGCATAGGGCTCGGCAGGTGCACCGAGACATGCTGAAGCCCCAGGTCGTGTCTGGTACCCATCCCCCTAGGGCGCCGCTTCCATCAGCTTTGGCAGCGCCTGCAGCTCCCCCAGGTTCACCTGAAGGTGGTGAGCTATGGTTGTTGGTTCCTGACACTGTTCCACCCTCTGCTACTGAGGCACCAGCTCAACCCGGTTATACAGGGCTGGCTGTGAGGACACCAGCCAGTATTGAGCCTAGTCCAGGCTCAACTGCAGAACCGGAACATCTTCACTCTGTGTCCCCTCCTTCTAGCGATCAGTCCATTCCTCCTCAGTCAGTTTTGCGTCGAACCGGCCGTTCCACCGCCGGTCAACACTCTAATGTCCATCGTCTTCCCCAGTCTGTTGGCACTAGGGGTAATGTAGTGCCTGAACCTTCACAGCCAGTGGTAAATTCGCAGTCAGTTCTGTTTAGGCCTTGGTCCTAGTTTGGCATATTTCAAAGTGTAATTCGCCGTCGGGGCGACGACGCAGAAAGCGGGGGTGGAATGTGGCAGGTCGGGTGTTGCTCTGCTCCACCCCCTCCCACTTAATCAGTATCACCGGTGCTTGATTGCGCATTGGCAGCACCTGGTTAACTACTGCGTTCCTCCGGGGCGCATTCTCTCCCTGGCATTCACCTGGAAAGGCTCTGGGTCGGCGTGCTCCAGTTTGGTTGGTGTTCGGTGTGATTTCGCCAGGTAAGCGTGTGTGCTTTAACTGCATCTTTATTGCACAGTATGGTGCGACAACCGCCGTGATTTTGTTTTCAGTTTTGGCCGTACTGGTTGGGTTGCAGCTGGAGGAAGTGGTGTCCGCGTTCTGCTGTTGTGGAGGACTGGGTTTTTTTTTTAGTGCGTAAAGCTCTCTCCATCGGTAAGCATGCTCGTTGTTAATCATGGTGAACTATAGTAGCCCTTTGCTAACAGCTGTTGCCCTCTGCTCTGTCCTGCTGTAGCTGCTGAATTTGCAGCGGTTCTGTCTCTCCTCCTGCGCTCTGTGGATCCACGGCACAGCCTATTGATGACCACCGCAGCCACCTACGCATAACATCCGCTGCCTCCAGCCTTGGTGCAGCCGCTCCGTTTTCACGCTGTCTTCCACACCGTAGTTTCTTTTTCTTAATGTCCTGAGTTCCTGTTGTGGCTCTCACGCAGCACCAGACTCAAGCCCCACTGCCACTGACTTATTAGTGTTTCTTTGTTTGTTTGGTTTATTTATTTCTTGTTTATGTAGTTGTTTTGGGTAATCAGTTAATTTGCAAGCTCTTTGGTTTCTTTATTTTGAGTTACAGATGGTTATTTTGTTTAGTTCTAATTTAGTTACATTTCTGATTTTGTTTATTCTTATATAAGTAAATTTTCTTTAAGGATTTCTATATAGGTTAAAACAATTAATGTGTATTCTTTCTGTTGGTGTGCATGTGGGTGTGAAAGCTGTGTGTGAGTGTTTTTAGAATAGGACATTTTAATAATTCGTATAGTGCAACCTTTGCGTGTCGCTCCACCTAGTTTTGTGTGTTTTTTTTTCCTGGACAGGAGCTGGTGTAGCGCATGGCAGACTCCCTGGTGGTGGTCCCATCTCACCTCCCTTAAGTTTGCTGTGGCACGTGGTGGTTTGGTTTGTAATATTGTTTTTGTGTGGTTTTAAGTTTCTTTAGTCTGTCCGCCTCACTGAGCTGTCCCTGCTCCTATTTTTGTTTCTAGTAAACTATTAAATAAAATAATTTATATTTTTGGAAGTCCGTCTCTTGTCCTCTCTATATAGGTGTAACGAGTCTGTGTGACCTCATGGTATTCCCCTTACAGGGTTGAGTGAATTTCCTGGGGTGCAATTCCCCAGGTGGCGTTGTTGGACAAATCCCCCCCCCTTTTACCACGTCTCGCCACAGCATCTTCATTGCAGGTGACAGCAGAGATCCAATTAACTTCTCCTGTCTTGTCCATGTCCAGGGCTTTACTGATGCATTTGATGGTTTCCTGTTGGCATTCCTCTGTGCATTCTTGGACGACATCCTCAATGGGTTTTGGTCTGCGTGACAAGAAGTCTGCATCCCTATTTGCTGTTCCAGGCCTGTATTTCAATGTAAACCTCGAATCCGCTAACTCTGCCACCCAGCGGTGTCCAGCTGCATTCAGTTTTGCTGACTTTGTGACATAGGTCAGGGGGTTATTGTCACTGTAAACTGTAAAGTGAGGTGCAAGGAAAAGATAGTCCCGAAACCGCTCTGTTATGGCCCATTTCAGTGCCAAGAATTCCAAGAATAATTTGCCAGAATGCAACTTGTAATTCATCTCTGCTGCTGTTAAGGTCCTTGATCCATAGGCTCCATCCATCCATCACTCTGAGAACACCCTCTTGACGTTGGTACAAAACTGCACCTAGACCATCTTCAGAGGCATCCACATGAAGCACAAAGGGTTTCTCTAGATCAGGGTATGCCATGACTGGTGGATCTGTCAGCTGATCCACAATTCGGTTCAGTATCTCTTTGTGGAGTGCTGTCCACTGTACTGGATGGGACGGTGGCAACTGAGCAGCTTTGCAGCCCAGCTCTTTTTTTCTTTTTCTTTGATTCACCTCAGACTTGGGCTTTGCTAACAGTTCATAAAGGGGCTTGGCTGTTCTCGAAAAGTCTGGTATGTATTATCGGTACTAACTAAGGAATCCCATTAGTTTTCTCACCTCTCGCACAGTAGTTGGTGTTTCGTGCTTCAGTGCTTGAACTGCCTCTGCTTCTTTGGGGTTCATCTTGTATCCCTCTGCGGAGATAACCCGACCTACATAACAGACCTCACTTTTGAAAAAGTCACATTTTTTTGGTCTCAGTTTTATGCCACACTCTTGCTGTCATCTGAGCACCTGTCTCACATTTTCAATGTGCTGACTGAAGCTGGAGCTAAAAACCAATACATCATCCAAATATGGGACACATACCTCATCCCTGAGGTCTCTCAGGCATCCCTCCATGTAACGTTGAAAGCAGGCAGGGGCGTTGGTCAGCCCGAATGGGATCCTGACCCATTTATAAAGTCCCCATGGTGTTATGAACGCAGTGCAGGGTTTGCTTTTCTCACTCATGAAACCATGGTGGTAGGCTTTTCCCTGGTCCAGCACCGTGAACCAGGAGTTGCCTCCCAGGTTGTCCAGAAGCTCTTGAATCCTCGGAATGGGGTGGCGGTCAGGCAGTGTTTTCCCATTCAGCAGCCTGTAGTCTATACACAGCCGCAGACTCCCATCCTTCTTCCTGACGCATACTACAGGTGAGGAGTATGAGGAGCAGGAGTAAGTCCTGTATGTGTGTTTTTACTTCCTGGTAGAGATGTTTAGAGATGGCATTGTATGTTCTTTGGACAGGCTAGTTGTCTTTCAGCTGTATCTCCATCTCCAAATCTTTAATGCACCCAGTATCCCAGTCATACTTTGCAAAAACACCACATTCTTCCCTGAGCATTTGTTTTACCTGCTGTTGCTGGTCTTCTGACAGATGGCTCAGGTCCACAGGCGAATCCCAGGACTCACCTAGTGATTCTCCACTCAACTGCTACGCAGGCAGAGTAGCACTGTTGTCTGAAGCTTTTGGTATGTGTTCCTCAGCCGACTTTGCCTGCAATGGGTAGATGGCAACAACACTGTACAACAGGCCAAGTGTGGTGTGACTGCGAAGCACAATATCATTATCAGTCATATTTTTCACAGTCACTTCGATTCTACCATTATCTCCCGTAAGAAGCTCAAACAATTGTTCTCTGATGGCTAGGCCGGACGGCCATGGTGCCTCAAGGTTTGGCTCAAACACCACATGTGATGCACTCACCACACTCTTGTTTAGCCGACCACACTGTACAACCATCATTTTGTTTCTTGGAATGGTCACTGGTTGTCTGCCTACTCTGGCTAAGTGGGGCTGGTTTTCAGACTTTTGTTTTTTTAAAACAGATAAAACAGCTCTTGCAGTTCTGTGGTCTACCACCAGGGCTGTGCTCAGTCTCTTAACCATATGACCCGATGAAAAACAGTCTTCACTTGTGTCACTAGTCAGGGCCAGTTCCTCGATCACATTAAAGCCGATAATCGGGCGTTCCATGTCACTGTTGACCACAAGAATGGGTACCAGGACCGGTTTGTCACTCATTCCAGCTACAGCATCTTTGGCTAAGGTGACTTCAATTTCCATCGATCTCTTATATGGAATATCAGTTCCATTTGCCGCTGAAAGCTTTAATGAGCCGTCTTCAAGCAGCTCAGTCACTGGTCTCACTTTAACATCTGGAAGGTACTCTGTTTTCCAGTTGTTTTCCACCATTGATACCTGTGAACCAGTGTCCCACAGTGCCGTGGTGTCAACTTCTCCTAACGAAGCTCAAACTAGACATTTCTTTCCAACCAGCTTCGCCGTCTGCAGCTGTTTACCAGTGAGAGGTGCTCTTAGACTGCAAAGTTCAGCTTTTTCTGTGTTTTTCTGTGTGACAGCAGGACAATGTAGGACTTCGATTTTGCTTGTGCTGGCTGTGACATTTCTCACTCGACATCCTGCTGCCCAGTGTTCTGTGCTGCCACACTTGTAACAGTGATCACACTTTCCATCAGGGTTGGACTGTTGACATTTCCGACATTGTCTGCTCTTAACAGTCCTAGGCTGTGCTCTGTATTTTCGACTTGGCTTTTCACTGCCTCTCCTTTGTTGAACGGGAGACTGCGGGGCTTGTTGAAGGCTTGCGATGCATGTGGTGAGGTTCTGAATAGCTTCACATATGGCTTTGTTACCTTGATCAACATTTTCCATGAGTGTATCACGTTTGTTTGTCTCACCACTTTTATTCTTGTTTGGTGCTGGCACGTGTTCAGTTTGTACATTTTCCTCACCAATTGCAGCCACTCCAATCATTTTTGCTTTTAATGTGGTTGACAGCTTGTTCTTTCTTTCCATTTCCAGTATGCTGCTGTCATTTTCTCCAAAAGGACTTCATCTGTAACTCTGGGATTTTGTAAGTATGGCTTTATGTCTGTCCGAATAGTGTCATCATGAAGACCAGTCATTACTGTTTGGAGGAACTGATTTTGAATAAGTTCTGCACTGTACTTTAAACCAGACTGGACTCTATCTGACGCCAGGACAATTTGTTGTCTCAGGTCCATGGCTCGCATCAAAAACTGTATGGGCGTCTCTTTGGGCTCCTGAACTGCACGTGTAAGGGAGTGATACAGCTCTGTACCATCTTTTTCAATGTAATGGGTCTGCAGAATTTGCCTGAGGGCTTGCAGTGTCAAATCTATTCTACTTTCTAAATAACTCTTCAGTTTTGTACCTGGAGCTATTGCTTGAATAACAGCCTCGACAACTTCTCCCTCCTCATATCCTTTCTTTAGTGCCCTTTGAATCTGTCTCTCCAAACTTGAGAAAGTTAATTTGTCCTTTTGATTTCGTTCTCCAATTTGTCAGATTATTTTTAACTCTCTCCTGTACAGCGGATGGACAAAAGACACATTTTGTCTAGCTACAGCAGCTGTTGCATTCAGGGTTGAACCACTTTCCCTTTGTCCTTCTGTATTATTGGATGCTGTTCCATTTTTGTCCACAGGGTGGTGCTCTTGGGCTGTGTTTTGGGGTAGGAGTTTGTTGCTATTTCTCTTTTAATTCGTCAATCTTGTCATTTAGGGCCAGAAAAACAGACATTCCTGCATCCTCCCTTGTGAAAATAGCTTCTCCTTCCATGTACTGAAGAATAAACCTTCTCGACTTGCGAGGTAAGTCTTTGTCGCGTTCATCCACTGTAAGACTAAGTGCTGCACACACATCATTCAAGTCCGGTGCGTTCACTGTCAATAACTTTTCTTCTATCTCTGCCACAATACGTTCCCACTTAGGCGACATCTATTGCTGTTCCTACATGATAGAAAACGTTTACCTTCACCATATGTGGCTTTAGATGTCTACAGGCTTGGTTAGCAGCTAGCGTTAGCTCTTACAATGTCCATGTTAGTCGCTCGCCGTCTTGCTTCGCGCCGAAAAAACCAACCGGCCGGAAACACCAAGTTTATGTTGCACTCTCAAGCAGACATGACTCCGTCTCACAGTTTGGCAACTTTATTTGTCCCAGTTCTATGGGCGATTTTACAGCAGACATGCACAGACTCACGGCCGTTGCGACGCACATGTACCAAAACAATCCCCCCCGGTGCTGGCCAGTGACGTCACATGAACTCTGACCTCAGTCCAACAAAATATTAGATAAAAGCAAAATAAAAATACAGTTTCAATAACGACTGTTTACTTCTTACTAAGTTCTCTGGCTCACTGGCATCTTACTTGAAAAATGAAAAAACATGAAAAATGTCAAACATCAAAATGTAAATTGAATCATAATAGACTATTCACATCCAGGTCTCAACACCACCTAGAGGCTTTCTCTGCTGCTTCTGTGTTGTTCCAGATGGCCCTTCTCCTTTCCCTCCTGTGATACCCAATGCAGTGTAGGCCCTGCACAGAGACTGTCCGGCAAAGCCTCTGCACCCTACCTCCATAGGCCAACACCTAGCCTTCCAGCCTCGTCTGTGGCAGTCGCTGACTAGGCCGTCATATTTCCCCCTCTTCCGCTCAAAGGCCTCCTCCATTCACTCTTCCCACGGCACAGTGAGCTCCAGCATGACGACACTCTTTGTTGCCTCTGACACCAAAACGATGTCAGGTCTAAGGGTGGTCTTAGCAACGTGCTAGGGGAACTTGAGCTGGCTGCCCAAGTCCACTGACAGCTGCCAGTCCTGTGCAGTGTTGAGAAGCCCTGATGTTGCTCCTGATGATGCACTTAGCTTCTCCCCAGCTCTCACAAAGTTGATGGCTCTCTTTGTGGGTTTTGACCTCAGACAGCTGGTGATGCCACTATAGATGCTTTCTGCGATGGTCTTGAGCACCTGGTCGTGATGCCATCGGTAACGGCCATACCAGCGCTTTTGGGCAGCAATTCAATTTATGCTCGAGGGTCCCCTAGAATTTGTCATAGGAAATGAGAAGGCACCACTAGACTGTCATTCCTCTGTTTTCCCCTCCCCTTTTGTGCCATAATCACCAGCTGCCAGTCTGTCTCACCTGCAACCAATCCACTATTTAACTCCAGCAGTATATCTACCAGGCTCTACATCCAGTCTGCGCCAGATCTTTGGAAGTGTATCTTCCTTTGCTCTTAACCAGTCTTTTTGTGCACAGGACCATTACCACCACCTCCTCCTGAGGAGATCTATCTGCCTGCTCTCTCCACCTACTTCTCCCCTGCCAGTCCAGATTGCCTGCCCTCTACCATCTCACGATTCCTCAGCTCTGCCATTTCCTCATCGACCATTCCCAGTTCCTGACCTGTTTGAAACACATCCAAGTCTGTTTTTGGGTCTATTCTGCAGCAACATAACAGAATTATAATCTGAAAATATGTTGGTGTTCATGAACACTCATTAATAAAAGATGATCAACATATGTGGTTGCTGTTTTTATTTCAGTTGAATACATGTGAACATGTACTTTCCGGGCCATGTTTTTATGATACCACTACAAGTTATAGTGACTTGTATGGTGTATTTTTATATAACAGGGCAGCTGCAGCCTAATTTACAAGTTTAACCCGAAAAAGCTAATGTGAAAGAAAGACTTTGCTTGAAAAGGCAATAAAAGCTATATCTTAAAAAAATGTTAAAATCAGTTGAAAAAAGTAGAATAGTATAAAGTGATACAATGTAGAAATTGTCTGTATTAAAAAAGCACAACTCAAATAGTCAATTTTGACATGTTTATTTAGACACAGGAGGCTAGGCTTACGCACTAGCAATTAACATGTTAGCAATAATGGTAGCATTTATGCGTTAGGAATTAGCATTAACATGTTAACATTACCATGTTAGCATTAACATTTTAACATTAACATGTATTTAATTCTTAGTGGCTAATGTAAATTAACATTAACATGGTATCATTAGCATGTTAACATTAGCATCTTACCGTTGATGTGCTAGCAATTGGCATTAGCATGTTAGCATTAGCATGTCAACATTAGCGTGTATTTAATTCTTAATGGCAAATGGTAACTAACATTAGCATGTTAACATTAGCATGTCAGCATTAACAGTAACTTGTCAATGTTAACATTAGCATGTTAGCGCTGATGCGTTGACGCTCTCGCAATTATCGTTAGCATTTGCATGTTAGCATTTGCATGTTAGCGCTGATGCATTGATGCGCTAGCAATTACCATTAACATGTTAGCGCGGATGCTCTAGCAATTAACATTAGCATGTTAACATTAGCAATTAATATTTGCATGTTAACATTACCATGTTAACATAAGCATGTTAGCGCTGATGCACTAGTTGTTAACATTAGCATGTTAACATTAGCATGTTAACATTAACATTGTTAACGCTAATGCACTAGCAGTTACTATTACCATGTTAGCATAAACATGTTAATGTTGATGCTAACATTCATATCAGCAATTCATATTAGCATTTTAGCAATAGTATGTTAGCGCTAATGTGCTAGCAGTTAGCTTTAACATGTTAACATTAGCATTTTGGCTTTAACATGTCAATCTTAGGATGTTAGCGCTGATGCGCTAGCAAATTATATTAGCATGTTAACATTAGCATGTTAGCATTAACATGTTAACATTAGCATGTTAGCGCTGATGCGCTAGCAGTTAACATAACCATGTTAACATTAGCATGTTAACGCTGATGCGCTAGCAATTAACATTAGCATTATCAGCATTAGCATGTTAGCAGTAGCAATTAACAGTAGAAAAATTTCGAAAGAAATTTTGAGTGTTCCTGACTCTGGCCCCGTCGCCCCCATACATTATTACTGACACTGCTCAGAAAATTCTGTATTAATACAACAAGCTGTGTCATCGTTGCCTCTTTACTGGGCTCTTATTTTGAAGGGACTCTTATTTTGAAAAACTTGTCCTGTGTGCGTCTGCCTGTCTGTCTGCCTGTGTGTGGTGTGTCTGTCTCTCTATCTATGTGTCTGTGTTTGTGTCTGCGAGAGACAAGGATAAAATGGCCGACATTAAAAATGTAGTCTTGATCATAGACATATATACATAGACGCCGCATTGAGCGGGTTGGTCGTTGGTCGCGATACGTAAACGGCGCCGCCATATTGGACCTGGCAGGTCTGCCGGTAAACTAATACACGGAAATGGACTGAACTTCATAAAGCGCCTTTCTACAAAGTTCTTTAAGTTAATGTCTCTTATACACCCATTCACACACACACTAATATATCTGGGAAATAAACAGGTACCAAAAAAACAACGTATGTAACTTTTAAAGTGATGATTATAAATGTTTACTCCTTATGTAAGCACCAAACCAACGTATGTATTTTTCTAATGCTGAATATTTACAGCTACTAATGTGTGTAACACTGTTACTGTGATGATAAATATTGAAATATTTATATTTAACATTTAATCTGTGTCTATAATAACCAGATCCTGAAATGTAGATGTGACATGAGGGTTTCTGAATAAAGAGCACTAACGTTTAGATTTAACTGATTTTGATTAATCGTTTTATTTCACATTGATGAACATATATATTGATGAACACACACACACACATACACACACACACACACACATTATATACACACACATATTATATATGTATACACACACATATTATATATGTATACACACATACACACACATATGAGAGAAGGATTTTTTTTAGACAATTTTTTATTACTTCTCTCATTATTCTGGCATTTAGCGAATAGAAATAATTTTGGTAATCGTAACAGAGATAAAACAGGAAAAGTTATTGTCTGATGTCATGTCAGACTGTGAGGGAAAAAAATGTCTTTTTATACAGTGTATGTAAACTTTTGGTTTCAACTGTATGTATCCCATAGTCATATTTATATCTGCACTATATATATATATCCTGTTCATTTGTACACACTCTGCACTTCTGGTTAGATACTAAACTGTATTTTGTTGTCTATGTACTTTGTGCAATGAGAATAAAGTTGAATCTAATCTAAAATAAAATAAAGTGCAGCCTAGTACAGCATAGTGATCACCTACCCTGTGGAGATGAGCTGGGAAACAGAAGACTGAAGGAACAGCTCCAGCTCTGATCCTGACTGTCTGACCTGTCCTGTCAAAATCCTCCGGTCTGAAATGCTCACTGCAGAGCACGGATGATGGACTGGCAGAGAAGCCTTCCCTTCTGACAGCTGTTTCCCATTTCTTTCTCAGCTCTTTATTTTTGGGAAACCTACATAGAATCAGATCAATCGATCAGAGTAGTTACTTCGGCCCAATTTAGTTAAATAGGAAAGAGTTCTTGCTTGTTTGGTTTCACCGCGGGACAATATTATGCGCATGACTTCATAGTATCAGACACAAAGTCAGCAAATTCTGTTCGTAAAATTACGTTATAATGGCCAAATACAATCAAAAGTAATCTTTCATTCTTACCTGTAAAAGGTAATACCAAGAGATCTGTTTTGTGATGTAAACCGCTTGGTACAATTCCACGCAGAACATGAAATCGGCATCTTCTCCGTTTGCTCCTATTCTCCGACCGCTCGACTCAGCCAGGTCCAATATGGCGGCGCCGTTTACGTACCATTCAGCGCTCAATGCGGCGTCTATGTATATATGTCTATGGTCTTGATAGTCTGATATCATACACAAACTTCAAAAAAGTTAGTCAAAGGCATGCTTGAGGTTGCCAAGCAACCAGGGTGAGCTGCAGGTCAGAGTAATTAGTCGCAGGTGCTGCATGCACTGTCTGTCCCACTAAGATGCACAGTATATGTCCGAATGATCCCCCTCGAAGGTGGCCAAACACAACCTATAAGGTTGTTTATAACAACCTATAAGGTATGCCAAGCGCTAATGTGCTAGCTGCTCTGCCGTCTCTGTCTGCCATTTTAGACAGACAAGTTTAAATAAGGTGCCAAGCACCACTAAACCACTAAAACGGGCGCCGCTCGGCTTCTGCCTGCTGGCCTCTCCTCCTTCAAGCGGGCTGAGGTTGCCAAGCAACCAGGACCTAATCAGCAGCAGCTAATCTGCACGTGTTAGAATTAACATGAGCATGTTAACATTAGCATGTTATTGCTGATGCGCTGATGTGTTACCAATTAACATTAGCATGTTGACATTAGCATGTTAATAATTAACATTTTTTTCATTCCTAGTGGCTAATGTTAATTAGCATTAATTTTAGCATTGGTCACTAATGTTTGCAAATAGCATGTCTTTACAGCTTGCGTGTCTTTAGCAGCAGCTAATCTGCACCTGTTAGAATTAAAATGAGCATGTTAATTAGTCGCAGGTGCTGCATGCACTGTCTGTCCCACTGAGATGCATAGTATATTTCTGAATGATCCACCTCGAAGGTGGCCAAAAACAACCTATAAGGTATGCTTCAAAGCAAAATCTGAACTGATGCTCATCTTGTGGAGCATGTTCTTTGCAAAAATTGTATAAACTGTGGCCTCAGGAGTCAGAGCAAGCACAGGTGCTCCCTGCTACTTCCGGAAAATTCTCTGGGAGTATAACATGGGAGTCTATGAAGCTGTGGGGGAGAGTAGTCGATCAATTAGTGCGTAGAGAGCCAAAACTATAACAAAGACAGCTTCAACAGTGTTATAACTGCGACCGCCTCGAATTTTCCTACGTTTGAGGGGATACTCATGTTTGTAGCTGTGCATTTGCGGCCACTAGAGTCGAAAACGTTATATTTTTTCACTGATCGTTTTCCCTCCTGTCCCCTCTAGCTGATGATGTCATCACTCTAGAAAACCACAGACACATTTTTAAGGCAGAATTTGAGTACAAACCTGCTGGACTTTGAGCCTTGATAGTTTAAAAACGGTAAAAGATTTTGAAAAAAGTTAAATATGAGTTTATTAGTTACAGAATTTGTGTACAATTTGAAATTTGAATGAAGTCAGTAGTAGTAGAAGTTGTTGAAATTGTAGAATGTTTGTAGAAGTTTTTTAGAATGATTTGAAGTTTGTGTAATGCATTTTAATAGGAAAAATATTTGCAGAAAAAGTTCAATAATTTGTAGAATGGTGTGAGTGGCATGAATGAGCTGAATCTAGTGGTATAATTTTTATTTTTGTGGGACAAAATTTGTAGGAGTAGTTACGCGGCAAAAAACGTACGGAAGAAGAAAAATAATAACTAGAAAACTGCATTTCCTGCGGAAAGTGCGGTGTGGGTGCCCTCTGCCACCGCGGCCCCAGCGGCCCACCTTTTGCTGCCCTTTTTATGCTTGTCTTTTCCCTGTCTCTTACACTCTCTCTCCCCCCTAACATTCCTGTCACTCTTCAGCTGTCTCTATACTATAAAGTTTGAAAAGGCCATAAGAGATATATCTTGAAAATGTTGAAATTGGTTGAAAAGAGTAGAATAGTATAAAGTGATACAATGTTGTGTAACACTGTAGAAATTTAGATGAAAAGGTAGAATTGTAGAGAGTAATAGTAATAGTACAAGATCTTGGTGAACTGTGTAGTTTGACTGAACTCTGTAGTAGAAGAAGAGGTAGGTTAAATTGTAGGTCTGTATAAAGATTTGAAGTTTGTATAATGGATTTGAAATGGTAAAATATTTGTAGAAAAAGTTGAATAATTTGTAGAATATTAATAGAAAAATTTTGTAAAATAATAGTACAAGATCTTGGTGAACTGTGTAGTTTGAATGAAGTCTGTGGAAGGGAGAAGTTTAAAGTGTAGAAGGATTGTAGAGACTGTCCTAAGACACACCTGTCCAGGTGTGCAGCTCAGCCTGTATTGATCATAGATCAGCAAATTTTATTGTTTCAACACGATGATGTCGATCTGTTTACTGAGCGTCTGTTCAGTGTGTGTGTGTGTGTGTGTGTGTGTGTGTGTGTGTGTGTCTGTCTGTCTCTCTATCTATGTGTTTGTGTTTGTGAGAGACAAGGATAAAATGGCCGACATTAAAAATGTAGTCTTGGTAGTCTGATATCATACACAGACTTCAATAAAGTTAGTCAAAGGCATGCTTGAGGTTGCCAAGCAACCAGGGTGAGCTGCAGGTCAGATTAATTAGACACAGGTGCTCCATGCAGCCTGTCTGTCCCACTAAAATGCACATATGTCTGAATGATCCCCCTCGAAGGCGGCCAAAAAAAAATGGAATTGGTTGAAAAGAGTAGAATAGTATGAAGTGATACAATGTTGTGTAACACTGTAGAAATTTAGATGAAAAGGTAGAATTGTAGAGAGTAATAGTAATAGTATAAGATCTTGGTGAACTGTGTAGTTTGACTGAAATCTGTAGTAGAAGAAGAGGTAGTTTAAATTGTAGGTAAAGATTTGATGGTAACTGTTACGTGCCGTAGTGGGTGTGTCTTTTCTTCTGCTATTGATTGCAGGTGCAGCCCTTTCCCTCTCCTCCCTCAATCAGCTAATTAGCTGATCAACGGCAGCCGGCTATAAATGCCGACCGGGTGTCTCAGTGGAGAGAGGTGTGTCCCTGCAGTGAGTGGTTCGTGGTGGTGTGGTCCCGGAGAGAGTGGTTCGCGGTGCGTGTTCCCGCAGAGAGAGTGACTCATTTTGGATGTGATTGTTCCTGACTCATCGTGACTTTTGAAAAAGCCTTCACTTTTTGTTGTCCTTTTTTCTCTTTGTGTTTATTTAATAAATCCCTGTGCTGGCAGTCGGTCCTTGGTTTACCCCTTTGTTTTTGGTCTTTAATTGTTACCTCCCTAAGTTCCCCTAGACCAGGTCTTGCCCTGTCGGGTCGTAACAGTAACCATTGAAATGGTAAAATATTTGTAGAAAAAGTTAAATAATTTGTAGAATATTAATAGTAGAATTTAGTAAAATAATAGTACAAGATCTTGGTGAACTGTGTAGTTTGAATAAAGTCTGTAGAAGGGAGAAGTTTAAAGTGTAGAAGAATTGTAGAGACTGTCCTGAGACACACCTGTCCAGGTGTGCAGCTCAGCCTGTATTGATCGTAGATCAGCAGATTTTTATTGTTTCAACACGATGATGTCGATCTGTTTACTGAGCGTCTGTTCAGTGTGTGTGTGTGTGTGTGTGTGCATGCTTGTGACAGCTGTGCATGCTCAGTCTCTCTCCCTCTGACCCTCTGACACAAAAGTTTCAAATGAAGTCCCCCGAAGAGAAAATTCAGTATTAATATGTAGTTGGGGGCGTGGTGCATCAGCTGCAGGAGAGAGGTGTGGGGAGGGCTCAGGAGAGCAGCGCCAGGTGAGCGTGATTGGCACACCGGTACCCAACTGGATAATCACTCTCGCCCTCTTTTCCCCAACTCAGTAGTGTGCTGGACGAGAGGAGGAGGCAGGACGGAAAGAACGGAAAGACAAGCACGCGGCAGACGGCAGCAAGGACGCCTGCGAACGGCTGCAGCATGACACTATTTCGTATTTCAGTAAAAGAAACCGTCATAAATAAGCTTTGATCTCTGACTGGTCTGTGCGGAGAACCCACAGTGGCAGTGAGCTTGTCACATAATACAACAAGCTGTGTCATCATTGCCTTTTTACTGGGCTCTTATTTTGAAGGGACTCTTATTTTGAAAAACTGTGCATGTGTGCTTGTTCTGTCTGTGTGTGTGTGTGCATCTGCCTGTCTGTCTGCCTGTGTGTGGTGTGTCTGTCTCTCTATGTGTTTGTGAGAGACAAGGATAAAATGGCCGACATTAAAAATGTAGTCTTGATAGTCTGATATCATACACAGACTTCAATAAAGTTAGTCAAAGGCATGCTTGGCATGCATGTGTGTGTGCGCACATTTTACACAGACGAGTTTAAATGAAGTGCCAAGAACTACAAAAATGGCTGCCGCTCAGCTTCTGTCTGCTGGCCCCTCCCCCCTCTCCTCCTCAAGCAGGCTGAGGTTGCCAAGCAACCAGGGTGAGCTGCAGGTCAGATTAATTAGACACAGGTGCTCCATGCAGCCTGTCTGTCCCACTGAAATGCACAGTATATGTCTGAATGATCTCCCTCGAAGAGGGCCAAAAAAACCCTATAAGGTATGCCTCAAACCAAAATCTGAAATGACGGTGTTCTGCGTCCTGATTGGCTGAGTGAGAACCGCACGTATGTTCTACGTCCTGATTTATTAAGGGAGCACTGTACAAAATGCGTGTAACAAGGTGTATAAAAGTGTGTGGTTATGGGTTTTTCGGCCTTAAACGCCCACTGCGTCTGTCATGAAACAGTCAACCTGCCCTAGCAACCTGCCGTAATTAATGTATACAGCAGCGCAGATCTGCCGACCTTGTTTGGTTTTGTTTTTTTCATTTAATAAAACATTTGTTCACGTTGTCCGTTGCAAGAAGGACTCGGGACACTTTTATTTTCCACAGGTTACAGCGCACGCACGTGCCAATTAGCGTTCCGACCTGTGCGTCAAGTAAAGAGGCTGCGAGGATGTTCTGGCTGCTGTTTTGTCACGTTACTTATCAGCTACTTTTCAATAAATGTTGTGAAATCTGTGGAATTGTTGTATTTTGACCTATAGTCTATTACGAGTTCTTTTGTTTTTGCAGTATTGAGAAGAAGGTTGTTGGCTGTGCACCAAGCCAACAGCTGCTCCACCTCTTCTCTATAGGCGGACTCATCCCCCCCGGAGATGAGCCCCTACACTGTGTTGTCGTCTGCAAACTTCACAATGGTGTTGCTGAGATGGACAGGGGTGCAGTCATGTGTGTAGAGGAAGTAAAGCAGGGGACTCAACAACCAGCCCTGGGGGGGAGCCAGTGCTGAGGCTAAAGGCCGTAGGTGTAGGCTAAGGGCCGTAGATGTTAGCCAAGCCAAAACCGCTAAAAGGCTGAACAAAAAACAATAACCATAAATTATGAAATTTACAATATAAAATCACTCACGTGGAGGCAAAAAACAACAAACACGTTACGTGGGGAAGCAAGGAAGATCAAGGACTGTGGGAACGATTGGCTGGGGTGAGCGAAAAGAACGAAACACTCTGGCACAAGACAAAGGGAGATGCAGACAATATATACACAGGGTAATGGGGAACAGGTGAAAACAATCAGGGTGGGGAAGACAATCAGACCGGTGACACATAGGGAAGGGCAAGTGACCTGAAATGAGAGGAGAGTTATCTTTCAAATTAAAACAGGAAATGACAAGACAAGACAAAAAACCCAGCTTGACCTCACAGCGTGACAGCTAACATGCTAATGTTAATTGCTAGTGCGTCAGCTCATCAGCGATAACATGCTAATGCTAACATGCTAATGTTGATTGCTAGCAGCATACAGAACAACATTACATCACTTCATTTTCCACACTTTACTATCTCTGGAACTGAGAATGAAGTCACTCCTCTTCTTCCAATTTCAAGGTGTGGACCTTGACCCAGCAGATCTTAATCTCTCCTCTCTTGATTAGCAAGGTTTAATGTATTTAGAAGGAAGGCTACATTACATCATACAGTAGTAGCAACTCAAAAGTTCAAGCTAAATGGCAGCCGTCTTCCAGCTGACTTCCAGACAGCTGCCTGCCAAGTTCCGTGACCGGAGCGACCCCCCTCCTTCTCCTGGGCGTGTCTATTTTTTACTGTAACTCCACCTATTCATGTAATTACAGTGTATGACAAGGAGATGGCGCTTCTCTCGCAGAACTTTTTTACAGTTCTACCTGGAAGTGACGTAGCTTACACACCTTATTAGCATTCTCATTGCTCAACCTTTCGTTTGTACAGTAATGGGCTTTTTGGTCTCCCAGTGCCACAGATCACAGAGCGGAAAATGCAGCTGGTTTGACTACTGCATACTATACAGTAGCCGTTCAGGTTGCTTTTTTACGTTTTTACTTTCTTCTCTTTTGTTCGTCTTTGTTTTCTGCACTCTAACTCCGTGGAGTCCTGATCTCTCTAGCAGTTTAGAGAGTTTTGTGCTTTTGTTGTGTTTTTCTCGTGGTCTTTCTTAATGTTGTTTCTTTAAATGCCGCTTCTACCTGGACAGCTGCCTTTGTTTACTCTGGGAAACAGCTGATCGTGCTATGCCGGCCGGCATTGGCGCAATCAACTGTTCGATTGGAGTGATTAATCAATGGCCACCACTAGTCTCCATAATTACAGGAGCGTCTCTTCTCTTGTGCTCGCGCCTCTCTCTCGCTTATCTGCATGTAAACAGCAAACTAAAGCACAGCAGCATCTAACAATAGCACATTAGGTCTCTCTTCTACACACACTCTTTGATAATAGGTGTTATATTTTATATATTAGCGTTATAAAGTCACATCATGTTCAACAGCACATAAACCATGGACCAAATGGAAAAACATCTGGAAAAGTTATTTCCTAAAATGTCCAACTCTAATCAGAAAGTATAACTGGCTGTTAATATTGGAGTCACTTGAAATTATAATGACACTTCCTTCTTAGAAATGAATGATGATGTAGTTTCATCATGGTATCAGTGACAGGTCATATATATATATATATATATATATATATATATATATATATATATAGTGTGTGTATATATTATGTATGTATTATGTCTGCACAGCGGCCAGAGCTGTGTTGTTTTGTCAGGAACTGAGATGTACTGCCAGCAGGCCGTCACTATACCAGCTGTGTGACAGAGCGTCCTCGCTTTGCCCACCCTAAAAATATCCGTCGCCAAGTGCGCGGATCAAAGGGGGCAGCAACACCGCAGTGAAACCCGCCCCGGCATTTAACCTTAAACCTTTTAGAGGAGGAGCATGCACTGTGAGCAAATGGCCCGAGGCATCCAGAGCTGAGCAGAGGATTGAAGAGAGACTGGCTCGGGTTTCAGAGACACGCACTGACGGCTGACCTGCGGCACACAGTGGGATCGTTCAGAGGAGAAGCAGCGAATGGGACAAACGGAGCGGAACGCCGAGGAATAAGAGTGCGTTCATCACTGACTGATGACAAACTACACAATGTCTCTTATTCTAACTTTAATGTAGTTGCTTATCTCTGAGGTAGTTTAGAAAAGATTTGAAGTGGAAAACAATCTGCAAAACTTCTTCTCTCCACAGACTGAGGCAGTCTTTCGTAAGATTTGAGTGCTTCTTCTGCTGCTCTTCACCTGACGAATATAGAGATTTCCGTGTGGACAAAACCAAAGATAGGTGTCTAAAAATGGAAGTGGATCATAAGTGGGGAGTCGCTAGTAAATCGGCTGAGGAGAGGAGGACTTGCAGACAACAGCAGCAACCTTTCAAGCCGCTGTGGATAAATTGGAGAAATGTGTCCGGCGTAACGATTTGTATTGCTCTATCTATTCTGTGCATCGGAGGTTGCATTGTGGTTTTTGTGCGGACATCGGAGTTACAGTCCAGGATAGTAAGCATGGAGCAGCAGCAGCGGGACGCGCAGCTCTCCGCGTGGATGTTGTCTGTGAAGCAGGTGGAGCCCGTTATCCTGGGCATACTGGACCAGATCCTGGAGGAGGTGAGCGCTTTACAGACAAACTAAAGCTAGAAAGAGCAATCTAGCAATTAATTTGCTGCAATTTCACGTGACACTGTGCAGGTGATGTAGAGGAAAGAAAGAAAAGTGATACACTCAGTTCAGTAATTTGCTTAGTGGATTGATTAGAAATTAAATTAATTGTATTACTTATTACTACTTGTGAGTTAAGTGTTGTACTAACTCCTTTAAATTTCTGTAAAAGATTTAGTTTTAAACAAGTTCATATCAGCGAGTCTGTCTGAAGATATAAAGTATCATAAATTAGTCATTAACCATTAATAACAACTTGTAAACACTTAGCCTGCTTGATTAGAAAGTTATACTTAAAACACAACAAAAAGTTTGGAGCCCAAATATTTGTAAAGGCTTTATAAAAGATGCCTTATTATAAAATGGCACCAGAATGTTTTTAGTGTGTGCTCCTTTACTGGGATAGTCTGTGACAAGTTTTCCCTGGCCTTTCACATGTGGTTCCTGTAGTCACCCTCTTGACCTCACTGACTACTTCCACAGCTACACTAGTTGAAGTCCCACAGGGGCCCTGTTTTTTCTTCCTCCGTTTGCTTTGGCCTAACTTTTATCACCCTCACCTCCTTCCACCATCATGACCCCTTTCACTGTGGGAAGAATAATACGCTTACCAGGACGCCAGGGATGATGAAATTCACCATACTAGCATAAGTCAAAATGTAAAAAAAGAGACGTCTTTTTGACATGTTTGGGAGACAATACAATGCAACAGTTCAACATTTTGGGAAAAACACATTCTATTCTATTCTAATTTCAGGATTTAGGAAGTACTGAGATAATAAGGCCATGTCTTCTTGTACTATGAGAGCAAAGTGTAACTGGAGTCATATTCATTGTGTGTGTACACATACTTGGCAAATTAAAGTGATTCTGAGTCTGATTCTGAAAATAAGAGTACGATTTTATTATGCCTCACAACAATAAGGTTCCTGCATCTGTCTGAGTAGAGTTTGCTTGTACTCCAGCTTTCTCTCCCAGTCCAAAGACATACATGTAATAGGTTAAGTGGTGACACTAAATTGGCTGTAGGTGTGAATGTGAGTGTGAATGGTTGTTTGTTTCTCTAGGTGCCCTGTGATTAAAAGGCGACTTGTTCAGGGTACCCCGCCTCTCTCCGTAGGTCAGCCCCTTGTGACCTGATGAGGATAAGATACAGAAAATGGTTGGATGTTTTTGTTACAGGACAATTAAAGGTGATTGTTGATGCATAGTCCTCTTGAAGTTCCTGGCTCTGGAGCTCCTCCATGGGGCCCAGTAAGTAGGATCCCTCTGTCTTCATTTCCAGACTGGCCTGGGGCAATGCAGCCTGCCTCTTTGTTTAGCTTTATGTGTATAAATAGTCGTTATTAATGGGACACAAGCACAGATGTGGGCTTTTGTAGAGCTGGAAAGACATCTGTGGTACTTTCGCCAACACCGTCCAGAGTCCACCGTTCTGTCTCTTTCAATGATGACCAGTTTCTGCTGTTATGTGAAATGTCCGGTTTTAACAGAGTTGGATCTTGTTCTTATTCCAGTCAAATTTGGATCTCAGTGCAATCCATTAGTTTACTGAATTATGTGTCCAGTAAATGTTGTTCACAGTGTCATGTGTTTGAAACACATCTATTTGTCTGGTTATTAAAACAGATCAGTGAGCTACACTGCTGTGTTGACTGGCATGTTCCTTCATTACTATGAACACACACACACACACACACACACACACACACACACACACACACACACACACACACACACACTGTAGTTTATTTTGGCTCATACACACTGTGCTGCTGTGCCAAAAACTAGTGCACAAAATGTGGATTAATCCACCACTGAAAATAGTCCAACAAGTTAGAGTTAAAAAAAAAAACTACCAGTGTTCAGTAGGAGATTACTGAGCCATCTTGGGGCTAAGAGCCAAAGAAAGAATATTGGGAGGTGGATCCTCACGTTCTCTCATATGTAATTTTATGTCATTATATAACTGTGATATAAAAAAAATGTAAAACCAGTGGTATTGTTTAACTTTATCTATTATTTTGAATTTAATATGTCAACATTTTGTGAAATGCTCTTATTAGCCTTCTATCCAAGAGATAGAATGAGAAGATAGATATCAACCTCATGTGTTAAGTCTCTGTGTGTTAAGGGCAGAGCAGGATGTGGTTAGCCTACCTAAGCAGTAACCCATGAAGGAGGTAGTCTGACGCTACCTAACATATTGTGGCTTATTTAACTAGAATAGAATAGGATGTTACAATAATTTAGAGATAAATGTTGTGAATCATTTCTTGGTCAACAGCACATTGTATATTACAAATACTGAGAAAAATATAAAATAGCCTGTATGAAGTTTCACAGCTCCTCATAACTGCAAATTCTCAGCAGGTATCCACATTAAGAATTAATGGACTGTACTGATATACTTATATATTGCCTTTCTAGTCTTCCAACCACTCAAGCGCTTTTACAGTACATATGTTATTCACCCATTCACACACTGATGGCACTGGCTGCCAACTGCTCATTAGGAGGAGATAACCATTCATACACTGATGTCACCACCTTCGGGAGGAATTTGGGGTTCAGTATCTTGCCCGAGGACACTTTGACATGCAGACGGGAGGGGATTGAACCGTCAATCTTCTGATTAGTCGACAACCCACTCTATCTCCGAGCCACAGCCGCCAGCTTTGTGGAGTTTATAAATTAAGTTCTACCTCAACCAAAATAACTGCCATACCCTTAATCCCTTCACATCCTTGAAAACAGTTTGACCTCCCTAACCTACCCTGGCTCTGTTGTTATCTCACCCCAAACATGGCCTCTTTAACATTTACAACCACAAAGTGTTTTCTGCAGATCTGGTACAAACCTATTGCTTATAGTGAGTGCAGAAGCATGGTGGGAGCTGGAGGCCACATTGTAGAGGTGTAGAAATGTGAAAAATATAGTCTCACCTTGCCCAGTTTTCCTCACTGTGCTCCCCACAGAGCTATCACCCAATACACTGTGGTCTTTGCCCTATCCTTATGCATTCTTATTAGCTTGCCAATCATTTTACTGCAAACAATGAAACTAGAAGACAAAGCATATCAAAATGAAAAACTTCAAAATGCTGAGTGAAATATATATATGTATAAAAAAGGATCAGTTAAGGCCATAAGTTTGAGCTTCTTATCTGGCAGTGTATATAACAGCAGTGCCAGGTTTGAATATTAATCAGGGTACAGGATAGTAAAGGGGGGTATCATTGTTTTTAAAATAGAATATTGAAACCAGATCAAGCACTCACTCATATGCTCTTCATGGCCTTTACCAGACCAAGTACCCCTGCTGCTCTAAATATGTGTGATAACTAATCTGTAGAATATCATTTTATGAGCTAGTAAGGGGCTGAGTTAGTAAAGCTACAGACAGAAGTAATATTATTTCCTGATTTAAGCCATGGTGGGCACGACCAGATTGATGCAATTTACACCCCCTTTTTTCAGAGTAAATTCAACAGCATGAGTCAAACACAATCCTGGAAACAGCAGTTCACTTTTTTCAGTAATAATGGTATCTCAAATGTCTATCACAGATAAACAGCCATACATTGTAAACAGCTTGTAAACTGTAGAAAAAAAGACACTCCTCATTTCTTTTTTAAAAGAGTTTGGCTTTCTCGTCTTTTATTTCATAGTACAACTGTAGATAGACAGGAAAGTAAGGTGATAGAGAATGTGACATGACATGCAAGCAATACACCATAGGATGGAATTGAAGCCAGGTGGCTGCAGTGAGCTTTAGTACATGTGATGGACAATCTACCAGGTGAGCTACTGCAACGTTTTTAAAATGTAATTTTAATGTTCCTTAGTGTTATTCTCTTTGAGGATTAGTTTAGGGAAAACAAGTACTTTAAAATAAAGTGTGTTTTGTTATATCTAAATTGATATGTTTCCTTGTGGTCAAGAAGAATTACAAGTTGACAGGAAGTCAATGAACAAAACTCTTGAGAGCTGGTGTTTATTTGAATTTGAGTTAATCCAGTGACATCTGGATACGACATACATCTTTGGTAGAATTAGAGGTATGTATTAATTGTTTTATTTTTATCTACAATTGCAGCTGATAATATTTGACATATAGTTACACACTGTAAAGTTTGATTAGAGAAATATTCTGAGTTACAAATTCCTAAATGACTGCACTGAAAGTTCATATAAGAATAATTATAAATAAACAGCTGTTAAAAAGGTAATGTGATGCAAGCATAGTGTTATTTAGTGTTATATAGTTTTGTTTCATGATAACACATTTTGATTGTTGCTATTTCTTTTTCATTTTTAATATTGCTTTTAATCACAATGGTCACCACCAGGTTGTAGCCACATGCATCAGTGTGGAGCTCTTAACATAGCAAACTTTGGTTCAGTGTGTCAGATTTAGATGACTCTATTTACAGAATGTAGCACTCATGGAATCTAATATTCACAACTCTCTTTTCATTAGTGAAGAATTAGCTGAAAATATGAATCATTTTGTTTTTGTTATCCTAAAACCAACCTTTTATATTTATAGGTGCTGCTGGTCAGCCTCCGCAGCCCAGAAAGAACAAACTAAATGCACTTAACCAATGACAGAGAAAGTCTGTCTGTGATTTTTTGTTTTGTCTCCTTTACTACTTATGCCTATACAGGGAGTAAAAAAGTAGCAAAACACCCAGTCATTAGATTGTAGACAATGTATATGTGAAGACATGACCCGTGTTAAAGATTAATGAAACACACTTGTGAGCTTTGATGTGATTATAGCTCTGTTTTATTTCTTTCATGGCCTGCTATACCTGAAGTGAATATCTTTTCTGAATTATCTCCATAATCTAGTTGGAAAATGTGTCTTTTTGAGGTGGACTATAGAAAACTCTGTCTGCATGGCTCTCTGGATTAGTCTTACTAAAGACTTCTCAAGTTGTGAGTGGGGTCTGCCAGTATCAGCCAAATAAATTCCTGGATGTATTCATAAATAATATAGAGTGGGTTAAGGGAAAATTATGTCGTAGTGTGCAGTCCTACAATTGATTCCGCATGAGACTTTTGAATATGAGAGCACTTAACTTTGGAACCTATGAATCCTGTTGTTTTTTTAATGCAGAATTTTATGACTGTGCTTTATACTGAATACTTGAGTCTTTTTTTAGTACCTACATTTGGTTTCCTTTCAGGCTTTATGCTTTTAAATCCTCAAGATGCTTTAGGCAAAATGCTTGTTAGATCCTCAAGCAGCATCTGAAACCACCAGCAAAACTAAATTGAAGCCCCATCAAATAATTGTAGTAAAAAATATTGTTTTAAATAAATTGTCCATTCACAAGAAAAAACAGCCAGGCCATTTAATGATCCCTGGTATTATTCATGGTCTTCCTCTAGGATAAACCAGGATAACTGAGGTAAACTGAGCCAACAGGCAGTACGCAGAATACTGCAGCAGTGCTCAGAATGACAGAGCCTTTATGACTTCCCCTTCAGCACCTGTTGCAGGCCTTTAAACAGGCTGCGCTGGCATTCCTCTGCTAGTATCCACCACCAGTGGGACTGACAGCTATGCTGTGAAAAAATGTACTCGTATGGTTATGTATTATTATATTATGTATCTGTTTAGGGTCAAATCACACGCAAGGCTTTTGTTGATGTAATGAGGTCATCCATCACACTTGGATATCTCAAGAAAGACTAAAATGTATTGGCAGGCCTTGTTCTGAACAATAAAACAGTAGTTTTTGTTGTAAAGTTTAAGAGAAGCAGTCTTTTATTTGTCAGTCAAGTTGCAGTCTGAGTTCATACAGCCAACAGTTTAAAATGTCAGTTAGCTTTTGTGTGTTTGTTTTTACTGAAATCTCTATATGAATTTGTAAATGCTTTATAAAGCAATTGAAACAAGGTCTCTTGTGTGAATGTAAACATATATTGTGGTAGTTATTCCCTCTTGCCAAATCATTCTAGTTCCACTCTTGGAGCTTTCATCCATGTCATGGGGTCTTCATCAGCATATGAAATTTGCTTAGTTATCATGGAACTGTAACCAGACTTATCTGGGGCAGCTGTGGCTTGAAGGTAGAGCAGGTCATCTACTATTCAGATGATGATCAGTGGTTTGATCCCTGATTCCATCCCCTCCGGTCTGCATGCCGAAGTGTCCTTGGGCAAGATACTGAACTCCAAATTGCTCCTGAAGGCTGTACCATCGGTGTGTGAATGTGTATGAATGGTTAGATCCTCAAACTGATGAGCAGTTGGCATCTTGCATGGCATGTGTGTGAATGAGTGAATGAGATACATACTGTAAAGAGCTTTGAGTGGTTGGAAGACTAAAAAGGTGCTATATAAGTACAGTCCATTTACCATCTATCTACGTTAGCTTAAAAAATTAAAAATGATTAGGGCTCATGGGACGGTAATATAACGTTAATATAATTCTGGGCAAAATGCTTCTTGTTTTTCTGTCATAAAATGGTTTTAAAACGTTTTCAGAAAACTAATGAGTTAGTGGCAGCATTTAACACACAAAAAAAAGTCTATCAGTCAGAAGTTAATTTATAAATATCTAAGGCTCTAACATTCCTCCTGTGTTTCATCTTTGGTACAGAAGCTCGCAGCACGTCTACCGAAGGCACGAGAGGTTAGAGAAGCTCCCCACAGCTGTCTGTGTCCCCCAGGTATGTTGCTCGTCCTCCATCCATTCACCCATCTGCACGTTTCTGACATTCTCACTTCATACACAAAGCGCACAGGACACTAGACTTGGGTGAGGAGCTGCATTTGGCAAGATGCAAGTGTATGTTCACTACTACAGGTTGTTTTGCCACTAAAATTCTGCTTTTATACTGGATATACAATATGTCATTCATAATTATTGTATTATGCCTCCTCATGAAAGGTTTTAATGTTGGTCTACCTTCTGGTATAGATCAATAGAGCTCAGTTGCCAAAGGCTGAGAAACATCTGTAATTGATAACAATCCTCAGTGGACACAATGTGTTTTGACATGTGGCATGTTTACCTGTTTACCTGTGATAGGTTAATGTTTTTACATGTTCACCAGGGCAGATGAGGACTGCTTTTACAACAGGTTATCAACATGGTGCCCTTCTTTTTCACACCAACACTGCAACTTCATTACTGAGAGTTTGGTGTGTATTTATCAGCTCTTGTGGGTTAGAAATTTGCAAGAGTTAAAATAGATGAATTGCTGAGTCAGTCCTTCTGTGTCTAAAGCACCTGTTTCTCTGTCCACGGTATATGGTATGGATGGTAGAGTTGTTTGTGCATGTTCACTGAACAACTCAAGACAGACTTTGGCTCATGTGAGAACATAAATATTAGTACATATGTGGTATATTGGAATTTTGTGAAAAAGAGTTTCCCATTGATACTTTTAACTTGGATGTTGATGTGAACAATATTTACTATAACTTCTATATGATATAAATGCAACGTTAGTGACTTTATCCTTGTATGAATAATATCAAGTAGGAAGAATTTAGACTTGGCTCTCCGACCAACAATAGCTTGTTGTATTTCACTGCATGTGTGATATTAGGAAGGATCTTGTTACGTAAAGTGATTCAAATGAATTTTCATTTATTAATTTTTTAATTAAGTATACTATTAAGTATACTTCAAAACACTGTATGGGTCTGCCCAAGGTTTCTGCCTGTTTAAAAGGAAGTTTTTCCTCGCCAAGTGCCAAGTGCTTGGAATTGTTGGTCTCTGTAAATAATATTATAACGAGTACGGTCTAGACCTGCTCTGTATGAAAAGTGTCATGAGATAACTTTTGTTATGATATGGTGCTATATAAATTTTAAAAAGTATGATTTCAGCACTGGTATCAGAAAGAAATGAATAAGAAAGAATACCCTGAGGCTAGACAAAATATTAGAAATTGCTCTGAGCAACTCTACCAAACCCTGAACATTGTAACTTTCATGAAAACATGATATGGTAGAAAGACTTTTGTATTAGACCATTACTTTAAGTGAGAAATATCTAATGGTCAGATTAAACTAGAAAGTAAGTATTCAACAGCTTCAGCTCATGTGAGGCTTTCAAATGGGGGGTTGGAGTTGAACCTATTGAAGAACAGGTTCAGCTCGTTCGCACGTCGTACATTCCCCTCAGCTGCTCCCCTATCCCTCTTCTGGAAGCCGGTGATCTCTCTCATCCCATTCCAGATGTCCCTGGTGGTGGTGTTCTTCAATTTGTGCTCCAGTCTTCTTCTCGTTGAGAAGGGTCTTCAGGTCGCTGGTTACCCACGGTTTGTCGTTAGGGTAGCAGCGGACCTCTTTAGTGGCGATGGTGTTACCCTGGGTGTTTCGTTTGTAATCCTGCAGTCACAGTGTTGATGGCATCGCAGGCTCCTTCTGCATTTCCAGATGGAGGAATGTAAACAGTAATGGTGATAACACTGGTAAACTCCCTAGGCAAATAATATGGACGAAGTCCGACGGCGACGAACTCGATGTCAAGGCTGCAGACGCACTCTTTAATAGACATGCCCGGGGTTACACCACCTGGTGTTAACAAGCACTGCAAGGCCCCCTCCTTTCTTCTTGCTGGTCGCGTTGTCTCTGTCGACTCTGACCGTCTGGAAGCCGGGAAGGGTGACGTTGGAGTCTGGTATCTGCTCATGCAGCCACGTTTCTGTGAAACACATGATTCTGGACTCTCTGTACTCCCTCTGTGCCCTGGTGAGAGCTTCCAGTTCGTCCACTTTATTTGCCAACAATCTCACGTTTCCAGTGATGACTGTATGACGAATGCAGGACTTAAACCCTTTTCTCCATCCTCTCACCCTCACTCTGCACCCCTGCTCTGAAGTAATAGGTAATAGAACAAAATAGCTCTGATATTAGATGATTAAAAATTCAGGAAACTGTCTTCTTGAAAAGCCCCTTCAAAATTTAACAACATTGCACAACTTAGGATATAATTATTTAAAGGTTTCTGTTGCACTAAAAGTCACAATGAATGTTTTATTGTGTATTCTGTCTAGTTCTCAGAACATAGCTGTTATCTCTGGACCACAAACACACACGTGTTTGAGTGTCATGGATGTCTGTCATTTGAAGGACAGCCAGTATTAATATGAGCTTGACATGTTTCTGAGCAGCATGTGAAAAATGAACTTTGCAAGTTGCTAAAAGTAGAGCAGCAGAATGTGAGACACTTTAGACCTCAGAGGTGCCACATAGTCTGTTGTCTTTCAAATGTTTATCATGACCATGAAACAAAATTTAGATCTAAAAATATGTTTAACATATGTGTAGCTTTAAGTGGCTGAAGATGAATCACCAGACACATTGCTTATGGTTCAGTGGGCCTCATATCAACAGTCTGGGTATGTTGTGTATGCGCAATCACCACATTGCCCTATTATGGTTAGACCAGGATGGGGCTATGAGACAATGATAATGGAGCAAAGCCTATAAGCTAGTTCAGACAGACAATTTGGAGTGCTCTGGCATTCACATGTAACATATTTCACTGTGTACATCACACATCCGCCACACAAGTTGTTGTGTTTTGGTGCTCAGTTTATTCTTATACTGCTGTTTAATCATCACTGCTGCTGTCTTTAAAAATATTCAACATATTCTGGTTACCTTCAGAGATTTGGCGGTGTGTATCTTTAAATAATAAAACTAGAAGTGTCTGTATCATGCAGTTTAAGCCCATGAATGGTTGGGGTGCAATATACAAGCATATGAAGTTAGGTGAACAGATTCATAATCATGATGGTTGAAACTTTTGCAAAGATACACACGTGAATGCTGCTTCTTATGTCACTGCCATTTGTTATTAAAATTGACTACATGAGCACCGTTGGTCTGAAACACACCTGCAAGCTCTAATTCTCATTTTTTGGGGTTATTGGGCATCATCTTTTGCCATACTTGCTCTACATGCTCCAGCTGAACTGGAGGAGTGACTGGGTCAAACCATGGTAACCAAAGATTGGAGGTATGCACCCTTATTTACATGACAATGAACTATTCTGTGAACGATGCGTGTCTGCTAACTTGACTTTTATATGACATTTTCTAAAAACATCCTGTACACCAGTCTAACCCTTGTCTCGATGACATAGAACACCATGGTCTGGATGACTGGATGAGTAAAACTATGTCTTGTATGTGTCACCTCTCACTCAGTATCACATTGCCACCAGACATGCTGCCAAGAATAAAGCTTTTTTCCCCCAAGGACAAGAATATTCTGCAGAGCCTTTGTTTTCATTAGCAGCCAAAGTATGATTTGTCAGGTTTGATTGTTTTAATGACTTCTTGTCATATCTCTATGTTAGGATAAATTGGGTAATTGGCCTAATTTTTTTGGGTGTTAGGGTTTGCAGGTTAGGAGACTAGATAAGAAATGATGCATGGCGTTACAGCCTATAACATGTTACATGTTGGTAGCAAAGTTTTGTTGTATCTGACTTTTCTGTGTTACTCTCTGTGATGAACACATTATATTGAGCAGTAAACTAGTAGTGCGAGTACTTTCTGTACTTTTATCAGTTAGTGACCAGTGAGAGGAGCAACATCTATTTGTAGAAACTATCAGAGGAAGTGTACCTCATTTCACATAAACAGAGCATGAATATCATTTGTGTTTCTATGTTCTGCAATGAGATCAGGCCATTGTTATATTTCAGAACAAAGGAAACAGGAGTGTGTATACATTGCATAGTGATTTATGGGTGTGAACATACATCAGCAAGAATTTGTCCTCTTCATCTAAACATTGTCATAAACAATGTTTGCATTTTTATTTAGAACACCCTGGAGCAAGCCAAATAACAAATCCTGCCAACGACTGTTTCGATGCAAAACAAACCCAATTAAGGTCAGATCAGTTTTAACAAACCACGTGAATACAAGTTAGCAAATCATTAGGTCATCATTAGTTGCTTTTGTGCCACAGCGTCACAATGTCAAAGTTTAAATGATTGATCTATTTTGTGTAAGCATTCATTGTTTATTGTTTTTTTTTCATAGTTTCATCCATCTACAGGTAATATTTAGTGAGATTTAGGAGTACCGCAGCATTGCTATAAAACATATGTTAGATGAGCCGATAAAAAAAGGTTGTCAAGAAATACTTTTTGGAAGAAAACAAATCACGACCCAAACTGGCTGTAAACCTCCATCACAGTATATCAACTTCCTGATTCCAGATCTCAGCAATTACTTTAGTGAGTACAATGTTATCATAACTGATAGAAATCATGGTCAACTCTGGAAATGAGTCCAAAGCCACAATTTTCTCAATACCCCCACAAGGTATTAATATTTCTATCAAACTCACACAAATGAAAATCAGTTCTGTTTGTATTTCCCTGAACATTGCTGTGCTTATGACCTCAACTATATCTTGGGGGAGTCACAACACGTACCCTCCACCCACAATTGCTTGGATGGAACATGACAGGGCTGTGAGGGTGGATTAGAAATATGATACATATCTATCTACCCATCCATCCATCCATCCATCCATCCATCCATCCATCCATCCATCCATCCATCCATCCATCCAGGGACGGACTGGGACAAAAAAATCGGCCCTGGCATTTTGGACCAGAGCAGCCCACATGGGTGGGTAGGTTTAAGGCCCTTTTAAATCCTGACATTTCTGAAGAGAGAAGTGGACTTTGACAGTTTACCTGGCTGGGATCCCAGAGGAAGCCATGACGGGAGAACAGAGACATGTAATCTAACCCCTCCTCCCTGACCTCCACTCTTTCCCTGCCAGCCACACAGCTTGGCAGCCTAACATGACTGACACAATTTGGTCATCACCACATTTGGACCTGTTACACACTACAATTCAAATCAATTTTATTTGTATAGCCCAAAGTCACAAAGTACATTTGCCTCGGAGGGCTTTACAATCTGTACAGGGAGTGACACCCTCTGTCCTTAGACCCTTGGTTCAAGTGAGGAAAAACTTGCCCACAAAAACCTTTAACAGGAAAAAAATGTGGAAGAAACCTCAGGAAGAGCCACAGAGGAGGGATCCCTCTCCCAGGACAGACAGACGTGCAATGGATGTCACGTGTACAGGACAAATCAACACAAACATATTGTACAATTACAATGACTGACAAAATGACAATGAATTACAATGAATGATAAAATGACCACAGTAGCAGATATGTAGCAATAATGACAGTAATAAATGTGTAGTGGACGTTGTGCAGGATCACAGCAGCAGGCACGACCCACAAGAACCTGCTGGACGACAGAGCACAGAAAGTCCGGGGAAGTTTGGTTAGTAACATGCATGAATGAGACATATATGTCCACAGATGGTGAGAGGGAAAGGGAGAGAGGGGAAGGAGAGTCCCCTGATGCAAATTCTGCAAATTCAGATAAAAATTCAAAATAAGGACCTGGAGCTCGATATACTGTAACAAATAAAATTGGCTGCGATGTTTTCCAGGGTGGGTGAGTGAGGCTAAGAACAAGGCTTTCAAATGAATTATAATTTAGTTTAGGTTTAGGATTTATTAATAGACTTGAGTCAAATATAGCTCCAACTCCACCACCTCAACCAGTACTTCGAGGAACACGAGTATTATAATGACTCGGAGGAGTGGATTCATTTAAGCTAACATATTCATCCTCCTGCACCTGGGTTTCAGTGAAACAGAACAAATCAATTTCATAATCAGATATTAATTCATTGACTAAGACAGCTTTAGATGATAAAGACCTGATATTCAGGAGTCCACATTTATTCTCTTATTTTGGACTGGTGGAGATGTTGATTTGCTGGACACCACCTCGACAGCCAGCGGTGGAATGACGACATGCGGCTAAACATGTCATCACTGGTCACATTGGGGACATTGGAGTCCGACATCGTTTTGGCATATTCACACACTGATGAAACATTAATTTTAGTGACCTCCAATTGGCGTCACCGGGTGTCATTGCCGCCGACGTGAATAACAATCTTACTGTATTTACGCTTATCTTTAGCCAGCAGTTTCAAAAAAGATTCCATGTCGCCCACTCTGGCCCCCGGGATGCATTTAACTATGACCCCCAGTGTCGCTAACTTCACGTTTCGGACTATGGAGCTGCCAATGACCAGAGTTGGCCTCTCAGCGGGTGTGTCGCTAAGCGGGGAAAATCTGTTTGAAACGTGGAGCGGTTGGTGGTGTACCGTGGGCTTCAGTTTGGGGCTATGCCTCCTTCGAACAGTTACCCAGCCTCCCGGCTGCTCGAGAACTACCGGGGGACGGCTAACTGAAGCTACTTGAGGCTGTACCGCACCATCTACACTAACACTAACTAGACACACAAAAGTTCCACAACAGTTTACTGTGGTTATAGTTTAAAATAACTTATATTCAAGTTAATGTGTGTTGGTGTTTACTGGGCTGCAGCAGTTGTAAGTAAGATGTAGTAAGAGACCACTGATAGATTCTATAAAGCCCCAGATTCAGGTAGTGCCCCTTATGTACGTATATATCTGCATTTTCATTCACAGAACTGACTCTCAACTTTAGCTACTGTGCTGTTCTGTAAGATTTGAATAGCACACTGGTTAGGACAGGAGGGAAACCTGTGTATACCTGCAAAGCAGGAACAATGTGACTTTATTTATTGCCCCAAGATACAAACCCTGAACTGAAGTGCTCCAGTTCCAAAGTGGCTGCTAGGATGGTGGTACAACTAAAGGACAACTGGATTTGTGGGCACTAAGAATCTTATCACTATCTTATCAATGAGTTTGACTGGCTCCTCTACCACTTGGTAGAGGTCAAACTCACTGATAGGTTGAACCCAAGATAGACTGAAAAAAACAGACATGCAACACTGCTGGAAATGTTAACACAGCAGTTATAAAAATCTACAACCCAAAGCAAATATATTTGTATTTATAAAAATGTGTGCTCATATAGCACTGTTGCCTCCTCTGGGACTGTTTAAACTTTAAATTACATCAATACTACAAGACCTTCTACACATACTATATTTAGTGTCTGCTTATAATCGTTCATTTTTTTAACCATACATAACTGAAATATACCACAGTTAATTTTCGGGCTTGGGAATCATCATGCCCACAATTCCTGTTGTCGCTGCACTGACTGTCTAAATAAAAGCAAAAATGGCGCACAAACCCTCAGTGCTACTGATGCATGTAATCCACCTTGCTGTTTTTATCCTGTATAAGATTCAGTTGCAGCTAAAAGAGACCCCCCCCCCTTGTAAACAAGAGACTTCCTCTAATCTGTGCAGCTGACAGGAGAGGGGGCAGGAGGGTCCCAGGGTCATGGAACCGGTTATTTAAGTCCCCCAAGTTCACCTTGACATCTGTGCTGACAGGAAGAGAGCACGACATATCCCCTTTCTTAGCTCAAGATAAGTTCACAGTGCAGCTGCCAGTGTGTGGCCATACTTAGAGGAATGTGGTAGCCAGAGGTGGGGAGATTTGAAAGACAGGATACTGACAAGTTATACCAACATAAGAGTAGGGGGAATGAGTTAAAGAAGAGAAAAACAGAAAAGATAAAAAGGCATTAACTGTACTGTGTAAGAACTCCAACCTGGATACATTACTAGTTTATTAGGCACACCTATACAATCAAATGCAAACCATTAGTGCAACTCTGAAATTAATACTCTTTGTCTTAAACAATATCTTTTTAGCCTGGCTTTTATTTAAGGTGCCTTGCCATTCACTGCTGAGATTTTAGGTCTTGATTATCATCTTGATCGTACTTTTTATTCCCTGCCTCTTCATCTTATAGGCTTGAATTTGCTTTTAACATTTCATTTATTTTATTGTTGTAGTTTTTGTTTGCTGACTTGGTTTTTCATTTTAATGCAGTTGTTCTTTAACCCCTATTTTGCCAGACTCTATTCATTGGTGTCTATTTCGGTTTTAATTTGCTCTGTGAAGCACTTCAGGCTGTATGTCTGCATGAAAGGTGCTATATAAATAAATACAGTTTGAGTTAAATAAAGTTTGTCATGGTCACAATTGTCAGCTCAGTTTGTGCACTTGCATGTGCATGCATAAGGGAAACACAAAAATGGAAACATCAACCAGTATAATGCACTCCAATAAGGATGTGTAAGGATTTTGCATGATGTTGCAATAAGCGACAGTCAGTCGATTAGAACAATGTGAATACCCTGTCAAATTGTCAAGCACAGAGAAACACAAGATTCATAAGTCAAAGAGTATCTACATAAATCCTGGGTGTTAATTTTATAATTCCATCAATATGCAGCGCCAGGGATAGGCTTCTGAAGCTTTAGGCCCAGATGGTAATAATGATTTTTCATCAGTTGTCTGTCTGTCTGTCTCCTTACCAGATACTAGGTAGTGTTGGGAAGTTCGAGTCTTTTTACTGACTCGGAGCTCTTACTCTCGGACAGTAAATTGAACAAATCTTTTTTTGAGTCATTTCGTTCATTTTTACAGTGGGTGGTGCTCTAGCCCTCTTGTGGGTGTTGTAAAAAAAGACCACCGTTCTCAAATGCTTAACACTGAAGTCAACATGGTTTGCTTCAGCTGACAAAGCCTAATAAACAAAATGCCCAAGAAATTAAAATCATATGAAAACCTAGGGAAAAAAACACACCACAATAAAGTGACTTGTGTTCTGTATCCTCTCTGCCATTGTTGTTTAACTGCACGAAAGTGACTAGGTAGCTGTCATGTGACAAATGAACGAGAGACCGATCCGAGAATAAATGCACTGCTCGTCACACAGCCTGAGCTGCCAGTCACTTGACAAATGAACGATCCGGATAAACGAAAACAAACTGCTTCTTACACAGCCTGAACTGCCTGTCAAGTGACAGCTGGTGAGAATGTAAAACTAATTTTGACAATTAGTAATACAATTACAAAAAAAGTAACAAGAAGTTCCTTAAAATGTTTACATGGTACATTTATTGTTATTCATTTATTGTATTATTATTATTATTATTATTATTATTATTATTATTATTATTATTATTATTATTTTGTTGTTACTATTATATTTTATTATTTCATGAGTATAACACAAAAGCAACATGTTGATATAATTTTCGAAAGTATTAATTTACAAACACACTTTACACATTATATACCCAATAACACTATACACATCTACAAGACCTGAAGACCACTAATTAATTATGATTTCATGAATGAATAACGTATATGACAAGACACCAACAAATCATTCATTCCCTTCTTTGTTTCTCAGTCCACAGCCCTGTAGCTGAGCTACAGCTGTCACGTAACAAATGAATGAAAGAACGATTCGTATGAACTGTGCTTACTGCTCGTACACACTGCCAGAGCGGCCTGGCTGACACGTGACAAATGAACAAGGACCTAAGGACGGACACACGGTTGGGTGAATCGTGAACTAATCATTTCTGTTTCCTGTCCTCCTGACTGAGCTTATGCAGCTGCCATGTGGTGGGGAAAGGTACTACATGAAAATGAACAAATCACTCACTGAGATGACTCATTACTCCCAAGTCATATAAAAAGATTAGTTCATATTGACCGAATCGTTCACGACCGACACATCACTAATACTAGGTGTGTTGCAGTTTTGTTATTTGCAAACTGAAAAGAGGATGAAGTACAAGAGATTTAACCATTTAATTTTAACCAGGTAAAGTAATCAGGTGTTTCATTGTGTGTAGAGGTCTCAAAGTGAACATAAATTGTTTTTGAACAAAAACAGTGCTTTAAAAATGATGGCTGTAAAATGTATACATTAAACTGTATTTCTGGTCCAGCTAATTCAGACAAATAAGTAATATATATTACTCTCAGATATAGCTCATCCGGATTCACGGTTGTTGAACATGTGTGATAGCAGTAGGGGAGTGAGGAAAACACACCATCTGTTTTTCTAATAATATGCAGTGGTGAGCTTTCAGCCACTTGGTCTTCTCTCTCTCCCACTGTTTGAACACAATGCACCATCAGCACAGTACTCATGTCCTGAACTTGTTAGCATCTTGTCTGGAAAGTGTTCAAACCAACTCAGAGAGAAATGTACTGCTGATTTGGCCTCCAGCACTCCATTCAAGACTGAATTTGAGAAATGCAAATAGTGACACAGCATTAGTTGGGCATATTCAGATTCAGGAATAATTATATGGACCTAGATCAATACAAGAATTAAAACAAATCTTACTTTAAAATTAAAAGTAACAAAAGTAACCTTACAAATAAAAATTATTGCATAATGCACCCCAGAAGTGATTGTGTACAGGTTCAAACATAATTGGTACCAAAGATTCTCAAGTTAATTTGCAAAACTAGATATCTCAAAAATAAAAATTAGATGTAATTTAATCTGGCCTTCTGCTAGTGCTCATTCACCTCAGCTTCATTTTCAGAAGTCAGATGTTATTCTCATGGACAGCTGAGTTGTTTTCCAGATAGTCCTTAAATTTCCAACAAAACAACTTACACATTTCAGTACTAACATCTGTATTAGTTGATCTGATCTTTATATATTTGTTACATTATGTTTCACACTTTTGTTGGAAATTAGATGAAATTTGCAACCTGAGAGTGGAAACAGCGTTGGACAAGTTTGCCCACTCAGAGAAAAATGTGGTTATAAAATTCACACTTCAATGACACTTTGCTCACATTCACACATTTTAGGCTTTTTGTCGTGTTAGTTAGTCCCAGTGTGAATACCACACTTAACCTAAAGGGGGCTGCAATGAAGGCTTTTATACTGTTGCACTAGGCTTTTATACCGTTGCATTAGGGAGCGGGGGTATGCTAAGTATTATGTTAATGCTTACCTCAGTGTGTCATGCAGTCTCATTTTAGGACTGCTCCAAAAATCCTGGACTGAAAACTGGTGAAAAACTCGACATTTCAGTTATATATCGTTCAAAGTCTTTTCACATGTTTTTAGCAACTATTTTCCAACATATTTATTGTGTTTTGAAAGAAAACATGTAATTGCCTTTACACAGACTTTAAGATACATTTACATTTATCCACTAATTACTTCTTACAGGGAGCACTGAGCCAAAATTGTTTTACTTTTCAAGAGAGTGAGTTATCCACAACTCTGTGACTAAGACCCCCTCAAACACAGTTTGTCTCCCAGTTTGGCATACGGTCTGTGAGGCATGTGTTGCTTTGCTCCAGACATCCTGTGGGTATCAGAGCAATTAAGCAAGCCCACAGGGAGCATATTCTTATTTTAACAGACCTGGGCCGCCTGCCAACAACAGCACAGAGGCGTTTTTTAGGAATGGAGTTGAGAATCGTTTTGATTTCTTTCTCATTAGTCGGCTGAGGGAGGGTAGAGGGAACAGTAGTTAAAATTGCAGTAGCTCATTTGCAAAAGGTCATGTATCACTGTCAAACATCAGTTGTAATTAGAGGCACTTGAAAGACTATGCTGATTTTGTCAAACTACTGCAAGAATGGACTGTATTGCAACTTTAAAATCAGTTTGTTTGAGGTTTTGTTATCTTATGCTATTTATTGGTTGTCTTGCTATTACATAGTTAAAGGTTTTTCACATGATCTTGTCATGACATAGCACGAATCTAACCTGAAGCTTGTGTTTTGAAAACACACTGACTTTGTGATGTTTGTATTCATTCTGTAGTCAGTTGCTGTTTCAGGCCTAAGTTTGCAGAGGATTGTCAATTTCTCTGTTATTGGGTTTCGGCTGAGATGTCATTCCATTCTGCATTTAAAGTTGTTTGCTGGAGACGGAGTTCACACATTTGGCTTTGAAAAAGAGTTGAGGAACGTGGAAAGCTGAAACGTACAACCTGGTCTACAGGAAAAGGAGCTGTGCCAAACATGGCTTTAATGTTCAGCTTCTAAAGAGCTACTGAATGAAGCTTTAGGATCAGCAAGCTGGCGACCGCGGGTATTCTTTTAGTTTCCATGCACACGTACATGTGATCAGCAACCACTCCACTATCAGGCTCTAAACCAGTTAAGCAGCTCATGACTACCATGTTTCTATTTTTAACCATATGTTATTGTTTGTTTGTTTTTTTACATGAGGAATTTGTCTGTTCTACCACTGTGTCCTTGTATTTAAATAGCAAAAGCATTTACAAAAAAGTGAGACAGAAATAAATCTAAATATATAAATAAATTCTGAACAAATAAATAATACCTATTAAATAAATCAGGTGTTAGGCTTATTATTCATTACAATTAGGAAATTACATTTTACAAAAGGACAACTTTTCCAGTGGACTTTTATTTCATATTGCCAGTTTCATATTCTGATAAAGACCTGATGTGCATTTTAAAGCTTAAAAAAATAGACCATGAATCAATAAGAACGAATAAGTTCCAAACACAGGCACACCTTTAACAAAGAGTGCCAAGAGGTTTAGGTAATGGTGCTTGGGCACATCATGAAGAATGTCCTTTGTCTGATACTTCAAATGCCAAATCAATGTACAGATCAGTCACTGTAAATAAAGCCTCTGCTTTCATGCTGCCCCCATGCCCAAAATTACTTTTCCAGCTGCACACACTGTAAGAGGCTTCACCCGTGGATGGTTTACCTTTTGAGTTGGACATACGGCTCTGATTTGTCCGATCAGCCTTGAGGCTGAGCTTATTCCATTTCCCCTCATGCTCAATGGACTTTTCATATGAGAAGCCACAGGGTTTGCAGGGTCTCTTTATACAGTGATTGGAGTTTCGGATTGACTGGAAGAAATAGACTTTTTAAATAATGATGCTTAATTGCTTCTAAGAATGGAACTTTCAGGGTTTACAGTGACATTATTTGACTGGTTTGAGTATCAGCTACTCATAGTCCCTTTTTACTGCCCATGCAACTGTACAATGGTCACATTTTCATGCACAAATTCTTCCAACTTTTCCAGCTCCATTAAAGCAATGCAATTAGTCAATTTTTATTCCTTCATTCCTTTTTTTCCCCTTTTTTTTCCACAGAAGTCTATTTTCTGCTTCTTCTTCTACAGGCCATCATTAAGAAGCCTTATCGAAATTCCATATTCTAAATATCAGACTGAACATTTGAGTTATATCTCCTAAAAGGTCAAAATGAAGTGTCATTCTCTCCTGCCTGTGATTTGTTTGTTTGCCTTATCCACCCTCTTTCACACTCACTCAGTTATTTCTATTTGCTTTCTTTGAGCTCTTCGTACAAGATTAGGCACCCATCCTTACATAGGGCTCTCGAAGGACCCACTATTTTCTTTAGTGATGTTAGTGTTGTTTATTGATGGAGTGGTGTGGTAGGTGAGGATGAAGAGCTTTATCAGAATCCACTTGGTTCTGTAAGGGGGATCCATTCCAGACTCCACAGACTTTGCACTGCAATGGTTAATTTTCACCTCTGACCCCCACCCACCCACTCACTGTGGCCCTAAAACTGCATGTGTTAGTCTGGGAATAAGTATACTTAAGACATGATGATAGACACGCACTTTACTGTCTCTGTCACTGTCTCTACAAATCTTACTGTAAGTGCCTATTGCCTACTGCAGTAGTTTGGCATGTGTTCCATGGCATGGATTTTAGGGCGGTACCAGCAGTATCGAAAATGTTTTTGCCCCAAAAGCAAATAGATGAATGTCTTTATTTGGAACTGCCTTATACTAAAGACAGGCCTTTACTTGTGTTTTCTTCATTGTAGGCACTTAAAACATCAACTGATGTTGTAGTCAAAGTTGAATCAATTTAAATAAATTAGTAGTGCAAGTCAGTGAAATTACTGCTTTTGTTGTACGGATTAAATTAGTGCTCTCTGAATTAACATTAAGCTACAGATGTAATAACACCACCCTCAGCCTCCCAACGGCTGCTCTCACCTTAACTGGCAACCAGTCTTTGTTTTCATCTTTATTCGACACTTCATTCATTATTTGCAAATGTAGTTTTCCTGAAGACAATGAGACACTGACATTGAAAGGCTGTCATATTTCCACAAGATGTGTTTTTCCTAATCACTCTTATCTCAGCTGCTTAACCTGGTGGGTTTATTTTGGAGGGGAGTGAGGAAGGAAAAGCACTTTGGACATCTGTCACACTGTGACACGATGCAGTGAAAACAAACAGTGATAATTAATTCCTCCTCCACCTTGTGAAAGTAAAGTGGTGTAAGGGTCATTTCTTTTTTTTTAGGATGATCTGTGTTTTTCAATGAGAAACTTTTTCATCAGTGCCTCTCTCTTGGTCAATTCTATTCATTCATTCTATGCCATTCATTCTAAGCAAAGAACCTCCACTTTAACATCTTTGCTGCTGTGTGAATTTGGTTGTGGGCCCAGAGTGCCTTAGAGTCCTCTCAGTAGCTAAAGAATGTGCTCCCACGTTGATTCTACTTCTTTGCTGCTTGTTGTCTTGTAAAGACGTTAGCACGTTAGGTCTCTGAGGTGAGTCGAGGAATGCAACAGAAGGTCTATGGCTTTACCAGAGACACTCTAGTCAGCGAGAATCTATAATCCTGGAGCAGTTGTCTGAGGATGACTGGAGCAATTTGCTGAGAGGTGAAACATGAAACTATCAAAGTACTCAGGTTTAACTGTCATCTGACACTTCAATAACTACACATATTTGCTCATGAATGGGCTAAGATTAAAAAAAAAGTTTATCTGGGCTTTGAATAGTTCCTGTCAATTCACTATTCAAAGGCTTGAAGCCACCTCTGGTGTGGCCCTCCACACATCATCTATCTATCTCTCTGTTTTCCCAAAGTAAAGCAAACCCCTCTGAAGAAAGTAGTTCTTGTGCTGGCAAGGTCTAGAAACACATATCACTGGAGACTGAGGCTGCAGTCAGGTTAAGCTTTTCCCCAGCCTCTCCCATACAACAATATACACTATTCCAGTTGCTGTAACCCCCCCTCCAAGTATTTGCTCAGTGAGACTAAGAAGCTGTCAACTGACTAAAGCTTTTACACAGCTGACTGTGTGGATTCCTGGTTCCTTGGTTAAAATTATCTTGACTGCACAGTAAAAAAAAAAAATAATAATAATAATGTTAAAGTAAAGTTTTTACACTGTATTCAGTATGATGTTTTTGCAGTTCATACAGTTTGTAAATTGGATGAAGTTTAGAACTTAGCTGGCAATCATAGTTAGCAAACCACCTATCTATACAAGTCAGAGGTCATACCTGTTGATGGTGCAGCCTTGAGTGTGTTTGTGTGAAAGCAAATGATGACACCATAACGCCTGTGCACGATGACTTCCCCAGCTGTTAAATTAGAGTGGTGTGTGTTAGTACAGGAGGAAAGGGGGGGGGGGGGGGCAGTTGGTTTGCTCATCTAGGTTTTAACCAGCTGTTTGATGTTCCTAACATAAACATATTAGTTATTTACAGTGCAGGAGGAGGTAGTGATGAGGTGGAGGTGTTGGCCACTTTCTTGCTCTTTACTCTTTAAGAGCGCCCTTCCCCCAGTGAGTCATCAGGCTAATGTGTTTTCACATCAGTGTTGTATCAGTGTGTTTACCCAGTGAATGTTGACAGTGCACCATGCTGTTTTCTAGCAGTGGCTTGCTTCACATTTACACCAGTACAATTAGTGACTTTACATTCTTAACACCTCACTACCCACCATTATCGCATTGGTACATGGAATGTTTTAGAGGTACATATACTTGTGCCTTTTGTGTCTTTTTAACAATGTTTATCCAGTTTGAATCGATTTATTATTATGATTGAATAATTATTGCTAGTGGACAAATATAATCTTTTTGGTCCATGTGGGACTTGAACCGGCCACCCTCCGGTTCCCAAGCCAAGTCCCTATGGACTGAGCTACTGCCACCCTGTGGAGTGGAGTGGAAGACACTGCAGTCCACAGTCTGGTCTGAGAATCATCAAAATGAAGACACTGGTTAAGATTGCACCGTTACAATTAGCATTATTATTATTGTTACTTTTAACTAAACACATTTTAGGAGCTTACAGAAATGCATTTAACTATATTTGTACTAGTGACAATTAAAATGACCTTACTTGACACAGTTGTTTCTTCTGGTTTTTCAACTGTCTTGCATCTTTGCTGAATTGATCCTGAAGTTTGTCTCCTTAAACACCTCCATTATATAAGATGTGGACTGTGGCGAGCTTGAGAAACATGACCATCAAGTTCATCTCATTGTGTGTGTACGTGTTTAGGTTACTGTGACTTTGACATGTGTAAAGTACAAACTGCATAATCTGAATATAGCCAGGAGTATTAAGCAAAGCATTCCACAGGCTTTTCAGGCAATTCAGAAACTTCAATTTTTATTTTTGTGTCATTCAGTGGACACAGATTTAAGTGGACAAATTTTCCTTTCAGAGTTTCATTCAACAAAATAATGTATTTAGTGAGCAACAAGAAACTCAATCGGAAGGTTTGTTCTTATTATCTTCCATGTCATTTCTGACCTAGTGTGGAAATACTTTTAGGTTCCAGCGGACTGTTGGGTCACTGAATGTACAGACATTTGCTAGAATATGATTTGATAAAGAGTTTATCACAAATGCATCCATCAGTTCAAACAAGTTCATTCTTTTAGAGCCACGAAGTCTGTAAAACAGGAACACTCCACACTGAAAAATAATTCCAAACAAACCTAGATGGACAGACACACCTTAGCAGTTAAGTAATGATATCATAGACATGGACTTCTATGTGTCCCTAGTTGATCATGCACTAAAGTGGCCCAGGATGTTGTCATCAAACATTAAACTCATGAGGATGTCCCAGGTTCAGTCCAGCATCTCCTCACATCCTTAAGTACACATTCCACACAGTCTGTTTTCAAGGTTGTTTTAGTTCTGGCACTCAAAAACTACTCACACCCTGGCTATAGATATAATATTTGTTGGTTTAGTTACCATTGGTTTATTGTTTTGTGCACAAGAATTCTAAATCTAATTGTGGGATTGGCATGTAACTAACCGTGCACATTCATGCACCCAGATCCTTTTTAGAGTTGCATGATTAAAATCTAATTTTATTTATTTATAAAGTCATATATTTGCCTTGGAGGGCTTAAGACAAGATGCGTCTGATTTTGGCGATGTTACGTAAGTGGAAGAATGCAGTCCTTGAAATTTGTTTTATGTGGACGTTAAAGAACAAATCCTCAAAAACAACAAGTGGAGCTGGAGGCCAGGGTGATCCCATCTAAAGTAATTAAGTCTCTAGAAAGAGAGTTTGGGGGTGTTTGGGTCCAATTACAAGAACTTCAGTTTTGTCTGAATTTAACATCAGAAAATTGTAGGTCATCCAACTTTCATCCTTAAGGCATGCTTGGAGTTTAGTTAACTGATTGTCTCCATCAAGCTTGATCAATCAGTGTAACAATGAAAATTAATAGAGTGATTCACAATAATGTTCCATAGAGGAAGCATATATAAACTAAAAAGAAGTGGTCCTAGTACAGAACCTTGTGGGACTCCATTACAAACTTTGGTATGCATGGAGCATTCATTATTGACGTGAACAAACTGAGATCAATCTAAGAAATATGACTTAAACCAGCTTAGGGCGGTTCCTTTGATGCCAGTTTAATGTTCCAGTCTCTGTAAAATAATTTGATAGTCAATGGTGATGAGTCCTTTGTCTGATGCCATTAGGAGGTCATTTGTAACTTTGACTAATGCGGTCTCTGTGCTACGATGCACTCTAAATCCTGACTGAAAATCCTCAAATAGACTATTGTTATGGAGAAAGTCACACAGTTGATTAGCTACAGCTTTCTCAAGTATCTTAGACACAAAGGAAAGGTTTGATATCGGTCTGTAGTTGGCTAAGACCTCTGGGTCTAGAGTGGGCTTTTTAAGAAGAGGTTTAATTACAGCTACCTTAAAGGACTGTGGTACATATCCTGATGAAAAATAAAATGGACACCACCGCTCCCTGGCCTGTAGAGCAGTGCCAAAGGCCCCGCAGAGCAACGAGAGGCGTCTTTACTCAGAGGTTGTACTCTGCTGATCGGACACAGAGACAAATAGTGGCCTTCAGTTTTGTTCTTGAGATAACAGTTGAATAGCAGATGGTACCCTGGACTAACATGATCAGTCTAGATAACTTGACATATAACTAGCTATTTTTATACTTCATACTTTTTTTTAAACTTTTAGATATTTTTCATCAGTCTTCAGTAATTTGGAATCGTTTAAAGTCTAAAATTTACAAGTGAATGATCAGTGACCACTTTCAGGTTTTTACATCACAAACACATTCAATTATGTTTGCTGAGGCCCCAGCATTTGTAGTCTTGCAATATAAACTAGAAAATTTCTAAAGAAATTTCGAATGTGCATGACTCTGGCCCCGTCGTTCCAATGCATTATTACTGACACTGCTCAGAAAATTCAGTACTAAAAAAGAAATTTTGTGTGACGAGTGGGCTGTTGCTGGGGGTCTGTATCCAAAAAGCATACCTCAAATAGTCATTTTTAACATGTTTATTTAGACAGAGGAGCAGCTAGCGCTTACGTGCTAGCAATTAACATTAGCATGTTAGCATTACCATGTGAACATTAGCATGTTAACGCTGATGCGCTAGCAGTTAACATTAGCATGTTAACATTAGCATGTTAGCATTACCATGTTAACGCTGATGCAGCTAGCAGTTAGCATTAGCATGTAAGGATTGGCATTATTCACATTAGCATGTTAACATTAGCATGTTAGCATTAACATGTTAACATTAGCATTGTTACGTCCACTAGGACTAACCTAGTCAGACAACAACACGACAATCGTAAAAATCAAAGTCTCAGTGGTAGTGAAGAAAAAAAGGTTTATTTATAACAAACAAAAGATACTCAGGTGGGGTAGGATGGGACAAAGTGATTGTGCCAAAGAAAGTGAAATTAATATAACAAAAGTAGAACTGTCTGTCTTCCCTAGAGCTACAGAAAAGGAACACAAACAAAAAGCCTAACTCACTAGCTAACAAAAGACTTCTCAAAACAATACAGGGGTGGCACAACCAATAAACCTAGTGACTTAACACAATACAACACCTACGTGTGGAAATGTACAGGGTACCCCAACTTACCTAGTCCCATGCAAAACAAACCACCTCTAAAAACTCTATAGTTGATAAGATTAACGAGCTCAGTACAAATGGTAATCAGGGAGCAGAAAAGAAGAGAGAGCGAGAAGGCCGGTGACATCCTCCATTTGTAGAAGCCTTCTTCTTCATCATTGGCCAGCTGGCAATGTGGGGAGCCAATAGCAGCAGTGGCAGCCTGCCTTCACAGGTGATAAGTGTTTCTGCAATCATCTAGTAAAAAAACACAGGGAAGGGGGAGGAGAAACACAAAAACACACCTCTTGTGGCCAGGCACGTAACACCCCCACCCATATAAGTCCAAACATAATGTTTGGAACCAAGCTTATAGCACCTGGTACTTCCAGGCAGTCTCCCATCCAAATTCTACCCAGCCCTAGCCCACTTAGCTTCCAAGATCAGACAAGATCAGGCATGGTCACCACCATGCCACTACAACACCATACCACTACAATGCACGTGACAAGGCATCAGCCAGGACATTCTCAGATCCCTTCTTATGACAGATGGTGAGGTTGTAGTTCTGAGCGATTAAGGACCAACGCATCAGACGTTGGTTATGGTTTTGCATCCTGGAGAGAAATACAAGAGGATTATGATCTGTGAAAACCTGAATGGGCTTCACACTGGACCCAAGATATACTTCAAAATGTTGCAGAGCAAGTAGCAGTGCAAGAGCTTCTTTCTCGATTGTAGAATAGTTCAGTTGATGTTTGTTGAACTTTCGTGAAAAGTAACTCACGGGATGAGCAATACCCTGGTAGTCCTCTTGCAGCAGAACAGCCCCAGCACCAATTGCACTGGCATCCACTTCAAGCTGGAAGGGCAAAGAGAAATCCGGCGCAGACAGAACAGGAGTGCAACATAGTAGACTTTTCAGATTTTCAAAAGACTGTTGACACTCACTGGACCAACTGAATGGTTTTGACGGACTGGTTAAGGCAGTCAGCGGAGCAGCTACAGAGGAGAAGTTTCTGCAAAACCTGCGGTAGTATCCAGCCATCCCAAGGAAACGGCGCAACTCTCTCCTGGTGGTAGGTAAGGGAAACGCTGTAATGGCAGAGATCTTTGCATCCACAGGGCGCACCTGTCCTTGGCCAACCTGCTGACCAAGATAAAGCACAGTGCCTTTTCCAAATTCACATTTGGCGAGGTTAAGTGTAAGAGAGGCACCGGACAGGCGGGTGAAAACTTCCCTCAATGTAGTTATGTGACTTAGCCAGTCATCTGAATATACAACAATGTCGTCAAGGTACGCCCTGCAGTGTGAAACACCTCCCAGTACCTTACTTACAAGCCTCTGAAAAGTAGCAGGTGCGTTGCACAGACCGAAGGGCATCACAGTGTACTGGAGGAAACTGTCATGGGTCACAAAAGCTGAAATCTCAGATGCACGTTCAGTTAAAGGAACCTGCCAGTATCCCTTTAACATGTCGAGTTTACTGACAAACTGTGCTGGACCGATCTCATCAATGCAGTCATCAATGAGAGGTAATGGATGTGCATCAGGAACAGTTACAGCATTTACCTTGCGGAAGTCAGTACAGAATCTCGGACTCCCATCAGACTTTGTATCTAGAAGACAAGGGGAACTCCATGGACTGGAACTTTGTACTACAAATCCATTCTGCAAAAGATAGTCAACCTCTTTCTTCATAATTTCTCTCTTCTGGGGATTAACCCGGTAGGCATGCTGTTTTATCGGGACTGGGTTTGTCAGAACAATGTCATGAGCGATAACAGAGGTTTGAGAGGGAATGTCATGGAACAAGACAGGGAAATCACAGATGAGTTTCTCAACATCACAACGCTGGGTATCAGAGAGATGTGACAAGTAGTGGGACAAGTTAGACAGTACCTCAATATTACTGAGCCTTGCCCCCTGTGGTGTAGCAGGATGCATCACCAACTCATCTTCATCAAGAGTGCTCACCTTTGAGATGAAAGCCATAGGTGAGACAGCAGTCTGCACATCTTGTCTTTGATCAAAATGTTTCTTCATCTTCACTTGGGAAGACGTCAGGGCATCCCTAGCCAAGGAACAGGCTAGCTGGAGGCGATCCTTGAGCTTGGCAACATAATCTGGGATACTTGTGACTCCTTTCTCTGGTGTGACCAGCTGCTCTTTAAGGACGTTTAAAGGACCTCTGACCTCATGTCCGAACACTAGCTCAGCAGGACTGAAACCTAGTGACTCCTGTATAGCCTCACGGGCAGCGAACAAAACAAATGGGACACCCTCATCCCAATCCTTCTGAGACTCATGGCAGTGCTTGCGCAACATGGATTTCATGGTCTGGTGAAACCTCTCAAGTGCCCCCTGGCTTTCAGGATGGTAAGGACTAGATGTCACATGTTGGATGCCTAGAGTTTTAAGCACATGAGCAAACACCTTGGATTTGAAATTGGTGCCCTGATCGGATTGAACAACTTTAGGCAGACCAAGACAGCTGCTTTAGACAGGGTAGTGACTTTTTGTTCATTCAAGAAAATCACCATCTTCTCAGGCAAATCCTTCTTAAAGTCTTCCAACAACATCAGCTCACGAAGGGATTCAAAACTCTTTTTGATATCATTAGCATTGCACCATTTATCAAAAAGAACCCCTTTTTCTCGTGCAAATTCAACAAAGGTTTGACTACTTAACTTTTTATGATTCCTGAATTTCTGCCTGTAAGCCTCTGGCACAAGCTCATAGGCACGCAAAATCGAATCCTTAAGCACATCATATTTTAAACTATTCTCTAGGAAAAGAGACACACAACTTCTTGTGCTTTACCGACCAGTTTGCATTGAAGAAGGATAGGCCACATGTCCTTCGGCCATTCTAGTGCAGTTGCTATTCTCTCAAATGCACTGAAATAAGAGTCAACCTCTGCTTCTCGAAATGTTGGCACCAAAGCAATATTTTTACTCACATCAAAGCTTTGTTTGTGGAAAACTGTTTGTGAAAGAGGAAATCTCTCAGATGAGTGTGCCATCATCTGCGCGGAGGAAAGTCTCATGGCCTCCACCTCAAGCTGTCGTAACTTTACCTCCTTATCAGCCTCTATCTCTAACCGGCGAACCTGTAATTTAAGGTCATAATCTGCTTTGCGCACGCTCTCCTTTTCCTGTGCCTCTAGCTGAAGACGGGCTAAACGAACCCTCAACTTGGCATCGCCACTAAACCCATGACTCCCTGGGGAAAAAGGCTCAAAACGAGGCAATGTTGCAGGAGGACGCTCATGAACAGTCTTATCAACCCGAGGTGTGGCCTGTGCAACCTGCTGTCCCCCTTCATCATCTAGAAAAGAGGAAGCACTCGGTCTAGCCACAGAAACTCCCTCGGGAAGAACCTCAGCCCCCGACTGAACTAAGTCAACAGGGTCCATAAAGACCTGTAACTCTATTAGTTTTTCTCTGATTTTACTTTTGATGTCCTTTTTAACACCATACTTTTGTACAGGAACATCAAAGTGTGCTGCAATAGACAACAAATCAACCTTGCGACATGAATCAAGTTTTTCAGAACTGGGATCATCAATAAAGTCCTGCAAACTAAAGCTCATGCTCACTCTCAATCACACAACCACAGCGACTCATCAATTTTGATTGTCTTAGCTCAGGAAAAAGTATCCCGGACGAGCCCCCAATTGTGTTACGTCCACTAGGACTAACCTAGTCAGACAACAACACGACAATCGTAAAAATCAAAGTCTCAGTGGTAGTGAAGAAAAAAAGGTTTATTTATAACAAACAAAAGATACTCAGGTGGGGTAGGATGGGACAAAGTGATTGTGCCAAAGAAAGTGAAATTAATATAACAAAAGTATAACTGTCTGTCTTCCCTAGAGCTACAGAAAAGGAACACAAACAAAAAGCCTAACTCACTAGCTAACAAAAGACTTCTCAAAACAATACAGGGGTGGCACAACCAATAAACCTAGTGACTTAACACAATACAACACCTACGTGTGGAAATGTACAGGGTACCCCAACTTACCTAGTCCCATGCAAAACAAACCACCTCTAAAAACTCTATAGTTGATAAGATTAACGAGCTCAGTACAAATGGTAATCAGGGAGCAGAAAAGAAGAGAGAGCGAGAAGGCCGGTGACATCCTCCATTTGTAGAAGCCTTCTTCTTCATCATTGGCCAGCTGGCAATGTGGGGAGCCAATAGCAGCAGTGGCAGCCTGCCTTCACAGGTGATAAGTGTTTCTGCAATCATCTAGTAAAAAAACACAGGGAAGGGGGAGGAGAAACACAAAAACACACCTCTTGTGGCCAGGCACGTAACAAGCATGTTAACGTTGATGCGCTAGCAGTTAACATTAACATGTTAACATTGGCATGTTATACATTAGCACGTTAATATTAACATGTTAGCATTAGCATGTTAGCGCTGATGCACTAGCAATTAACATGAGCATGTTTGCATAAGCATGTTAGCGATGATGCGCTAGCAATTACCGTTAGCTAATGTTAGCAATTAACATGTATTTAAGTCCTAGTGGCTAATGTTAATTAGCACTAATTTTAGCATTGGTCGCTAATGTTAGCAAATTGCATGTCTTTACAGCTAGCGCTTACGTGCTAGCTGCTGTGCTGTCTATGTTTGCCATTTTCACGGGTTCAAATTAATTGCCAAGAACTACTAAAATGGCTGCCGCTCGGCTTCTGCCTGCTGGCCCCTCCCCCCTCTCCTCCTTCAAGCAGACTGAGGTTGCCAAGCAACCATGACCTAAATGAAAGAAAATGAGAGAAAATGCTGAGACCTTCCCTTGAAGAGGAAGGACGTTTGGCCAACCCAATCATTGAACCGGCTTAACTTTGAGCATAGTGAGCCCTTCCTGTTTGTCTACATAGTCGTTTTGTGTCGATAAATGAATAAATGTGCCCTTGGGAGCAAGAGAGAGAAACGTTACTTCTGCTTTCCTCCAGAAAATTTCCTGCCTTTTTAACATGGGAGTATATGAGGCTGAGGATGGCAGTTGCTGCCGCATATTTGCGTGTCACGCCAAAACTATATATCTGACAGCTACAGTGTTATCACTGCGACAGCCTACAATGACACCAGTGGCGGCTGGCGTTTGTAAAAGTGAGGGAGGAAGGAATGTTTGGTTTGCGTAATGAAGGCCACGCCCCCATGCGACCGCACCTGCTGGATCTTTACGCACGGGTTGAGTCGAGAATAGTTTTTTTTCCTGAATAATTCAATAACATCATTTCCACGGTGTCAAACAACTGGCAACAGTCAACAAGTAAAAGAACAACAATAACATTATTTCACAACTATTTATATATAGTTGAATATATAGTCATAAGTCATTCAATACACTTCAAGCTTGCCATATGCTGTTCTCATCTGATCTGACTCGACTGCCGAAGTGCTACTAGCAACTGAAGTTTGATAAGATAACCCCTCCCCCCAAGCAGCTAAAGACGTTGCTTATTGGTTCATCGTGCTATAGCACTGCAGCCTATTGGTTCATATTTTGTGACACTTGTCAGATCTCTTCGCTAGTCCCAACCGCCCAAAGGAGGTTTTTCCTTCTCTCGCAATAGAAGGCTATGGCAGCCACGAGCCGCCAGTGCCGGAGACTATTTGAATGGGAGTGAATGGAAGCCCAGAGGAGGAAGATTCTCCGTCTGCCTCCTTTCGGCTCCTATTCAATCCAATTCGCGTGCAGTATTTTCTAATAGCGATAGGGGGTGCTCATGTAATTTTACCCAGATAAATTAATACAATGTACATGTTATATATGTATTTTGGCATTAAAATAGTAATATTCAAGGACAGCAATTAATTAAATTGGTCAAGACAATTTCAACTTTTTATTCTTAAAATTTTTAAGGAGGATCTTCCTCCCTCGTCTCACTGAAGGAGCCACCTCTGAATGACACAATGATACAATGACAATGAATCACAATGAATGATAAAATGATTACAGTAACAGATATGGTAGTAATAATGACAGTAATAATATATGTAGTTGGTCGTGCAGGATCACAGCAGCAGCCACGATCCACGAGAACCTGCTGGACGACAGAGCACAGAAACTCCGGGGAAATCATGTGATCTAACATGTGAACATGCTAGAAGATTCTATGGAGATCACAACACCAAACCAACTATTGTCAGTGTCATGCTCAGTTCACTACACAAGAAACTTCTCCAGATAACAAATGCAGAATTAAATGGTTGTGGTTGTTATTCCCATCAGCGGTCTTGTGCAATCTTCCTACAAGGTATATGTGCTCCATACTGTATTAACATCATCAGCATGTGTACACTGTGTGGTGTTATAGCAAAGTGAAATGTTTGTGGTGCCTGAAACTGCACAGCATGGGGTGTCACATGTCAATGCCCAACTTTACAAGCCTCACGTGTGCTCCACATAAAAGTTGTTTTGTTTTTTGACCTCTTCATCGTTATCAGTTTAGTTCTTTTCTGGACAGTAGAGGGTTAGGAAACAACTAAATGCAGAAGGGGTCACTGGTGGTGTGATGAGGGAATGTGAGAATGTCTTTGTCAGTCATAACTCTGCCAAACTGGAGGTAAACTGCTGTTTTTGTGGGGGCCTGTTTTTCTCATTTGGGCCTGCTCTGTATGAAACCTGATTCCATGGTGTGATTGAGCTTTCCATTTTGTTTGTCTTTTTAGTGCACATGCCATCTTTCATAAGACATTACTATTTATTTTGATAATCTTTTTGGGAAGGAGAGCAAGACAATCCACTGAGAGTCGACTGGAGGGTTTACCACAGGAATTACAGTGTCCCCCTGTGTGGGTCAGATTCCCATTTACTATATGCCTGCTGGTGATATAGTTCTGTCATGCTAAATAGCAACAACCACATAATGGTGATGACATATAGTATAGACTTAATGATCATTTGTATATATATATATATATATATATATATATATATATATATATATATCTCGACTCAACCCGTGCGTATATATATATATATATATATATATATATATATATATATATAATGCATTTTATTTCAGAGCGCCTTTCAAAACACCCAAGGACACTATACAAAGATAAAAAGCAATGGAAATACAAACATTAGAAAAGCAAAACACAATCAAAAGCACAGGCTGTATAGTATAAAACAAAGAAATTATGAAAAGTCAAAGTGCATAGGCTAAATGAAACAAATGAGTTTTTAATCTGGATTTGAAGAGGGGTAAAGAGTCAATATTGCGGATGTCAGGGGGTAATGCATTCCAGAGTTGGGGAGCAGAGCAACTGAAAGCTCTACTCCCCATAGTACTGAGGCGGGCAGTGGGGACAGTAAGGAGGAGGGAGGAGGAGGAACGAAGGGAGCGAGAGGAAATAGCAGTGTGAAGAAGATTAGACAGGTAAGGAGGGGCAAGATTGTGGATGGCTTTAAAAGTATGGAGGAGTACTTTAAAATGAATTCTGTGCTTAATGGGGAGCCAGTGGAGATGCTGTAGTACAAGGGTAATATGGTGAAATGAAGGGGTTCTGGTAATGATGCGGGCAGCTGAGTTTTGGACCAGTTGCAGCTTGTGAAGGGATTTGTGGGGGAGACCGAAGAGGAGGGAATTGCAGTAGTCAAGACGGGAGGTGACAAGGCTGTGTACAAGGATGGAAGAGGTGTGGGAGGAGAGGGAGGGGCGAAGACGATTAATGCTGCGTAGGTGAAAGTAGGCAGACCTAGTGATGTTATTAATGTGGGAGTGGAATGATAGAGAATTGTCTAGGATGACACCCAAGCTCTTGACCTGGGGAGAGGGGGAGACTGAGGATCCATCAATTGAAAAAGAGATATTGCTAGCTTTGGATAGGGTGGATTTGGTGCCTATAAGGAGGACTTCTGTTTTGTCACTATTAAGTTTTAAGAAGTTGGAGGTGAACCAGGATTTGATTTCGGATAAGCATGAAGTGAGGGAGAGGGGGGGGGAGAGTGACAGATGGTTTTCCGGATAGGTAGAGCTGGGTGTCGTCGGCATAACAGTGAAAATTGATGTTAAATTTACGGAAGATGTTGCCAAGTGGAAGGAGGTAGGTGATAAAGAGGAGGGGCCCCAGGACTGATCCTTGGGGTACGCCAGAGGTGACAGGGGAGGGTTGGGATTTAAAGGACTTGAGCTGTATGAACTGTGTACGACCAGATAGATATGAGTGGAACCAGTCTAAAGGGGTGTCAGTGATGCCAATGGAGGAAAGTCTCTGGAGGAGGATGGGGTGAGAGATGGTGTCGAAGGCTGCACTTAAATCGAGGAGGATGAGGATGGAAAGTAGTCCAGAGTCAGCTGCCATGAGAAGATCATTGGTAATTTTTATGAGGGCGGTTTCAGTGCTGTGTAGGGGGCGAAATCCAGATTGAAAGGGCTCATAGAGGGAGTTGTGAGAGAGATGAGAGTGGAGTTGAGAGGCTACAATTTTTTCTAATATTTTGGAGATGAAGGGAAGGTTGGAAATGGGGCGGAGGTTATTAAAGTCAGAGGGGTCAGATCCAGGTTTCTTAAGTACTGGAGTAACAGCAGCAACTTTGAAGGGTGGAGGAACAGTTCCAGTGCTAAGTGAAGTGTTGATGATGGAAGAGATGATGGGGAGGAGAGAAGGAAGGCAGGATTTTACAAGGATTGTAGGTAGGGGATCAAGCTGACAGGTGGAGGACTTTGACTTGGTGATGAGGTCAGATATTTCAGAGGGCTCCGGGAGTTGGAAGGTGGATAGGATCTGGCAGAGGGGGAAGAATTCAGGGGAGGGGACAGAGGATGGGTTGGACTGGAGGTGTTGGTGAATATTGTGAATTTTTGCATTGAAAAAGTCCATTAAGGTATTGCATGTTTCAGTTGAATACAGGTGGGTAGGGAGTGAGTCAGGTGGCTTGATGATGCTGTTGAGAAGGGTGAAAAGTGTTTTGGAGTTGCCTTCATGAGAGTGGATTAAAGAGGAGTAATAGTTAGATTTAGTTTGAGAAATGGAGTGCTTGTAGTGTAAAATGTGGGTATTGTACATTTCTCTGTGAATAGTGAGACCAGTTTTCTTGTACAGACGCTCAAGCTGACGGCCTTTTGCTTTCATGGATCGAAGCTCAGAGGTGTACCAGGGGGCAAATTGTGAAAAAGTGACAGACCGAGTTTTAACAGGAGCAATACAGTTCAGGATGTTTTGTAGACTATTGTTGTAGAGAGTGACAAGTTCATCAGGGGAGAGGAGGTGGTCAGGAATCAGAATATGTTCAAGGGAGGCAGAGAGAGTGTCAATGTTAATGTTTTTGATGTTACGGAAAGAGATGAGGCGGGGAGTCTTGATGATAGAGAGAGAGAGGGTGATACTGAAGGTGACAAGAGAGTGGTCAGATATGGGGAGGTGATCAGCTGAGCAGTTGGAGGGCGAGAGGCCAGAGCAGCAGATTAAGTCCAGTATATGTCCTTTACAGTGGGTGGGGAAATCAACAAATTGCTGGAATCCAAAACTGTCAAGACATGATGAGAAGTCACGGGTTAAGGGGAGATTGAGGTTGTCCATGTGAATGTTGAAGTCCCCTAACAAAATGATGTTAGGGGAGAGAGTGGAGAGGTGTGTGAGAAGGGTTGAAAAGTCATTTAAAAAGTCTTTGTGTGGCTTAGGGGGGCGGTAGATAGAGGCAATGATGGTGGGAGTGGGACCGGGTAGTTGGCAGACAGTGCACTCTAGTGAGGTGAGAGTGGGCACGGATACTGGCTGGACTTTCCAAGTCTCGCGGTGGATTAAAGCGAGACCACCCCCACGACCAGAGCCGCGGGGTTGACAGATATAAACATAGCCGTGTGGAGTGGATTCGTTGAGCTGGGAAAAGTCACCGGGTTGTTGCCACGTTTCAGTTAAACAGAGAAAGTCAATCTTACGGTCGGTGAGGAGTTCGTGGATGAGACTACCTTTGTTCGTGAGTGAGCAGATGTTGAGAAGTCCAAAGTTGACTGAATGGTTATCCTGTCTGACTTTCTGGGCAGCAGCTGGTATAGGACGGAGATTTGAGAAGTTCGCTCCGCCAGGATTAGGAGCGCCCTGCTGGGGTGAGCGTCCTGCAGTGTGACTGCGATGGGAGACAATGGTCTGTATGGGGAAGGAAACCGGTGACGGTGGTAGTGACAGATGGGGCCTGTGGGGGGAGCCTGTAGGCGGGGAAGTACCGTGAGCTGTCACTGTAGGATCAGATGAAGAAGACGACACCTGGGAGTGAGTGTCAGGTGTAAACAGTCATGCACGTGGAGCAGACTGAACGGCGTGCTGAATGTTATATATATATATATATATATATATATATATATATATATGTGTGTGTATGTGTGTGTGTGTGTGTGTGTGTGTGTGTGTATCTGAATGCAGATCTCATTTCTGGCTGTCAGATATACCGACAACCACACTGGCCTTCAGAAACCCAGAGCGCTGCTCTTGGTAAGGTGTCAGAAGGAATCAGATAGTGAGTAGATTGTGATGTGTGGCGGCTGCATGGTTTATTTCCTGGGTGTTCACAGAAGCTGAAATCCCAGCTTTGCTATGGTCCCACCATCAGACTGCACAATGGGGGGCTTAGCCTGGATCTCAATCTCATCTTTCAGCTTCGTGGAGCCATGGAAACATTTAAAAGTCTTGGTGTGTAGTGGCCAATTATAAACCGCGATCACGCGTCCCGCGAAATAGATGGTGAAGGGCTTCATTTATCACCGGCCAGGCTGGCTAGGGAGTTTTTTTAAATACACGCCAAAGTATTTGGCGGGTTGGCAGGTTTTAATTTAGAGGAAATGGCGAGGTCCAGGCGGGCGGGCACTGTAAAGCACCTTCACCCTCAAGCCTTTCCAAGCTGATCCGCTGACCCGCGGAGTTGAAGCCCCCAGGCAGACTGTATGGAAGTTGCGGAAAAATCGCGGTGATTGGTTAAAATTACAACACCACCCTGAATTCACAGGGATTCACTGAAGTTGCGTTGAAGTTGCAAATCGCAACATCGTAAATTCCTGGAGGGTCTGTGTTATGGTATCATTTACGGTACAGTCAGGCCTGACGCCGATTACCACTACTGCGCATGTGCGCAGGTGTGTGTGTGTGTGTGTGTGTGTGTGTGTGTGTGTGTGTGTGTGTGTGTGTGTGACAGAAAGGCAGCGGCAGTGGAAGCTGCAACCGCAGTGTCGAGAGAAAAGCAAAGTAAAAAAAACAACGATTTGTCGACTACTAAATTAGTTGTCAACAATTTTGTTTGTCGACATAATCGTGACTAATCGACTAATCGTGGCAGCCCTACCCCAAACACATAAGACTTGTTTATGTTGGTGGTTCTGCTTGTGTTATTAAAAGACAAGAGCTTTTAGAGCAAGAGTCTTGATTTTAAAACTAAGAGTAGTGTAGAGCGTGAAGCTGGACAAATGCCAAACTCCTACAGCACACATGGTAAAAGCATTGACTTAAACTCCATTTTTTCAGCAATCTCTCTCCCTCTGTCTGAGCTTCTGTTTTAATAGCTTGCATAGCGTAGTGTTCTCCTGTCTGGTAACTCGATTTAAGAATGAATCGCCTCTTTAAATCCTCACGGCACTTCATTCTTAAACTTGGCAGAAGACTGACTTATAAAGTCACATGGGGCTTGAGGTTCCAGCCCTGCTAGTCCTTAGGGATATCTGACATCTATTGTATTAGCAATGGGACAAAGCTGGACTTAATGTATTTATTTCATTTACTGACAGAAGAGAGTACACATTGAGTCTTTTAGTTATTATAAGACCATTGGGTGTCATAAAAGTTACTAATTGCCATGTTAAATACATCATGTCATTACAATTCTAAGAAAATATGTATATGTCATTGACCCTGTGATGATAAATGGACATAAAAAAATCCTGCAACTCATTGTTATTCTAAATTTGTTGCAGATATGTAAAAATACATTATGTAAAGGGTGAGTAAACTATATTATATTACTGTATATTTAATATTATGGAGTCTTGATGAAGTGGGAGGTTTGGTCCATCAATTATAATTACATTGTGTGAGATCTGTCTATCTGAATCTTTTTAGATTTAGATGTATCCAAACTAAATAAATACTTTTTGTAACACCACAATAGCAATCTTTCAACAATCATTCAGGTAACATGGAATGTGGAAATCATGCAGATCAGACATAGTTCGGAACTATCTTTGATCACATGAAATTCAGTAGACATTGCAGATGCCATTTTGAAAAAGGCTCAGCGGTGCCTGCACTGTTAGTTACTGGAGTTAAAAAATATTTTAAAAATTATTACACCTTTATTTAACCAGGGAAGGTCCTATTGAGATTAAAAATCTATTTTACAAGGGAGTCTTGGCCAAGACAGACAGCAGCAAAAACTAAGAACAGGTCAAACCAGACACAAGACAAACAGACACAACGCATGCAGAAAATATAACAACACATAGTAGTCTAAAAACGCTAAATGTGGATAAACCAGTTAAGTTACCAGTTAAGTTTGCAAACTTGTGGCCAAATATTTGAACCATTTGTAGCTAGCTGTTTCACCATCTGTTTACTTATAAACTAATTTAAACATATTGAACCAGAAGCATGTTGAGGTGTTATAGATATATGTGGATAGAATCATCAAATAACATGATGATTAGTGTGTTGCCACATACACTTTGGTAACTGCAGGAGTATGTCCTGGGGTGCAAATCTACTTTGTTATAATTCACTTGTCCTGTAGAGGAAATCATTTATATTTGAATTTTTCTTGCCTTGTCACTAAATGGCTTTGATAACACTGTTTAGAAAACATTTCTCGCCTAATGAGGACCATGAATATATACATATTTAGTATCAAAAGATGCATAAAGGGCAACTGTGCAATCTGCACAATGCACTGTTGTCTCGACCCATGCATTAAACTTTCACATGGGTTAACCTCTGTGAGTTTGTTTTTTAACCTTTGCTGAGATGCCATTTGTCTGGATAAGTAATGTGCTGCAGGGTCAGTCAGAGGTGGGGTTTCCCTCCTGTGACAAATGTGTAAATCTGAGGCTGAGGGGAAGAGAGTGGCGCCTGCATGTTGCTCACATAAGAACTGCTATGTGCTCAACTTATTATTAGAAACTGCGTTCAATAGATGAGAAATGTGTTATGTGCTTAGTATAGACTCCTGTCAGTATACTTACTTACTTTATTTATATTTCAAATTTAGAAATATAAATAAATCAGACTATAAGTTTTGAGGTAAGTAAAGAATATATATTTTTTGGTCTCTGTCATTTCACATTATAAATATTTATGGTTGTGATATGAGTCAGTAGGGAGACGATGACTGTGAAGTCCAATCATACTGAATGCAGTGAAATAAATAAATTAAAATCTGGGAACAGCAGTGAATTGTGAAACCAATACTATAGAAAACCTACAAGGATTTGCGAATTAGTTTCTTCAGCATCAAGTTTGTTTACTTAATTATTTAATTTCTGGAAATATTTGCTTTCTTTGACAGAGAAAGATGAACAGATTAATGCAACTTAGGCCTATATGTCTTTTGCATTATTTATGGATTAAGAAGTTATTACTGCTCAGTTTAACATAAAGACCGGAAACATGAGAAACAGCCTGCCTAAAAGACCAACCATCAACTGTAAAGCTAAAAAGTTACATGATGTATCTTGTTTGTTAAGATTGACACAAACAGAAGTGTAAAACAGACAATTTGTGGTTTTAGAGGAAATAAAGTGAGAATATATATAAATGTCCAATTCTAGGAAATTCAAATGGACAACTTGTGTAATTTTCCTAACTGTCTTTTTACAGTTTGCTGCAGTCCAGCATCTGAATCAAATTCCTATCTTTTGCATAAATTTGGTGCAACTTCTGCCTCCATCAAGATTTTCACTTCAGCTCCCACTTCACCATAACTTTTGGGGAATGGCTCAAAAACAGACAGAATTGGTTTGAATTAATCGCTATTGTTTTAACTCGAAAGCAGATAGATTTTAAACAGCTTTTTTTTTGTTTCCACACGCTCTGTCTGACTCTGATATCCCATAGCTCTGCTGCTTACTTTAGCTGGTGACATCAAAGAAAGGAAGTAGAAGTTGAATGACCTATTAGTTTTCATGACAGAGGCTGGTGGACTTTTGAAGGTTATTTAACAGCAAAAGGGGCCCCTCTTGAATTACAGTGTGGGAGGTGGGTGCATCTTAGCCAAAAGCGTTGAGAAGCAGTCTTTTTCCAATGGCTCTGTTGGTGAAATCCATTACATCTTTCTTTTTTTCCATTGTGTGAAGTTCCCCAAATTTTCTCACATAATCACTCACTTACCAAGCAGAGCCTGTCTCATTCTCTTCAGAATGCCTCGAAGTCTTCCTCTATATTCTTATTTGTCTACCTGAACTCAGGGCCGGCGTCATGGGCGGGCTTTGGGGTGCCGTGCAATGCCCGTCCGCAAATCCTTGTCTGGCGCCGGCTCTGCCTGAACTGTCAGCACCCCATCTCTGTTTTTCTTCTACAGAACGGTAAACGGCTCACCTCCTAAACCACCTTGGAAAGTCAAACTTATTTCTTCTCTTGCCACAGGTCCTTTGTGTACTGCTGTTGTACAAAACCAAAGCTTGAAAAAACCCTCAGCGTGCCAGAATGTAACCCCGCCATTATGTCAATGATAGAGGAGCTGGAGTTACAGGCTCATTTAAGCTGGCATTTTTGCAAAGAGATCATGACTGTGCATTTCTAGTGGTTAGATGAATTAGTAAGTCAGAGAAATCTAGTCAAACAAGATTTCAAGGACATACGTACATACTGTGGAGGGGGCGTGGTGCATCAGCTGCAGGAGAGAGGTGTGGAGAGGGCTCAGGAGAACATCACCAGGAGAGAGTGATTAGCACACTGGTTTCCTGTTGAGCTAATCACTCTCTCCTTCTAAAACACAGTAGTGTGCTGGACCTAGGAGAGAGATGCACATAGATACACGTGCCCAGATGTTGTTAGCACTGAGTGAGCAGAAACCTGTGAACGACACCGACTGAGATGTTGTGTGTATCATGAACTTAAAATAAACATACTAAAGTCATCCTGCCGAGAAACCCACAGTGGCATCAGTCCACGTCACACATGCATATTGTATGCCTTCATTACTGGACTGGTTAGTCCACACAGTCTGCTCTTATATATAAAGTGCACTGCTCAGAAAGCTTCATTACATTTTGCCCACAGAGTGGACTGAAACAGAGGGTTATGTCTTTTTAACCCCTTAAAACTTCACTCTTCTCACCCTGGTTTCCAGCAGCATAAGCCAGCAGTGAAAAAGCTATGATAAATCCACAGTACACTACCTGCAGGAGCAAATGTTTGAAATTTTATTTAACAGATGGCAAGAAACGTGACAGTTGGAATGTTACTCTGTGCCTGATTTGCAATTCTACAAGTGTTTGCCACCAACCTTATAGGTTAATAATGTCAATTTTTGTGTTTTAAGCTTGCTCTATCACCCCCGACTTGCAAGAGAAACCTATTAATGCAGCTTTAAGTGTGATTTAAGCTGAGGAAAGAAAAGTGAAAGTGTAAACATTGGTATGATTAATGCACCTCCACTTTATTGCCATTTATTGCCATGGATTACATTGGGAAGCTTGTCTTCTGTTCAGATTGGAGGTTTTATAAATGCCTTTTTCTTCTGAAAGCAATTTCACAATAATCATTGAGTAAGGTTGATAGTGGCTTTTCTGGCAACAATACAATGCCATCATTGTGGTGATCTGCTCTAAGAGAGTGCTGAGTAATTATTTAATCCAGGCTTTCCATTGTTTCTGTGGTCAAAGGCCTGCCAGAAAATATTCCTGTCTCCCAACAGGGTTTGGCATCAAGAGCAAAACAAGTACACTCATTCAGTTTCTGGATGAACAAAGAATGGTATGAAATGAAACAGCCGAGGATGGTTTAATGATGTTTGTATAACACAAAGCAGATATTTTTTGCCTCTAATTGATTTGATGTGTTAGATATCCTGTTCAGTGGTAATAAACAGTACTTTTACAGTCTGCATATGGATATTTCATCAGTGCAATCAGCATGTTGTTTTCAACCCTTAGGCATATTGGCTCCACAGTCTGGGCTCTAAAGGTGTCACATACCAAAGAGGCTATAGATGTTAAATTCAGCCCTGTCTCAGACCTTTTGGCCATAAAGGTCTCTCTTCAAAATAATGCCATGTAGGAAATTTGACTGGATGTGCACCCCAGACTTTAAGTAAAAAGTGACTTTTCAGCAATATAAAAAGCATATTTTCACATTAGTGTACCCTTTTTCTTCACATTTGACATTTTCGGATAGTATGACATCAGGTGCAGAGCATGGAGCCAAAGAAATCACAGGCAACATTCAACATTAAAACTATGACTTCATGTTTTACAGGGCAACAAAGCTATAAGTGCACCATGGGAATGGCTGAGCTGTCTTGTATAGTTCTGTAGTTAAAATATGTGGATGAGGAGGACGAATGTCTGAATCTGAACCTAATATTGAGTTATTGGTTTAATTAATTCCCCTATGGTTTTAGCGAAGAGTTTAGTTTTTTATGTTGTAGTTTATTATTATTATTATTATTATTATTATTATTATTATTATTATTATTATAGACTCAACAAAATCCCCCTCACCTCCCTCCCTCAGATGGCTGTCTGTCTATATTTATCATTTGGAAAATGAAAGCCTTTATGTGAGATGGGGGATATTTGCAATAACTGGTGAAAATGCATGAAAAATATATATATATATTTCTTCAGGTCTCAATAAGAAGTGTAGGCGTTTTTGTCCTGTGTTCATTGTTATAGCTTTTGGTAGATACACACCCCTCAATAAATCACCACATTGTTGAAAGTGAAAGTGAACTCACAGTGGAGTATTCTTTTCCTCTTAAAATCTGCAAATTTTTTATGGTTTTGGTTTCAGAGCCAAGTGATTAATGCATGACTGTGAAGGAGATTGGACATGCTTTGCTGGAAATGCAAACAAGCTTTTCACTTTCCTGTCATCATATATTTAAAAGAAACCTTTGACATCATTGTGGATTGAGTTTTTGCACAACATGGACTAAGACTTCAAGCACACCTCGCCTGGCGCTAGTACGCATGCAAAGGATGTAGACATTTTTAGTCAGTACTCCTCTCCGCGACTTACAAAATCATCTTTATATCGTGTCTTTTTTGCCCATAGACCACAAGTGTGTGTGTGTGTGTATATATCTCCCTAAGAACTCTATCAAACTGAAAATCCAAAATGCCGAAGCCAAACGTCTCTAACCAAGCCAAATCCACCTAAAGCCATGCTGCTGGAGTAGGAGCTAGTACCATGGGTAGCTGCAGCCCTGCTAGCGATTCTCCCACCCGGTCGGACATGCCTCCAGATAAAACTTATCATATGTGTAAGGAACTGTGTAAATAGGTGTCGGAGTCAGTCCTGCGCTGCATTAATGAATGTTTTCACGCCTTTGAGGCTAAGTTTCAGTCACTCGCAGCCTCCCAGGCCGAACCGCAAGCCTGTGTGGTTAACCAGGAGCAAGCTCTCCGCTCTCGGAGACACAACATTAAAATTGTGGGAATACAAGAGGGCGAGGAGGAAGGTAAACCCACTGAATTTGTCTACAGACTAATCCCTAAACTGCTTGGCGACAAACTTTTTCCGCATCCAGTCAAAGTTGACCGGGCGCACCGCTCCCTCCAGCTGAAGCTGGTCACCGGCGTCAAACTGTCTACCATCCTGGCGCGTATCCATAATTTTCAGGAGAAGGATTTGATTCTTCGCCTTGGGAGACAACAGTCCATGGAGTACAAGGTCCTTATCTTCCCGGATTACACCAGCAAGGTCATGACTCAGCGCTGTGCCTCCAGAGAAGTGCAACAGGCTCTGCCCGATGAAGGAATAAAATAGGGTGACCATATTTGGGTAGTTGAACCCCCCCCCCGGACGAAGATTTTCTCGTGCGCACCTGGATGCGCCGTGCGCCCAGATCAGTCTGTCCGGCGCCCCCTCTACCTCGTCAACCCCACGCTCCCGGGGGCGTGACTAATTTGAGAGCGACACAGAGAATGGAATGGAGTAAAACGGAACGGAGTGGAATTCCATTGGCAATACATTGTGTTTTGAGACATTCGCACGAAATCCCGGACGATTTTGAAAATCCCCCCGGACATTTTTTTAGGTCCCAAAAGTAGGACATGTCCGGGGAAAAGAGGACGTCTGGTCACCCTAAATAAAACAAACTCTGCGATACCCAGCCAGGCTTTGTTTACCCCCGAGACGGGGGAGCGCCCAGGATCTTCGTGGACCCGAAGGAGGTGGCGAAGTCCCTGGAAAAGGAAAAACGTATGAGAAGGGGAGTAGATCCATACACCGACATTTTTCATTTAATTCACGGTTGCGCTGAAGTGAGGCAACTATTTGTTCAAAGCAGCTGTTCAGCTGCTCGCTGCACTGGGACCTCTTTGCATATTGTTTTATATACACTATATTACAATGGTCCACTGTGAACTGCCGCCATATCCACACAGCCTGAGGTTCTGGTACTGTTTATGTTCTCATTGCTTTAATTGCTTTATATTGCGGTATCATATAGTTCATGTTACTATAATGTCGCGGGGAGGGGGTTAGTGGTAACATACTCTAGTTTTTTGCTCGGTAGCTCCGTTTGAGATGAATATGGGATGCTATGTGCCTGGTTCGGGGAGGCACAAGGCGGGGTGGGAGAGGAGGGATGATGTTCTTTTTTTTCTGTCTTTCGGTCAGTGCTTTACTTTACACTACTTGGTTGTAAGGGGCACATTTATCTTGTGGAAGGGGCAATATCTCTGTAAAATTATTTGCTATTAATAAACAGGGTGGTGAAATTTGTGAGTTTTAATGTGAATGGGTTAAATGGACCTGTTAAACGGAAGAGAGTCCTAACACACGATAGACATTGCCTTTATATAGGAAACCCATCTGACACCCCTGGAGCATAGCACTTTCAAAGGGGATTGGATAGGGCATGTAATATCATCATCCTTTAACTCTAAAAGCAGGGGAGTGGCCATCTTTATAAAGAACACCCCTGTAACAATTGGAGAAACCGTTGTTGATACATTGGGGAGATATGTTTTAGTGAATTGTCAGATTTACTCAGAACACTGGACTCTCTTAAATTCTTATACCCAATTATGATGATGAGACATTTGTTCAAGACATATTCTTGAAGTCAGCTCTATCAGCATCCAACTCTAAAGCAGCCAAAATCACCATGTAATTCATGAAAGAACTACACAACTCTTTTACTTGTATTGATTTTTATTTTTTCTTTGTTGTCGACGCAGTTGATTCACAGAGCAGTAGAATCTGAGTACTTGTCTAGAACACTATCAGATCACTCACCTCTGACCCTATCCATTTATATGCCTGAAAAATCTACTAATATGTATAGGTGGCGTCTGAACCCTACTCTCCTTCAAAATCCAGATGTCAGCAAATTTATAAGAGATCAGGTTGGGCTGTTCTGTGACACAAACTGTGCTTCTTCTCCCAATTAGTGTGTCCCAATTTATATTATGGGACACACTAAAAGCTTTTTTAATCTCTTATACCAAAGGTATCAAAAAAAAAAATACATGGCAGAAATAGAAGAATTGGAAGCAGACATTTTAAAACTGGAAAAGGAGTTTCAACAATCAAGGTCTAAAGAAGTACACCAGTTATTGGTAAAAAAAAAAAAAAAAGCTTAGATACAATACTATACTATAGAAGGCGCACAAAATTCTGTCTTGGAAAGAAAGAAAGGAGTAAGCTCTAGGACGATTAATTCAATTAAAACTAGGGACGCTCTTGTGTCTCTTAAACATCTTCAAGTGTTGTCTAATATATTTCCAATGTGCCACTCACCAAACAGAAGCCTCTGTGTTTACAAGGGCAACTGGAGATGCAAGGAATCTAAGAGAGTGCAGGGGATGAATTAGGTAAAATTCTGATGACCATTTGGGAACAGCAGGTTGACCTGTACCTGACTGAACAGACTCAGAAAGACGACAATGTCTGTATGGATGCATTCCATTATCTACCACTCCCTTCTCTTTAAGCAGATATCTCAATACTAGACTCATTTATACACATGACAATAACTCAATTAATAAATATGATATTGTAGCCTACTATTTATTTTAATGACAGTTGTTGGTATACAGATATTGACCTGCACTTTACATGCCTGATCAGTCTGTGATAACATTTATGATGGTTGCTGCAGATGATCGAAAGGTGTTTTCATTCATCTGATTGGTTTCTTTTGGAACTACATTCCACAAATCGTCTCTCAGAGGACATGAAGTCTAAGTCTATGACAGTTTAGGTTGATTTTAATACCAGGTGCAGTGCTGTGTTCTAAACCATCTGAAAGGGTTCCAGAAGTGCATAGCGCAGGTATTGACCAGGTAACTGAGGCAGCATGATTAAATTAAGGTTAGTTGGTCCTCAATCATGACTCCTAAGTTTCTTGCTATCATAATGGGGGTCCGACATGGGGAACCAATTTTGATTTTGATGTCATGGCTTAAAGTAGGTTTGGACAGTTTTTGAGAGGTTCAGCTGGAGGTGGTGTGCCTTCATTCATGTAGAGAAACTCATGCAGAGACTGAATGGTTGTAAGAATGAAATGAGTGTCATCTGCATAGCAGTGACAGGAGAAGCCATGCGAGCAAATAATCCGACCCAAGGAGTTGGGGTCAATGGCAAAGAGAAGGGTCATCTACACCGAGCCCTGGGGCACCACTGCGGTGAGGGGGTTACATGTGGACAACTGTCCAAGCCTGGATTTGCTGAACAAGCACCCTGTGAGGTAGGATTCAAACGGGGAAAAAGACGGATCGGAGATGCCTATGTTTGAGAGAATGGAGAGAAGAATGTGATGATTTACTTATCAACTGCCTTTGACACAGTTAAACAGAATAAGGATAGGGAACCATGCCACTGCGATGGCTTCTTTTAGGGCTTCTGTCACAGAGGGTTGGAGATAAGTTATGGTGGTTGCGGTGGAACATAACCATCGTTGGAGGAGCAGAGGGTTGCTCTCTCAGACTGAAATTTGATAAAAAAGTAGTGTATTTGTAGTACAGTTTTGACAGAAATTTTGAGTTATTCAATACAAAGGCAGTATTGAGTCAATCACTGACTAGAATAGGAGCAGGAAAGGGAAAACACCCATGATTTTGCATACAATATTAGACTTCCATTTCTACCCACATCTATTGCCTGTACATGAGCAGAGACAACAGGTGTTGTCAATAGTAACACAACATTAAGTCCAGCAGAGGAGAAGGCTTGGAATACAGTCCCTCACTATATAGCGGTTCACTTTTTGCGGACTCGCTGTTTTGCAGATTTTTTCAGTGTAATTTTGATAGCTTTTTTTTACAGCGTACTGTAGAGTATGAACGCGCATTGTGTTCTGCATCCTAAATTGGCTACGGGAAAACCGCACATGTGTTCTTGCGTCCTGTCTAAGGGAGTACTGTACAAAATGTGTGTAAAAAGGTGTATAAAAGTGTGTGGTTGGGTGTTTTACGGCCTTAAAACATGTATAATAATTGTAAAACGTACTTTGCGGATTTCATTTATTGCGGGTTATTTTTAGAACGTATCCCCCGCGATAAATGAGGGACCACTGTATATAATCTGAATGCAGTTGAACAAATTCTCTTTTCAGTGTGTGTGTTTGAGTGTATAAGTTTGTTTTATGTTGTGCCCACTCTTTGTTGCACATAAAGGCCAACTCACACAGGAGGCGGAATGGAAGCGGTGCGGTACCGCCGCGGTCACCGTAGCAAATAGAAGTCAGTCTAGTCAATGAGAGCACTTACACAGGGCGCGGTCCAGAGGCGTCCCAGAAGCGGCTTCACGGCGCGAGCTTTCCGTTTCATTCCTATTTTTACCGCGAGCCGTGGCTGAACCTCGTAAATTTCAACAGAACACTGCGCACCAGACAGGAAACCCGGCCTTGAATCAACATAATCGATCAAAGATCGATCAAAGGGTCTCAACATGAACGACGAGAGACTAACTGTTGAAGTGGAACAACACACAATCATTTATGAACACACACAACAGATGCTTTTTATAATCTCCTCCACGTCGGAGAAGCAAAGTCAGCTGTTTGTTGTTGTTGTTGTTTTCTTTATACACTGTTTATCGCGGGGTCTCGCTTGGATTCTCGCGTGATCTCGTGTGAAAACGGCCGGCTCGCTCCGCTGCCGTTCCGCGGCTGAAAATCGTCCGGTGTGAGTTGACACTGGGCAAAGGACCGCTGCACTACCGTTCCGCTGCCGTTCCCCCTCCTGTGTGAGTCCCGTGTAAAACTGTTGCTTCAGTGCCCCTGAGTCAGGTGGCACTCTAAAATTAAAGTCCCTTCCCTCCAGACCTTCCAAAGTGCCTTTGGATCAAGGTGCTCTATAGTATGTCCCTTTGGTAACTGGCTCCAGCCAACAGGATGTGATGGCAGGCTCAGAATGCAACAGGAATCTTGCCTCCATGTTTGCTTCCCCCCACACAGCTGCTGTAACTGAGACTTCATTATGCAGATCTCATGTCATCACAGAAATCTCACAAATTGTTAGATTGTGGGTGCTTATACTGTGTACCAAATAAGTCTTGTGTAAAGTTAGTGATTAATCACAGTGATGCATTCATATTAAATTCATAATTATTTGTTGTAGTTATAAGGTATAGTTATGTACTATGATATATAAATAAATATTTAATGAAGCTCCCCCAGAGTGTTTTAAAAATTTCTGTACAAAAAGGTAAAGAAAGGTTACTGAAAACGATAATACATTGGCAACATACATTGTCATGGAGAATATTTGCTAATATCCATATCAATTGTCAGGGCAATCTGGCCAGTAGTGAAGTAGTCTCGAGGATTAAAATGTTGATATGGTCAAACTTTAAGAGTAGTGGGAGAAAATGGCAGGCTGACAAACTGAGCAGCAAACCAACCCTCAGTCTTTTTACTGAAACAAGCAGAAGAAACAACTTTCCATCCTAACAGGCCCTTTTACTCAGGTCACAGAAAACTAGTTCTATAATAAAAAATAATTTGAGGAGGATTTATGAAATGTCAATAAAATGGCAAAGGCCGTGAAAAGTCTGATTGTGAGGACAGAGTACTACAGTGCTAGTTTGTAAGCTATTTCTGACAATGATATTTTACATTTTTCCATATCCAGTAAATTACATAAGGGATGACTTGAAGTATATTTTTTAAGTTGACAGATTTGCTTTGACATTTCAAAAATCTCAAAATTTTTATTTTTGTTTATTTATTAATAAATTTATGACATCTTACCTACCCTATAGGCAACATTAAAGTACAGTAGCAACTTAAAAGTTCCCGTTCAAGCTGAACGCCAGCTGAATGGCAGCCGTCTTCCAGCTGACTTCCAGCCAGCTGCCTGCCAAGTCCCGTGACCGGAGAGACCCCCCTCCTTCTCCTGGGCGTGTCTATTTTTTACTTAACTCCACCCATTCATGTGATTACAGGGTATGACCAGGAGATGGCGCTTCTCTCACAGAGTTCTTTAAAGTTGTTCTACCTGGAGATGACGTAGCTTACACACCTCATTAGCCTTCTCGTTGCTCAACCTTTCGTTTGAGCTTACAGTAATGGGCTTTTTGGTCTCCCAGTGTCACAGATCACAGAGCGGAAAATGCAGCTGGGTTGACTACTGCACACTATACAGTAGCCGTATGATTTGAGCGTGTTCATGAATTGAAATTAAATTGAAGGTGTTTATATCTAACATGTCACCATTCACCAAATCAACAACATCTAGGCTGTTCTGTCTTTACTAGTGGTGAGCCGTTATCGGCGTTAACGTGCTGCGTTAACGTGTGACTTTTAGCGATTAATCTATTCTCAAAACTGTTCTAGCCTTTGAGGTCGCTTTTTGACTTTTTAAATTTTTTTTCTCTTTTGTTCTTTTTTGTTTTCTTCGCTGTAACTCTGTGGAGTCCTGATCTCTCTAGCAATGTTGTTTTTAGAGAGTTTCTGAGTTTTTCTCGTGTTTTTTAAATGCCGCTTCCACCTGGACAGCTGCCTTTGTTTACTCCGGGAACAGCTGATTGCGCTAATGCCGGCCGGCATTGGCGCATTACAGTACAGTATCTGTGGCCACCACTAGTCTTTACATAATTACTGAAGCGTCTCTTCTCTTGTGCTCGCGTCTCTCTCGCTCATCTACATGTAAACAACAAACTAACCCTTAAAAAAGTTACAACAACGATTTGGACGTCTCTGGGTTGCCAGGCCTGTGTCAGACCTGCAGATACAAGCGAGGGTTTATTTTTTTGGAGTTTATTTGGAGAGGAGGGCTTGGTGTTTTTGTTGTGTGCGACAAAGAGCTGCAGAAACAAGCGTTTTTCTCTAAAAGTCGGTGTATTCCGCTGCAGTGGTGCCTCCATTTGCAAAAAGAATTGAAGAATAACATAATACCTCCTGTTGAATATTTGATCACAGTTTGATCGTTGTGAGACGCCATTTAAAGAGGGAGAATACCTGGTGATTACCAGCCCTTTGTTATGTACTGTAGGTATCAACCTTTGGAGTCCCCCCACCAGTGTCACACAAATCAAAGCGGAAAATGCAGCTCATACTGTAATTAAGTTTGCAGTATACGCTTATGAAACCATCGTGTGTAATGATGGATGATGGTGATGATGGCAACAAGTTTCTGTTGAACTCACAGGCGTAAAGAAAACTCCATGAAGCAAGAATCTTTTATGCAGTTTTCATGTATTTAAGTGCACAGGCACACATGCAAATCAAACAAAACAAACGTATAATAACACACAAATTAAACAATAATACTATATATCAGTCGCTGATGGACATGTGCCACAAAGTTGTTGTACATTGTGTATATATAAATATATATATATATATATATATATATATATATATATATATATATATATATTTCAACAGAAACTTGTTGCCATCATCACCATCATCCATCATGCCACAAAGTTGTTGTACAGTTGTTGTACATTGTGTATATTGTATGTATATATATATATATATATATATACACAATGTACAACAACTTTGTGGCACATGTCCATCAGCGACTGAAGCCAGCGCGCTGCGTCTCTGGATCAGTCTTTCTGGGATTCCTTAGTCTTTCGTTAATATGGTTCCAGACCTTTTGCCACTGGTCCCCAGACAGGTTCGGGAAGCGCTGGGAAACATGCTGGTGCACTCGTACTTTCAAATTGTCCGGCAGTGGCCGTTTGCCGTTGGTGCCGCTCCAATTCACATTCTTCCCCCAACACATATCAACGTTAAATGGAGTTAGCGCCATGAATGAATGAATGTGTTTGTGGGGTTTACCTGGCCTAAAGCATGCCTTAAATACCTATATAACAATATTTTAATATTTGATCACAGTTTGATCGTCGGGAAACAGCTGATTGCGCTAATGCCGGCCAGCACTGGTGCAATCAGCTGTTCGATTGCCGCATTAATCTTTGGCCACCACTAGTCTTTGCATAATTACAGGAGTGTCTCTTCTCTTGGGCTTGCGCCTCTCTCTCGCTTATCTGCATGTAAACAACAAACTAACCCTTAAAAAAAGTTACAAAAAACGATTCGGACATCACGGGGCTGCCAGGCCTGTGTGTCAGACCTGCAGATACAAGCGAGAGTTTTTTTTTAATTAACAGTTTATTTGGAGGGGAGGGCTTGTTGTTGTTTTGCTCGACATAGAGCTGCAGAGACAAGCGTTTTGGAAGCCCGTTGTTATGCAGGTATTTACTGTAGTGCACGCTTTAGACCAGGTAAACCATACAAACCCCTCATTAGCATTCTCATTGTTTGCACTTGATGGGCTTTTTGGTCTCCCAGTGTCACACAGATCACAGAGCGGAGAATGCAGCTGGTTTAAGTACTGTATACAGTAGCTATGTGATTTGAGTGTGCTCATGAACATGAATGGCTCCTTTTCATTTTTGTCCATTCCATAGGCTAAATAGTGTGAAGTGTAAATGGAAAGAATATATATGAAATAAGTTAAGTATGTTTGGTTTTAATACATTTTGCAGTATATATTTTATGTTTTTGTTTTACATGGACACCACTGTTTATTTTCCACTATACCCGCTTCCATTATAATAATACACCGCACAGCTTTTGAAAGTTCAGAGATAAGTCTGTTGGAAAAGTCCACGGTGACTCTCTTTTGCCAAAACGTCTGTATGTCCTCGACGAGCTCCTGTTTTGTGCCTGGCCTAGCCTCCTTGCGAATAAAGTCTTTCATGAAATGCCTAAATATATTTTTGATGGTTTCGTAAGCTTATACTGCAAACTTTATTAAAACCAAACATACTTGACATATTTAGCCTATGGCCGGTATCGCTGCAGCTGGCCCCCCAGCTCGAATCCTGCATCAGACGGCCCTTTACTGCGTGTCATTCCCTGTCTCTCTGCCCCCTCCTTCCTGTCTCTCTTCAGCTGTCCTATCCATAAAAGGCCCAAAAATATACTTAAAAACGGACGTTACGAGCAGAGTTTTCTTTAATAAAACGTTTATGTTGGCATGTTGTTGTTGTGCGTGACATCGAGTTGCAGATACGAGCGGCTGCAGCGCTGCCTCAGTGTTATCTTATCACAACTTTTTTTTTTCCTATCAACTGATCCGCTGATCGGGTCACCCGCTCACCCCAGTGTATCTGTTCAGATGTGTCTTAGTTTAGACCAGGGGTCGGCAACCTTTACCACTCAAAGAGCCATTTGGACCCGTTTCTCACCGCAAAGAAAGCACCGGGAGCCGCAAAACCCTTTTGACATTTAAAATGACAAGGCATGCAACGTTTTTTTATTATTACATTTAATGAAGGACTGCAGAGAGAAAAAACGAAATTAGGCAACATTTCTGCATGAAACAAAAACATTCTGTGCAACAACAATAAATAAATAAATAAATAAATAAAATATTTATCATACTTAGTTAATGTGATTTCTGCTTCTGAGCCTCAGCGCACAGCGTCTGCAGGTCAGGACTGTAGCGACCCTGCAGTAATGTTAAAGTGTTACGATGTTGAGTTCTGTGGTTTCCCATGGTGCATGAATGCACCTGAATGAGAGCAAGGGGGCGGGGGAGCAGGTGAGAGGAGGAGCGAGCATGTGTGAGCAGCGCGAGTGAGGCTGATGTGTGGGACCTGTTATGTCGTTTGGCGTGGTTATGGCCGACAATAACACAGTTCTGTAACGCTACAATACATTTTAAGTTAATAGTCATCAATTATTTTCAAAAGTCATAGGGAGCCAGATCAGAGGGATCAAAGAGCCGCATGCGGCTCCGGAGCCGCAGGTTGCCGACCCCTGGTTTAGACAGTTTACAGTGAGAGCAGAACATCACTGCTCCTCCCCGTGGACAAATGAGGCATTGCAGCTGGTTTTCACACAGACTGCTTAGGGGCGTTTCCAGTCAAGCCCTCACTGACTACGTCATCGAGGGGGATTACATTCAGTCACGGGCCAGCCCAGGACCTGTGACGGACCTGTGAAGGACCAGTCACGGCCCTGTCACGGTCCCATCACGGAAACACGGGAACTTTTAAGTTGCTACATCTGTATGAACCCCTACTTCCTTCCTATTACCAAGCTGTTACCTTTAGTTGTCCATAAATTCCCTTCTTCCTGTAACTGTCTATGCACCTGCTTTTCACTTTAAGTGTAAAATTAACACACTAAGTTGATAGTAGGCTTCCAGGCTGATATTGTCAGGCCGGAACTCAAACAGGACTCAGGAGCAGAAGTGTCAATGAGCAGATTTATTGGGAGACAACAAAACCTCTTGACAGAGTGATGCAACACAAAGGCTATGAAACACTAACCTAAAGGACTCTCTCAGATGGAAGAACTAGACCAAAACAAAAGTAAACAAAAAACACTCCAAAGGATGAAAAACTACCGGTTATGAAAATGATCAAAATCAAAATCACTCCCAAGGAGGAAAATCAAAAGGCTGCAAAACATTTTGACTAAACACTTTGGCACCGGACAAAGGGAGACACAGAACCTACAGTATATAGACACACACAGATGGGTAATGGGGAACAAGTGGAGACAATCAGGAATCACGGCAACAGGTGACACACAAAGGAAGGGCAAGTGATCTGAAACGAGAGGGCAGGTAAATTTCAAAATAAAACAGGAAATGACAAGACAGAACAAAAACCCAGCTTGACTTCACTGCGGTGTGACAGATATAGACAAGTTTGAGGAGCAGATAAAACAAACATGTTTGGAAGATAAAGCATTTTTAAGGATTTGTCACAAGAAATTTTCCCCCATCCTGATGTGATTGACGTAACAACATCTTCACTGACCCCTGTATGAATTCAGCAGTAACTGAGTTTGTCGGGTGACTCCAGGCTCTATAACTGTGGTTGTGAGAAGGTCAAAAAGAAGCATATTGGTTTTTGTGAAAGGTCTTTTTTTACAGGTGTAATGAAGGTCATCTTCATTACTTACTTTTGGTTGCAATATGAATTTGATTTCACAGTGAGTTAATATATTAAAGAACAAGGCACAAACCAAAGGAGTGAATGTTTTATTGTAAATTTGTAACTATTGTGTTAACAATGTGTGTGTACAGGTTCTGTGTTGCCCTCAGCAGGGAATGAGTGGAGACCAGGCCTGGAAGAGAAATATTCAGTTAGTTTGTCTAGTTTGGTTGCCTGAAAAAAGCTGCTCTTTGTGGTATTGTGCAACTAAATGTATTTGGTAAAATCTGTGCAGTATTATAAATGAAATGCATAAAATACCTGTTGTCTTCTCTTTCAGGGTGTTCAAGTGAAAAGAGTCCCTAGGCTAGCTGAGCACTATTTAAAGGTTACGGACCATACCATGAGCTAATTGGTGTAGGGGGAGAGCACTTTTATCAGTTCTTGGGAGTTTAATAGTTTCTTAGTTTAGTTTCATGTTTCATGTTGTGTTTTATTTTGAAAGGGGGCGGAAGTTTATTACATTGGTTCTGTGTCGGATTTCCTGTCTGGTGCACAGTGCTCTGTTGAAATTTACAAGGTTTAGCAGCGGCTCGCGGCAAAAATAGAAATGCTATGGAAAGCTTGCGCCGTGGCGTGGAGAGTCCCTTCTGAGACGCTGCTGAGACGCGCCCTGAGTTGGCCTTAACGCCTCCTGTGTGAGTCACATTTTAGGCATTAATCTGTAATAAGATCGATAGACTTGCAGTTTAGCATCTAACCATAAGTGCAAAAGTAGTGAAGTGCAGAGTATGTACATACGAACAGGATATATAAATATAGTGCAGATATAAATATGAATATGCTATAGGATATATACAGTATAAGCAGCATGGACAGACTGAGATGATGATGATGATGATGATGATGATAATGGACATCTTGTAGCCTATCCAGAGATGTTCTGCTGAAGAATAACTGTTAATTCATTATCAATTCAAGGCTTTTAATTTCCTCAAAAAGCATGGCCACATAGTTGTATTCTACTGAACTTTACTATACATGTAAAGTTGTTTTATCAAAGAGTTTCTATCATTAGCTTCCCAATAACTATGTGAGTGTGCACAAGGAGGTATTCAGTGAAAAAAGTTGGGTACCACTGATTTGGACCATAATGGAGCACTACAACTCCTCATGGAAGCGACTCAAGATAAAAACAAAAAACATGCAAAGCAACTTAGTACTAATTGATTCTTATGGACTCTTATTAAAAAGAATGTCTAATCATTTAATCCTTATTCACTGACAATGATTTATTCTAGACATTTTCTCATGAATACTTATATGAGCTACAGACGCAGGCAAAGTCATGTATCTGTGTAACCCTGGTTCTTACTGGGAGTTGGATTGTATGCCTGAATGGAAAAGGTCTTGTACCTCAGGCCAAGTGCCTTCCATTAATATGGACTGGGTGTGGTGGAAATTCTTCAAGTCGCAAAGCTACTCCTCTGTTCATCCACAGCACAGTCTACAGATGATGTTGCATCATCTGGCATCTCTTTATTTTTTTTCTCTTTCCTTCCATCAGTCCCAGCATGATTGATTCATTGGCAGACTATTACCAACACTACCAGCCAGGGTAGTGAAATGTTTTAAAGTTTAAGAGCTGAGGTTTAAACTACTGTGATTGAACATGTTGTGTTTAAGGCCTAGCCTATTCACAGGAATAACGCCTAGAGTCTTGTAATAATAAAATAACAAAGAAGCTGCTTGGGGGATTTTAAAACATTATAGTAACAACAGACCTCAGGCAATTCACATTATTTACTACCATTTTCGCCATGAACCAATCATACTCAGGACATTTCAGGCATTCAGACTGTCTGTACATAATATATGCTCTGATGAACTATAAATCTAAATATTTTCTCTCTTTCTCGTCTTACAGGACCTCCAGTAAGTAGACCAGACACCTTGTGTGACCTGTTATGTGGTAAAGTAAATTATCATTTTTGTGCTTTGGTGTTAGGTAGATGAAAGTCTGCTAACATATCCCATGACAATATACAGTGTGTCTGGATGCAGTGATAATCAGTGAATTGCTTTTATATGGATACATTTTCTGCTTCAAACAGTCCACACAGTTCTTACAACTAATGTATTTCAGTATTTAGTATTTAATGGGTGGTATTTAGTAGTGGTTATCACTGTAATCTTCTGCTGGCCAGTTGGGTTTTTCTGTGTGGATTGTGCATGTTCTCCCCTTTTCTGCATGGGTTTCTTCCTGAATAAGTGACTCCAAATTGCCTGTAGTTCTGAATATGACTGTAAATGCCGTTCTGTCAGTCTTGTGACACACAAGTGACCTGTCCAAGGTGTATAGGCTGGTATAGGCCTCAGCTACATGCAACTGGTGCACACAATACATAGATCACTTTTTTTTAAATGCATTCAAATACTTAAAATGGAACCTTTGGTTTAACAGGCTACTTGTCTCCTGTGCGTCAATGGCAAAAAGGTATTGGAACACTGCTCCAAACATCTGTCCACTATGAGTTTGACTTTTGTACATCCATTTCAGTTTTATAATCACTTATGCCAAATATCCCTCCCTGGAAAATTTGAGGGATAGTTCGTACAGAGGAAGTTTTAAGGTGAATGATGTCATACAGTGAGGCATATTTTCCACTGTTCTTCACTAAACATCTATCCTAACAGAAGCTGAAAGTTTACAAAAATCTTCCAGTAAAATGAAGACATGAACTACAAGAAAATAAGCTGAGGATCTGGAGAAAAAAAAAGCAGATGGTTTATGTATAGAATATTTCTGGTGTAGATTTTTTAAGTTATTTTTGTAAAAATCCAAAGATGTGTAATTATTGATGTTACTGTTACTTCACATTCCTGCAATAGATGCATCCATTCAACAAATTTGTTATAAAATTGGCAGAAAAGCCCGACAGAGTAAAGGATTTAGACTGCACCTTAAAGTGTACATTGTAGTGTACGAATGAGGATCAAACAAGGCAAGAATGGTCAATAGAGTTTATTATTACCTTAATTGCACAGTCACACGAGAAAGGACTGACTGCCATCCAGGTGTTATTTCCTTTGTAGACCAAATGATACTCTGACGGAGCGTAGTGCTGTAGTTTTTTTTTTTTTCTATTGCAATTAATCAATTCCAGGCCAAAGGACCCTTCCTCTTAGTTTATGATTTAAAGATAAAGCAATTAGAAACTACTAGTGCCAGTATGAGATTACTATTAGATGTTTGTAAGGCCTTATTGACGTTAACTAGCCAACTTATCTGTCCTTGGAGTAAATGGTAAATGGACTGTACTTATATAGCGCCTTTCTTGTCTCCTAAACACTCAAAGCGACCCACTCTACCTCCTGAGCCACAGTTGCCCCAAGTACTCACCCATTTGAAAATAAAAAAAACATTTGGTTTGCCTTCTTTACAAAGGTCTACTTCTCTAATAAGTACTATGTATATATGAAAACAGTATCCATCCATTCATGGTTGTACATGTATTACTCCTCAGGTTCACTAGGGCATGGTTCCCATCCCATCTGGCACTACACAGATGCTTGAGACAAAGTGTCACTGGTCGCTTGTCCATCACACAGCTAAGATATTCTCTCTGGGGTTTATTTTCTTAAAACTATGTAACCTAACACAACTGTGAAGAAAAACTGGCTTTCTGGTATCCTTTGGAAAAAAATAGATATAACTGTTCACAGGTCACATCACAGGAGTTTGGTTCTGTGCATCTAACACCATTGACTCTGATTAATCTGAGCAAGATGCCAACAGGGGTCCTTCGCAAGCTGCCAGTCAAAAGCACAATTTATCATGATGTTTAAAGTATTTAATGTAGCTGCAAAAGGGGAGATGGCCTTTATTCTGATTTTTGTTGTGTATTTTGTTGTGTAAGTTCAGTTGTAGGGCAACACAAGTTATGTGTAAAATAACACTGGTAAATCAATCCTCTCTCCAATGCTGTATCCCAACTTCCTTTATATTTGGTGGAGGAAGGAACCTAGGGGACCATATATATAACGTGCAGTGGCCAAATATATCCCTGTTCCACCACTCCCTCCTCATCTTCCTATTCATTCAGCAGCACTTTGCCAAATGGGAGCCACATGTTTTATAGGGTTACTGTGTAATTCAAGTGAAGGGTTCCTTCCGGCAGTGGGTGACCTCTGACCTCTGCAGACAGCCCCTAAAGACTGAGTAGCTAACAAGCAGGCACCAAAGCATAGCTTGTCCACACACTGCCTGTCCCAATTCGTTTCTTTCTTTCTCTCTGTGAAGTTTAAATGACATTCCAAAGTTGCAGTTTTTTTAACATTCTGCAGTACTTTCCGAACTACAAGTACATTGATTTCTTATATACTAAGCATGTACTATATAAACACATAACACTAAAGGTGACAATCTGTAATGCAATAGACTTTATAGCTAAGACAAATAAACATTTTAAAGGCACAGAGCTACAACATAATTAGAAAAGACCACAGAACAGTATTAAAAGAAGGCTCCACTGAATATCTATTCATATAACCTGAAAGGTTGCTCTAAAACTATACTCTAATTCCCTTTTTTTTCATTGCTTACTACTGATTGATGTTAAGTTATCATTAACAACACTCATGGACTTCCTGATTTTTCCACTTTAAACATCATTTATCAAGAAAAGACCGCAAGACCTTTAGTGTGAAAATTGTGGAGAAAGTTTTTAGTTTTGTATTCACAAATGCTTAACACTGCTCAAAGAAAAAGACAAAGTAGAACCTTAGATATGACTTATTTTTTTACTCTATGGCCTCACAGTTAGTTAAACCATGCTTGTGTGCTCCTACTAGCTACAAACTCCACTGAAAGTAGCATAATTAGTGATTTATTGACAAAAATCTGCAAAAGCGACAAGTTACAAAATTTTTAGAGCCACATCCTCTCTACTGCTATAAGCCTGCAGTCACCCACGCACACACACACACATCATGCACACACTCTCTGGGAAGTGCAATGCTCCCACTGGACTCCTCATTGAAGAATACTGATGACATGCCAGCAATTCAAGAGCAGGCGGTTATCATCCTCTTCAGCAATACGTCAATGTCAAGAGTTCCTGTTTTGACTTCCAACCAATTAGCATTCCATCCTTTACCTAATAGCTGCTCACACAAGGAGCATTGTTTTGTGTCCCACTCGGCCAATAAAAGCAAAAGACACTTGACTTTTTTTCTTGTTCTCAGAACCTGAACATGACTGAAAGCCACTGTGTTCTAGCTCCTTATGTTTCATTCTTGATTGAGGCCACTATGCTACATGTTCTCATATCTGTATTACCAAGGTTATTCAAGTAAGGTGGTTAGTGGTAGGTCAGTTAGGAGTGAAATAGGGTTTGTTACAAAGAAATGTAAAGACTTAAAATAAAGCATGCATGCTTCAAAAAACAATCTTTGCATGAGTCTTCGTGGTGTTCTTATGTTCAGAAACATCTTGTTGTGTTAAAATATGATTCACTGAATGTTGACCAGAATTTAAAGAAGCAGTCAGTGCATCACCAGTGTTCTTTCTGTGTGGAGTCAATAAGCTGAAAAGGCCAAAATAAAACATATTGATAAGCATTATAATACCTACAGTTTACATTTTATTCTGGGCTGGTTCAGTGTAGGTATCTTTTAACTATGTGGACTATCTATGAATTGTACTCCTTTCCTTTTTGTACCAATTTTCTATCACCCTTTTTCAGGGTCCTCCTGGACGAGCAGGCTTTCCGGTAACTGTCTTTTTAACTTTGTGTGTCTCCATATAGTCTTTGTATGTGTAAATAGTGATCACTGCAGTACTGACCTTTCCACATGCCCTCTACTGAGCTGCTGTAATCTTTATTTGGATTTTCTAATGAGTTTTAATTATCATAGATACAGTGAAATTATATAGAACTATATTTAGCTATAGTAATCCTATGGTAAATTTGCTTTGGAGGAAACACACTTGCTACATTGATTGTACAACTTCTGAAAAGAACAAATGCTAATGGTCTTACCCGATCTAGGATGACATGACTAGATGATGAGGAGAATTTTATCTGCGGCAAACATTACATACATATTGCTGTGTTAAGGTACCGAATCAGTTTACACTCAACTCACGACTCAATTCGAGTCACGATTTTTTGTTCACGATACGATTTTTTCACCATTTTTTTTTTTAAATCAAAATGAGCTACAGACAAATTCTGACCAAATAAAATTATCTTTTTATTTGTAGGAAAAAAATCTCTCTTTACAGAAACTCGCAAACAGTTTGTGTTCTTATTAGGGCTGCCAGCGAGCAGCTGATCTGACCATTACCTTTCAGCTTGAAGTATGAGCTAACTGAAAATAAAAACAATTAAGATGATAGCTCATTAACTCTTTAATGAGAGTAGAGTCCACGGTCGCGGCGCACTGCCTCGGAGGAAATGCGCCCGGTGGGGGCCAGCCAGCGCCGGTGAGAGGTCCCATGACCCGAGTTTAATCCCCTGTGCAGACTGCGCAGAAGTTGCGCGGAAAGCATGCTAGTTTCTAACATGCTTCTCTCATATTACAACAAAACTATGCAGCTTGATGTTAATCAATATCAATAATAGCATGCATCCTTGTTAAATGAAATACACTTGGGTAGGGATGTAACGATGCATCGTGACACGATTAAAAATCGGTACCAATGCGTGACTATTCGCACCAGTTGACAGAAAAAATTAGTTACAATTCTTCGCGAATGCGAGAGAAGTAGGATATGTTCTTTTTTTTAAAAATTATAAATAGGTTACGTTATCTTAAAAAAAAGTCACTGGTTGGTGATTGATTTGTTCAGCGCCAGATGCCAAGTCATGTAAGTTACATGATGTAACTTACATTACTACGTAGGTACGGATCACAGAACAAGGAAAGACATGCCGACAGTAGAAAATACCTTTGAAATAGAGGATGCACCACACAGTTTGGATTCCCTATTTACACAAATACAACCGTGAGAAATGGACAGACAAAACCAAAACAGCATGTAAATATTGCAAGAGACTGCTAACATATAGCGGCAACACGAGCAACATGCAGCAGCATATTAGCCGACACCACAGTAAGAAGCAAAGTAACGTTACACCACCCAAAGAGCAAAACTGCACATTACACCAGTTAACACCAGTTTACTGTAAGATTGTTTATAAAGAAAGGAGATGTTTTTTATGTATTTTGTTGTTTAAGATGACCATGTAAGTTGCACTTTTTTTTAAGAGAACACAAACACCTAAGATTTTTTTCCTACAAATAAATAGATAATTTTATTTGGTCATAATTGTCTGTAGCTCATTTTGATTAAAACTCGGGTGTTTTTCTGGCACAGCCTTACTCAGTCTGGTTGGTATATGACAAATAGCCTATAGTGGGTTATCAAATTGTGTAATACTTTATACCATTTTGACAGCCACAGTAATTTGTTTTGTAATTAGCACAAAAATAGTGCATTTGATTTATTGTATTACTTTTTTAATGTAAAAGGGTAAGGGGTTAGGTGTAATCTACCTGAATATATTTTATCATAGCTTGTCAGTAATTCTAAGATAAATGCAAACATTTGATTACTTTTCTGTTCTGGATCAACAGTGAAGAACATGAAACAAATATTATAGTTGAATTGAGGACGGTGAATATACACAACACATACATGCCATTCACAGAACACAAAAATGTAAATTAGTTGCATTAAAGTATGCAGAGAGATGGATGAACAAGCCTAAAAGAACAATAAATGCAGCAGTATTATCTATGTATGCAATGTATGCAGGCCTGAGTCAGGTGAAGACATGACCATTGAGCACACAACCAGCATCAGGGTTGCAGGAAGGCAAACAGCCAGAACACACAAATTTTTCTTAACAGTAAATGCTTATAACATGACATAATATTAGACTAGGGAGACATTGTCCCCAGAAGCAAGAGTTCACACTAAGTTTGGTAGTCAGGCATCACCTGAACCATTGGTGCTTTACCATCTATTAAACCATCCAGATACATTCAACATGGCAGATGTCAGTACAGCAGTGAAACTGAGTGCTTATAGCTTTTAAACCCTAATCTACCCATAGCCCCCATCTAGTCACAACACCACAAGCTATTGGCTGGATTTTAGTTTAGTTTGTCCTTATTTCTACTCCATCTCGAATGTAATGCTTATTTAATCTCTCTAAACAAATCTGCTTCTGTTTTGTCATCTCTAGCTCTATTTCCTCTTTAGTCTAAGGTGGCATTCAGACAGGTTCGGGCACTGTGGCAAATTGGGTTGCACGTAATTGTTGTGAAACAATCAGGAGATTTTATTTTGCTGAATAAGCGGCTCATCCTCTCATTCTCTGTCCATGTCTTTTGAGCAAAGCTTGCTCGCTTTTTCCCTTTCTCTGTCGCTCTTTCTCAACTGGACATAAAACAATTGAAACTTCTTTGTGTCTGATTGGCGGTCACAGCGTGATGTCAGGATGTGTTTTTCTTAAAAGTTAGATCCAACTCAACTCAAGTCGCTGCGTTTTTTGGCCCGGGATGCCGGGGGCCCACACCACCACAGCCAAAATGGAATACTCCCACCCAAATGAGTGGAAAAACCTGTCTTTTTTACCACAGTGCAGGATCCTGTCTTAATACGCCTTTACCCTTCTCTCTCTGTTGAATTAGCATCCTCAGCATGTCAAACGAACATGGTTCCTATCATGACAACAGGTGGCCATCCCTACCGTTGGTCCTCTACGACCAGTGAAGCACCCATTTCTTCCTTTGAGGAAGAGATTCCTTTCAGGATTTATGATTGATTACACCCATCAAACAGCAGGAAATGAAATTACCAGCAGTCTTTGACTAAATGAGGGAAAGAGGATGTGGTTTTCTTTAGTGGAAAGATGATCTGTTAGAATTGAAAATCAAAAGTAGTGTTTTACATAATGTATAAGTCTTTATAACCAAAGAGGGCAGACCTGACGGTTATGGTGGATGAATCATAAACACATTATTCCCTTCCAACCTCAAACACACACACACACACACACACACAAACAGACTTCTCCACATGCAGGTGGATATAAACTCTGTGCAGTATTCCTGGATTACTGACTTGCAATTTAAGAATGAAATGAATTAGATATGTGCCTTTAACTGCAAAACTGTATCACAACTACTTGTGACATAGGTGTGTGTGTGGGTGGCTGACTGGCTAGCTGGGCGGGTGGCTGGGTCGGGGTGGGTTGGGGGGACGGGGGGGATGGGTGACTCAAATCACTTAAATCAGGGGAGTAGCCTGATAGTATTTACAAAATATGGCACATATTATCACATATATCAGCATGTACTAGGAATGAAAACGGCTTCAGATTCAGACTGCTAGGATGAGATGAGGGGTGGTCTTATTTTGACTGAAATGTGAAAATCAGGCATCACCTTTATCTTCATTCACAATAATGGTTGTTATAACATTCTGTGACATGTCCTAGCAGATAACACCAGCCCTTATGCAAACAGGTTTGTTATTCAGGAAGAAAATTTGCAGTTCTCATTTAATTCAGACATCAACATGAGTCATTCCAACAATTGATGCAACCACCAGACAGTCAGTTCAAACAGAGCTGTTGTGAAAAATGCCCCATGTTAAATCTCAGATTAAATTAATGACTAAAACTTCAGATGAGAAAAAAAGAAGTAAAAATTACCCTTCATGGGTATTTAAAGCGAGAACCCTCAGGAAGAGAGGCAGCAGGACAGATAGACATACAATAAATGTTATTTACACAACAACTGACGAGATAAATCCTCACAGAAATCTAAATTAATATTATTTGACAGCAGCAAAGTAAGGTAACCACAAGGGGACTAAACCAGGATTCACACGGCTCCTGTTCGTAAAAGCTGTTTATTCTGACTTGTGATATCTTTACACATTGTCAGAAAGCTGCTGTACACCTTGAACTGTTAGTAATAAGATGTTGCAATTTATAATATCAAAGGCAAGGGGAGATGTATTAAAAAGGATTGAAGTTGAAAGATTGAAAGAGGATTGAAACACACAAAAGTGTATGATACGGTATGACGTGTGAATAAAGATGCTGGATTATTATAACATCTCAAATTATCAGGATTATCTTGGGTTAGGCATGGCTGCCTAAAGTGTTTTTTGTTTGTTTTTCCCTCCATCACAGTATGGTGCAATGCTTGTTTCTATTCATAACATTAGGCATAGCATGGAGTTAAGTGATTAAGCCCTCTCATCATTAATGATTCCATCCCTTAAATTGATACCATTGCATTAGAAGCTTTTGCAAACTCTGCATACTTAGTATTAGTGTCTCTTTATCAGTAGTGGCATCCGTTTGGGTCCAGTGATCATTTCTAACAGTGCTAACAAAGCAATGAGAGTGATGTCTAGCAACTGCTGTTCTTATTATGTATCACAGGAAAGAAATGTTAAGTCTCTATGTCATAGTATCCCTTTAGGAGTTCACTTCAGTCTTCAATCTAACCATCTTAATGACCTCTATTCCTTCTGAATTTGCATTGGTCAATAGGGTGACAAAGGAAGTATGGGAATTCCTGGAAGAATGGTGAGTGACTTCAGTTTGTAAATCAAGCACATATATGATAGTGATTACAATCATTATGACATGGCCAATTGCTAAAGCAACATATCAGCTCTAAGGAAAACAGTGCCCCTGCACACCTATTGTCTATCCCACTTGGTGTGTTAACTTATTTTAGGTGATTAGACTTCAGCTCTGAGTGGGTTTGTGAAGATTTATATCTCCCTCTCCCCAGACATTGGTAGTGTGTTGTATCTACTCCACATGTGTAAAGTCTTGAATGGTGGAGAATCATCTTAAACATAGCAATGATGAACATGCATACCGTGTGATACTGGCAATGCGCCTCTATTTGTGTGTACATTATATAGTCATTACATGTTGCTGTGTTTTTTAAGACAGTTTGTGCTTGATTTTACTCTTAGCCCATCCAGGCTGTAGTTAGAAATATAACCACTTATTACAAAATCACTTTCACTTTGGTATTTAATTACTGTAGAGTTAACATTATGTGATTTAAAGGGTTACCACACAATTCATTTGAGTAGTTTTGAACATTTCTTTTGGATGTGGCCATATTTCATAGAATTTGAGCTTTATTGAGATTTAACACCAGATATATTTATGAACCACAAACATTTCTGAAATATGTAATAAGTTACATTGACCTGTTTATGTCTCATTAAATGAAAAGTATTGGCGAACTGACAGGTCAGTCTAACTCTACCTTCCGAATAGAGATATGTTTCACTCAGACCCCTTTCAGAGGAAGTGAAGTGACATTATTTAACCCTTATTTGGTTGTGTGTTAGAAAAGCCCATCTTGATGTTGCACTTGCTGTATTTCTTCTCAGTTTCCATGTAGGTCTTTACCACACAGCAATCGTTAAGGTCTCAGTATGCTTTACATGAACATAGTTGTACCAACTACTAACCAATTAAGGGAGCAATCACCAAACAAACAAAATTTTCTGGAGAAAGACTGCAGAGACAACGTATGTTTGGCATCGTCTGCTAGGTCCCAAATTAAGTCACTATGGGGAACTATGGGGAAGGTTAGCGTTGGAGCCATATTGAATCCTGGAAGTATAATTAGAAAAAATATAAACTTGGTTTCAGTTAATTGTGGTATTTTTTATTTATAAAAGAAATTATTATGACGGAAATTATCTAAGCCATCCTAGTTTAAAACTTATAAATGTGTTTATTTTATTTCAACCTGATGGTGACGTCTGTAATGCGCCTCCCACAAACAGGTGGCTATTTAATTTTATCAATGAATGTTTTGGAGTTGTTATGGGCGAAGTGTTAAAGTTTTCCGACCACACACTTGTGCCAAAATGTTTTTGGACCTTGCTTGTTAAGTTACTCGTTTAATTTTGTTTTATAAGTTTTGAAAGTCAAATCGGAGATTTATGTTCAATAAATGACTTGGATGAGCGTTGTCTCCGCGCGTGCTTATTAAAATGTGTGTCGGTAACTCTGCACCCTAACCTCAACTGCCTCAAAAAGGAAAACTGAAAGGATTAGGCAGTACAGTTAGTTAGTTGTTTTGTTTTATATTTTTCTCCCTCACACTTTAATGCGCCCTTCTCATTTCCCTCCCTTTTCTGCACATTCTTTCTTTGAAAGTAACTAATGTTGCACTTGTGATGAAAATTATGAATAATAAAAAAAACTGCCTAAAATTAGTTGGAACCCTGATTCCACTGTTAGAAGGGATATTTCAGTGTTAGCTGATCTAACAAGCAGTTTGTTTAAAGCACACTGAGGCCTTAGCTTTCACTTAGCTCCACTCAACTTAGACATAAAGCTTTCCTTAGCTTTTTCATCACCTCCCCACTAGTCCTAAGGATGATGCATGACCCGAACCCTCTCCATGTCTCTAAAACTGGTTCCTCTCTTTCTTGTGTCTCTCCTTTTCACACCTTTGTGCATGTGACTGTGTCTGCTGTGACTGATCCCAGGGCTTAAAGGGACAAGCAGGGGATAAGGTAAGTTTAGGAGTATGTGCTATAGCAGTATGCAATTTAAAAGTAGCACTGGTAGCACCAGTTAAAGACAAACTTTATCCTATGATTTTCTGCTTTTGGTTTGTCCTTTCTCACTTTGGTCATCTATGGTCAACCAAGTCTGCTTAAATCAGCGCAAGTAGTATCAGTCTTAGCAAAAACAATAAAATATAAATAGGCTATCATTTCAGTCATTCCTAAAATGCGAGTTAGTGGGTGGTGGTGTTGGTGCTTAGAAACGCAGAGCAGTGCATTGAGTGTACAGGTAGCATGTGATTTATATCATGGATTGTATTTTCAAACAGCATGTGAGTCACATTATGTGAATGGTTTCCCACCCTGGTTGTATTACCTGAACTCTTTACACCATGAAACACAATAGTAATGATTTGTCACATAAACGTCTGAAAGTTCTAATTTAGGACTCCCCATAGAAAGTGGGGAGACATTTATAGCCACTGCAGAGAACATGAGGAGATTCTCAAAATGAACAGAGTTATATACTGAGTTAAATATTGTTAGTGGTGCATTGTGCAACAGTTAAATCCTAGCTCTTTGTCATGTTGAAGTTACCATAAATATGAGCTGCCAATTGGGAGAGAAGAGATTGATATTGGCCTCAAGTTGGAGATTACATGCAAGACAAATTTCACTTTCAGTTGTGATATCTCCCACTTGGGTTCATGAATTGCAAAAGTGTGTCAACAGAGATGGTAAACATGCCGTATCTGCCAACATCAGCAGTACAGGAACATAAAAATCAAAATCTGTACTTGATGTTCCCTGTATTGTAAAGCCCTCTGAGGCAAATGTACTTTGTGACTTTGGGCTATACAAATAAAATTGATTTGATTTGATTTATGTTACTCTATCTGCTGCAGTTTATTAGGGCTTGATTTTAAGTTCATCAATGCAAATGAACTTAAATGTAGGGGGGTTACATTGAGTTTATTGCATATAGAGCCAAAATATGCATATTGCATATCCATTAGGGCTGCATCTAACGATTATTTTTCTATCGATTAATCTAACGATTATTTTTAATTACTTGATTAATGACAATGAATTTACCTAAATAAAAAGCAAAAGCATGTCTTCTTAATATTTCAAGATTTTATTCAAACACATCTCTTGAAAAACAAAAGCTTTGTTTCAAAAGTAACAAGATGAAATGTATGCACCAAAAATAGCTGCCTTCAGAACACACACTCTTTATAGCATTTTAACACTTGTCATTTTTTTTTATGAATTTTTAATATATTTCATAATGTACATATGAGCATTGAAGCAGTGCAGGATCATACTTGGCATACTTGACACTTTTTTAAATCAAATTTTAACCTTTCTCATATTTTATAAATAAACGTTTAATACATTTAACACCCACCTCTCATTTTGAAAACCGGAAGTGTCCACACGCTGCAGTAAGCTAGCGCCGACTTTCCCGGTTTTCTCAAAGTATTTGACATAAAGTCAGCAATAAGGGCGCACTTGACCACGTGAAAACGAGAGACGGCGTGACCGCAGCTGTTTTTCTTCGTAACCAAGTCGTCCGTCTTCATCTTCTATTAACTCGCTCTCCACTTCTCTCCTCACTTGATACAAAAAGTACGCATGCGCGCAAGGGATTTTTCTGGGTGGGCGGGGCAGAGTGCTGCGTGCTGTGAGCAGCACCAGGAGTGTGTGACAGGCAAAACTCCGGAGAATTAAATGCAGACGGCTTAAAACATTTACATGAACAGAGTATACTCGATATATCGCTCACCCCTACCTCCATTGTTTTTACCGCGAGCAGCCATCTTACTTCCGCATATACGCCCACTGCCATGCGAGTCGACGTATTTACATAATCGACGTAATCGATGACGTCGACAAATCGCTCCACCCCTAATATCCATGCTGTTGCAATATGTTGCAATGTTCAAATGTTGGATTTGAACACTTTAAAACTGTCTCTCCACATTTGCTAATCACAATGACCCCATATATCAGCTGTATGAAAGCTAAAACTAAAACTAGAAAGGTAGAGGAGGACACTAGACAAACTGCTGAAAATTTTTGACAATGCCAGCCACCCCCTGCACACCGCCATTAGCAACCAGATGAGCCTATTTAGTGGATGGCTGCTCCTTCCCAAGTGTAGGACAAAGTGACTTAAGAACTCCTTTGTACCTCATGCCATCAGGCTCTACAATGCCTCACTTGGGGGGAGGAGGAAATAGAGTAAAGAAGACAGAAGGGAAGGAGTGGTAGTTACTCACTGTGCAATAATAATCTGGACACTCTTCCTCTTTCTTTCTTTGTGCAATAACCTCATCAATCGTTTAAGTGCAATATTTTAATTAACTGCTAATTTGAGTCAATCTTACTACATAACTGCTCATGCATCCACTGTACAATAATACATGTGCCATACACAGTCCTCAGTGTATGTTACTATTTACTGTGAAGTAAAATCACTTTTGACTATTGTTTACTGTCTACTCATGATATATCAGCCTGAGGATGAGTGAACAAATAACTGATAGAGTCATACCGGCTCAGACGTCGACCAGGGCAAACTGATGAGAAATGGGCTACTGGAACTGGAAGTACCTTCAGAAGATCTACTAGTGGATGTGAATGCTGCTCTGAAGACAATCTCCACAAGAACCATCACTGAGACCAACAAGCTGATACACAGTACAGCAACAATAATCATGGAGATGCTGGGATACAAGGTGGGCTTGGGACATAACAAACAGTACCCACCATGGAAGAGACGATTAGAGGCCAAGTTAAAGGCAGCACGGAGAGAAGTTAGCCAGCTAGCTGAACTCCAGAAAGGAAACGTGGTGAATAAAGGGGCACCCAGGAAGTACAACTCGCTCTACATACCAGAGGCACTCAAAACTGCCAAACAGCGACTAACAGCTCAGGCCACTCCGTTGAAGAGATACACCAAGGAGGGAGAGGCCAGGAGAATAAACAAGTTGTTCTACACTGAACCAGCCAAGGTGTACTCTCAGTGGCAGGAAAACAACAACCGGTCAGACCCGCCAAGAGATGAGGTGGAAAATACTGGAAAGACATATGGGAAAGAGAGGCATCACACAACACTAATGCCCAATGGTTAGTGGACCTAAGGACTGACCACAGCAACCTCCCAGAACAAGAACCAGTAACCATCTCAATGGCAGACATCCAAGAAAGAGTGTCAAAGATGAAGAGCTGGACAGCACCAGGCCCCGACATGATCCATACGTACTTGCTGAAGAAGCTAACTGCACTCCATGAGCGCCTAGCAGCACAGATGAACCAGCTGCTCAGGGATGGGACTCATCCAGAGTGGCTAACGCAAGGCAGGACAGTCCTAATCATGAAGGACCCTGAGAAGGGACCCATCCCATCTAACTACCGGCCAATCACGTGTCTCTGCACGACATGGAAGGCTCTGTCAGGCATCATTGCGGCAAAAATGAGTAAGCATGTGGCTCAATACATGAGCGAGGCACAGAAAGGAATTGGCAGTAACACCAGGGGAGCCAAGCACCAGCTACTGGTTGATAGAACAGTTGCCCAAGACTGTAAGAAGACATGACACAAAACATGTACGCACTATCAGTCATCAGATACCCCGCTGGCATTATAAACTGGCCAAAGGAGGAGATAGAAGCCACAGATATCAAGACTAGAAAGCTCCTCACCATGCATGGAGGGTTCCACCCCAAGTCCAGCACCCTGAGACTATACACTAAGCGGAAAGAAGGAGGCCGAAGACTAGTGAGCGTCAAGGCCACGGTCCAGGATGAAACATCGAAAATACAAGACTACATCAGAAAGATGGCCCCAAAGGATGAACTGCTAAGTGAATGTCTCAGGCAGCAGAACCCTGAGGAGGGTGCAGAGGAGGAGGAACAGACAACCACCGTCAGATAGAGGAAGTGGCTGATATCAAGAAATCCTACCAGTGGCTGGATAATGCAGGACTGCACAGCACAGCACAGAGGCACTAATCATGGCACCACAAGAACAAGCCATAAGCACCAAGAGCCATAGAGGCCAGGATCTACCAGAGTAGACCGGACCCAAGATGCAGACTGTGTAAAGAATCCCCCAAGACAGTCCAGCACATAGTAGCAGGGTGTAAGATGCTAGCTGGATCAGCGTACATGGAGAGGCACAACCAAGTGGCTGGGATAGTATACAGGAACATCTGCAACCAGTATGGAATAGAAGTACCTAAATCCCGATGGGCCATACCACAGAAGGTGGCTGAGAACAACAGGGCCAAGGTGCTGTGGGACTTCAGCTTCCAGACTGACAAACAGGTCCTAGCTAAGCAACCGGACACAGTGGTGGTGGCCAAAAAGCAGAAGAGGGTAGTGGTGATAGATGTGGCGATCCCAGCTGACGCCAACATCAGGAAGAAAGAAACATGAGAAACTTGAGAAGTATCAAGGGTTGAAAGAGCAGCAGCTGGAACGGATGTGGAAGGTCAAGGGTTGCGTGGTCCCCATGGTAGTGGGGGCACTTGGGGCAGTAACCCCCAAACTGGGAGAGTGGCTCCAGCAAATCCCAGGAACAACATCTGAAGCCTCAGTCCAGAAGAGTGCAGTCCTAGGAACATCAAAGATACTGCGCAGTAGCCTCAAACTCCCAGGCCTCTGGTAGAGGACCCGAGCTTGAGAATGACATGGATACCACCCCGCCGGGGTGAGAAGGAGATTTTATTTATATATATATATATATATATGGCATGTCGTTCAGGAAATGAAGTCTGAATATATTGAATGAAACCTTGAATATACTGAATGAAATCTGAATATATGGAATGAACCTTTGAATATATTGAATGAAACTTCACTGACGTCAGACTTCAAAATCCTCCCGACACCACTGCCCAATTCCATGCCCGTACTTCTGACAAAGAAGTTAGCTCAATTTCTAACCGTGGCAGGCCTACAACAGACCAGGCAGCTGCTTATTGGGCCAACCCGAGCAAGCCATCCACCTCTCAGGAGAGCCCCAATACAGCCGTAAGGCATGATCTCATTATGCCTTTGTCTGTCTGTCCGCAGTCTGCTGTGAGTAACGTGCCCAAAGCTAACCCAGGATTGGTCTATTAATGTGGATGATTCTTATTGTATCTGAACAATAAGAACTGACTAAGAACGGACTGACACGTTGTCACTCACTTTTAGCTATAGCATCCACACGTTACACAAGATGCCGTGAAGTCTGACGTCAGTCAATATAGTCAAGTTGCATTCAATATATTCAGACTTCATTCCATATATTCAAGATTTAATTAAACCTTTGAATATATTGAATGAAACTTTGAATATATGGAGATATGAGCAAACTTCATGTTTGGTGGCGTTGCCACCAATGGCCATTGACTAACATGAAAAGTTAGCTTGCTAATTACAGCGCCCCCTTGAGACCAAATGACACCAAACTTCCAAACCAAAACCAAATTTCTTTACTGCACAGAGCCTCGAAGCATGGCATCAAATTTGGTTTTGTTTTGCCAAAGCGTTCCTGAGATATGAGCTCACATCGATATCTGCGCCTTCGCCACTGGTTTTGATTGGCTGTAGCGGGCAAACAAAGTCGAAATTGAAAAATCCATCTCATAAGTTTTGTGCAGATTTTTCTGAAGATAGTCTGCCGATTTTCGTAAGAACAGGTCAAAATTTGCAATTGCTGAAAATTTTGTTTCACTTACAACAACATCCAAGATGGCGGAAAATCTATCATGGCGCATTATGATGACATAGGGTGCATCAGGTTGAAGAAGAAAAAGAAGAAACTCTCCTGTTTTTGCCCTTAACAAAAAGTCTATTAGAAGGAAGTAAGACAGAAACTGAAACAAGCAGTCTCAGTTATGTCCAGCAGATGGCTTTATTTCTGTGTATTTTCTCTGAATGACTCCTGGGGCCCGTTGCACAAAACTGGATAGGGGGCAGTACGATATGTTATGGTATAAGTTACCATAGAGATTTATTCTGTGGAGCTAGCCTGCTCCAGACCAGGCTAAGTTCCAGGATCTATTTAATCTCACCTCTTATCAACTGTGTTATTGGAGATGTGAATTAACTATTTGGATTGTAATTGTGATGTTTCAGTGGGGCGTTGAGTGTGTAATTGTGTACTACTTAAACATTCAGGCGGTCAGCAATACTTTGCCATGCTTTTTGTCTTTGCTTTATCACTGTGGCTGTGTTTTTTTAAAAATTATGTGTTTTACCTCCTCGTATGCCTCCATGACGATTTCTGCCTCCGACGGGGAAAAGTAAGCTGCTCTACTTGCCATGGCGAATCAGTGAATTGGTGGCGGGGTCTATCTGACGGAGCTGCGAGTGCGCACTTATCCAGGATAGGTTTCACCTGGCTTGATGAATCTGTGTCTGCTCTTCCTGGCAACCAATTAAGCTTGGGTACTCTTGTTTTTAATTCATTGAGCACTTTTGTGCAATGGGCCTCTGGTTTTAATTGTGATTCTAACTTTGCCTTGTTACCTTGACTTCTCACAACTAAGGAAATCTCTGCACAGTGTAGCTGTAGATTTTCACTTGTCGACACTACGGATGCTGTAGTAAACCAAGAAGTAAATGGAAATGTCCCTAGATGACTTGAACCCTCTTTTTCTATAATTACCTATGCCTTTTGGCCAATCGTGATACATCTCACCAAGCATGAGAAGACAAATCCTTGGCTTCCTTCCTTGGTGTTCAGAAATATTTAGAAATACATTTGTTTTTGATGTATGTCTTTTTGATAGGATGTACCTTCAGGAGGAGAGATGTTAATAAAGGAGTCCTTGAAACCTGAGTTGGGCCAGTCTGGCCTTAATATTAATGTTGCCACTGTCACAGGGCAAATAAATTATTTTGCGCCAAATCCAAAGACTGTTTGTACAGCACCATGGACTTTCTCCACATTAATAACAGTGATATGGATTTTCTCCCATGGCTATTCCTTTTCCATTTGCTTGTAACTCTGAAATTCTCTACAGTTGCATTCAATTTGCAAGCAGCAGAACACATTGATTCTCTTGCATTGGACACAAGATTTCTCAGAGCAGCATTTTTCTCTCCAACACATTCAGATTTTCAGGTTGAAGGTGCCATGCTTGGTTCAAGTATTGCTTTTCTTTCTTGCACCATCGCTGGCAGGTGTCTAATGGCTCTTCAGCACGAACAACGGAAAGCATCAAAACCGGTTTGTTGTCATACCACCTCACAACACAAACCTTCCCATCTCCCGTAGTAACTGATGTTGAGACACCTTTTCATTGCTCTCTCATGGTCACTTAGTAGCATGCATCAAAATCAGGTCTTGGCTCCTCGTGACCTGGTTGTACCACTCCAGGAATATTACATTGACGTTTAGTCCCACGTTCTCTGCATCCCACAGCATGACTCTCAATATCTCCTGCCTCAGCATCAAAACTTTTCTTGACATCTGTCTGTCTGCACATTTGGTGGTTCACTATCATCATCACTGCTCTGCTAGGGTGGAATATCCTCCACATCTGACACCTATGATTGCATTAAGCAATGCCTCTGCTCCAGTGTAATTTTAGTCACCTATTTTTCAATTTAGTCTTAGTCTTCCAAAGTTCATTCTTAGTCATAGTCACTTTTAGTCTTTCACAAATTTTTTTTGTGATGTAGTCATATTTTAGTTGACTAAAAGTCTCAAAATTAAAAAAAAAAACAGGGTATTTTAGTCCAGTTTTAGTCAAAACATTTTAGTCTTTTTCTATTGTTACGACCTGGCTCGTTTGGTGATGGCTTTAATGGCTTTTCATGGCCGAATGTGAGTCACTAAGGGTGGCTTTAGCAAAGGCGTTAACTCACTGCAGGCGCTCGTGGAACTGTGTGACATAGTCTAACGCGTGCTTTTTGGGTGCAGACTCACATGACAAAATCTGGTCGTGCAGGGATTTAAGCGGCCCGCGGGGTGTGTGGCCGAAAACAAGCTGTGCAGAACTAAAACCAATAGACTCCTGCATGGCATCACGAGCAGCAAACAAAACAAAGGGGATTCCCTCGTCCCACTGTTTTTCATATTCAACACAATGTTTCCTGAGCATGGACTTTAACGTCTGATGCCAGCACTCTAAAGCTCCTTGCAATTGAGGGTGGTACGCAGAGGACATGACGTGATGCACACTTGATGCAACTTTTGAGTACCTGCTTGAAGAGAGAGTAGAAAAAAACATCAGCAGAGCTTTCACTACGGCCTTAGCGGTAATTGAACAGAGTGGAATCGCTTCTGGATAACGAGTGGCAGCGCACATAATAGTTAATAAATACTGATTTCCACTTTTTGTTCCAGGTAGAACACAATCAATAATCACCCGGTCGAATGGCTCTGTTATCACCGGAATGCGATGTAATGGCGCAGGGGGAACAATCTGATTTGGTTTTCCAACAACCTGACACACAGGTAACACGCAATGTTTAATAATATCAGACTTTAAACCTGGCCAATAGAAGTATCGGAGAATGGCTTGATAAGTTTTGGTTATGCCCAAATGTCCTGCCCACTTTCATGAGCCACTGACATCACATGTTGGCGGCATCCGGCAGGAACAACTATATGGTAAACAGAATAGTAAACAGAAACAGAAGAAGAGTACAGGGACCGGATAGCCCGTATCAATGAATCGGGAACGTCATCCTCCCGTAGCACCCCCCACAGGACGCCCCGAGGGACACGGTCGAACGCCTTCTCCAGGTCCACAAAACACATATAGACTGGTTGGGCAAACTCCCATGCATCCTTGTACGAAAACCACACTGCTCCTCCTGGATCCGAGGTTCGACAATCTTGCGGACCCTCCTCTTCAGGACCGCCGAAAGCACATCCTCCAGTCCCCCCTTTTAAGGAGGGGAACCACCACCCCGGTCTGCCAGTCCAGAGGCACTGCCCCCGATGTCCTCACGATGTTGCAGAGACGTGTCAACCAAGACAGCCCCACAACATCCAGAGCCTTGAGGAACTCCGGGCGGACCTCATCCACCCCCGGGGCCCTGTCACCAAGGAGTTTTTTGACTACCTCAGCAACCTCAGCCCCAGAGATGGGCGAGACCACCACGGGGTTCCCAGACTCTGCCTCCTCAAAGGAAGACGTGCTCGTGCTCCACCGATCCAAGACGTCCGATCCAAGACGTAAGCACAGACGACCGTCAGGACCTGTCCCCCAACCCAAAGGCGAAGGGAGGCTACCCTCTCGTCCACCGGGGTGAACCCCAACGTATAGGCGCCGAGCCAGGGCGAAACAAGCAGTCCCACCCCCGCTCTGCGCCTCTCGCCGGGGGCAACTCTAGAGTGGTAGAGCGTCCAGCCCCTCTCAAGGAAACTGGTTCTGGTTCCGGATCCCACGCTGTGCGTCGAGGCGAGCAGACTATATCTAGCCGGTACCTCTCAACCTCAGAGAGGTGACGTACCACGTCCCCAGAGCCAGCTTCTGCAACCGGGGGTCGGACTGCCAGGGTCCCCGCCCTCCGACTCCCACCCATCTCTCTTTGCACCTGTCCCCCCCTGAGACCCCTCCCATGGGTGGTGGGCCTATGGGAAGGGGGGCCCATGTCGCCTTTTCGGGCTGTGCCCAGCCGGGCCCCATGGGTAAGGACCCGACCACCAGGCGCTTGGTTTCGTCAGTTGTCATTTCATCAGGGGATATTGAACAGAGAAGTATCAAAATAAATCTATCTAATTCTTTTCCCCATCAATCATTTGGATAAATGATCAAATATGGCAAAATTCCCTACTTTTATTTTTCCTCACTCTCTCACACACTCACACACACACACGATAGCATTTTGTCTGGCTAATCAAATCAGTGGCTCAGTATTAGCTCCAGTTACACATCACACTCACCCTGGCAGTTATCCTAGCGGTTAATGGCTAACGGCTACATAGCTAGCGGCTACAATCACATGGCAGTACATCAGAAGTTCGCAGCTAAATTAGCTCTGTGGCTAACCCGCTTTTACTCGACGCTCATCCTCTCAAAACGGACGCAAACTCACTGCCGAGCAGGAAAATATGGACTAAAAACTTTGTGGACTCAGCCGATGTATTTTCCGACCATTTTTCTCAGGTTTCGGTTAAGTTATGAATTCTTTCACCCAGGGCTCGCTTACATAACTGGACAGTGACAGGGCCGCAGCATAGAAAATGTCTCCTCTCTCTCGTTCTCTCTCCCAGAGTGCTTTTCGCACACCTTTACGCGATTGGCACGACCTGTCTGCTGCCGGGAACACAGTTAACCCCATAAAAGCCTGCTATCACATTCACACATAAAAAATCCTGAATAAAGAAGGTTTTGTCTATCTGCTTATGAAGCCTGGGCTACATTTGCTGTTACTCACCACCTTGGCAAAGCACTCTCGCAGTGTCGGGTCTGTTTTTTGCATCTGACTCAAGCTCGCTCAGTTAGCTGGAAATGCCACATCTCCAGCTAACAGCAATTCCGGGCCAGCCGGGGGCGCTTGATCAGCAGACGCCTCCTGAACAGTTGACGCCAAACTCTCAGCCTCCTTCTCTTCGTCATCTGAAACAGCTGACATGAAAAAACTGTCAGACAACGAAACTTCACTATCATCAGAGCCAATTTCACAGAAGCGAGTGCGAGTTACAGCGCAAGCTGGATACATACATTTGAGTGCGTCTGATCTAATGGTTGGATCCCCTCATACAGGGGTTGATCTAGAACCTGCAGTGTGGGAAGTACCTTACCTCTTGCTATATCGTTCCCCATCAGGAGTACAATACCAGTGATTGGCAGTTCAGTACAAACCGCTACTGGGAAAACTCTGGTAGCGAGGGAGGACTGAATATGGACGTGGTGCACTGGCCGTGGCACGTAACCCTTCTCAAATCCCTCTAAGGACTGAAATGTAGTGACAAGCAGATTTATCAGAGAAAGGTAGAGCAGACGCCAAAATTACAGATTGAGAGCACGTTGTATCTCTCATGGCCCGTATGGGACGTTTATCAGTGGACTCGCCAGTCAATGACACAACGGAATCAAATACAAATGGTTTGAAACAGTCATCAATTTCCGATCTGTCCTACCCCTTTTGCCTGAGAAGAGCGCGAAGACTGCTCTCTGCGTTTCAGTGTTGCACAATTTGCAATAACATGGCCAATTTGGTGACAGTAATAACACTCCCTTTCCTCCTTCAACCCGCGTGGGTTAGGGGGTCTGTAAGGAGAGGAGGGAGGTGAGACAACAGAGACGGGAGAAAAAGCAGTTTTTTGGGTCAACACATATTCGTCGGCCGGCACAGCAGCAGCAGACATTGTACTCACTTTTTGCTTATTAAAATATACCACGATGCGCTTAGATAAACACTTCTTAAAGTCCTCTAACAGGATCAACTCTCTCTCCCTGTTCCCCCAATCCACTCATCAGTCGCTCTTTAATTTATTTTTTTAACATGGCTTTGGTAACAGGAATATTGAAGTGGGTAGCTATCTCCGCTAACTCATCTTTCCTACAACCATGTATTTGCTCAATCGTAGGATGCACTATAAATTCCTCCAAACTAAATTTCCCTGCCATGGTGCTCAGCAGCCAGCAGCACTCACTGAAGAAGACAGCTCACAATTAATTAAACAATAACAAACCTGTTTCAGTATCAATTTACAATTATTTCTTATCCCGGATGAGCCCCTGTTTATGTTACGACCTGGTTTGTTTGGTTAGCAGTAACATAGAAAGGGATAAGAAATAATAAATGGTAAATGGACTGTACTTATATAGCGCCTTTCTAGTCTTCCGACCACTCAAAGCGCTTTACAGTACATATCTCATTCACCCCATTCACGCACATTCATACACTGATGGCACTGGCTACCGTGCAAGGTGCCAACGGCTCATCAGTTTGAGGATCTAACCATTCATACACATTCACACACTGATGGCACAGCTTTCGGGAGCAATTTGGGGTTCAGTATCTTGCCGCCGCCCCTATACGAAAAATGACACTTATTTTCTTACTTTAACAAAAGGTGGTGAGGAAAAATGGAACAAAAAGGGTGCACGAGTGCTGTTTAAAAGAAAAAATAAATATAACAAAAGAACTCTAACAGAGCCTATTCTATACTAAGTTACTTTGAACAAAACCAGAAACAAAAACCTCACTTATTTAACTACTTTTATCAATATCCAAAAAACATCTAAAGCAGCACCCCTAAATATAATGAATCTAACAAAAAATCTCTTCATGAGTAATCAGTCACTAAATCAAACTAAACCCTGCCCAATCCCAGAAGTTCCTGCACCAACCTTCACAAATCACAAAATACGAGGCAAGCTTCTAATTAACACAAAACACACAAAAGAACGCCAAGTCTATTTAAACTGGATCTGGGATTGATGGTAGACTCCGATTGGTCAAACCACAGCCACATCAACCAGCCGACAGGGGACAGCGCTCATAACAAGCCCAGCTGGGCTCGGGTCGAATTCTACCGGGCCGGGTCGGGCCTGACTTCTAAGGTGCAGTGTTCGTCAACAAAAATCCACATTGGCACATTTTTCGTCAGTGTTTTTAGAACATTGTATCATCTCGTCATCGTCTCGTCTTCGTCAAGGGAAAAAGGCTCATTGACGAACATATTTAGTCTCGTCTTGTCTGACAAAATTAACACTGTTCTGCTCTTGACAGAGTAATGCTCCCTAGAATGAATTACATAAGAATAAAAATCAATGTAGACTAATTTGAACTACAAGCAATAGCTAATTAATTGTTTCTTCCCATATCTTGACTAGCTGTTTCCTTACTTTTTCACAGGTGCATTTTGCATGAACAAAGTTCCAATGTCTTCATATGTGTACTTCAAGTTAGGCTGTGTGGTAGCTTGTTACTATTGTTAGAATTTGTTGAATGTGTATGCCATTTCAAGCTACAGACACTTAGAAACAAGCATAGAAACAAGTTTCAAATGTAAAATTGGATGAGGATTAGTATCTTGTCTTTACATACAATGTTGTATGTACTTGTATGTTGCTGATATGGCCGCCATCTTGTCTTCTAATTTTTTTTTGTGTATTGTGCTTCTCTGATCACTCAGTAAATGTTCCTGAATGAGAACAGGTCTACGTTGAGCAAAAAAAAGAATTCTGGTGCAGGGAAGCCAAAATCGAATGTCCCAATGTGAGGATGCAGGGTCGCAGAACAGCCAGAATTTAAGCAAAATTCTGAATGATTGCATTGAGAGATTTCCTCACACAAGCAAAGTAAATCCATGCAAATCTTTTGCATAGAGTTGAATTTTGACACGTGAATTTAAGTCATTGAGTCCAAAACAGAAGGCTGTTAGTTATGTTATACTATTTTATATTGTTGCTCTGCTTGTGTGTAGACTGCCAGAAAAAAGTTAGGCATTCATAATGCAAATGTGTCTCTTTATTAAACTCTTAGAGGGGTGGTATTTTAGACAGTACTACCTTTAATTTGGCTTGTGAAAGACAGATTATAGAGACACATGTTAGAGAGCTCAAAAAAAGTCTTTTAATCTCTTGTATGATATAATCCTCTTTATGGCATATTTTAAACTCCTAGCAGTCTGATATCTAGGGCAGTTCACCAACTAACCCTGCAAAAGTCCTGTCACCAAGCTTCTATTTCATTCAGAAAGAATGTGCAGATCAACTTCATTGTTGGAACTCTAGTATGACCAGGGGTTCCCATTTGTATGCATCTCTAAAACGGTTGTCTGAAACAATGGTACTTTTGTTGATATTTATGTGTTGGAAGTAGACTGAATGTTGAGTAGACTGAATGTTAAATAGATGCCAGTTGATGGACTTGTTGCCAGTATAGCTATTTACATTCAGTGTAGTCATCAATCATCCTCAATATTTTTTCTGAATTTACTAAAGCAATGTCACATGAGTGAGGGAATGATTTTGTACTGAATATCAGTAATTGGGTGTTATTCGGTCAGACATAGTCACAGACTTAGCCGATCTGAAAGCTGTTCAAAGCCAGGCGCGCAGATAGGTTTGAGAAACTGGAAACTGGGGGGGACGAAGCTGTCCCCCCCCCCCCCCCCCCCCCCCCGGGGACGAAGATTTTCTCGTGCGCCCCTGGATGCGCCGTGCGCCCTGATCAGTCTGTCCGGCTCCCCCTCTACCTCGTCAACCCCCCGCCCACGGGGGCGCCCGCTCCGCTGTCTTAATGACCGGTATCGAAAATTGCCTCTTGTACAATCGAATAACGTAGTCGGAATGTTGTACAGTATAATGATGGTTATATTGTTTCGCTGTTTCATCCCTGACTATAATTATATGTTCAATCATTAATTTTTATGTTTTTTTTGCATATTTTTAATAGATTTTATTGTTAGATTTACCTTGTTCTTATCCATTTGTCAGATATTTTCACCTAAGGCATCTAAGAATTACACTTTACGTTGTGCTGTGAATCATTGTGTGAGAATATAAACTTGATTTGACTTGACTTTGATTTAGAATCAATATGCTCAATTTCTCTAATAATATATGTAGAGGTGACTGAGGAAGTAAACATAATCCTCTGTCATCTTTTCATCTTGTCTTTCTTTCTGTCTATAGGGAGCACCAGGAGAGCCAGGTCTTTCTATCATTGGACCTAGAGGACCTCCTGTAAGTGATTTCATCTCACCATACACCTAATAAAACTCTTCTCTTTAATCAGTGCTCATTAGGGATGTAAAGATACACTCAACTCACGACTCGATTCGAGTCCCGATTTTTTTGTTCACGATACGATTTTTTCACAATGTTTTTTAAATCAAAATGAGCTACAGACATACAGGCTCTTTTTATTTGTAGGAAAATAATCTCTCTATACAGAAACTCTCAAACAGTTTGTGTTCTTATTAGGGCTGCCAGCAAGCAGCTGATCTGACCATTACCTTTCAGCTTGAAGTATGAGCTAACTGAAAATAAAAACAACAAGATGATAGCTCATTAACCCTTTAATGAGAGTCCACGGCCCCGGGAAACGGCCAGGTCCGGGCGCTGTAAACGCAGAGCCGCTCGCGGCGCAGCACGCGGAGGAAATGCGCCCGCCGGGGGCCAGCCAGCGCCGGGGAGAGGTCCCACAAGGAGATCCTCCCGCACCGTGCGGCCGTCCCTGACCCGAGTTTAATCCCCTGTGCAGACTGCGTGGAAGTTGCGGTGATTGGTTAAAATTGCAACACCGCCCTGAATTCACAGGGATTCACTGAAGTTGCGTTGAAGTTGCAAATTGCAACATCGTGAATTCCTGGAGGGTCTCTGTTATGGTGTCATTTACGGTACAGTCAGGCCTGACGCCAAATACCACTACTGTGCGCGCGCGCGCGTGTGTGTGTGTGAGAACTAACAAAACTAACAACTACTCTGTGCTCCTTTACACCTTTTCAGCTTATGTCCTCCTCTGTAAGTCGCTTTGGATAAAAGCGTCAGCTAAATGCAATGTAATGTAATGTAATGTAATGAGACACAGAAAGGCAGACGCGGCAGTGGAAGCTGCAGCCACAACGTAACCTATTTCTAATTTTAAAAGAAAGACAAAAAAGAACATATCCTACTTCTCTCGCATTCGCCAAGAATCGCGATTCATTTTTTCTGTCAACTGATGCGAGTCGTCACGCATTTGTACCGATTTTTAATTGTGTCACGATGCATCGTTACATCCCTAGTGCTCATATAATCATATAAGCTACTGTTTTAGTAGATCACTGGCCGCTTAATTCATCAGGTTCATTACACACAAACAGACTTTTCAGTTCTGTTGAGACAACAATGTACTCTTGAAAGGTTTTTGTAGGTAACTGGGCTCAGGTTTATGTCAGGCTAGCCAAACCCAATCTTAATCAGACTGGATAAAAGAACCACAAATGATAGAATAATCATGTAGATTTACAGATTGTGCAGAAACAACAGCATGTTCCAGGAGATTAGACCTGTGAGTTGGCCATAAACTGGGTCATTTATCATGCTTGTTTTATCAGGAAGTAAAGTAAGAAACTCCATCCTGGTCCAACTGGGATTGATGTAAGTTCTCGAGACACCATCTTTTTTACCCCCAAATTCTCAGTTTAGTGTTTTATCAAATAATTTTTGTTTTAGTTGCATAATATACAACTTGTGAGGCTAAAATATGCATAATATACAACTTGTAAAGACAGCATCAGACCAGCCAACTCAAATGGAGTGCACATCTGTTTTGTTAATTGATGGTTATTATAATCTGTACCTCTATGTGCCAGCTCTTCATGGATAGTAATAGGCATGCTTGATGAATAACAGGCTGTGGAGGAAGCTTCATTCAGTGAGAGCCAATTTATGAATTAAGAAAGCGAGTCAGTCACAAAAACTTAGAAGCTTCCGTTTACCACAGCAGGTGAGAGACTTTGACTTTAGATGGAACAATGGAGTTTCCGAGAGGGGGAGAAGGCAATTAAGTAACAGCTTACGTGAATCAGGTCCCTCGACTTCCACATCATTTCATTAGGTTAAGCGAATGAGTATGAAGATATTTTCCACTGCGAGAATTGTTTTCAACTTCACAGCTTGACTATGGGCTGGGAAGAAGTCATATTTCAGATATTTAGACATGTATTATAGTATAAACTAGGATGAAATGTAAGGAGCGACTGCAAGCACTACAATGCACAGGTCTAGAGCCTGGTGAGACAGAGCAGGAGCCGGGCCCGGAAGCACCCCACAGAGCCCAGAGACTCCAAGTGGTGCAAACAGTCCTTACGAACAGGCAGTCCGAGAAGAGAAGGATCAGATGGCCCCAAGCCTCTAAAACAGCAGAGTGGCAGAAGTTTGACGAGGATGTGGACAAGGTGCTGGAAGCAACAGCCAAAGGAGATGTTGAGAGGAGGCTTTACACTATGACGACCATCATAATGAGTATGGCTGCTGAGAGGTTTGGTTTCGAGGAGGAAAGGGTGGCGAAGCAGCCTTACTTCAAGAATCAGAGGGCAGTTAAAATCCACAACATCAGGACAGAACTGAAAGCCTTGAAGAAACAGCACAAGGCAGCACAGGAAGATGAGCGTGCACCTCTGGTAGAGCTCCTAATCCTGCGCAGAGCCGAACAACACAGGAGACGGCGGAGGGAGAGGGCTAGGAAGCGGGCCACTTTCATCAACAACCCTTCCGGCTTCATTAAGGAGCTCCTTGGACAGAAACGAAGTGGACGCCTGGCCTGTTCGAAAGAGGAAATCGACCAACACCTCCACGACACCTTCAGCGACCCCACCCGAGACCAAGAGCTAGGACAGTGCAAGGCTGTAATAAGACCGCCAGAGCCTGCTGAGGCCTTCGATCTGAGGGAGCCACTGCTGAAAGAAATTCAGGAGGTGGTGCGGAGAGCAAGGTCCAGGTCAGCACCAGGACCAAGCGGAACGTCCTACAAGGTCTATAAGCACTGTCCCAAGTTGCTGCACCGGCTTTGGAAGATCTTGAGGCTCATCTGGAGAAGAGGGAGAACAACACAGCAGTGGCGGTTTGCAGAGGGAGTGTGGATTCCTAAAGAGGAGGACTCCAAGACAATCAGCCAGTTTAGAATAATCTCGCTGCTCAGTGTTGAAGGAAAGATTTTCTTCAGTATTGTAGCTAAGCGACTGACTGAGTTCTTCCTCAAGAATGGATATATCGACACCTCTGTGCAAAAGGCTCGCATCTCTGGCGTACCAGGATGCTTAGAGCACACTGGCGTGGTCACTCAGCTCCTCAGGGAGGCCAGGGAAAACAAAGGCAATCTGGTGGTGTTGTGGTTAGATCTGGCCAATGCCTACGGCTCAATGCCCCACAAGTTAGTCCTTGAAACACTGAAGAGGCACCATGTTCCAGCTGCAGTAAGAGAGCTCATCCTGGATTACTACGGTGATTTCAGCCTGAGGGTCTCAGCAGGATCAATAACATCTAAGTGGCACAGACTGGAGGTGGGAATCATCACAGGCTGCACCATCTCAGTGGTCCTGTTCACTCTAGCGATGAACATGTTGGTGAAATCAGCAGAACCAGAGTGCAGAGGCCCCATGTCCAGATCTGGGATCCGCCAACCGCCTATACGTGCCTTCATGGATGACCTGACAGTGACCACCGAGTCAGTGCCTGGAGGCAGATGGATCTTGACGGGGCTGGAGAGGCTAATGGGATGGGCCAGAATGTCATTCAAGCCAACAAAGTCAAGATCCTTGGTCTTGAAGAAGGGCAGAGTAGCAGACAAGTTCCGCTTTTCTATCTCAGGAACACCAATCCCCTCCATCTCTGAGAAGCCGATAAAGAGCTTGGGAAAGTTCTTCGACAGCAGCCTTAAGGATTCAGCCTCCATCAAGAACACCTGTGAGGGATGGCTGAAGGTTGTGGACAAGACAGGCCTCCCGGGAAAATTCAAAGCATGGATTTACCAACACGGGATTCTGCCAAGGATACTGTGGCCATTGCTCCTCTATGAGTTTCCGATCACTACCATCTCAGATCTGGAAAGGAGAGTCAGTCGCTACTTGAGGAGATGGTTAGGACTGCCGAGGAGCTTGAGCAACATCGCCCTCTATGGAAACACCTGCAAACTGACACTTCCCTTGAAATCCATTGAGGAGGAGTTCAAGGTCTTGCGTGCAAGGGAGGTGCTGCAATTCCGTGAGTCAGCGGATCCAAAAGTATCTGGGGCAGGAGTAGCAGTCAGGACTGGCAGGAAATGGAGAGCAGAGGCTGCAGTGGAACAGGCAGAGTCCCGGCTACGGCACCGAGTTCTGGTGGGAACAGTGGCCAGAGGAAGGATGGGTCTAGGAACCGTAGCATCCCCCCATTTTGACAAGGTTCGGGGAAAAGAGCGGAGGCAACTAGTCCAGAATGAGGTGAGAACAGTGGTCGAGGAGGAGAGATCCAGCAGAGCAGTGGGAATGAGACAGCAAGGCGCCTGGAAGAGATGGGAGAAAGTTGCGGAGAGGAAGATCTCATGGACTGACCTTTGGCAGGCAGAGCCACACCGCATCAAGTTCCTAGTCCAGGCCGTCTATGATGTACTCCCCAGCCCTTCCAACTTGCACTGCTGGGGTTTGGTCGACACTCCAGCATGCCCTCTGTGCCAAAGAAAGGGGACCCTCGAGCATATATTGAGTTGCTGCCCAAAAGCTCTGGGGGATGGCCGTTACCGATGGCGTCACGATCAGGTGCTCAAGACCATCGCAGAGAGCATCTATAGTGGCATCACCAGCTGTCGGAGGTCTAAACCCACAAAGAAAGCCATAAACTTCGTCAGAGCTGGGGAGAAACTGAGTACAAGACAAAGAGCAACATCAGGGCTTCTCAACACTGCACAGGACTGGCAGCTGTCAGTGGACTTAGGGAGCCAACTCAAGTTCCCCCAGCATGTTGTTAAGACCACCCTCAGACCTGACATTGTTTTGGTGTCAGAGGCAACAAAGAATGTTGTCATGCTGGAGCTCACTGTGCCGTGGGAAGAGCGTATGGAGGAGGACCTTTGAGCGGAAGAGGGGGAAATATGACGGCCTAGTCAGCGACTGCCACAGACAAGGCTGGAAGGCTAGGTGTTTGCCTGTGGAGGTAGGGTGCAGAGGCTTTGCCGGACAGTCTCTGTGCAGGGCCTACACTGCATTGGGCATCACAGGAGAGAGAAGGAAAAGGGCCATCTGGAACAACACAGAGGCAGCAGAGAAAGCCTCTAGGTGGCTCTGGATAAAGAGAGCGTATCCGTGGATAAATGCTGCTGGGGCACAAGCTGAGGCGTCATGAACCTCAGCTGGGCTGCCTGAGAGAGGGTGTCTGATGTTCGAAAGGCCCGAAACACCCAATGATCTCAGGTCCATCACTGATGATGTGCCCCAGCTAAGCATCAGTAGATGTTTCATTACAACAAAATAGTACATGCACACATGACTTTGTAAGCACATGCAACCAACTGGTTTAAGGAAAATAATTCATCCTTATTTATATAGCACCATATCATAACAAAAGTTATCTCATGACACTATATTGATAATGCTTGTTTGCCATGCAAAATTTAGATAAAATTGCATTTCCAATTGTAAGCTGGTGAGTGTGAAAGGTTATTCTTGACCTTGGCAATTGTATTTAGCTAAAGCAATCATTCTGGAGCTTTTAACCACATCTCATGTCATGTCTCTTCATCAGCTGACCTCTTTTCCATTTTTCTGAGCACTTTTAGAAATTATTTGTGTTGCCCACCTACTAACTTTTTCTAGACCTTTCAACTGCATCTCGGGGTCTTCGTGACAGATGGAGATTTTCTATTTCTTTCTGAGCACTTCTAGGCCCTCCTTTTAAGTTGGCTTAAAAACTGAAGAAGAAAAACCTTAACTCACAAGTCTGACAAAAAAAGAAAATCAACTCCCACTCTCTTTTCCATGAGAACTTTTAACCACAGTTGGAGCTTAAGGATTTAAGAGATTAAGATATTTTCTTTTTTTTGGCAAATTATAAAATCATATGTTGCGCTTTTTCTTCTTTCTTCCTAGGGGCAGATTTCGCTGTAACTACTGTTTCATTAGTTATTTACCTCTTCGTGGTAATCACCTTCCCCTACTTCTTTATTTTCAATACATTCCTTTTCCTGAGGGTATTAATTATCTTGTACCAGTCCAAGAAGCAGGTCACCATCAGAGTATGCTGCCTCATCATTTTTGACACACACATTGAGCTCATTTACCTTCTCTCCCTAGTCGTACATCTTAATTAGATTAAAACTCTTAGTTTCTTTTTAGTGTCCAATTTCAGCATTTAATTTTCTCACGTGCAGAAAGAGTTCACTTACACATAGTTGATGTAGTCTTTACTATCACTGCTTGTCTCAAGGGGATCCAAGAAGGGAACTATATCTACTTTCACTTCACCTTGATTGTTTTTCTCTTTCTCTTTAGGGGCAACCTGGAACAAGAGGGTTTCCAGGATTTCCAGTAAGTCATGACAATTATTTGTGTGGTAATTTTTGATATTAATTTACGGTTTACAGTACACAAAATGATTATTAATATCAAGGAATGAGTAAGGAATATATCATGACATGACTATATAGTGGAGATTGTAAATACACTAAGAGCTAAGTTCTAGGTAATATGCTAATGACTGGTTAATTCATCTATGTAAATCTGCATTCAGTTCATGAGCTGTTCTTGACTAACATTGTCACATGCTGAATGGCAAATGACTAATTATGTATTCTTTATTTCATATTCAAAATACAATCAACAATACAATACATTTTTTGTCCCCTGAAGTTAAGCGACGCATCATACTAAATTATTAGAAAATTAATAGAAATCATTTTCACTTTTATTTTGCTGCACAGACTTATAAGTAGATATGCACAATATTTTTTTATAGATTATATTTTATTATAACTTCTGATTAAAGTTTAAAAATGTGTTACTATCCAGATTTTCCCACTAGTGAAGCGACTTGGACAAAAACAAACAAGGATACAATGAAAAGAAAAGACATTGTAACATAGTTAATCGAGGACTGTCATACACAGACCTGGAAAACCATTTCACAGTCATCCAGGCACGGGCACAAATATTCAATAGTTTTTGTTTACACTGCAAAAATTGTTTTTCCAAGTTTTTCCAACATGGAGTTCTGAAATACAGATATTTCCAAGTTCTGTGACAAGCCTGCCCAGGCCACTGATGCCTAGTATTATAATCTTTTCCTGGTGGAGAATTTCCAGATGTGCCTAAACATCTCCTTCTCTTCCTTCATTCTAGGGTCCAATTGGGTTGGATGGCAAGCCTGTGAGTTTCCCCAAGTTCCTGTCAAAAAGTGAAATAACAGAGTAATTGAGTACTTCAGTGCTGTGATTTTCTGTGATAATGAGCATAATTCAGCTAAAAGTGATTATGTCATTATTGCAATAAAATCTCTGAGTGTCATGACTATTATTGTGGGGATAGGGTGGGGTTTAACATGCTATGGATATTTCTAAGGAGTTTTTTTTAAGTGGAGATATGTTTAGATTATTTCACTTATTTTCCAACTTGCACTCACTGTTTGAATGTTTACACAGGGACAAAATGGAGTGAAGGGAGATATGGTAAGCATTTTTCATAAACAGTTGTACTATAATTCAATTTCCACCAATCAAGCACTTAATCGAGGCCAAAGAGCATTGGATATCTTGTGTGATATTTTGTGCATGTTACAAAAGTTTTATACCAACAAGCCAAAGAACATATAATCATAATTGCACTGAACATTTGGTGTCATAAGGAAAACAGAGTGGTAAATGAGGTTACAATGAATTGAATGCAGTAGGAAGAAGGTCAAGAAGGATGGGTGCTGTCCGACTTTCAGTCAGGGTTAGATGTTACTAACTAAAAATTGGTCCAAGGCTTTAGAACTTGCCTCATGCATTTTCTTCTATATTAACTATTAATTGTTAATTTATTATCCTTAAATCATTTAATTCTTTATTAGCCATGCCTAACAATGAACATATTGCAGGTAGAGCAGGACTACATTTTTAAAATCATCCATTTCAGTTTTGTTCAGAGCTTAATGATCTGAAAACAACTTACTCTACAACTTATCTTTTGACTGTTACAGAGCTCAAGCAACTATGTGGACTTCCAGCTTCCACAGACTGTTTAACTTTATGTTCAGTGTTTAGTTTCTGGGCAGAAAGAAGTGTGTTTTTTATGTCCTTTAGCATAGAAAATAAAAGTCAGGGTGATGGATGAAGCATGAATGCAGCATTTTCTAAGTTCATGATGGCTTCAAGCTTGTTACAAAGACATTTCTCATTTTATTTAACATCTTTCTCTAAAGTTTTTTTTAATTTATTTTTAGGGTTTTCAGAGTATTTTATTTTACTATTAAAGTATTTTAGTTTCCTAACACTAGTTTATTTGCTATTAAATTATCTTTCTGTATTCTTAACCATACCACACATTCAGTAAGATTTTGTAACAGTATAAATGTTAAACCAGCTTTCAATTTTAGGGTTGGGAAAAACCTGTTCAATTAAGCAATAATGTTTAATGTTGATTAATGGCAATGTAATGAGCTCCTGTTTCTTAGTCCCCTTCCAAAGAAATGTCAGGGAAAAAGGCTTTGAGTGGTAAATGCTGTTGCCTTTGAGCTGCTGGGCTTATGGGGTGCACTGGATGTGTCCTACTAGACCCCTTCTTGAGTGATGACTGATAGGTAGTTGCATTTGCCAACAGCAAAAATTGGAAACTATTCATCCATCCATTTTCTGTATTCACTTAACCTCATCAGGGTCATGGTGGGGTGGAGCCTATCCGAGCTGACTTATGGCAAGAGGCGGGGTACACGCGGGACAAGTTGTCGCAAACGCTAATTCGTCAGTTTGATTGTTACCTTGACAGTTTTACTCATTTCACTTATGTTAGTTGGAGTACTTTGTTTTCAATTTTTGTTTTTTTTTTAATCTTTGCAAACGTACACCTCAATCACATTCAAGACTGACTGTGTTGTTGTTTCAGGGTCAGCGCGGCCCTAAAGGACTCCCAGTAAGTTTCTGAATGCTGATATCAATCCTCAGATGACAAAGAACCTGCTCATTTCAAACCAGTCATATATCTCATTCACTTGTGTTGTTTGGTTTTCTAGGGCGACCCTGGACCCAAAGGGGAGAAAGTGAGCATCCTGTATTCCATATAATGCAAGATCCAATTTCTTTTTTTTTTACCTGCTTGTTTAAGTGTTTTAAACTTAAAGCTCCAGTGTTACTATGTTTTCATTAGTGTGAAATCACCTAAAAATAAGACTTGCTATATTTTTATTATTTTAGAATGAGACGTTTGTATCTACAAGTGTTGCAGGTATCCTGCCATGAGTCTGCCATGTTGAATGTTTTTGGAAATTTGGCATTTTTATCTAAATTTTGCATTGCAAATGTTTGTTTTTTTACAGTAGCCCAGAACAGACTAACCAAACATTCGCTCTTTCATGTGTTTCATGGCCACAGTAGTTTCTAGTAGCCACTAAATCCTACACATTGGTCCTTTAATGCCCACAGTTTGTAACTCAGACTTTGTAATATAAATTTCTAGTCTCCTCGCACAAGATGAAATTACCCTAGTGGCATCACTATGACATCATGTTTTGTGTTGTTTTCTCACAAAACAAAGCTGTTATAGACCACCACAGAACACATTAAGGTGTGTCCACAGGCTAAACTGCACTACCCATGACAAGTAATATAATTTTCATGTGTAAAATCAATGGGCTTCCCCTTTCGTCTGAAAGTGATTATAACTTATTAATGTAAAAACATTTTTTCTTGTTCTCTCAAGGGCATATGTGGAGACTACACACACAGGGTAAGAAAACATTATTGTGAAACTAATTCTTTCTCATTAATGTAATACAGAAAGTTACCACTTTATCATCAATGTTTTGGAAAAGTATTATTTGAATCTGCCTTTTGTATTGCAATATACTGTAAATATAATTATGCCATGCACTGAACCTGTTGTTGTCCATGCTACAGTGTGCAATATTATCAAACTTTGTATCTATAGTTTTGTAATGTGAGAAACGACTGCGGTACAGTACTGCATTATAACGATAACACATGCAGAGCTCTGCAGTTCTTTGGCCACCGTCTCTAGGGTTTTGCTAGTTGAGAGAGGCCTGCTTGATCATACAGTCAGTTTTGATAAGAGTATGTGTGAGGGTTGCCAAGAGTAACAGTCTCATGTGTAAATGGGGATTTTTCATATAGCTAAGTCTATTCCCAGTGTAATTCAACCTTTCAGTTATTAAACTGCTCCTGCTAAGATTATCAAAGTAGGTTTTCTAGTTCAAGTTCAAGTTGCATGCCAGTTGAATTTTTCATATACTTTCAGAGCTCCCTGAATGGGATGGGAGCCCCATTCCTAGCTCACACTCCAGGCCCCAGAGACATATGGTGTCACTATAATATTTCTTGTGTATTGTGTATTTCAGAAGCAAATCTGGTGTATAGAAAGTAGTTTATTTGCTTTGATTGTGATAAGATTTATATTAATCTCATTTTAAATCATGAGGTGGTTCACGTAACTCAGCATGATTAGATCCTGGTTTTCTTCAAAGAGAACAGATAAACCTATATAATATAATTTAAAACATACCGCAACTCTTTTTGTTTAACTTGTACAGCAAGAAAAATGTAAAAATGACAATATTTTTAATGGTTGATTTTTTTAGTAACTATTCCTTTACAAACCATAGTTTTTTTCTCGATATAGTGCAGGTATGTCAAGCGATAGCCCCAAATTACCATTACTATTCCTATTTTACATTTGTGTTCACATGCATCTGTTTTCCCCTGCAGCCAGTCTTTATTGCTAAGATAGGTTAACCATATCCTGACTCAAACTGATCATCTTACTCTCTGAAAGAAAATAAGTCACGTTGAGTCATTTTTGAAAGTCAGACTTATCAAGCCATGACTTAAATTTGTGTGGTTGGATAATGGCTTGTTGTCGCCATTACCCCAGCACTATCTGAAATGACCACTTCCCTGGTGTGCAGGGGCTCTTTGTGCAGGATCTTCCACTGAAAACCCTGGCAGCCTTGCGCTCCAGTCAGGCTCTGATGTTGAAGGTTTGTGGGTGCCTCCAAACACCCTGGTAGATATCCCTCAGCTGGGGTGTCACCAAGTCGTGCCGCAAAGAGAGGCAGTGCTAGAGCCATGGCACTCCTCAACCCTCTGCTCTCCACCCAAAAGAAAAAAAAAGATCACTGTGGTAACAAGGTTGCTAATGCAGATAGTCTCACATTTAATTGTTACTGGGATTAGAGTGAATCATACACTCTACCGAAGTACTAAATGCCAATATTGAAATTTAATCAATTAGTTGATTTTTTTTTGTGTGTGCACATGGTGAATGACACCGTTAAATTACAATAATGGAAATTACTGACAGAAGAATATTTATTTTTCCAGTTTCAATGGTCAATGGTAACTTCTGATTAGATTTGATTAGAGTTGAATTTGAAATATATTTTGTAATGAGCCACGCTAAAGAACTTTTGATAGGACAAAACTATAAAACACCAACAAAAGTGCAATTGCTATTAGCAACATTTAGGAGTATACAAGTTCATTACTTTAACTATGACACCTAAATTTGAAAATGAGAATTAGACTTAACTTTAACACAGTTGGAAAGTTACATTTGAACTAAATTAATTGATTTAACTTTAATATTGGCAGCAACATATAAACCTGTTTCCAGATGTGGTGGATAGCTGGAAATGGTGAGAGACAAAGCATCACACTTGCCTACTTTTACTACATGTATACCCCTACTTATATTTACTTATAACATGCTGTATATATTTCCATACAAATAGGATTATTATTTTTGTCTTTCAACTGATCTACTTAAAAATACTGTGACTGATAACACAATGCACATTCCAAAACTGATTTAGCATGACAAATTTGTTAAAGTCAGAAATGGTGGTGAATACTTCTTTTGAGTTTCAAGTACTGGATAAAGATTGTCTCTACCTTAAACTTTTGCATAATAAAATTTGTGGAAATATGTACCCTATAGCGAAAGAAGGCAAGTTGCATGCTGGTTCTGCTTGTGTCAGTTGGGAAATGTACAGTAACTATCAACGGTTTCACCTGTACCGCCCTCTCCTAAACTTGTATCTGATCATGCTGGTCATCTCAACAGAAACGGCGTATTGTACAGCCCTGTGTTGGACAGTTGGCCACAGTAAGTCTGGATGTGCACTGCAACTGTACTGCTGTACTCTCTTTGTGGCAAGACTGGCACCCACTTCTGCTCAGCTGCAATCTAGAGGCCTGGTTTGCTTTCAATGGGGACATTGATGCACATAAATTACTGAATAGGGGATGCTTGACTGATAAGGAACTAACTGACTCTATATAATTTAAAGTTTGAAATAAAGAAACATCACAGTACATCAACTATCCCCTTTACCACTCCAGGCCCATAGTTTGCTGTGCTGGTGCCTCTTTTTGACTTTCCTTTCCTCAACCTTGTTTCCTTTTTCTCTCGTTGCCTTCCCATTTCCTTGCTTTCCACTCTTATGTTATATTTCTCTTTTTCCTCCATATCCCATCCCTATTTTTCCCCCTCATTCTTCTGGTTCTACCTTGTTTCCTTTCTCTGGCCTCCTGGTGACCTTTACCCTGCGACCTTTTTGCACCGCTGGCCACCTCTGCTTTGTGACTGCCTCCGGCAGATGTTGCCCATCACCGTGCGCAACATGCCCTCAATAAGCCCTCTAATTCTAAAACGCCTCAAGGTACAATTCTCTCTCCCCCCCCCCTTCCCATCCGTCATGCTAGCCGCTGCCATCTGTTGCCTAAATCTCTCAAACTTTTTCCTGCTATCATGCTCCAGTTAACCAGCTTTGGGCTGCTGCTACTTTTAAATGTTAATGTTCACTTTATGTATTTAAAGGTCCTTTCTGTCAAAAAATACATAACAGTAAATCAAATGAAAAAGCTGTTGTTGTTGTTTTAAGATTTCAAGCTATCCACAAAATCAATCAATTATTTAAAGCTTTCTTTAATCTGAAATAAAATTAACGATAATTAAAACTTGAAATTATTATTATTATTATTATTTTACAGTTCTAGTCTATTCATAAAGTAATTTCTTCTGCAAATTCATATAAAGTGCTGGATCCTACATTTCCCACAATGCACCATTATGGAATTTATTTGTTGGTCCCTACCTGCCTCATCTTTCAAACTCAAAGAATTGGTGAAATTGGTGACATTTAACCAACTTAAAATATGCTATCAGCAAATATGTAAGAGATACACAACTAATTTAAGTCGGAAGTGAATATTTCAGATGTAATATTTGTTCAATATGACTGTGACAAACACACAACAATCGATAATTCTCCAAAATCTTAATTAAGTAATTAAGGATAGACAACTAAAACAGTTGGTTAAGATAAGAGTAATGGTGAGGTGGTAATTACTGTTAAAAAAGCCAAACAAACAAAAAACACTAACATTTATTGCTGATGAATTATGAGATACAAACTCCACTCCCTCACATGAAAGTTGGTCATCCAGCCCATCCAGTTATTGCCTTAGACACACAAGTTAAACATTTAAACAGAAAACTTTTTCTCAAGGGATATTGGGCTGTGCAAAATAGATGCAAATGATGCCTTAGATAACAATATGTATAGAATAGACACCGAAATCACTGCTGCAGTGTTTAGATACAAATTTAAATGAATACTTTTCTTTTGAATGTAATTAAATTAATAAATATACTCGGTACAATAAAGCATGTTACCAAATGTGTTTTGCATGTTTCAAGGATGTGCGTGAGGCAGCCTCAATATGCTGGCACAGGTTAGCTTTATTGGCATCTGCTCCATCTTGTTTATCTCTGGTGTTCAGTCTTCTCTGTGCCTGGACACAATACCTTGTTTGGAGATAAGCATATCTGCTGTCAGAAATTGAACACATGGACTAACATACTGTACAGATTTCCGTTGTGATGAAAAAAAAATATAGCAGATTTCCTATAAAGTTCTGAATGCTGTCCAATTGTGTAGAATATCACATGTTATTATCAGTATAACAGTGTGTGTATGTATAACACCTGAGAAAACCTTACATGCCATAAATCATATCTGGACACATTTTGCACTATAGAAAACCATAAAATTTAATGTCTAATGTGGATGGATGTTCTCCATTATTACATGGCAGCACTGTGTTCCTGAGCTACGGTACATGTGTGTTCTCCTACAGTAACAGTGTGTGACTGAAGTAAAGCCAAAACTTTGTGTTAAGAACTTCTAAGTCAGACCATGTGTGCAAATAAATAAGGTACCGCATTAACGCATTACATGTCATGCCAAGCAAGCTTGCAACCTATATGATAATGGATACTTCCATACAGAGTTGTCTTCTCCAGAAAATATTGACCTGTAACGATCTAGAAATGTATTTTATCAGTAGCAGAAATTATATTGCTGTGAAACAAAGAACAAGCAGACTTGGTAAATGTAGCAGCCAGACAAATGTAGCTAACCACTGAGGTGTATTTATTCTCATCATATCCTGTTCTCATTGTAAACTTTACATTGTTTTGTTTATTTCTGGCTTTGGATTGAGGTGATCTTGCTCTCGCTGAGCAATCTTTAGAATAACCACACACAGATTAGTTATTTATTCATTTAAAAGAAAATGCAGCAAAGATTCTTAGAAATCCTGAAACAAAAAAAACTCATCAGTGTCCCTCATTTCCCTGTACCTTGTTCTCCAAACAAAAGTAGTCACTGAGAAAAAACAGCACAATAACCACCTCTGTGGCAAAATATTCTAGTGTTAACATACACTTACTAATAAGCATGTAATCAAACCCTTGTCTGATTTAGCTGGCTTCACTGACTCCTGGTCAGTGACTTTGACCACATGTGATTGGGTCTGCATGTACACAGACAGCTGATATTGCATGTTCAGTTAGTCAGTTCTTTACCCAGGGCCAAGGGTTATTCTGTTCACTTTGATGCCATGTATAGAGAAGGGCTCAAAGTTAGCAGATGACCAGAGATGGCCCCAGAAGAACTATTAAGTGAACCTGGAATTTGAAATAGTTTACCCTTAATAAGAGATCAAGTTCATGAACAAATCTTTGTGCTTTAGCATTATGACTGCTTGCCTTGCTCCCCAGCTACCCTTCCTCTCTGCCCCCTCCTGCAGTTATTTGCGGTGTAGTGTGAGGTTGTTGTGTTGGCATGGCCTGTGTGGCAAGATCTGCTCCAGCCGGGCAAAATGTAACTGAAGGTCTCTCAGCAGGGCGAACCTGGAGTGCAGGGACCCCCGGGACCTCCAGGGCCACCCGGACTCCCAGGGACCCCAGGCCTGAATGGAGCCAGTGGTCCACCAGTGAGTACTAGGAGTTCACCCAAAAGTTCATTTTTTTTTCCACATTCATTAATCACCATACAAAACATTTCAGTTTTTGCACAATCAGTATAAACTGATGTTAACTTAATCTGTTATCAATTCAACAAAGGAATGGCCCATTTGTTTGGATCAGTGGCCATTCAATGTGTGTGTTTTCCTCTGTTTAATAAGTGCATTTGATCAGTTTTAGTCCAAAGTCTGCTTGTTTTCTGATCTGTTTTCTGCTGTCCTATTAAATTTTAGTTACTGCAGTATGCTGGTAATACAAGCCCAACCCTTCCTGTCTCCGTTTCAAATTGAAAGCCATTAAGCATTCCAGTTGACATACTGTAATCCAAATATTTCTTAACAAGGCTTTAATGAAACATTTTCAGGAAAAATGAAAAATGTATGGTTCCATTACAGTACTTCAAATGTAGCCACTGCTATCTTGTCATACCTGTACTTTACTACAAAATACAGTTTGGCTGAGACATTAGGCTTGTTTTACATTAACTAGGCCTATGCACAATTGATCACTGGTAATTGCTGCACAATGTACAGTATATGCATGTAAAATACATAGTTGCAAATAAAAATGGCATGTGACGGGTATACTAGCTTGTATGTGAAGAAGTCTTTTCTCTTTCAACACAGGGTAAGCCTGGTGAACCGGGCAAACCAGGAAAAGACCCAAGAGTAAGCTTTGGTTCAGAAAATTCTCCATCTTTATTGTTCCAGAGTTTTCTCATTGATGACATTGGCAGGTGACATCAACCTTCTTCTGATTTACTTTTTACATTCTTTCTGCAGCTTTTACCAGGACTGAAGGTAAGCAAATTTCTTTTACTGTTCAAAGAATTACAGTTCTGAAAAACCTGATTAGCATCACTGTGGACACACACTGTGATGACTCAAGAGTGTGTTATAACACACAAACACACTCAGGTCCAAATTAAACAAGCAACATTAAACCGGGATCAGGTCAAGAGGTTTCCACTTGGTTTCTGTGCAGCTGCTCAGACATTCAGACTAAGCCCACCTACACAACATTACACATTCTCTGGATGAGTAGATCTTCACATGATGATTTAATTGTCATGAATTACTTAGAAGGAGGAATGTAGATTGTGGTCAGTGTCAGTGAATCAGTCTCTAAACATGTTGTAAATAAGCTATATCTCTTATAAGTTGTGGTAGGCATGATCATGTGCAGTAATAATTGAGCAGGACTGAAGCTCAGCCCAAAAGAGTCTCATGACTTTGTAGCCCCTAAATCTAGCCTTGGCCACCTGCTTTTCTGTACATCTGACATATTCAATTTGTTACAATGGGTGGCTAAGTACTTTGTTTTCAAAATGCCTCTCTCCAGGGTGAGCCAGGTGTGCCGGGACACAAGGTGAGCTTTCTACTGTATGTCATGTTTGAAAGAGGCTTGAAATAACTGTACATTGTCCAGTAATAGTAATATTACATTGTCCATTGAGGAATTGATGTTTTATTTATTTTTTTATTGTGAACATAAAGAAATCATTTATTTTCCCCAGTAATGGTGAATTTTTATCCATCATATTCTTATTCTTATATTCTTACATTATTGTTGTTAGAAGTTCACCTCTACCTCTATGCAGTAAACTGATATTTTAAAAAGAAAGTAGTCCACTCACAATCTAGATGCTGTTAGTCAACTTTCTGTTGATCGGTGCTAAAATTTGTCTTTCTGTCTCAGGGTGATCGAGGGGATGTTGGCTCACCGGGTCCTGAGGGCCCAAAGGTATTCACTGTCTACTTTTTCATTTGTTTCACAGACAAAGAGTTCAAATTTAATTTCGATAGATTTCTTAAACTCTTACAACATCCATGTGCTATGTGTTATGATCCTTCTTCCTCCAAACTGACTATAAAGTAATTATTTTGCAATATGTTTACCCTGCAAGAATTCAAGAGCAAAAACCTTTAAAAAATTGTATTTTACTCTAACACTCTAATACCAAGCTAAGGAGTACGAAGGAGTGCTTGACACATACCCCGCAGCTCCAAACAAGACAAAAGATTAAAGTGATGAAACAGAACATATTCAAATAACCTTAATAACTTCATAATAACATTTTTAAGTCATCATAATCATTTACTTACAGTCAAACTCAGCAGGGAAACAGTATCCATAAAACAAAAAAGGAAATCCGTTCTAAGAAGGACACCAACTTCATTCCTTTATCTCCAACTAATAAATCCTCATATTAGATCGAGCTTAAGGTTTGACTCAATTCCTGCATGGAGTCTTGTATAGCTGTGCCCTAGCTTAGTCCTTATCTGGCCCTCCTAGCAAGCACCACATTTGTTTCATTTAAAGGAAATGGTAAAAAATAAGTTTTTACAAACAAGTTATTAAATGCAGCTTTGGAAGTTGTTTTGAACTGATATCATAAAAAAATACCCTGACCTCACAAAATGATGCAGGGAGCTGCCACTTTTCTGGTTTTGACATTTATTCAATGGAAAGTGTTCAGTTATTGCATAATAGTACTTAGTACTGAATAAACAGGGACTAAAAAAGCATATACAGGCACACACTAGTGATCATGGATTTAAACTTGGCTTTGAAGCTGTGTGGGAGGCAAAGTCAGCTATGCCCGCTACACTCTCTGCGTGCTTGTCCTTCTCCACTTTTCCATGGCTTAACAGACTTCCTCTAGAGGACAGATAGACAGACATACACGTACATGTACTCAGCAAGTTTTCTTCATTAATCTAAGACATTATATGGTATTATTAGGGACTAGTATTTTGAGGCATTAGAGATGACTAAATGAAAGATGCCAGAAATGTAAAAAAGGGTTTGGGGGATTAAAAGAAGCTATTTGTGGCAGGCTGTAGATGGAATACCATGGTTGGAGCGTGCCTGTGTGTGACTATGTTTCTAAGTTCAAATTTGATTTAGAAGTAAAACTGGAATAAATGAAGGAAGAAAGCAACAATAAATGATTTGAAGAGGGTTTAAGGTAAATGACACGTTTCCTAGAGACATATTTTGTGACATTTTTGCAGTCACTTGACATTATAAATATAAAATAAAAAAGATTTTTGACAGAATTATGCCATTTATAGCAAACTTGATAAAAAGCTTTACTCTTGCTCTTCCACTAAAGTCCTCAGAGCTGAGCAAATTATGTCAGTCACCTGGGTATCTAAAACTTTACATGTCTACATGACTTCCTGTGAAAGCAAAGGTCAAACACAGTGTCCAGTTTATACTGCAGCTTTTCTGAGGCGGGGACCACTGGAACAGCCTTGTTGTTGTGAACCTCTGTACAAATTATTGCCTTGTAAACTTCAGCTTCAACTATTCTTCCATCTCGTTTTGTTTTCCTGTGAAATCAGCCCAGAATCCTGTTTCTGCTCTCTGCCAAGAGCTTTATGAGCATACCGGGCTACTGTGTTGAAGTTCACTATGAGGACAGAGGAGAGGCCTTCGCAGGCACTGTTATCCGGTATTTTTTCCTGGAGGTGGCACAATAGGGTTAGATAACTAGATTATATACAAACTACTTCTGATCTGCACATCCATACTGAGGCTTTAGGCATAGTCATCCCTGCTAATTGTAATGCTTTTAGAGGATCTTGTACTCCATCTAGTGGACTGCTAGTTTTATCAATTGTTACATTTACAATGTTTCTCTCTGCTTTGCTTCTCAGGGAGACCAAGGAATTAAGGTAAGATATTTGTTGGCCTTTTTTAAGCTTTGTTGTATAAATACAGCTGAAGTGTGACAGGAATGTATGGAGAGAGAGATGGGGAATGACAAGCGGGAAAGGGCCACAAGTCAGATTCGAACCCTGGGCTGCTGCAACAAGGACTAAGCCTTTGTACATGGGGCGGCTGCTCTACCAACTGAGCTAAACAACACCACTTACCTATTTGTTAGAAGACATCAGGAACAGCTACCAGAAAAGATTGCTGGCTCTTTACTATGTTCTTTTCAGAGCCAATGCCAAGATTTTAGAATTTTTTATCATTAGTCTTATGCAAGATCTGCAAGAAAAGTGTGTCTCTATTTTGAGAAAAGCTACAGAAAGACTAGTTAGTGACTTGGAATCTTGTTTTTTTTTAACTCAAAACTATTAGTTATAAAAAATACGCTGCACACCTAGACCAAGACCTCCAGGTTTTTACCCTGGTGTGATCAGTATCCAGTTCTGTTTTTGGTCTAGCTTTTGTTTCAGACTCATGTGAATGTAATAACATAGCGTTGCTTGTTTCTATCTAGTATGTGAATTCTTATAGGATAGGAAATATTATACAGATGTAGCAACTTAAAAGTTCCCGTGTTTCCGTGACAGGACCGTGACAGGGCGGTGACTGGTGCTTCGCAGCATAGACATATATACATAGACGCCGCATTGAGCGCTGAATCGTACGTAAACGGCGCCGTCATATTGGTTCTGGCAGATCCGCCTGTAAACTAATGCAAGGAAATGGACTGAACTTCATAAAGCGCCTTTCTACAAAGTTCTTTAAGTTAATGCCTCTTACACACCCATTCACACACACACTAATATATCTGGGAAACAAACAGGCACCAAAAACAACGTATGTAACTTTTATTTATATATATATATATATATATATATATATATATATATATATATATATATATATATATATATATATATATATATATATATATATATATATATATACATACGTGTGTGTGTGTATATAATATTTATATGTATATACATTTTTCAATATTTATCATCACAGTAACAGTGTTACACACATTAGTAGCTGTAAACACTCAGCATTAGAAAAATACATACGTTGGTTTGGTGCTTACATAAGGAGTAAACATTTATAATCATCACTTTAAAAGTTACATACGTTGTTTTTGGTGCCTGTTTGTTTCCCAGATATATTAGTGTCTGTGTGAATGGGTGTATAAGAGGCATTAACTTAAAGAACTTTGTAGAAAGGCGCTTTATGAAGTTCAGTCCATTTCCTTGCATTAGTTTACCGGCAGATCTGCCAGAACCAATATGGCGGCGCCGTTTACGTATCGCGAACAACGACCAACCCGCTCAATGCGGCGTCTATGTATATATGTCTATGCTTCGCAGGTCCTTCACAGGTTCTTTGCTGGACCGTGACCGAAATGTAATCCCCCGCGATGACGTAGTCAGTGAGGCCCTGACTGGAAATGCCCCTAAGCAGCCTGTGTGAAAACCAGCTGCAATGCCTCATTTGTCCACAGGGAGGAGCAGTGATGTTCCGCTCTCACCGTAGACTGTCTAAACTAAGACACATCTAAACAGATACGCTGGGGTGAGCTGGTGAGCCAATCAGCTAATCAGCAGATCAATTAGTAGGAAAAAAAAAAGTTGTGATAAGATAACACAGCAGTGCTGCAGCCGCTCATATCTGCAGCTCTATGTCACGCACAACAACAACGGGGAATGACACGCAGTAAAGGGCCGTGCAGACGTTTTGGCAAATAAGAGTCACCGTGGACTTTTGCAAGACTTATCTCTGAACTTTCAAAAGCTGTGCGGTGTATTATTATAATGCAGGGGGGCATAGTGGAAAATAAACAGTGGTCTCCATGTAGAATAAAAACATAACATATATACTGCAAAATTTATTAAAACCAAACATACTACACTTATTTCATACATATTCTTTCCATTTAGGCTTTACACCATTTAGCCTATGGAATGGACAAAAATGAAAAGGAGTCATTCGTGTTCATAAGCACACTCAAATCACAAGGCTACTGTATACAGTACTCAAACCAGCTGCATTCTCCGCTCTGTGACCTGTGTGACACTGGGAGACCAAAAAGCCCATCAAGTGCAAACAATGATAATGCTAATGAGGGGTTTGTATGGTTTACCTGGCCTAAAGTGTGCACTACAGTATATACCTGCATAACAAAGGGATTCCAAAACGCTCGTCTCTGCAGCTCTATGTCGTGCACAACAACAACGAGCCCTCCCCTCCAAATAAACTGTTAATTTAAAAAAAAATGCTCGCTTGTATCTGCAGGTCGTCTGCGGGACGTCCGAACCGTTGTTGTAACTTTTTTAAGGGCTAGTTTGTTGTTTACATGCAGATGAGCGAGAGAGAGGGCGAGACGCTTCAGTAATTATGTAAAGACACGTGGTGGCCATAGATACTGTAGATACTGTAATTAATCGATCAGCTGTTCCCGGAGTAAACAAAGGCAGCTGTCCAGGTGGAAGCGGCATTTAAAAAACACGAGAAAAACTCAAACACTCTCTAAAAACAACATTGCTATAGAGATCAGGACTCCACAGAGTTAAAGAGTTGTTATCCACCGCGCTTATTGAGTGTGCCTGAAAGTGCACACTATATGTTATCCACCGCGCTTATTCTTCTTATTGAGTGTGCCTGAAAGCGCACACTATATGTTATCCACCGCACTTATTCTTGTTGAGTGTGCCTGAAAGTGCACACTATATGTTATCCACCGCGCTTATTCTTCTTCTTATTATTATTCTTACGCCCTTTTTTTGCCTCGCTTCTCCTCCCAGAGTTTTTGTCACACACACACAAAACGGGTATCAAAACGACCGACTCGGCCGGGAATCGTGTGCTATGTCTTTTCTAAGAGATTCGCGTGTTTTTCGCGAATTTATTCGCGAAAAACTGAGAAAAATTTCCCATAAAGAATGAATGGGGAGGCCTGAAGAAAAATACATTTCAACAGACATTGTAAACAGTGAACAGCTCTGGCATACTTTCACCGAGAGACTTCATTTAAAATTTAAAACGGAGGTATGCTTGCCTTCTCTTCATGGATTCACTACACTCATCGACAGCTTTTACCGTTTTTAAACTATCAAGGCTCAAAGTTCAGCAGGTTTTTAGTCAAATTTCTGGGTTTATAATGGGTGTGTATGTGGCGGAATGTTTTTGCTAGAGTGGATGACATCATCAGCTAAAGTGAGGAGCAGGGAGAAAAATCTGTGAAAAAATAAAACGTATTTCACTACCGTGGGCTCAAATGCCCCACTACAGACACGATGTATACATAAAACGTAGGAAAATTCGAGGTAATCGCACTGATACCACTGTTGTAGCTGTCGCTCGTATAGTTTTGGGTCCCTACACGTTGATTGATCGACTACTCCCATCCACAGCCTCATTCACTCCCATGGTTTTTGAAGCAGAGAATTTACCGGAAGGAGCAGGGCGCACCTGTGCTTGCTCTGACTCTCGAGGCCAAAGTTTATACAATTTTCACCTGAAACTTGGCACAGACATTATACACACGATGAGCATTCTTCTGGTCATTTAGATTTTGGTTTCGAGGCATACCTTGAGGGTTTTTTGGACCCTCTTCCAGGGGGATCATTCAGACATATACTGTGCATTTCAGTGAGACATACTGCTGCATGAAACACCTGTGTCTAATTAATGAGACCTGCAGCTCACCCAGGTTGCTTGGCAACCTCACCCTGCTTGAGGAGGAGGGGGGGAGGGGTCAGCAGACAAGCCGAGCGACAGCTTGAACTTGTCTGTGTTAAATGTGCGCACACACACACACACACACACACACACACACACATACACACACACACACACACACACACACACACACACAGTAACACACACACACACACACACACACACACACACACACACACACACACATATATGTATATATATATATGTATGTATGTACATGTTAGTGCTCTTTATTCAGAAAACCCTCATGCATCGCGTCATTACTGTTAGCCACTAATATATGCCTGTTAGTTCTGCCTGTTAGTGGAGCCACCATTATTGTTAGCCACTAAGAATGAAATACATTATAATTGCTAACTTGATAATGCTAACATGCGCTGGTGCAGGATTAACAGGATCTTGTACTATTACACTTTTATTCTTTTTTTTTTAGATTCAACTCATTTAGAACATTTCTACAGACACAAGCATGCACACACACGCACAGAGACAGACACACACACAGACACACGCACACACAGACACTGAACAGACTCTCAGTAAACAGATCGACATCATTGTGTTCAAACAATAAAAATCTGCTGATCTACGATCAATACAGGCTGAGCTGCACACCTGGACAGGTGAGCTCAGCCTTGTTGCTTGGCAACCTCAAGCATGCCTTTGACTAACTTTATTGAAATCTGTGTATGATATCAGACTATCAAGACTACATTTTTAATGTCGGCCATTTTATCCTTGTCTCTCACAAACACATAGATAGAGAGACAGACACGCACACACACAGACACGCACACACAAACACACACACACACACACACACACAAACACACACACAGACACACTGAACAGACGCTCAGTAAACAGATCGACATCATCGTGTTGAAACAATAAAACAGGCGGAACTGCACACCGGGACAGGTGAGTCTCAGGACAGTCTCAGGACAGTCTCTACAATCCTTTTACACTTTAAACTTCTCCCTTCTACTTGGCAACCTCAGCCTGCTTGAGGAGGAGAGGGGGGAGGGGCCAGCAGACATGCCGAGCGGCAGCCATTTTTGTAGTTTTTGGCACTTCATTTGAACTTGTCTGTGTAAAATGTGCGCACACACACACACACACACACACACAGACACACTTTTAGGCTGTAAAGACATGCTATTTGCAAACATTAGCGACCAATGCTAAAATTAGTGCTAATTAACATTAGCCACTAGGAATTAAATACATGTTGATTATTAACATTGTAATGCTAACATGCTAGTGCTAACTGCTAGCGCATCAGTGTTAACATGCTAATGCTAACATGCTAATGCTAACTGCTAGCGCATCAGTGTTAACATGCGCATGTTAACATGCTAATGCTAACATACTAATGCTAACATGCTAATGTTAACTGCTAGCGCATCTGTGTTAACATGTGCATGCTAACATGCTAATGTTAACATGCTAATGTTAACATGCTAATGTTAACATGCTAATGCTAACTGCTAGCGCATCAGTGTTAACATGCTAATGTTAACATGTTAATGCTAACATGCTAATGCTAACAGAACCCCAGCAACAGCCCACTCGTCACTCTCAAAATTTCTTTTCTAGTACTGAATTTGCTGAGCAGTGTCAGTAATAATGCATGGGGGCGACAGGGCCAGAGTCAGGCACACTCAAAATTTCTTTAGAAATTTTCTAGTTATTATTATTATTCTTACGCCCCTTTTTTTGCCTTGCTTCTCCTCCCAGAGTTTTTGTCACACACACACAAAACGGGTATCAAAACGACCGGCTCGGCCGGGAATCGTGTGCTATGTCTTTTCTAAGAGATTCGCGTGTTTTTCGCGAATTTATTCCCATAAAGAATGAATGGGGCGGCCCGAAGAAAAATACATTTCAACAGACATTGTAAACAATGAACAGCTCTGGCATACTTTCACCGAGAGACTTCATTTAAAATTTAAAACGGAGGTATGCTTGCCCTCTCTTCATGGATTCACTACACTCATCGACAGCTTTTACCGTTTTTAAACTATCAAGGCTCAAAGTTCAGCAGGTTTTAGTCAAATTTCTGGGTTTATAATGGGTGTGTGTGTGGTTTCCTAGAGTGATGACATCATCAGCTAGAGTGAGGAGCAGGGAGAAAAATCACTAAAAAAATAAAACGTATTTCACTACTGTGGGCTCAAATGCCCCACTACAGACACGATGTATACATAAAACGTAGGAAAATTCGAGGTATTAGCACTGATACCACTGTTGTAGCTGTCGCTTGTATAGTTTTGGGTCCCTACACGTTGATTGATCGACTACTCCCATCCACAGCCTCATTCACTCCCATGGTTTTTGAAGCAGTGAATTTACCGGAAGGAGCAGGGCGCACCTGTGCTTGCTCTGACTCTCGAGGCCAAAGTTTATACAATTTTCGCCTGAAACTTGGCACAGACATTATACACACGATGAGCATTCTTCTGGTCATTTAGATTTTGGTTTGAGGCATACCATATAGGTTTTTTTGGCCCTCTTTGAGGGGGATCATTCAGACATATACTGTGCATTTCAGTGAGACAGACAGGCTGCATGGAGCACCTGTGTCTAATTAATGAGACCTGCAGCTCACCCAGGTTGAGGAGGGGGGGGGGGGCAGCAGACAAGCCGAGTGGCAGCCGTGAAGTGAATGAAGTTCACTTCATTTGAACTTGTCTGTGTAAAATGTGCACACACACACACACACACACACACACACACACACACACACACACACACACACACACAGATATTGTACTATTATTTTACTCAATTCTACTATTAATATTCTACAAATTATTCTACTTTTTCTACAAATATTTTACCATTTCAAATCCATCATACAAACTTCAAATCTTTATACAGACCTACAATTTAAATGACTTCTACTTTACTACAGACTTAATTCAAACTACACATTTTAACAGGATCTTGTACTATTACACTTTTAATCTTATTTTTTTTTAGATTCAACTCATTTAGAACATTTCTACAGACACAAGCATGCACACACACACACACACACACACACAGACACACGCACACACACACAAAGACACTGAACAGACGCTCAGTAAACAGATCGACATCATTGTGTTCAAACAATAAAAATCTGCTGATCTACGATCAATACAGGCTGAGCTGCACACCTTGACAGGTGAGCTCACCCTGGTTGCTTGGTAACCTCAAGCATGCCTTTGACTAACTTTATTGAAGTCTGTGTATGATATCAGACTATCAAGACTACATTTTTAATGTCGGACATTTTATCCTTGTCTCTCACAAACACAAACACATAGATAGATAGAGAGACAGACACACCACACACAGGCAGACAGACAGGCAGATGCAAACACACACACAAACAGAACAAGCACACACACAGTTTTCAAAATGGGAGACCCTTAAAAATAAGAGCCCAGTAAGAAGGCAATGATGACACAGCTTGTTGTATTAATACAGGATTTTCTCTTCGAGGGACTTCATTTGAAACTTTTGTGTCAGAGGGTATTGTGGTGGTTCAAACCACCCCGAATTCTGTAGACCTGATGTAGAGAAAAGAGATGTTGAATTTAAAGAAGACAAAGACAAGTATCCTATTTCACCTCGGCCGAGGGGAGAACCCAGCTCTCAGTTCTAACAGACCCCGCGATCTGCACACCACCACGCCCTGCTGAGTTCTGCCGCTCTCTGGCTCCAGCAAGTTTTATTACTTCAGACAAGCAGTTATATATTTGTTATTATCTTCATACAGGTTTATCTGCTGGGCGCATCCTCCGCCCGGGTGTGTGTGTGTGTGCTCCTTTCCCAGGCCTTCCTGACCTTGGCCTAAATTCAGACGCTCTGCAACAGTTTTTAATTGGGCACACACGCACACACAGAGATCCGGCCCAGGTTTGCCTCCAGACAAACTGCAAAAACACTCACAACATTCTTAAAAGCAATAGTTCAACATAATCACACAGTTTAATATATTTAAATGATTATTAGGCACTTCAGGTAATATAATCCACAATTCCCCCTTTTGATCTCTACTCAGAGATCAATAAATTCACACACTTGTAATGCAAACACTGGGCTCCCAAGAAAATCAAATCAAACTCCTACATCCTCATATCTATCCTCCTCGTCCTCCTCTCCTGGTGGGACCTGCAATAGAGGGAACATCTGTGCCCTATCGTGTTGAGGAGGTGCGATGGCGGTGGTTATTAAGTTGCAATTTTGGAAGGGGAGCTCACAGTGAAACCAAAGAATAACAGACACTATTCAAATTGAAAGCATAGTCAAAACCAACAACAACAAGGAGGGGGAAATGAGGAACATTTCGAAACTTCACACTTTATATAATTAGGTAAAAATAATATGCAAGCAAAACCTTGTGGTTGATAAGTCCTGTTTTTCTTTCCTTTGTATCCTAAGCGGTACCACCCCTAGGAGAGTTTTTAACCATAGTGGCTATATCAACACAACTCAGTAGCAATCTGCAACATTGAACAATGATTAAAATATGTGATGAGATAAAAAGTATATTATGATAAGTAACTTAAATCCTTACGCCTGGCGTATCTCCTCAGATGTTGGTTTGTCCTGAGCAGATAAGATAACACAGGACCCAAATGTCCTGCACCTTCTTATAATCATATATCTGTGTTCTGAGCATCACATGAACGTAATATTGTCTATGTGTACTCCATGAGCCTGCATGGTGTGTGTGTGTGCCCGACTCCTTAGTCTTGGTCAAGGCCATATGCGTCACGCAGAACACCACATATCCTCTCCTCTGGGGATATCAAATCCCCACCAATAGTTCAACACCACAGCAATGCAAGTAAGGGCGAAAACCCACTTGGGGAAAAAATTCCCTTACGACCCCCGGAAACGCTTTTTGTTTATATGTTTAACACGGGCGATCACACAATGGCCTGCATTGGTGGTTACATTATACTGATTATATGTCGAATAAGACAAAACTAAAATTATGTGTCAAACAAAGTCCAAAAAACAAAATCACAATAGTATGAGTATAAAACAATAACAAACAAAATAAAACAATCCTGATAAAACAAGAATCCAGATTATATGTATCATTAATAGATCAATGCCATGTGTAATAATAAAACAAAACCAAAATGTATGAATGAAACCAAAGTCATGTTGTAATAGTAATAAATCAAAATCATGTATAGCAATAAAACAAAATCAACGAATCAAAGTCATGTAATAATAAACCAAAATCTAAGAATCAAAGTCATGTAATAATAAACCAAAATCTGTGTGTGTTTTAAATCATGCTTACTGTGTTCAAATGCAGAAAAAACTCATCTTGAGATTAAAAATGACTTCAACATAACTCAGTGAAATTTAAAAGGTCTGACAATGATCACCTTAAGACAGAACAGTCACTCACAGTCACTTAATTGTCCATTAATAAAAAGTCCATTTGGTCCATTTGGCACCACATTGTTTTCTCCAGTTCAAAATCTTTAGCTGACCACTCCAAACAAAGCAGTCGACTTTGATGAATTCATACAATCAGTGAGAAACTTTAAGAACCCCTCTTATGTACACCATCATCCCATTCCCATGATGTGTGAGTTCCACTTTCAGGTCAACAAGGGCCTTTAAGCTAGCGAAGATCCCCTACAACACCAAGGTGTTAAAGGAGGTCATCAGGGAGGTCACAGATCATGTGCAAATATGCCACTGGGAGAGGGGAAAGATCAAATTTATTATTTCACCTAGTAGATAAACCCTAGCAATTAGAAGGGGTTCCATACAACTTAGTTTAACTTGTTTTAGATCAAATTTCTCCTCTCTTTTTGAGTCAATCACAACAATCATCGCTGAAATCAAGATATCGCAAAATCTTCGAACCATGTACATTGCGCACAGTAGAGAGTCACCACCATGGAGAGGTTACTAGCACATACGATGCATGGTGGCGTGGAATCCATCTTTGTAGAAGACTTCCATGAACAGTCGCTATCCATCAGTTGCATATCATCATAACATAGTTGTAACTTTAACCTTTTAAACATTTATTACATTTCTGTGAAAACCATCATTGAAAATAGATTTTTAAAAGTGATTCATAAAATGGAAATTTCTAAATGATTAAAAATCACATCTTTTAGAATACCAACCTACCAGTAAAGCCAGAATCATCACATAAATTTAACCTAAAATAGAACACACAGGTAACAGAAAACTGATTTAATCCCCTCAATGGCTGTTGGGTGAAACACCACAGCTCCAGAAGTTCAGTCGAAGGTACAGCAGAATGTTACCATCATTACCTGGGTACACTCAGCACTGTCTTAATCCGAGCTTTGTCATGCGTTGTCCATTTGCCTTGAGAGAAAGTCAGGGGGTGAACAATATAACAGTCATCACATCTGTCAATTGGACAGTCAAACATAACAGGGTTAACAGTTTGGTTAGTTTGGTTAATAGGCAGTTTGGTTAAAGCGCAGGAAATAGAAGTTCTGGTTGTCCCCAACACCTGGTTCCACCTGGGAGACATTTTTAGATATTTGATTCATACAAAATTTTCTTCATTAAAAGGATGAATTGGTTCCTTGGTTTTGTGAGCTGCTCAGACACCTGTAATGATAAAATTCTAAACGTCAGTTAATCTTTTTACATATTCAGCCATGAATTCCTCCATCCAAAGCAGTTTCTCTTTGGCTTGATCAACATCAGCAGGTGAATCACCAGTTTCCTTTCCCTAATTTTTGGATAAATACTGATCCATTATCATAGCTTATTTCTGATGGTATGCCAAATTGTGGAATTATTTCTCTTTTTTTTACATTACTCTGAGCACAAATTTCACACTGTTCCAACACTTCATCAACCATTGATTGCAAATATGGTGACCAATATCCTTGCTGTCTTATTATCCTAATAACTTCCCCCTTCGCACAGTGATCAACACTGTGCGCCTCAGAAATCAACATAGTCAGCAACGCTACTGGTGCAACCAACAAACCCTCATGAGATTGCCACAGCCCTCTTTCATCCTTCGTTGCCCCCCTTTGTTGCCAGACACTGTGTTCACTCAGTCCTGCATTTTGTTACATTAGAATAATGTCTTCTGGAGTTACTATTGGTTCTAACGATAACAACGGTGTCATAATGGGAATTTCACTTTTTGCTGCTAGCTTGCTGCCTCATCTGCTGCGTTGTTACCTCATAGGAAGGCGGCAACAGGCCTCTTCGACCCTGGCCACCACAGTGTTAAGATATGGTGGCACCTAGTCAAAGACAAATAATTAATACTGCCGAGGACCACAGGGCTCACACATGACATTGTGTAACCTAAGGACAGAAAATATAACGCATACTGTAAACACCGCGTTTGGGTCATCACAAATTTTCTTCAATCAAGTAGCTCAGCGATCTTATAATGTGTATATGTGGGCTGTTTTCGGTTTTTCTTTGCTTCTGGAATTTGGGCTCGAATGTATATTTCCCATTTTCCCAACTCCTTAAGCACCGGATTTGTGATTTCCGCTAGCCAGTAGGCAGTTGCTGCCTCTGCTTGAACCTTCATTTGGAAATTTACACCCGAATTATCAATGTAAACAACTTGTGGAGAGCACCAAATCTTTATTTTTAGTTGACACAATGCATCTCTCCCTAGCGAATTTACAGGTGTGTGTTCAGATACTAGGATTGGCAGAATGGTTTTGTCATTACCAATTAATAGTTGAACTGCCTTCTATTTGCACCTCTAACATTGGCTCTACATTAGCTGCTGATGTCATTATGGCTAATTGGCCCTCCCCAATAGGCTTCTCTGGGCATCCCTAGTACACGTGTTTAGGCCCACCCCCGGGATTGGCCGCACTGGCGTTCCCGCTTTGAGTGGGCTGACCCTCAGACCCCCGTCCTTCTTCCTGTTGAGCCGGCCAGGGATTTTTAGGACAGTATCGACGGTCATGTCTAGGTTGGTTACATCCCCAACACCGGTTATGTTGTCCAACCTGATTGCCCCTCTGGGCTGTTGCTTTCTTCCCTCTTCCTCTTAATTGCTGTGTGCGAACATTAACAACAGGAGGAGCTTGTGGGGGTGGGGCAGGAAATTAGTGGTGGATCGGAGGAATAGACGGCGCAGCGACAGCAGGAGCAACATTTGCTCCACTGTGTGCTTCTTCATCATCATTCAATACGGGAGCCTGAACCTTTTTCTTGCTCTTATTTGTCAGTTCAGTTAGTTGAAGTTGTGAGACTTTACTTTGAACAGCTCTCTCTTGTTCACGCAACTTCTGCTCTTCTTTCCTGTGTCTGTCTACTGCATGTATCACATGGTCACAAAATTCTCTGTGACATTTTGATGCCAACCCCACCACATCTTCAAGTCTACTTTTCACAGGGCCGGGCATGGCCTCTATGATAGAGTAATGTAAGCAGCTGGGTTCTCAGTATCCGTCAGTGGTTCCCCCTTTAGTGCTTTAGGGTCAACCTGAACAGGATACTTCTTTCGCAAAGATGTCCAGAGAGATGTCAATCATCCATGCATTTCCACGCAAAATATTTTCCATAGCAGGTATTCCCATTGTGCGTGCCCACGCTGCTTTAATGTCCCCGATGCCGAGTATTTTGCCCATAGTCTCTTCTTCAAAAACTTGAATCCACTTACTGGCTCCCTCGTGCATATCAGGAAGTCTAGAGGTCAGCCCCGCAAAGTCAGGAGTTTGCCATGGAATATATCGGCTCTGCTTCCCCTTAATCAAAATTGATATTGAATTGGGTCAGTGTATTTTTGTGTTGGTTTTATAGCAGGTCTAAGTCTAAAGTCATAATTGCCTTTCTCTATGTTTGGCCTCACTGCATCCCTTTCCTTAGGCTTAGCTGCAGGTTAGCTTCCCTCTGTTCTATTTCCTGTCTCTCCCTTGACGGGCCTGCCTGTTCCTCAAACACTAGTCTTTCGCCTAACTCATGCACTCATGCTCATCTCTTTTCTGCATGCTGGGTGTTTAACGCCCAGGATCATCACTGGACTAAAAACTCATTTTGCAATTACAATTACACTGGCTGATAAGACTTATCAATTGATTGTAGGTTAAAAAATTATTAAACGCAACCTAGAAGTAAACCTCTATTTTTACTCTTTATTATGACTACTAGTACTGGTTGTAATGTGTTTATTAAATGTTTTCTTAAACAAGAAACCTGTCAGAGAATATATGCAGCTTCACTATAACTTTTAGACTTTAGCAGCAGAATTCAATAAAATTGTTATTTAAGAACACAGCACCATTAGGCAACAAAGTTTAACCACACAATAACAGTTGCACTGCTTACAAATTGCAACTTGATCAAAAATTCAATTTACCAAAACGCAAAATCATTTAAAAACAAGAGAAAACATTCAACATTAACTTCAGCTCTATGCTTAAGGGGAGAGAAAGGAAAAAGAGATCACTGCAGCTCACACACGACGGGCGGGGCTGTCTAAAACCGACTAGGAGTGCGGAAGGAGGGGGAATGACATCACACAGCACTCTGCAGCCCGATAAACAACTTCAGTATCACAACAGTATGTAGAAACACTAACATCGACATCTCGCCAAAAAATCAGTTAACCACCACACACGGCCTATCACTAGACCTGTCTCTCTCTCCCTGTCCTCTCTGTCCTTCAACAAGGCACAGAGAGGCTCTTACTAGACTAAACAGCACGATGACGACTAAAGAACAATCAGCACAGATCAGAACAAACAGAAAGTGCTCAACATATTAACTTATTTTAACAGAAATGTCTGCAAAGCAACACTGAATAGAAAAGCAATAATTTACATAAACATCAGAATGACAAACTCAGCCTATTGAAATTTTTACTCAACTCGTCCTGTGCCAGAGGTCACACCCCCAGCTAAGTGAATTTGATTCAGATTTTAACGCTTCATTCAAAACATCAATGCACATTTGAATTTTTGCACACTCTCACAGCTTCTCAATCACTCGCAGCGGCCGCTCACTCACACACACAACTTTTAATCTCTTTCATGCGTCTCTGTTCTCAGACAACCATCATACACACTTGGCGCCCATGCACACTGTATACTCACTGTATATTTTTACTTTATAAAAGATTTTTTATGATAATATTTTATAATTTTTATGGGAGTTACTAAATTTATTCTGCCTGTACCCACAGTCAATTTATTACGAATTATAATCTGGTTTTACTATAACTCCTCTTCTGCTCTGTCCTTATCTCTTCCTGCCTGCTTGGCCTCCCCCCACAACAGCTTGCCTAGCGGTCCCTTATCACTCTCTGTCTCTCCCTTCTCACATCCATTTTGTCAGAGTCTCTGTCTTCAAACTGCCAAACTTTATCAATTTACCACTATCGGATAAGAGTGCTATAGAGTTTCTGAATAAAAGTACTATTGTTCTTTTGTTCGTACTATTCACAACACAAATAAATTCTTAATCTAGATTCCAGTGAGCCTACTTCAACTGACCACTGCTTTACGTTGTCACCGACCGGTTTCGGGCAGTGTCGTTGCTTCAACTCACTTTCCTCTAGCAGTCATACACATTCACATTCATGCTTTACCCCAAATTTGTCTTCTTCCTGTGTGTGCGTTTATTGACTGGTTTTGTAAGCGTGATTATGGACGTTCAAACTGAGCTATTGTGTTTCCAGACGTGCTTTTGAGTTTTTACTGGGACCTTTTAACTCCGGTCTTGTTATTCTTATGTACTTTATTTATGAACAACTCACGGCGGGGGTTTTTAGCTTCTTAAAGATTTATGTTATGTTTTATCTAGGTCTGGCCGACCGAGCCGTATGGCACGCTGTGTCCCGAGCGCTCAGTCTTTATGATTCATGACTAGCCTTGAATCATGATACCAGACCTCATATATCAGTCATGTGGAGGACTGTTCACTTACATCCACAACCGCCTAGATAGTGCAGTTATGTTTCAGCGTTCAGAACCTCCACCATTCACACTTGTGATTGTACTACTTTCTAGCACTATATGTAGGTGTGTACAAATACATGTAAAATCAACACATTAGAACATTTGATGTTTTAAAGCTTTACTAAATCTACTTCGGGGGTCCTCACCTCCCCGGGCCTCTAACCCAGCTCAAACAATAATATTGCGGGAGTTGCCACACTCGAGGACACTGGTACTAAATCTACTTCGGGGGTCCTCACTTCCCCGGGCCTCTAACCCAGCTCAAACAATACCTCGTCAGAATATTGTGGGAGTTGCCACACTCGAGGACACTTTTCGGGGGTCTTCACCTCCCCGGGCCCCCCGGACCCAGCTCAAACAATACCTCGTCAGAATATTGTGGGAGTTGCCACACTCGAAGACACTGATTTTGTCAATAGATGCTCACAGGTTTTGGCTAATACTGGTCTTGCTATCCAGAGGACTCACAGCTCACTAACAGATGCTCACAGGTTTATAATACTGGTCTTGCCATCTTTAGTTTCTGGTCTCGCTAACAGATGCTCACAGGTTCCTAATACTGGTCTTGCCATCTTTAGCTCACAGATTTTTTATTTTGATTTTTTATTTTTTTTTTGTTTAAAACATCAATGTTTGATGCCTTTGTTTCTCAAATTCACATCTCTTAATTTATAGACAAGTTACTACTGAGACTTAGGGCACGTTACAATTTAGTGGTGTTCAATGCAGATCAAGTTTCTGCTTACCTTTTGTTGCCATGGCCCGTGTCCTTTGTCCGTTCGTACCTGGTCCTTAAGCCCAATGAAACCCAATTAATGTTTCAGTCAGGTCTGATCCAACTTTTCAGTTGATCCCGGACGAGCCCCCAAATTGTTGTGGTGGTTCAAACCACCCCGAATTCTGTAGACCTGATGTAGAGAAAAGAGATGTTGAATTTAAAGAAGACAAAGACAAGTATCCTATTTCACCTCGGCCGAGGGGAGAACCCAGCTCTCAGTTCTAACAGACCCCGCGATCTGCACACCACCACGCCCTGCTGAGTTCTGCCGCTCTCTGGCTCCAGCAAGTTTTATTACTTCAGACAAGCAGTTACATATTTGTTATTATCTTCATACAGGTTTATCTGCTGGGCGCATCCTCCGTCCGGGTGTGTGTGTGTGTGCTCCTTTCCCAGGCCTTCCTGACCTTGGCCTAAATTCAGACGCTCTGCAACAGTTTTTAATTGGGCACACACGCACACACAGAGATCCGGCCCAGGTTTGCCTCCAGACAAACTGCAAAAACACTCACAACATTCTTAAAAGCAATAGTTCAACATAATCACACAGTTTAATATATTTAAATGATTATTAGGCACTTCAGGTAATATAATCCACAAGGGTCAGAGGGAGAGGGACTGAGCATGCACAGCTGTCACAAGCATGCACACACACACTAATATTTTACTAAATTCTACTATTAATATTCTACAAATTATTCAACTTTTTCTACAAATATTTTCCATTTCAAATCCATTATACAAACTTCAAATCTTTATACAGACCTACAATTTAAACTACCTCTTCTTCTACTACAGAGTTCAGTCAAACTACACAGTTCACCAAGATCTTGTACTATAACTATTACTCTCTACAATTCTACCTTTTCATCTAAATTTCTACAGTGTTACACAACATTGTATCACTTCATACTATTCTACTCTTTTCAACCAATTTCAACATTTTTAAGATATATCTCTTATGGCCTTTTTAAACTTTATAGTATAGAGACAGCTGAAGAGTGACAGGAATGTGAGGGGGAGAGAGAGTGTAAGAGACAGGGAAAAGACATGCAGAAAAAGGACAGCAGGTGCGCTGGGGCCGGCGGCGGCAGAGGGCACCCACACCGCAGGAAATGCAGTTTTCTAGTTATTATTATTCTTCCACCCTTTTTTTGGCTCGCTTCTCCTCCCAGAGTTTATCGGGTATCAAAATGACCGGCTCGGCCGGGACATGTATGCTATGACTTTTCTAAGAGTTTCGGCAAACAGTTTTGCCAAAAATCGCCAAAAACAAAGCCAGAAAATGAATGCGTGTGTATTGCGAGAACTTTCCAGAGCTACAGTGAGTGATGTCATCGCTAGAGTGGAGAGGGGAGAGAACGATCAGTGAAAACGTATTCGACTACCGTGGCCTCAAATGAGCCACTACAGACACGATTTATACATAGAAACGTAGCGAAATTTGTCGTCTCACTCACATTCGCCTGCTAAAGCTGCCAGACATATAGTTTTGGCATGACACGCAAATATGCGGCAGCAACCCCCATCCTCAGCCGCATATACTCCCATGTTAAAAAAGTGGGAAATTTTCTGGAGGAAGGCAGGAGTAACATTTCTCTCTCTTGCTCCTACGGGCACATTTCTTTATTTATCTACACAAAACGGCTATGTAGACGATCATGAAGGGCTAATCCTGCTTGTCGTTAAGCCAGTTCAATGATTGGAAATACGGTTTGGGCCAGAAATCCTTCCTGTTCGAATGGAGGTCTCAGCATTTTCTCTCAGTCTCTAACTCACATTCTAACAGGTGCAGTAACTGTTCTGCTGATTACAGTTGGTCCTGGTTACTTGGCAACCTCAGCCTGCTTGAAGGAAAAGAGGGGGGAGGGGCCAGCAGAAGCTGACGGCCGCCATTTTAGTAGTTCTTGGCACTTAATTTTAACCTGTCTGTGTAAAATGGCAGACAGAGACAGCAGAGCGTTAGCGCAAGCTGTAAAGACATGCTATTTGCAAACATTAGCGACCAATGCTAAAATTAGTGATAATTAACATTAGCCACTAGGAATTAAATACATGTTAATTATTAACATGCTAATGTCAACATGCTAATGTTAATTGCTAACGCGTCACCACATCAGCAATAACATGCTAATGTTAACATGCTCATGTTAATTCTAACAGGTGCAGATTAGCTGCTGCTGATTAGGTCCTGGTTGCTTAGCAACCTCAGCCTGCTTGGAGAAGGAAAGGGGGGAGATGCCAGCAGGCAGAAGCCGAGCGGCAGCCATTTTAGTAGTTCTTGGCACTTAATTTGAACTTGTCTGTCTAAAATGGCAGACAGAGGCAGCAGAGCAGCTAGCGCGTTAACATGCTAATGAGAATTAGCATTAGCCACTAGGAATTAAATACATGCTAATGTTAATTGCTAGTGCATCAGCATTAACATGGTAATGTTAATTGGTAATGTGTCAGCGCATCAGCAATAACATGCTAATGCTAACATGCTCATGTTAATTCTAACAGGTGCAGATTAGCTTGGCAACCTCAAGCCTGCCTGAACGAGGGGAGGGGCGAGAAGCCAAGCGGCAGCCATCTTAGTAGATTTGGCACTTAACTGGAACTTGTCTGTCTAAAATGAAACAGAGATAGCAGAGCAGCTAGCTGTAAAGACATGTAATTTGCATTAGCAACATTAGCGACCAATGCCAAAATTAGTGGTAAATAACACAAATAACAGACATGTTAATTGCTAAAATGCTAATTAGCATTAGCCACTAAGAATTAAATACATGCTAATGTATCAGCGCTAACATGTTGATGTTAATATACTAATATTAACAAGCTAACATGCTAATGTTAATTGCTAGCGCATCAGCGTTAACATGTTAATGTTAACATGCTAATGCTAATGTTAACTGCTAGAACGTCAGCGCTAACAATGCTAATGATAACATGCTAATTGCTAATGTTAACATGCTAATGTTAACATGTTAATGGTAATTGTTAATGCTAACATGTTAACGGTAATTGCTAGCATGTCAGCGCATCAGAGCTAACATGCTAATGTTAACTGTTAGCGCATCAGTGCTAAAATGCTAATGTTAACATGCTAAAGCTAATTGCTAGTGCGTCAGCGCATTAACGCTAAGATGTTAATATTAACATGTTAACATGTTAATCGTAATTAACATTAGCCACTAAGAATTAAATGCATGTTAATGGTAACATGGTAATGCTAACATGCTAATATTAATTGCTAACGTGTCAGCGCATCAGCATTAACATGTTAATGTTAACATGCTAATGCTAACATGTTAATGTTAATGTTAATTGCTAGCGCGTCAGTGCATCAACTTTAACATTCTAATGCTAACATGCTAATGTTAACATGCTAATGTTAATTGCTAGTGCATTAGCGCTAGCTGCTCCTGTGTCTAAATAAACATGTAAATAAAGACTATTTGGGGTGTGCTGTTTAAATACAGACCCCTGGCAACAGCAAACTCGCCACTCTCAAAATTTCTACGGGAATTTTCTAGTACTGATTTTGCTGAAGAGTGTCAGTAATAATGTATGAGGGCGACGGGGCCAGAGTCAGGCACTCTCAAAATTTCTTTCGAAATGTTCTAGTATTCTGTAAACTCAACAGTGTCAATGATGTATGGGATATATGGTAATGCTAATATACTAGTATTAACAAGCTAACATGGTAATTCTAATTGCTAGCACATCAACACTAATATGCTAATGTTAACATGCTAATGATAAAATGTTAATTGCTAATGTTAACATGCTAATGTTAATATGTTAATGGTGATTGGTAGCACATCAGCGCTAACATGCTAATGTTAACCTGCTAATGTTAATTGCTAGCGCGTTAGCGCATCAACATTAACATGCTAATGTTAATCGCTAGCGTGTCGGCGCATCAGCGCTAACATGTTAATGATAACATGTTAACAACACTAATTAACATTAGTCACGGAGAATTAAATGCATGCTACTCGTAACATGCTAATGCAAAAATGCTAATATTAATTGCTAATGCGTCAGCACATCAGCAGTAACATGCTAATGTTAATATGCTAATGCAAACATGCTAATGTTAATTCTTAGCGCATCAACGGAAACATGTTAATGTCAACATACTAACTTACTAACATGTTAATGTTTATTGCTAGCGTATCAGCGCATCAACACTAACAAGGAAATGCTAACATGCTAATGTTAATTGCTTGTAACATGCTAATGCTAATGTTAATTGCTAGTGCGTAAGTGCATCAACCATAACATGCTAATGTTAATTGCTAATGTTAACATGCTAATGATAACATACTAATGGTAAGGGAGTCCCCTAATCCTATGGCAGCATAACTAAGGGATGACCTGAGCCATCCCTAACTATAAGCTTTATCAAAAAGGAAAGTCTTAAGTCTACTCTTAAAAGTGTTTGCCGTGTCTGCCTCCCGAACCCAGAATGGTAGTTTGTTCCACAGAAGAGGAGCCTGATAGCTGAAAGCTCTGGCTCCCAATCTACGTTTGGAAACTATAGGAACCACAAGGAACCCAGCATCCTGAGAGTGCAGTGTTCTAGAGGGGTAGTAAGGTACTATGAGCTCTTTTAGATATGATGGTGCCTTACCATGAAGGGATTTGTAAGTAAGGAGGAGAATTTTAAATTCTATTCTAGATTTAATAGGTAGCCAATGCAAAGAAGCCAAAATGGGAGAGATGTGATCTCTGATCTTGATTCCTGTGCAGCAGCATTCTGAATTAACTGCAAAGTCCTAAGAGACTTATTAGAGCAGCCTGATAACAAAGAGTTACAATAGTCCAGTCTTGAAGTAACAAATAAATAATAAATATACCTAAAGGAATAGATGGTTCAGTAGAGCTGTGATTCTCTGTTACCCTGGCTACAGTGCTGAAGAGAAACCTGAGGTTGTTCTTATTCTCCTCAATTAAAGAAGAGTAATAGGCTGCTCTGGCATTACGAAGAGCCTTCCTGTATGTTCTGAGATTATCTTGCCAGACTAGATGAGATTCTTCCAGTTTAGTGGCACGCCATTTGCGTTCAGATTTACATCATCATCGCTAGCTGCTCCTGTGTCTAAATAAACATGTTAAAAATGACTATTTGAGGTGTGCTGTTTAAATACAAACCCCCAGCATCAGCAAACTCTCAAAATTTCTGTGGGAATTTTCTAGTACTGAATTTTCTGAGCAGGATCAGTAATAATGTAAATTTTGAGAGTCAGGCACTCTCAAAATTTCTTTAGAAATGTTCTAGTTCATTTATTTATTTATTTATTGATTGATTGATTATTAAGAGAAAACGTTGCAGGCTGGTGTTAGCTACCCATTTTCTTAAATTAGGTTACCTAAGAAGTTAAGTCCTTCTATCATCATCATCATCATCATTACTGTTGGTGCCTTTTTGCCAGAATGAAATAAATGGGCCAGGTAGAGTTTTTATGGTATACACCATTACAGGCGGATGTAGCTCAGGAGGTAGAGCGAATCATCCACTAATCAGATGATCCCCGATCGTCCAGTGTGCATGTCAAGGTGTTCTTGGGCAAGTTACTGAACTCCAAATTGCTCCTGAAGGCCTCGCTATTGGTGTGTGAATGTGTATGAATGGTTAGCTCCTTTTTATCCATAAAACAAAAAAAGAAAATCCGCTTTAAGAAGGACTTAGGTTTGACTCAATTCCTGCATGGAGTCTTGTATGGCTGTGCCCTCGCTTAGTCATTATCTGGCCCTCCTAGCAAGCATCACATTTGTTTTATTTAAATGAAACACACACACCAGACTTGCTAAATTGAAGCTGCTTGTTGAAATTATGCCTGCATCACCTGTTACCCTTCTACCATCTGTCCACAACTATTAAAAATATTATTAAAGCATCATGAGACACAGAGTTGATAGGAAAATTATTCCATTGACCAAAGAAGATGGTAGGAACTCCCTCTACCAGCCAGCTATTTGTGTGGTCACAGCTGTGACTGTACATCATCTACAAATGACTCAAACATGTTTTCCTTTCTATTTTTGAACAACCAATTTTGGAGGGTTCAAAATGACAAAATGACACCCAGGTTTTAAAGAAACACATTTTGTAGTTACATTTTGGGAGTGCATCAGACAGACAAAAATGACTTAGCAAAAATGATCAGCTGATCATGGATGTTTTTCTTCTGCTCCAAAGGGACAGGCTGGCATCCCTGGTACCCCTGGCATCCCTGGCAAGAGGGGCTACAGGGTAGGCCTGGAATGGAATGAGCTTCCTAACTGTTTGGTTGTGCTTCTGTCAGTGATCCTTATTCCTCTAATAACTGGAAGTCAGTAAAGTCAGATGTTCATCACATCAGTGTTTAATAAGTGTCTGCGTGTTTGTTTCACATTACTGTGCGGTTAGCTGTGTTCACTTAGTGTTTGGTGGAGTGCTTTGGTCTTTAAAATGGATATTAAAATTCGCTAGTTCAGTGTTTGGACGGCTAAATATTTAATGTTGTGCTGTAGAAACCTTATAATAACATTTGTCATTTCTTATTACTTATACATGCATTCCTTGATCTATTCAAAATCAAATCAAAAAATAGATTGTCAGAAACTATCCCTAGATGTGATCTATGAGAACTACAACTAGCTGACTAACTGGATTTTTTTTAGAACTTATACTATATCTCAGCCTCCATTAGCAGCTCAATGTGCTCAGTTGTCATCACTTGTCTATTTTGCACAGCGCAAAACTTCTTATGCTTATATGCTTATGACTCAACAGAGTTCACCATAAGCAAAAGTATAGTCACCATACCTCCACACCTTCTGGTGGCCTTGTACTAAAGAGCTGTTTGTTAACATGTACAGTGCCAAAGATGGGTAAAATGTTGCTTTCTTTGTGTATTTGATTGATTTATATATTTATTATTTCATATTTATTGTCAGTAAATACCTGGTTTAAAGAGAGAACATCTGAGTTTTTATTGAGGGCTTTTAGTTTCCTGTAAGGATTTCTGCAATAGAAATTGAAAAATTTGATATACAAAATATCACTGACTGTTAACAATAAAAAAGAAAAAGATCATTATCCAGTGCATGATTAACAATATGATTTGGGGCATGGTTAATAATAATAAATTGTAAACCAATATTATCTATGTTTGGCAGGGTGAGAAGGGAGAACAGAGCATTACAGCCCAGGGATTTAAAGGAGAACCAGGTTCACCGGGACCGCCAGGCTTAATGGGACCCAAGGTAAAGGAAAAAAATCATTTGATTAGTGGATACCTGCACATACTAGCAATATCTCCACTTGTATCACTTCAAGGAAATCTCACATTTTCTCACATTTAACGAGAAGACTGCTTTCTGAATACAAACACAAGTTGAGAATGTTTCTGGAGATGTACATATGTAAGTGTTATACCGTCATTTAACCTTTAGGGGGAAGCAGGCTCTGAAGGCCCAGCAGGACCAAGAGTAAGTCATGACTGGCAAACCCCTGGCAAACATGTCGTAGAGCTTCACATATAGTACACAAAATGTCCACTGTTTGATCATTAACTTTTTGATAAACTTTACAAATGGTCTTTTTAACCATATAGGGTCCACCGGGTCCAATTGGAGAGCCAGGAAAGGCTGAGATCCACAACAATGAAAATGTATGTACTCCTATTGAGCTGCAATTTCCTTAGATAGATAAATAATAACTTAAAGAGTACTGTTTCACTTTAAAATTACTCCACAGGATATTCGCAACATACCCCTGATGGTAAGTACTTTTTAGATTTAATCATTGCATGTACAAACCACAGTCACTTTAAAAACTTTATTAAATGAGCTCTTCTGTGCCTAGGGACCCCCTGGATTACCTGGGCCTCCCGGTTCCCCTGGACTCCCAGGTGCCAAGGTATGAGACATTTTAGAATGACAATTGACACCCGATGCTTTCACACCGTTTCATTAGACATTGTATTTTAAACATGAGCCATGATTCCCACATTCAGAAAATAAATGTATACTTTGTATTTTTATGTGTTTTGTGTATACCATAGCCAGACTAACCTGTTTAACCCACTGCTGTATCAACTGACCCTGTCATTTTTTTAATCGTCATTTGGTGTCTGACCGCCCACTAACAAATTTGCAATTAAGCCACTGGCTAGAATCCAACTGGCATAAGGTGAGGTAGGGATCCCTGGGATGTCTCAAGGCAGTTGCCTGATTTGCATAGTAGGTAATCCAGGCTTGGTGTGTTCTCAGGGTGAAGTAGGTCTACCAGGTGTGCCAGGACTGGACGGAGAGAAGGTAATACTTAGTTACCAGTACCGGCTATTACTAGCCGGGCTGTTTAATCGTTATATGAATGTAATGTATATTGTGATAAATTGAGTTTTCAAATGAATTGTGAGTACATATATTGCGCACCACTTACGATATTTTTCTAAAAATATGACTGTCCTTAGCTTCCTTCAGGTACAATTAAGAATTCTTGTGTTTTCAGGGACCCAGAGGCAAGCCAGGAGAGCCTGGTCCTGCAGGCCCAGCCGGTCCTGAAGGTCCCAGAGGAGAGGGTGGTGTCATGGGCTTGCCAGGACCCAAGGGAGACAAGGGAGGCATGGGTCAATCTGGATCACCTGTGAGTGACTGTGCTGAAGGACTTTATTTTTCCAGCTGCCCTCTTATTATCTAATTAGAGACTCACAAGCTTGGAACAGACCCCAGGAATGACACTGTCTAACCTTTAATTCACTGTGGCATAGATCCTAAATATACCCCCATATACAAGGCTGTGCTATTTGCAACCCAGTGTTAGTCCAAGAGCCTCCAGCAAATATTGTTAGTCCTGCACATTTGTGTGTTTGACAGGTATGACCTTTGACAGGTATGACATTTGATTTGCTCTTGCTCATACATCTTGCTTGTTTTTTGTTTGTTTTTGGATTTGGATGGATATTGGGTTGTTAAAAATGACTAGCAGATGCCTTTGTACTGTATATACTTGCACTATGTGCTTTATACTGTAAAATGAATTAAATGCTTCTGTTGGTTAATTGGATGCTTAATTTTCTATTATAAAAAAAAGTCTTCAAAGGCATTTCCCAGATTTTTTCTTAATACTTGCTGCTTGAATTTAGTGGAGTAGAGGTATAAAGCAGTGCTAGACTCAAAGTAGATTTACTTTTCTCCACTGGGGATAGAACAGTTCCAAACACTATGTTCAGATGGAACAACTTCTCGGTGATGGGGCTTTATGTGTATGAACTCCATATTTAGCCACAAAACTACAGTTGACAGAGGTATACTTCCTTTAGTGCTGAGGGGTGTAAAGTGTAGGCATCCTAAGATTAAGAGAGATAATACTTTATTGATCCCACAACGGGGAAATTCACTAATTACAGCAGCAGAAGGAGGGAAACACAGTGTACATATTTACAGAAAGAAATTACAGAAATTACATTAAAAAACAAAATATTCTTATTTGTCTTTTCTGCTTTTATTTTTTTGATATGAAGACCAACTAGCAGTCCCTATATTGAATCTCCCCTTCCTTGTTCTTCAGGGTTTAGATGGCCCTACTGGTGAAAAGGGGGCTACAGGGGCCACTGGCCCTATTGGATTACCTGGTGCAATGGTATGCGATGGTGCCCCTCATGCTGCATCTACCTAGATGTAGTGTCTAACCTAGGAAAAGGGGAACAGTGAAATACATTGTGTATTTACACCGAGTGCTGTGTGAAAATGTTCTCTTCATATTTCATTCACATAAATTTTTTAGCAAGTAGCAATATATTTCTAGCTTTGTGTCCTTCAGTGTCTTTGCCATCTATTGTGCAGGGTCTTAAAGGAGAGCCTGGAGAAGGAGGAAGGTCAGAAATGGTAAGGATCAGTTATTAACCCATAGTTTATGATGAATTTGAGCACATGTTTTTATGAGCAACATTTTCTGAACTGGAATCCATCGCTTGTGTTTTGTTGTGTGTCTGTATTTAGATCTATGGTCCTCCAGGGCCCCAAGGACCTCCAGGACCAGTTGGCCCAGCAGTAAGTAAAATATTCAACCCCTAAATCAAAAGAAAAATGTATACCTGCAATTTGGCTTATTAGGACTCTTCGTTCTTTCTGAGAATTGTATAGATAATGATCCTGATACATTTAATAAGTATAGTACACCATTGTATTCACATTCACATTCACACACCATGTTTAAATTTTTTTTATTTTTTTATTTTAAATGAAAAAAAATACTTTTTTAAAGACACATTTAATTAAGACACATTGCATAAAAAATGCGCTTTGAGAAGTGATTTAAAAGAATTTACTGATTCTGCAAGTGTAATGTCCGTTTCATAGCCATGCTTCCATGAAAAGTAACAAAGACATTATAAAAGTTACAGGCCCTACCCAGGTCTCACTGCAGGAGGTGGAGGCTGTTTTCCGAAACAGAGTTCACTGTAGTGTTGGTATGGAGGACTGGGCAGGTCATGGTGACTTTTCCCTCCTAAAGTTTCCAACAACACTATCTACAACACCACTGTGGGAAGTTATATAGTCACTGAGTTCAAGTATTGAAATCGTATCTCGTCTCGTCTCGTCTCGTCTTCTCACGCTTTATCCGTTATCGTGTTGCGGGGGCAGCAGCTTCAGCAGGGAAGCCCAGACTTCCCTCTTCCAGGCCACTTCATCCAGCTCTCCCAGGGGGACCTCATTGCATTCCCAGGCCAGCCGAGAGACATAGTCCCTCCAGCATGTCCTGGGTCTTCCCTGGGGCCGCCTCCCGGAGGGACATGCCCGGAACATCTCACCACGGAGACGTCCAGGAGGCATCCTCACGAGATGCCCGAGCCACCTTAACTGGTTCCTCTTGATGCGGAGGAGCAGCAGTTCTACTCTGAGCTCCTCGCGGATGGCCGAGCTTCTCACCCTATCTCTAAGGGAGAGCCCAGCCACCCTGCGAAGGAAGATCATTTCGGCCGCTTGTATTCCGATCTCATTCTTTCGGTCACTATCCAAAGCTCGTGACCATAGGTGAGGGTAGGAACGTAGATCGACTGGTCAATAGAGAGCTTTGCCTTTCGGCTCAGCTCCTTCTTCACCACGACAGACCGGTGCAGAGTCTGCATCACTGCAGAAGCCGCACCGATCTGCCGGTCGATCTCCCGTTCCATCCTTCCCTCACTCGTGAACAAGACCCCGAGATACTTGAACTCCTCCACTTGAGGCAGGATCTCATCCCCGACCCGGAGGCTGCACTCCACCCTTTTCCAGCTGAGGACTATAGCCTTGGATTTGGAGGTGCTGATTCTCATCCCAGCCGCTTCGCACTTGGCTGCAAACCGCTCCAGAGAGAGCTGAAGGTCACGCTGAGATGAAGCCAACAGGACTAGATCGTACGCAAAAAGCAGCGACCCAATCCTAAGGCCACCGAACCGCAGCCCCTGGCTCCGCCTAAAAATTCTGTCTATGAAGGTTATGAACAGAACCGGTGACAAAGGGCAGCCTTGGCGGAGTCCAACTCCCACAGGAAACAGGTTCGACTTACTGCCGGATATGCGGACCAAGCTCTGGCACCGAGAGTACAGGGACCGGATAGCCCATATTAATGAGTCCGGAACCCCATACTCCCGGAGCACCCCCCACAGGACTCCCCGAGGGACACGGTTGAATGCCTTCTCCAAGTCCACAAACTCCAACAACAACTCCCATGCACCCTCCAGGAACGCACTAAGGGTATAGAGCTGGTCCACAGGTCCAGGACGAAAACCACACTGCTCCTCCTGAGCTGCCGGATGGTGGTCCAGAACCTCCTCAAAGCCGTTCGAAGGTCGTTCTCCATGGCCTCACCGATCTCCTCTCCAGTATTGAAATCACTGCACATAATCATCAGTAAACAGCGGGACCTAATCATCTTTTACTGCCCGAGAAGAAGTCTGCTTTGCTGGGAGAAGTGAGCTGTAGAGTCCGTAATCAGGGCTGACTAGGTCATGGCAACTTTTAGTGCGATATTTGTGTGTCTCCCTCTTTTAAACCAACATACACAAACCAAATTAAACCTCTCTCCGTCATTGTTTTGCAGCACAGACTTAAGTCTGACTCAGACATAGAAGCTGCTGCATGAAATAATTGTTTTGAATTTGAGCTGCAGTATCCACTTTGAACTGCTAGATATCAGTATTCTGCACATTTATGACCTTTAACAAAAGTGTTACAATGGTTTTCAATTATTCTGTTTCATATGGTGAAAAAAATAAAATGAAATAATATAATAGTTTTTGTTTCACCCAGGGATCTCAAGGACCTTTAGGGCCTAAGGTGAGATATCATTTGTATAAAATAATATCCATCAGCTCCTCATTTTAATAAATCTGCCTCAAATTATATGCTGTCTACATCATAACTATTCTATGCATGAAAGTAAAAGAATGGGATTCTTTATTACCCTGTTTCTTAGGGAGAACCAGGCATAGGCATCAGAGGAGAAAAGGGAGCGACAGGTCAGAAGGGCGACAAGGGAGACAGAGGCCATCTTGGACTTCCTGTAAGTATGCTAGACTGCCCTCTCTGTTCAAGTTTTAGAATTATTCGTCTTCTATCATCTGTTTGTGGTCTATCCTGTTGTCTTCTTATTTCTTGATTATTTTAGGGATTATGTTACTACTTCACTACATAAATGATCAGCATCATACAATATCAACCTTTTAAACCCATTGCTTTAACCCTAGTTAAAGTGTTACTGTCTGGTGTTTCATGTGTCAGCTGTTGCCTTTATGTCATCATAATTCCTGTTAAAATATTGCATGAAACGGTGGATTTGTCAAAGGAAGTACATCACTGACATAACACTCCAAATCTCATTTATCTTTACATGTACATTCAAAATGTTTTACAAATTATGTTTTGGGGAATTTGACATTCTCTTGTAAACTCTTCATACAAGTTAAAAATTATATCAGTATAAATATATCTATTTGGGGTTCTACTCTCTTGGTTGTTTACACCCTTACACGAAATATGTACAAATAGACAAAAACTGAAGAAAATCATACCGATACCTTTGACAATCTGTAAAGTAAAATACTGCTATTAAATAAAACAGAAGCAAATTTCAGAAACAAAACTGATATAACATGTTCCAGAACTTTCAACCACATTTCACAGTTTTCATCAGTGGATGGAGGTTGCTTTGATTTCTAACAATAAAGACCATGAGATGTGAATGAAAGCTCCAGAAAAACACAAGACTTAATTAGTCACATAATGGTGGCTTGAGGCTTGCTCTTAATTTGATTCCAGGCAAAACTAAATGTGTACAGTAAATATGCAACGATTGTCCTCTTTTGGGTGAGGTTCCCATTTATTGCAGCAAAGAAAAATGAAAAACAGAACGTTACCGTGCAGATTTACTGGACCTTAACATAAACTGGCTTTCATCTGGATGTCGGGAGGTTACTGGGTGGTTACCAATTAGAAACAGAACTATACTATACCCTTGTGGTCAAAATAACTTACTTTGTACAAAACAAATGAAGAATAGCTCCTACAGTAAGGAAAGAGTAGTCAAAGCCTTCCCTTAAAAGGAGAGGTCTGGTGATTCTTTGTTTTTATTGCCAACAGGTCTCATGAAATCACCAAAACCAACAAACTTATATTATTAAATGTGTGGTGTGTGTCTAGATCCTGATAAATTATTCCTCTGTGCCATAGAGCTCCATTAGTGTCTAAAACCTTTTCTGTGAGCCATGTGACATGTCCCTCCATTACTATGAACATTCACCCTAAAGTATTTTTCTCAGTCCCAATCCTGCTGCACAAAGTAGAGCACCAAATGTGAAAAATGAATGAAAATAGTCCCAGACACCAGACCTGCCTCTTAAAAAAGAGATGGGGAGCAGCATACAAAAAACTGTATCTGATTAAATAATTTTCTGAATAATGTCTACCACCCTTCCAGCTGGTACAGTATACATAGTATTATATAGTAGGTTATATCATGTCAGAGCATTATAACAACAACAACATGGCTATAAACTTGATGTTGTCATCCACCAAAAAGTTACTCACATTTACTCTCACTCACTTTCCATCATCCATTATTTGTCATATTCTGAATATGTCTTTTAAGTCACTTGTGTCACAGCTTCACCAACACCCCCCCCCCCACCCCACCCACCCTCACCCCCACCCCCACCCCCCATCCCTACCATCTCTGCTCTCTAACTATGTACGCTACACAGGGGGCTCATGGGTTAGACGGCAGACCAGGTCCAGTGGTGAGTGGTGCAAGTCCTGCTCCGGTCCCCTCACCCTTCTCCTCATCTTCCTTCTCCTCCTCCAACCCCCTGCTACAGCCTGCTTGATGTCTGCCATGTCTGCTTGTCATGTATGCTGCTTGCTTTCCTGCTTTCCATGTTTGTCCTGTCTCTTTACCTTCCTAAAGTAGCTCTCTGAGGACAGGACTGTTTAGGGTTGGGTTCTGAGGATGCACTGGCATGAAGAATCTACTTTTATGTTGAACTTGGCGACTCGAAAAAGTATATCACCCTGCATGATTTATATTGGTTCATGTAAGGACCACAGCCCCTACAGTAAGCAAAAAAAAGTTTTGTTTTATTTAAAGTCTAAACCAAGCAAAGAAGAACTTTTCATAGCCCATACAGGAGATGCCCTATTTCAACCCTATTATCTGTCTAGGCCTGGTCAACATGTTCCAATACTAGCTTATCTGTGTATTGTGCATTTATTATTATTATTATTTAGTGTATCTTGTATCCTGACTAACTTGCCTTTATTCCAGTATAGTTTATATGTCTACCCGTGTTCATTTTGTGTTTCAGGATAATTTTACATTGTCAATAATTCTAGATGTTGTCTTTTTCAATCAGATCTTTTAAAAATCGTTTTCTTTTCTTTCTATTCACTGTTTATGCACTTTAAATAATTCAATCTTACACAGGCGTTTCTCATTGAAAACCCTTAAGGTAGGCTGTTAGAAATAATGTAAAAAGTGATGCAATCTTTTTTTTAAAGTTTTAATTAGTGACATTTTGGCAAGTGGCTTTTTCAGGTATACTTCAATCCTTCATCCTGGCTGATTGCAGGTGCCTAGAGAGTAAAGGTATAACCAATAAGGCTTATAACAAAAACATGTCCACATATCTAAGAGCCAAGTGCAAACTACTAAATATATATGGTAATAATAACATTTAGACATTTGACATTCAAATTAGGCAACGTGAAATCTATGCAATAAGTGTTGAGTTTTGTGACAATGATTTAAAAAAAAAAAAAGTAGAACAGATTTGATTTATGTAAGTGTGACTGTACTCAAGTCTTTTGTTGTGCTAATGGGTTTTGTGATGTGGAAATGTACATGCTAAATTCGCCCATGGTTTGCCTTCATTCAATCCAGTTTGTTTTGTTTTTTTCTTTATTTTATCAGCTATTATTTGAATACTGACTTTTATTTTAGTGTTTACAGCTTGAGCACCCTAAAACTGCCTTTTACCTCAGTATAATGACATAAGCAATTTGTGGTTATTACTTAACTTATATGCATATTGTAATATTGATAATGCAAGCGTTATATGACTTTAAGGCTTCAGGCAAGTCTATAAACTGACCTAAAATCTTATCGTACCTTTTATTACCTAAAGCCACTTCAGTGAAAATTTGCCTAGTGCAGCCTGATATTGGATGCAATATGGTGGAAATCCTCCTCAGTCCTCAGTCCTGCCTCACTGGTTTCCTGCCTCATGATCCCATATCAGCAGTGGGCTGTAAGGTTGCCATTGCTAAGAACTCTCCAAAAGGAGCATGCAGAGATGTCCGTGCTGCATGTTGATATGTCATACAGTGCATTTGGACAGCTGTATTCCATTTTGGATGCTGAGATGCAAAGTCTTTCTCTCCAATTCTGACTGCTACTCAGACAGAAGAGTGCAGCTGTTTACATTTGATTAATTTTCCTCCTTTTTAATGGTTTGAACAGTAGTTCAACAAGCTTGTTGTCTTAATGCTTAAGGTGTCAGGACAGAAAATTATGTTCTAACCCATTTCTGTCACTATAGAAAAACACTTTGGTCTAAATGGTCTATGGTATTATCTTGTGTGACATATATATCTATGTCTGACAGGATGCTTGTTGATTTACTGATTTGAAGCATTTATTAATTACATGTTCTTTAGTAGTATTGATATATCTATCTGCTAACGGGTATTTATTTTGCCTTTTCTCTTTTAAAGGGTCTAATAGGACCAGCAGGTGTGCCAGGGCCAGCAGGACCAAAAGGAGAGAGAGTGAGTATCTGCATCTGTGTTTCTACTCTGAAACATATATATAGCACTCTGATATGTGATAATGTATACACTTTGAATTTTGTTTCGTGTCTACAGGGTGAAAAGGGAGATGCAGGATTACCAGGACCAATTGGGCCTCAAGGCATCCCTGTAAGTTTGTTATTCCATTTCAAATGTTCATTGCTCATTAAGCAGTGTGACATGATGAAAGATAATAATACTGGGGCTGCAGACTGGCCCAAATCCAGTGTTATTACTTTTTAAAAATACGAAGCATCCTGTTTTTCGTCAAACATGCACTGAGCTTAGCGTTGCTTTCATCAAGGATGAGAGTTATCATTCATTGTCCATCACACACTCGTTGTTTTTTTTCACTCATGCTGCTCTCTTCTGGTGTCTGTCCTCTGATATGCTCATATTAATTAAGAATGGCTCTCCTGACAGTCAATCAAAACCCAACAGACATGTGACCATGACATTAGCCTATATTTTATACTTTCTTTCTGCCTCATTTAAATCAATGAGAGAACTTTATTGTATTTACATTTTTAACACAATGGTGATGTTAGTTTGAACATCGCCTCAAAGTTTAACAAACACACAAACAAAGTAAGGCAAGTTTGCATGTTGACTAATGTTTTGCCTCATGTCTTATTTCCTTTTGCAGGGTTTAATAGGACCACAAGGACTCAAAGGGAACCGGGTAAGATGTTACCTATAACTTTTGCCAGTCGTAAAGATAGCAGAACCTCGACATGGATATGACTCTTGTTAATGTACACACAGATTTAACTTGTGTAGTACACACAGACCAGGTCACTTTTATACTTTTATGCTGTTAATCATTAAATTCAGAAAATGAAGTAAATCAAATCTTTATTAATCATATGGCCAGCCTGGTATTAGCATTCATGACATAATCTAATGTTTGCCATTATTGTTGTGGGGCCATAATAGGTCCCTTGTGCAGAGTTCAAAGACATTCTCAAGGAGGAGATGAAATTTAAAGAGCTGAATATCAATATCTGATGTTCCCTTTGATATTGTACTTGAATTGAAAGCCAGATGAGTCAGATAACTTGCTTAGTTTTGTGTTTTTATCCTGAATATGCCTTTTGCCTTTCTAAGGCAAATGTATTTGTTTTGCAGTGGCTTTGTTTGTGAGTGTCATAGGTACACAAATAGACTTAAACAGGTTCAAGTACATGAGTAAATCTCGATAATACTCGATACTATACTATACTAATATAGACACAGTGTTTCTTTCATCACAGAAGTGACATTTTTTTAGTGTGTGATATGTTATTGTAGATTCAACTTAAATTTGATGATCAATATTTTTATGTGGACGGTGTTGCTCAACGAAGAATTATCAGAAAGACAGCAGTTCCTCTAATTTCTACAGGCTTTATATTGACTTTGAGCTTATTCCTGTTAACTTTATTGTCTTGTTTCACTTTCTACTTATTACATAATTTCCAGCAGCAGAGAGCTGTTTTAGGTGCAAAACACTGTGCTCTACCTGCCCAGCACTTAGCACTGTGAGACTAGGTAGACACAGTTAGAGAGTTCTCAAAAGTATTTAACTACTAGGAGAGTGAATATTACATTTTCATCATTGAGTTGATCAGAGCCTCAACTACTGATCAAAAAATGTTGTATTTGCTGAATGTGTAAATTTAGCACTGCAGGTTTAAGTATGAAGTTGGAATCAGAACATAATTAAGCACAAAATAAAATTCAAAATGTAGGAACCAGATAGCCCATTGACAAATAAACACAATGGATCTCATTTGGTACTTTGATACACAAACAGAAATGTAGCTGACAAAGTTAAACTGTTCAGAGCCAGGCTAGCTGTTTCCCCTTACTGCCAATTTTTATACTAAAATAGGCTAACTATGCCTTTAATTCAGCGTTGATGAGATATTCATCTTTATACTCTCTAATCAAGCATATTTCCCATTTTTATGGATTATCAAAACAGCCCAGCAAAATTGTACTGTGTAAAAACTATATTTTATGTGTTTTTTTTTTTTGATCCGCAGGTTACAGTGCATCAGAGAATCTGTTTGCAATGTCCACATACCCTTCCCCTAAGAGAATGTTTGTTTCCTTCCTATTAACCTGTGACTGTTAATATTTCCACTCCCATCTTTTAAGTTTTCACATTTCATAAGCTCTCTCAGCACATTCAACTGGCCTCTAGTCAAAATAAGAAATAGTTTAAATGTACCAATATGAACAAACACACCTTTGAGAAACAGATTTGGATGTGATTGTCCAGTTGAAGGTGTTGAAGACAATGCTATGGGGTAGTGTTGGTGTTTTTACTCTTTGTCCTGTCTTCCTTTGTTTCCGCAGGTCTTCCTATCCCCTTTTACTTCCCTCCACCTTGCTCTGTGGCCCGTGGCTCTTTTTATTGCCGGGGTTGCCCTCTCTCCCTCTCACAAACCTTGGCCTACTGCTCCTCCTCTTCCTCCTGCATTCTAATGTAGTCCTGGGTTAATCCTCCTCCTACCTCCACTTTACTTCTTACTCCTACTTAACAGTACCTTTTCCTTGCAAGTCTTCATGCACTCCCCTCAACCTCTGACCCCCCAAATTGTAGTTCTCTCCCATCACTCTCAAAATGTATGTTACATTTACATGCTAAAACACCACAAATTCCACTCAGTAATCCAGAGTGAAACTTTCAACATGTGATCAGTGCCTTTGCAACAGCTGCCCAGAATTCCTTTCTCCTAGTTGTAGTCTTTTCATAACTTACAAGCTACTGAAAAGTTGTGCTACCAGTAACACTTAGAGACTTTGTGTTTGACCAAAATCATTTTAGACAGAAGAAAGTCTAAAATATGGCACTGTGCATAATGCAGCACCGGGAGAACATTGTAGTCAGACAGCCTATTATTATGCTTATTATGCTGTATTCCCAACACACTCTCTTAGGCTCTTATAGCCTTTGGTCTGGGTGAGCAGGTGTTGTGATTAAAACCATTGGTCAAATTTTACTCTGCATACAGTAGAAGTGAAATCTTAACAAGTAAAAGTAATTTGTGGTGGTTCAAAATAAAAGTGACAGATGCAGCAGAACCTGGTGCCTACATTACCCACATCTTAAATGCTTTCAGTCAGTGATTCATTTTGCTACAGAGATCTAGTAAGCTAACTTTGTTCTACTGTAAATCAAAATCTCAAGGTTTTTTTTTTCATTTTTAAACTTGCAGTCCCCAATTGACACTGATTCCAGTGAATCAGAAACTGAGGACATTTATCAAACTTTCACATTCAGAGTCCTTGGAAAAGATGCTAAACCTCAAATTGCTTCGGATGACTGTTAATGTGATTATATCTGATATTAACCTATGGATGTGTGTGAATTGATAACTGTCACAAGTGTTGTGTAACTGGGGATTCACACTGGGGACGTAAGCACCGTGGAATGGCTGTGTCGCAGTTTAGCTCCGTCCATTGCCCAGTGTAGCATAGTGAGAATCCTAAACGTATGCGAGACCCTGCGATAAACTGTGTAAAGGAAACAACAAAAACAAAGAGCTTACTTTGCTGCTCTGATGTGGAAGAGATTATAAAAAGGATCTGTTGTGTCATAAATTATTGTGTGTTGTTCCACTTAAATAGTCTCTCATCGTTCATGTTGAGACGCTTTGATCGATTGAATACTGACCTGGTGCCACCGTCATGACATAATGTTGATGTGAAGTTGTGATAGGTTACATAAACTGCGTATTGTTTTATTTTGAAAGGGGGCGGAAGTGTATTACTTTGATTCTGTGTCGTATTTCCTGTCTAGTGCAATCTGATCTGTTGAGATTCACGCAGTTTAGCAACGGCTCGCGTCAGAAATAGAAGTGCTATGGAATGATAGTGCTGCAGTGCGGAGAGTCGCTGCTGGGGGGGGGGGCATCCCCCCTGGGGGAAAAAAATGGTCAAAATCATCCCTCTTCTAAAATGGTCATCCCTTCTACTATCCCTTGTGGCATTTTATCAATGCATGTGGAAATTACTTATGTTTAACACTGGAAATATAATTTCCATTCGGGGTCAAAAGTTCTATTCTAGCGAAAAAATGCTGCTAATGTCTCCTGCTATGTCTCTGCTTTAGTTTGAATCAGTCACGAAGCTCCTTGTTGTTTACATAAAGACAAAGAGGCTTTGACAGTGAAGTGAGACCTCTTGCTGTAATATACTACCTTTGGGTTTACTTCATTCTGGATCGTCATTGGTGGGTCAAAGGTGAATGTGGGCGGTACTATCGATTGTCCTGAATCTGATTGGTCGACAGGTGTCAATCAAAATCCGCCAATCAGGATCCACACTCTGTGTTGCTTTAGCTTTAGCAGCACCGCTAGCTGCTACCTGCTGCTTCATATTCTTTTTATACCGCTTGTTTCAAACATCGCGTCGTATTAAAACTCGAAGTCTTCTTTACTCCTCCTTAAATTGTGTTTTTTTAAACACAGTGAAGATGTTTTTTTTTAACAAAAATGTGTTTAAATGTATTTAAATATGTTTAAAAACACACAAAGATGTGTTTAAAAAAGATCTAAAAACACACAAAGATTGTGCTTGAAAATATTTCAGCACATTCACAAATAACGATATTTAAAATGTTTTTACAAATATGTTTAAAAAAGATGTGAATGACATGATGTCCATAGTTAAGTGGTTTTTGTTTCTTTCCGATAAATAGTATTGTCTTGTGCAGGCCATGCAACTGAGAATGCAAGCTATGAATCAGATCAGATTTAGGATTTGCCATGTCTAGCAAGTCTCCCTAAAATTGACTAGAATGCAGGAAATTGCATCTAAGAAATACAAAATTTTCTGGGGGAGGGCCCACAGACCCCCCGTTGGAAAATATGTCACATAAGTGAAAAATTTCACCACCCCCCCTGGTTTAATTTTACAACTCGACTACTGGACGCAGCACCCGGTCCATGAGGAGTTGAAATGTTGCTGGGGCCCCAAACAACCCAAATGGAAGTGTAACAAATTGATACAAACCGTACGGAGTGGAGAATGTCGTTTTTTTTCTTAGACTTTGGAGATAAGGGAATCTGCCAGTAGCCCTTGCTCAAATCCAGTGTCGTAAAAAAATGAACAAATGACAAAAAAATCCTTCAAGAACGATAGGGCTACATCACGCACTGTTAGATTACTATTACACCCATCTCCAACATAGATTTCAACTCTGCCTGAATAACTATTCTCGTGTTCAGGCAACCTATAGGGCCGTGAACCCACCGTCACACCCGGATGAGTTTCAACATGGTGTTGAAAAAGGCTTGTGCATCCTTGGCAGGGGGTAGAACACATCAGCATAATGTTGCTGCAACCTGGCTATATCTGCTCTCTGGGTCGGCGAGAGATTGCTTTCACAAAGGAGCGAGACAGGATTGGTCAATGTTGGTACCTCAGGCCCCAACTCATCTCTCTCTTCAGTCGCTGTCACCAGGGAAACAGACTCAGGCTCTCTCCAAGCTTTCTTGAGGTGATAAATCTGTGTAGCTCCTCGCCTGTCAGATCGCACAAGTTTATAGTCAACGTCACCCTTTCACCATGTGACAACGAAGGGTCTTTGCCACTTGACGAGTAATTTGGAGTTAGATGATGGGAGCAATACAAGCACTATCTCCCGGGGAGAATTGTCTTAACCTAGATCCTCTGTTGTACAGTTGCTGCTGACATTCCTGGGCCTGAAGCAAATTCTCACGTGATAACTGTCCGCGTGTGTGGAGTTTGGCTCTCAGGTCCAGGATGTATTGAACGTTGTTTTTACTTGGGCTCAGGTCTTCCTCCCAGCTTTCTTTAACCAGGTCCATAACCCCGCATGGTTTTCTGCCGAACAGCAGTTCAAAGGGAGAAAATCCTGTTGAGGTCTGGGGTACCTTGCGCACTGCAAACAACAGAAGATCTAGCCACCTATCCCATATCGACTATCATCATGCACAAACTTATGGATCATGGATTTCAACATCTTATTTAGGTGCTCAACAAGGCCGTCAGTTTGAGGGTGATAAACACTGGTCCGAATAGACCGTAAAGCACTCTCAATGTTCATGACATAAATGAAGTGCCTTGGTCAGTCAGGATCTCTTTTGGGATCGGGAGATAACTTAAAACAGTGCTTGCCACACTTGAGAGATGGTGCACAGCGGCACTGCCTTTGGATATCAAGTTACATAATCCACAAGAACTAACACAAAGCGATATCCATGTGCACCCTGGTGAAACGACCTGATGGGGTCCATCCCAATGGCAGCACACATATCCCATGCGCCTATCGATCGTGAGTGCACGTCCACACACTGCCCCACTAAATTGTCGAACCCGGGCCAATTTGTACCCAAAATAAAGGGGTGTGCCATGCAGGACCTAACCGCAGCCTTCACGCTATGCTTTTTTTTTCTTGTAACGAATTTCCACCAGTACTACAGGGTATCTGTGAATATCCCCATGAACACACACCACCCAATCTGCCTCCATCAAAGGTTGAATCATATTTTGGTGAACTATAGACTGCATGCAGCCTGAGTCCACCATCGCCTCATGTGTACCCCCTGAATCCTTACTGGAACACTGTGTGTCCCTCCTGGTCCGGGGAAGGGTGCTGGAATGCCGACAACCTGAATCACTTGACCAACCTCCATGAGTAGAGGCAGTGTCCGGGCTGTCCACACTTCTAGCACTCCTGCCATACCGCCTGAGGAATCCTCTGTGGGTCGAGGGCAGTGCCTGTAGCGACCTGGAACCTGGGGAGGAAATAAAACAGTAGTGTGCCGGAGAGCGGATGGTCCAGTGGGTGTGTGGAGCAGTAGACTGGGCGTTAATAGCCTCAGGTCTGGTCTCAGGGAAAAAACGGCCAGATGATCCTCCGCGAGGGCAATGGCTGCTGCCAGGTCCATAGGGCGGTGGCAGCGCACCCAGTCGGGAGAACCTCCACAAACTGCTCCAGCATGATTTGTTCTAGTATCTGTTGCTCGCCAGGCTGCAACCATTAAGTTATGGCGTCCTTTAGCTGTTGGGCGTAGGTAAACAGCCGGTCGGCGGGGCCCAGTTTGGTTCCTTGGAAACTGTCGCCTCAAACATTACCAGAAATGATTGGGGGTTCATCAACTTGTATCATCTTATGCAGGGTGCCCCCTGTGAGCGAGGGGGGCAGTGATGCTGCTTCTACTCAAGCCACCATCTCCTCCAGGAGTTGGGTCTGCTGCTATGTTTGGAGTGATGGCAGCTGTTGTATGTTGACCGTAGCTTGGTTATGATAAATCGTCACAATCTCCACCAAAATTTGGGCTAGCGCAGTCACTGGCTGGACGTATTGTGGCTCTGTCATTTTGTGTCTCGTCTGTGCTGTGGTACGTTGGGTGCTGGTGTGGCATTTGTTGTTGCCACCGCAGGTTCTTTGGCACAGACGATGTACAAACAAATGACTTCAGATTTTATCTTTATTTTCACCAGTCCATACAGTGCAGAGATGTTGGCAGGCATTCTGGGCGTCTGAGACCCCTCGTCTATCCACCCTTGCTGCTGTGTCGCACTGGCTTTGTCTGCTCCGACTGCTCTCCCAGGTCCAGCACACGATTGTGTTAAAAAAGGGAGAGTGATTAGCTAACTGGATACAGGTGTGCCAATCACGCTCACCTGGTGCTGCTGTCCTGAGCCCTCTCCACACCTCTCTAATGATGTCTCAAATAGAATAGTTTCATGGCCAAGTGTTTAAAATGTTCTGCCAGTCACCTCACATGTCCATCTCCCACTTTATTACTTTAGCTTTCATTTTTGAGCATTATCCTGTTGCTCATTTTCAAATGTAATGTTTTGTTCAGCATATTATCTTCTATCATAACATAAAAATATACATGTAACAAGCTTCTCACTCGCGATTTCTCACTCAGACATGCAAGTCTTCAAAAAACCTAGTTTTTATATACAGTAGCTTGTAGGTAGTCCTTGGTAAGCAATGCATGAAACCTGCTCACCGATAGCAATGGCTTTCTTGTATAACTTCCTCTACTTACCTTTCCTTTTTACTGAAATTATATTACAAAATCATATTGTCTTTTGTAAAAAGCAAAAGGCACCAAACACATTAGTGATTAAAAACATTGTACTGTATTTCTTATATAATCCAAAAGTAAGAACACCTGACAGATGAAACCTTGTAAAAACATTTGCTTCATATGTGCCTGAATGAGGAGGACTAAAGTTTGTCTTTTTCAATACACTGTTGTTTGCAGGGAGAGAGGGGCAAGAAAGGCAACAGGGGGGCCAAAGGGGATAAGGGAGACCAAGGAGCACCTGGATTAGATGCCCCCTGTCCGTTGGTATGTCAGTTGTCTGATGTGTAATCAAGAGTCAAAGGGAAGAAGCACTACCTTAAAATGCAACATTATCTCACTGAGCTTCACTTTTCTGAAGATCTGTGTTCAGTAGTCAGCTTCCTTTTGGCTCTTGTATTCAGTACTCTTAATCAACCTTTGGTAGGGTTTGGTCCAAGTGTCCACTTCAGCCTCTCACATATTTAGGGAGATATGTGATTACATTGGTGATATTTGATTCTAATTAACTAAAAATGTTTGATGAAAGTAAAATAAGGTTGTAGTGTAAAGATGAATATACATTTATTTGGTGAAAATTTTCTTAGATGGACACAAGACCACACTCCTGCCTGAGGAATCTCTTTTTTCCAGGAATGAGACAGACAGGAACCAGGCAGCCACTGATTACGCAATGATGAGCCATATCAGCAGATACCAAAATATTTTGTCTCAATTTTCAGGCCCTGCAGCTCTGCAACCCTGTTCACATTTAAAAAATAGGGGACATGTGTTGGAGACAATCAAACTAGAGTTCTGCACAGGCCAAAAAAAAGACCCAAAGCCATACTAAGCCCAAAATAGCACAACAAAAGGCCCTAAATCTGATCTAAAACCCAACACTTTGTTGTGACTCTTAAAATTTGGATTGGTAGTAGAACTCTAAATTAAAACGGTCATCACATTCTACACCTGAAAGCTCTACTCAGTGAGCCCAGTCCCTGTCCAATCCAGGTTTCCTGCATGTTTAGGAAACCTCCATCCCATCATCCAGCGGACAGAAGTGGAGATCCTGACATCGAGTAGGAGGACAAATCCTCCTCTGCCATACATGAGCTGCAAAACTCATTTTTAAATGGTTGATTTCGCAAACAGGGTTTCCGAGGCTTTAAAGGGGAGAAAGGTGAACCAGGCTTGCCAGGCCTGGATGGGCTGGATGCCCCTTGCCCTGTGGTATGGTGCTCTTTCTTTCCCTTCATTTTTCCCAGCATGCCTTTAGTTAGCCCTAACCGCACTCTGACCACGGACACTGTAGATTCACAGAAATATGCATGTTTGCATGGAAGTTTAAATCTTAAACTCTTCTTGTAGTTGACTCCCCTAGTATTGACCTAACTTTTTCAACAGACCTTCCTTAGAACTAATACAAAAGACTTTCCCTCTTAAAACAAATCAACAAAATTAAATCAGCCTTTACATAAAAAATGCTAAAACTTTTTTTTTTTTTACTTCACTCGTAGATGTATGATTGTGACTAACATTATTATAGGATTAGGGTTACATAACCAGAAATAATCTTAAATTTAAAGCCTTGAAACTGTTGTGTGAAAGTGTACGTGGGCCTTTACTTTCCTAATCCATTTTAACTACACCATCTTTTGCATGGAGCACCATTCTTTCCATCTTCTATCCTACAGAATACCACAGGTGGTTAAAATCAGAAGGAACTAGATGAATTTGTTTGGTCAAAGCAAGTCATAGTCCTGTCATATGCATGGAAATGTAGCATGCTTCATTCTTTAGTTTAGTAAGGCAATGCATTGTTTTATTTTATCCTTTGGGGATGAGTTTGTAGAATTAAATGGAGGCTGCTCAGAAGGTAATACAAAATGTATGTTGCAGGTACTAAAAGAAGTTGCTGGCACTGCTCTGAATTGTCATTGGTAAAGCAGATATGTCATCACAAACAGGGCGGTTAAACAGCTGTTTATATGGTGTGGGTTTATAGTAGAATCAAATCTGCGTATTGATCCAACACGCATCTTGCCATGCACAATCGATTCTGAGGACATCTCCAAATTCATAGCAAAACTTTTGATGTAGTTTAGATCTGCAAGGCTACTCAATTCTACACGGTTAGATTTAGTTTTGGGAAGTCAATTACTTAATTATGGTGCATAAATCTGGTAATTGAGAAAGAGGTCTTTAATAAAGGTGTTTCATTACTGAATTTCACCTTCACAAGTAAGAAGACTATGTCTTAGAATTTTAGCATATCAATGTGTTTTTTAAATTGAAACATGAAATCTTGACATAGTCATTGAAATAAATGAAATAATGTTGTAGAACATTAGTAATCTCTATTGCCCAACTTGCACAAACAACAACAAGGCATGATTTGAAAGTACAATTTTGTATTTGATGAAAGGGATAAATGTTAAAAGAGTGATAAAAGTGATTTCCCCATTTTTCTATTCCTTGTAAGCCTGCTTGAGGTTCAGCAAGCACTGGAACAACCATCTGCCTGCTGTGGGTCATAAAGCATTACTGTTTTGTCATAAAGCAGTCTCTTGCCAAATTTACTAACAAATCCAACTCCACAATCCAAATGCCACAATGTAAAACAATCTCTAAATAAAGCGGCTACTAATTTTCTTTGTTATGGTCTCATTTCTTTGTTGTATTTTTGCTCATTTATTCTATTATGAATTTGTTTAAAACATGACATTGAAGTTGAAGTTGGTGAAATCATGTTTATATTATTAAATTTAAATTGTTGAATTGTTGTGGCAAATGGCCATAAACATCTAATATATAACCACAACTGATATGATAAAGAAGCCAGTCAGCGTCTCAAATTAGATCTGTATTTAATTTAGAACCTTTTGTCATTGCAGTCTAGAACAAAACATGGTATTGTAAATTGACCTCAAGTCTGAATGCAAACTAATTTAATTTGCTTTCTACAAAGTGTCAAAGTGTGATAAACAGTTTTGATTTCGAAAATATTTGTGTACAACCTGTGTTTTATGATAAAATGTAATCTTTGAAAATGAGAATTATGATGAAATGTCTCCAAAATATCTCTGCTGCTCTTCCATTAATCAGAAGCATTGTGCATTCAGTAACATTATATGTGAGTAATGCTTAGTGGAGACTTATGTACTAAATTTTACATATGCAGGAACACAACTGGATTTTTACTTCTAGAACCCTGAATGGCAACTTTGCTATATAAAGACTACACTAATAATTTCAACTGTTGTTTTTATATGTAATTGCTTTTACATGCCTTGTGGACTTCATGATAATATTGTTCGTTTTTGTGGTTATTTTTTTAATTGACATTTTGTTATTCTTTTTTCAGGGAGATGACGGCTTACCTGTACCAGGATGTTGGAATAAAGTAAGTTGTCAGAGTTTGACACTGAGTTGTTTTGTTGCTTATCACTGTAGCAGCTTGTGTACAGTATGCTAATATTACCACAAACATTATCTGAACTAACAATTTGTATTTTGACTTTTGCTTTCTCCTTGCAGTGACGATAACTTGGAATGGCTTGTGTGATTGTACATAGGATATTTATTTTTATTTTTTTTTACTTTTCCGTATTCTTTTATAAATGCAAAAAAAGTTTGAAAAAAATCCTAAAAACATAGGGCAATGTTTTTTGTACAGATTTGTTTATTTTAATACGTATTATGATTTTTATGTATTGGATTTTTATATCTATGCATTATTTTAATATGGTTGAATGAGTAAAAATTATAATGTGGCTACATATGCATGATATTTGTGCATAATGTGTTGATAATGCTTATTAACTTATTGTATGATGTTGTTGTGTTCTGTTGTAATAGACCATGCTGCACTGAGTTGTGGGGCTGGAAAGATTATATTAGCATTTGGTCTCTCCACTTTTTTGATACCATAGAGAAGCACTGCCTCTACGCTAGCTTTATTTACACTAAATGTTCACACAGTGACAAAAAGCTGTTTAAAGTCTGCACTTTGAATTTTTGGTCATGTGCTCATATTGTACTGATGAACGTGTAGACCTAAAAGATTAGATTCAGGGCTATCACCAAAGTCAGATATTTGCTAAATGATGATAGTACCTAATGATGGCCATGTTTACCAGTCAGACTAACCAAGCACCTAAGATATCTCCCCAATCTTGATATCTGTATTGGCTTCTTTCTTCCAGTCTGAGTCTTTATTTTTAGTAATTTAAGTTCCTGACAACATGGCTCCAGCCTCATCAGTTAACCAATACAAGTGGCAATGTTTTACTTAATGGGTGTTTTTTTTTGTTTATGACATTAAATGCAATTATTACATTATAATTTTCCACAATTTCCAAGATGATAATTTAGAACCATTCTGGACTTCTACTCTAAAAAGTTATTTAAGTTAGTTAGTTATAAAAAATAAAATAAAAAAAAGTGTGTGTATATATATATATATATATATATATATATATATATATATATATATATATATATATATATATATATATATATATATATATATATATATACACACACACACACACACACACATACTTGTTAATTGATCCATCTAACCATTTAACTAAACTTGCCTTACTAGGATCTATCTTATTATCATATCCAAAGTTATGCTGCTGTGACTTGTGAATGCTCGTGCTGATAGCAATGATTATGAACTAAAACTTCCAAAAGGCATTATATGCCACACACCGTGTCCGTCAAGTAGGGTGTTAATCACTCATAAGGGGACACCCTTTAATTCAGTCTGATTCTTCCTTATTCATGAAGTATTCCAGACAATTAATTTTTTCTTTATATCTCCAAACCCAACACTTCTTTGTCTCAAAGGGGGGTATCAACCATGATCTCTTAATCATTTGAAGCTTTAAAGTTCAGCCATGAAAGCTCCTGAAGACAAAATGTTAAGTTGTACAACAGGAAAGCAACAGTTCTTTGTTCTATCTTCTTGTTTATTCTTTGTGTTTTCAGTTAATTCCACATATTGCCAAATTGTGCAGGCAGCCACTTCCTGCTTTACAGCTAATAGGCTCTGTGTATTAACTGTGGTGTTAGTAGATTCTTTGTCTGCCTTCTAATCTGAGGCACAGTACACAGTCCATATTGTTAGATGGAAATATTGCTGCTCACCCTTAAGGCATGCTGCTGCAACCACCACGTTGTCTCATCCATTTATGAAGAAAGCTGTAACCTACAATGGAGATCATTTGTTTTTGTTCTTTTTTTCCAAGAACATTTTATCCAAAGCATTTTTTATGGAGTAGCTGTTCTCATTAAACTAACCTCATTAACTTTACCAAGTGTCTCAGTGTTGAAGAAATTAATGGACTTACTGGAGTGGTGCTTTAGTCCATTATATGCTGCTGCTCTTTGAAAAAGCTTGTGTTTTTGCTCTGCGTGGATCTGATGTTGCCATGAGAGATTGTTGTAGGATCCTTGCCAGCTATAATATTCATATTGTTCGTGCACAGTACCTCACATTAACTCATGCCTTAGTCACTAGTTGGCCTTCATTTTTGCTGTCACATTGAAATACTTGTGTATAAAATAAATTTAATATACATTTTTTGATGATTTTGTTTTTTTCTCAAAAAAAGTGGTCTCCTAAACTCCATTTCTGTGTCCTCAGCGGTTTCTGGTTAAACTGTCCCTGTTTTTTAGTCTAAAGCAGCTGATGTGTCCTGTAGAAATCACATAAATGTTACTAAAGATCACTGTATATACGGTGCCTACTGCAGCCCTGTTTCAAGTGCAGTTTGATGTCATAGAAATTAGTTTAAAGTCTGTCTAAAATAAAATAAACCTAATCAGCCTAAAGGGGGTTGCGCTGAAGGCTTTTATACCATTGCACTAGGGGGCTGGGGTATTAGTAGTATTATGCTAATGCTTACTTCAATGCATCATGCAGTCTAGTTTTAGGACCGCCCAAAAAGTCCTGGACTGAAAACTGGTGAAAAACAGTTTGAATCTCTAACCCCACATTTTAGTAATAAAGTCGTTCCTCGCTATAACGCGGTTCACTTTTTGCGGACACGCTGTTTCGCAGATTTTTATATGCTTTTTTTGTATGCTTTTTTTTACAGCGTGCTGTACAGTATGAACGCACATTGTGTTCTGCGTCCTAAATTGGCTAAAGGATTAAATAAGGGAGTATTGTACAAAATGTGTGTAAAAAGGTGTATAAAAGTGTGTGGTTAGGGGTTTTACGGCCTTAAAACATGTATAATAATTGTAAAACTTACTTTGCGGATTTCGTTTATTGCGGGTTATTTTTAGAACATATCCCCCGCGATAAACAAGGGACCACTGTATATCATTTAAAGTCTTTTCACATGTTTTCAATTATTTATTTATTATTGTGTTTTGAAAGAAAAAAAAACATGCCTTTACAGACTTTAAGGAGACAGACATCTACACCTTAAATCTCTTACTGAGTATCATCTAATAATTACAACATTATTCGTACTTTCAGTTCATCTTGGACACCAGAAAGATTGTCACTAGCAGACGTCTTTCACAGGAGACATTATGACCTGTTCTTTAGGTACAACTAAAACTGATCAAACATGAACTACATTATTCCAGTACTATCCTAAAGTTCTTACTTCAACGGTCTGAAAGGTCATGTCATTCTAATTTAGTTGTGTAGGGTGAAACTCATAACACCACTTCATCAAGCATATGGATTAGCTGCAGTTCAGCTGAATTTTCAATACAACTGCCCTACTTATTCTTAATTCTATCATCTAAAAATGGTGGATGCACAGATATTGGTTTATGTTACTGAACCAACAGTAATATTGGGATGGAACTATAATTAGTGTTAAATGTTCCATTTTATATTTTCTCAAATAATGTTTATATTACCCCAATGTCCATGGACACATAGCCCTGTCTATATGTGGGTTAGGACACTTAAATATTAAAACTGAAATAATATATTAATAATATTGTATAACATAAACAATATTGGTTTGTTGGCTGTCTCTTAATGTTAACCTTCTTCATTTTTTTTTATTTATTTTTTTTTATTGAGCATTGGCAATACTTTTTTGTACTTATCCAGAACTAATACACACAAATCACCCACCCATTAACAAACAAAAGGGACACTTGAAAGAAAAGGTAATGTAAAAAAAAAGTGATTCGCCATAGGTTAACCACACACAGTTTACTATGCACAGTGACACTAAGGAGGCATAGTTTTGAGTCCATTTAAGTATGCCAACATTGGATTCCAGACAGAGAAAAACTTATCCCTAAACCCCCTGAGTGTATATTTAATCTTTTCTAATTGTATGAGTTGCATCAGGTCGCTCAGCCACCAAGACACTTTAGGTGGCTTTCTGGATTTTCAGTGGAGTAATATTCTTCTGCGTGTAAGTAAAGTTGTAAAAGCAACTAGAAAATTTCTAAAGAAATAGAAAGAGTGTGCCTGACTCTGGCCCTGTCGCCCCCATACATTATTACTGACACTGCTCAGCAAATTCAGTATTAATACAACAACCTGTGTCATCATTGCTTTTTTAATGGGCTCTTATTTTGAAGGGACTCTTGTTTTGAAAGGCTTCCGTCTTGTCTCTTGTGTGTGTGTGCATGTGTGTACGTGCGTGCTTGTGTAGTCTTGTCTGTTAATGAGAACGTTTTACAATGTCTTATTTTGATTGGACCCTAATTTTGAAAGAGTTTTGTCTTGTCTGTGTGTGGTGTGTATGTCTGTCTCTCTATCTATGTGTCTGTGTTTGTGTCTGCGAGAGAGAAGGATAAAGAGCCGACATTAAAAACGTAGTCTTGATAGTATGATATCATACACAGACTTCAAAAAAGTTAGTCAAAGGCAGGCTGAGGTTGCCAAGCAACCAGGACATAATCAGCAGCAGCTGGTCTGCACCTGTTAAAATGTCAGTTAAAAATCCTGACAGAGACTGAGAGAAAATGCTGAGACCTCCTCTCGAACAGGAAGGATATATGACCAAACCGTATTTCCAATCATTGAACCGGCTTAACCACAAGCAAGATGAGACCTTCCTCATTGTTTTATACTTGTTTAGTGTCGATAAATAAAGAAATGTGTCCTTAAGAGCAATTCAGAGAAAGGTTACTTCTGCTTTCCTCCAGAAAATGTCCAGCCTTTTTAACATGGCAGTCTATGGGCTGTGGATGGGGGATTGCTGCCGCATCCTTGCGTTTCCTGCCAAAACGATATATCTGACAGTTTTAGCAGGCGAATGTGAGTGAGACGACAAATTTTTCTACGTTTCTATGTATAAATCGTGTGTAGTGTAGTAGTGTAATGTAGTGATACATTTGAGGCATTTGTGTGTGTGCGTGTCTGTGAGTGTGTGTGTGTTACTGTGTGTGTCTGTGTGAGTGTGTGTGTGTGTATGTGTATGTGTGCGCGCTAACGCTCTGCTGTCTCTGTCTGCCATTTTACACAGACGAGTTCAAATTAAGTGCCAAGAACTACTAAAATGGCCGCCGCTCAGCTTCTGCTGGCCCCTCCCTCCTCTTTTCCTTCAAGCAGGCCTAGGTTGCCAAGCAACCAGGACCAACTGTAATCAGGGGAGCACCTGTTAGAATGTCACTTAGAGACTGAGAGAAAATGCTAAGACCTCCATTCGAACAAGAAGGATTTCTGGCCAAAACCGTAATTCCAATCATTGAACTGGCTTAACCACAAGCAAGATAAGACCTTCCTGATCGTCTACATAGCCATTTTGTGTAGATAAATGAAGAAATGTGCCCATAGGAGCAAGAGAGAGAAATGTTACTTCTGCCTTCCTCCAGAAAATTTCCAATATGAGGCTGAGGATGGGGGTTGCTGCCACATACTTGCGTGTCATGCCAAATAGATATGTCTGCCAGCTTTAGCAGGCGAATGTGAGTGAGACGACAAATTTTGCTACGTTTCTATGTATAAATCGTGTCTGTAGTGGCTTATTTGAGGACACGGTAGTCAAATATGTTTTATTTTTTCACTAATCGTTCTCTCCCCTCTCCACTCTAGCGATGACCTCACTCACTCTAGCTCTGGAAAGTTCTCGCAATTCACACCAATTCATCTTTTGGCTTCGTTTTTGGCGATTTTTGGCAAAACCGTTTGCAGAAACTCTTAGAAAAGACATAGCACACGTTTCCCGGCCGAGCCGCATGTGTTGTAGTCCGTTTTGTGTATGTGTGACAAAAACTCTGGGAGGAGTAGCGAGCCAAAAAAAGGGCGTAAGAAGAATAATAATAAGCGCGGTGGATAACATATAGTGTGCGCCTTGCACGCACACTCAATAAGCCTGAGAGGTTTTAAAGAGTGTGCTCCTTCAGGCACACTCAATAAATAGAAGAATAAGCACGGTGGATAACATATTGTGTGCGCCTTGCACGCACACTCAATAAGTAGCTGGATAACATATAGTGTGCGCCTTGCACGCACACTCAATAATAAAGAAACAAGATAACAGTAGTGTGGTAGCCCTTTGGGCACCCACACCAAAAACTAGAAAACTGCATTTCCTGCGGAAAGTGCGATGTGGGTGCCCTCTGCTGTCGCCGGCACAAGCAGCCCACCTGCTGCCCCGTCTCTTTCACTGTCTCTCTCTCCCGACATTCCTGTCACTCTTCAGCTGTCTCTATGCTATAAAGCTTGAAAAGGCCATTAAAGACACATCTTAAAAATGTTGAAATAAGCTGAAAAGAGTAGAATAGTATGAAGTGGTACAATGTTGTGTAATACTGTACAAATTTGTATGAAAAGGTAGAACTATAGAAAATACTTAAGTATGTGTGTGTGTAAGTGGAATAGTATGAAGTTGTACAATGTTGTGTAATACTCTTTGTATGAAAAGCTTAACTTTAGAAAGTAATAGTAATGGTAATAAGCAATCCTCTGCTGCCTGCTGTTGCATGTCGTTTCCCTACACCTCTCTCCCCACATTCCTATCACTCTTTAGCTGTCTCTATACAATAAAGTTTGAAAAGGCCAAACAAAATACATCTTTAAAATGTGAAATAAGCTGAAAACAGTAGAACATTGTAACAAAATCTTTAACAAGTTCTCTGATGACAGTTTTCACGATCTCCACTACAATTCCCAGCATGACCGAGCACTTGGCGACTGTGGCAAGGAAAAACTGGGTGGGCCTGGGTGGCCATCTGCCACAACCAGTTCTAAATTAAGCAAACAATAACAGCAGTTAATAAAATATAGACTGTTGATTGTCAATGTTTTCACATTGGAGTTGGAGTTATGTAGGATAGAGTTGGTCCTGACAAGAGAAAAGAGAAAGATGTTATAATAAACTGAAGAGTGTAAAGTTGTCCAAAAGTTATATAAAACACAATTATTAAATACCTTAAATACTTCTGCAAGCCAGAAAATCATCTTCTGTCCAGTGCCACTGGACACAGAGAAGCTTTGGAAGGCTGCGTGATGTTCAGCTTCTTTTACAGCTCTCGGTTCAGTCCTGAGTGTGCACAGAGAACTAGAGGAATCAGAGTGGCTGAAGACCTCGAGAAAGAAGTTGACGTAAATGACAATGTTGTACTCACTGTTAACTAAAGCAAAACATGAAATAAAATCTAATGCCTTTTGCAGGGGGAAAACACATATTTCATATCTCTCTCAGCAGCATCCAGTCCAGCAGCATCCGGTCTGTGGCAGTCTTTGTTGTTATGAGCCGGTCCTCACAGTGCTGGAGTGAGTAGGTGAGCCAGGGCCGGCAAGTGTCACCACAGAGGACACAGGGGAACTCTATCCTCTTTAGGCTCAAGTAAACTTAAACAAGTTAGAGTCTATGACAAGTTTGGGCAACCTCCTCGAAAGAAATATGGGAAGTGGGGTTTTAGTACAGCATAAAGTATGTTACATTTAAAACACGTACATCTAGAATATAGACACTATAATAATTGACAAGGGAACAAACAGTTTGCGGTTCAGTACCTTTCCCAATGACACTTGCGTTGACTGAAGGAGATGGGGCTCGAACCACCAATCTTCTGATTAGTGGACGATCTGCCTTACCTCCTAAGCTGCCCCCCATTACCTACACTGTAACAGCTTTAGAGAGACTGAGGCAGCATTTTAAGGTTGCTGCACAGATGCGCCATTGTACTTGTAATTTTAATTATTTTAAGTATTTATTAATTATTATGATATTTATATTATGAAGGACACATGTAGACTTGGAGGAGCTGGGGATCGAACCGCCAATCTTCCGATTAGTGGACGACCCGCTTTACCTCCTAAGCCCCTTCACCAAAGAAGAAGAAGAAAAATATAACTTAAATAGCACCTTTAAAAGCTTTACAGTGTTTTACAGAGCAGTACACCAGAATCAATGAAAATAAAAGAAATGATAATTAATAAACATAGAAAATGAATAAATACAAAGATGACATCACATTTCAACAGGTACATTTCCTATACATAGACAATTCCTCTGGTTCACCCTCCCACCCTAACAGTCTCAGAGAGACTGAGTCAGCCTGGCAAGATGTTGAAGCCAGGCTACACAGAGGATATCCCTACTCTGGATAATACATTGACAATGCAACAGCTAGACTGAATTACTGTAACAGAGCACTAGAGCACTACAATCTTGTGTACATAGACAGAGCTGGAGAGAAACTAAAATAGAAAGGTGTAGTACGCAGACAGTTTCCTATCAAACTTGCCTTTGCTTGTACAATACACAAAGTTAAAGGTATGACAAGAACAAGATCAGCTGTAGTCTCACTCAAACACATATTTGAACCTGGAATGGCTTATGTTGCTATCAGTAGAGTGAACTCTCTCAGTAGACTTCACATTCTCAGTATGGACGAAAGCAAAATATATGCCGACCCAGAAATCACAGCAGCCTTGCAGCTTCTCCAGCTGAGAACCATGGCCTCGGATTTGGAGGTGCTGATTCTCATCCCAGCCGCACTCGGCTGCAAACCGCTCCAGAGAGAGCTGAAGGTCACGCTCCGATGAAGCCAACAGGACTAGATCACCCACAAAAAGCAGCGAAAAGCAGCACCAATCCTGAAGCCACCGAACCGCAGCCCCTCAACACCCTGGCTGCGCCTAGAAATTCTGTCTGAAGGTTATGAACAGAACCGGTGACAAAGGGCAACCCTGGCGGAGTCTAACTCCCACTGGAAACAGGTCCGACTTACTGCCGGCAATGCCGACCAAGCTCTGGCCCCAAGAGCACAGGGACCGGATAGCCCGTATTAATGGGTCCGGAACCCCATACTCCCGGAGCCACAGTGGGTCCACAGTTCCACGACCAGGACGAAAACCACATTGCTTCTCCTGGATCCGAGGTTTGGCAATCTTGCGGACCCTCCTCTCCAGAACCCCCAAAAAGACCTTCCCGGGGAGTCTGAGGAGTGTGATCCCCCTATAGTTGGAGCACACCCTCCGGTCCCCCTTTTTGAAGAGGGTAACCACCACCCCGGTCTGCCAACCAAGACAGCCCCACAAGAGAGCCTTGAGGAACTCCGGGCGGACCCCATCCACCCCCAGGGCTTTGCCACTGAGGAGCTTTTTGACTACCTCAGGAACCACGGGGTCCCCAGACTCTGCCTCCTCAAAGGAAGACGTGCTGGTGGGATTGAGGAGCCTTCGAAGTATTCTCTCCACCAACCAAAGACGTCCCCAGTTGAGGTCAGCAGCACCCGTCCCCACTGAACAGTGTTGACAGTGCACTGCTTCTCCCGCTTGAGCCACCGGATGGTGGTCCAGAACCTCCTCGAAGCCATTCGAAAGTAGTTCTCCATGGCCTCACCGAACTCCTCCCACACCCAGATTTTTGCCTCCGCAACCGCCAAGGCCGCATTCCGCTTAGCACGTCGATACCCGTCAGGAGGAACGGAACAAGGTCCACTCGGACTCAATGTCCCCCGCAGTAGTAGAGTAGATAAGGGTTGTATCCATTTACCCAGCAGTCTTTTGGGTCACTGCATTGGATTGGTTGATTACGTTCAGGTATTGCTCATACTCACCATGTGTTAAATTACATTGAGTTTAGTGGTGTAAGCTTTGTCTTTGCTGATTCCAGTGACAGTGATGAATCATCATCGTCCAAAGGTCTTGTTATCATTGTCTTTCTACACGGTGGTTTGGGGAATCCAAAACGGCATTCAGAGCTTGCACTTTTGAAACATGTCCTTGAGTGGTTCTTGCTGTGTATTTGCACTTCTGTGACTTTCTTGTACAGTTCAGGTTGTGTATCTGGGTCAGGAAGCTGAGCTGAAATGTATTCAGACACAAAATCACATATAGTCTGATCACTGTCTTCTTCAAACACTGGTGCACCTTCTACCCATAGCAAGCAGTGTATATATATGCTTCCTCTGCACTGAAACTCTAAGCGGTAAAAGTAGTCAACAACTTTGCCAAGGGGTTGTGCTGGAGACCAGATTAAATCTCTGTATAAGGCTTCAACACGTTTGTCAAACATGTGCATTGTTGTCACAGGATTGCTTCGCAATATCTCGCAATTTGTTGCCCGGTCAAGCTCATCTAAGTTAACTTCTTCACCTTGTTGAGATTTGATTGCTTCAATTACTTCAGGCCAACGCATTTCTGCTGCAGAAAATGTACAGAAAAATGTCGGAGTACCTAGTTGTCTGATCATAGCAAAAAGATCTCTTGTTGTTTTCTCCCACTAGTCTTTCAACCTTGTTTTGCAACATTCCTGATGTTATCTTTCATCCATCTCTGGTGAAACTACAGTGCGTAACTGTATTGTCATGCTCAAAGTGGCCAAGTGTATTTCAGTCACAAACTGTGCAAAGAACAAATAGTTTGTGTCTCTGGCAAACCGATCATCAACGCCAAATAATCTTGTTTTAAAGTACCTACTAGGTGTTAATTTAATACGTCTCTGTTCATCCAGTGTGTTCTTACCAGTGGGAAACTGAACAGGGAAAGCCATGGCTTCCAGTTTAGGGGTTCTGAAAAAGCTGACTGGACTATTTCTTTCTGCGGGGGCAACAGAGTATATTCCTTCACTAAAACACAATTTGTCTTCTGAAACATCACGAGGCTGAAGGCACGATTCTAGAGCAATTTCACCATTTGGCATGTCACCTTCTTGTTCTGTATCATCTCTCTGATCAAGTTGTTCATTGTCACAAAACAAGATGCCATTGTTTTCATTTCCTGCCTCACACAGTGCATTATTCTCACACCTGTCAATTTCCATCAAATCATCTTCATCATAGTCATCATCATCCACGTTCACATCTACATTGTCATCATTATCATCTTCATCATCATCATCGGGAAGTGTTGGGTCACATAACTCAGCTTCATCCCTGATAGTTACATCTTCATACTGTGGATGAATATGTTTGATTTTATGCAGTGCCTGCACAACTTTTGACCAGGTTACAGTCTGGAACAACTGATGACCTTTGTAACATAAGCGTCTTATCAGTTTTACTCTCAAGACTTGAGACTGACCTCTCAGTCTGGGCAGACTGTTTCTGTCACTTCAGATGGGATACATACGACATTGCCACGTATTGCTCTCTGCTGGCCTTTAGGAAGAGGAATAATTTTGGCAAATGTTATATACTTGGATATCAGATGTTTCTCCAATATGTTGAGATCAGACAGTTCAGGGGGGATGTCAGCAAGCTCCAAGTTGTTAGCTACAGCGAGGGTTGGCATGGCTCCATTATTAAGATGAGTATGACAGGTTGAACAAATCCATTCTCTACTTCTCTCATCAGGTACCTTGCACTGCTCATTGCTGCAATCATGGTCACAAATATGGACGTACTTTCCTGTCAAGCATGCTGCAACCACATCTGGATTTTTGTCAGACCTTGTGCAGGGTTGTACTTGGTTTGGAAATGCCGCTTTATGACACACTGTGCACACCTAAGTGGGACCTGCCTTTATTTGGGATCTGAAAATGGATATGGCACGTTTGATCAAAGAGTTGTCATTCTCTATGGGACTCTCATGTGTTGGTCTGTTATTCGTCTGTATTTTATTTTTATTTTCAACGCACACCTCATGTTATGCATCGTCCTAAACACTCACTCAAAATGCGGAGGAAACAGAACTATCTCTATCTATGACCTAATCTCCTAAACTGGCTAGAAACAAAAAAACGATCCCGGAGGATGAAAAACTTTATCAAAAGGAAAGAAGCAATCAAACAGAAAATGATCCCGTAGGACGAAAACAGGCTACAAAAATCCTATCTACACTTAAACTTATGGCTGTGAAACTTACAAAACAAGAAACGTGGAACAGGCTTGGAGTCAATGGAAAGGCTTGGGTGCGACGACAGAAAGTATAAAGACACCGGCACGGGACAAGGGGAAACACAGACTATATATACACACATGAGGGAAATGGGGAACAGGTGGAAACAATCAGACCGGTGACACATGAGGAAGGGCAAGTGACCTGAAACGAGAGGAGAGTTATCTTTCAAAATAAAAAAGGAAATGACAAGACATAACAAAAACCCAGCTTGACCTCACCACGGTGTGACAGTTAGTATACCTGTCTCTCATTCGTTTTCTCATTAATTGTTTGTGTCTAGCTCTGAATGCTTGGTCATGTTCATAACGTTCAGGGACATAAGATCGCTACCTGTTCCTGAAATCAAGATTTTCTCTGTACTGGTTGGTAATGTACTGTATTTCCTCTTTCTAAAATCAAGATTTGCTCTCTATCGATTGGTAATGTACTGTTTTTGCCTCTTCCTGGAATGAAGATTTTCTCTGTATCGGTCAGTGATGTATTTTTTTCTCTTCTGTCTAAACTGAACATTTTCTCTGTATCGTTTAGTTATATGGAGTATTTTCTTTTGCAGTAATTCAGAGTTGCTTTGATATTGGTTGGTAACGTATGTGCTTTCTTTGTCTGAGTTCTTCAGTAGAGTATTTCCTGTATGAGTATGATTTTTTCTTTGTTTTATATGTTTCATCAGAAGCATATTTTACCTTTTCTTTTCTCTTTTGATTCTCCTTTCGTTGCAACAGTTTTTCAGAAAGCATTAGTTTCCTCTTATATTTCCGCCTTTTCTGTTTATTAATTTTTGACAGTTTACGAGATATGTCATGCAAGACATTATCACCATCCACAGCATTTATTATTGGAGCAGATTTACTTTTAGAAGCATTGTGTAAATTCAGAACAGGCTGAACGGGCTCAACGGTTCTGGTCCAGTTTCCATATCAGTGGATATTTCCTGTGCAATGGCTATTAGAGACATCATCGTTGTTCATTTTCTGAGCACTCAGGCTTGACTTGTTTTGAGCATCATCACCCAACACAGTTCACCTAGCAGTTGATACCGCAGCAGTGTGAGTTGTAGGTCGACTTGCTTTGTCCAGGATAGGATTGTTCAGGATGGCTGAGTTCACAAATTCCACAGACTCGTAGTTACAAGAGGAGTGTGTTTCTTACATCTTGTGATGCTTTATGAGTCTGTCAATCATATCACTGAGATGCGTGAATGTAACCATGACTGCAGTAGCAGGAGCGTGTGAGCCAGGAGGTAGGGGCAAACCTTTGACTGTTCTCGGGTGTGGATCAAAGAAACCGAATCTGCCAGACATGGTTCTAAATACTGCAATACACAAACTTCTCATCAACAACAATGCATACTGTACATCTGATAACAAACAGCTCAGTCCAGCTTCAAGGTCTAAAAAGCTATCAACAGCTCCATGTAAGGGGTCTCCGAATGTGCCATATCTTGAAAGTTGTGACATGTCCACATATTGAATACATGTACGAGAAAGAACGATATCAGGAAGCTCATCTGTTGTCAAATGGATGTGCTTAGGAAACTTTTTCCTGGCCTCATTATACATGAAGTTACCCTTATCTAAAACTAGGTCATGGTCTGCTCTGTTTAGGTTTTCATTCTCATTTAAGAATGCAAGGAAAGTTAGTAAGTTACAAGTACACTGCTGATTTCTTGATTTGCCGTATTTAACAGAACCCTGGCTGCGGGATGCACTGACATACTGTTCAGAAGGCTAATCTCTGAGGTTCACATAGTCAGCATTAGAAGGCCCTGCCACACACTGATCATCACTGAGATGTCCTGTCTTTACAATGATAACATATGATACCTGTGGTACATATGATGCATCGAGTTGACATACCTGTTTCACATTTGAATTAGAGGTCTCAGATATCTTTACTTCACTGTTCTAGGGACCAACACATTCTGCTTGTTCAGTTGTTGAAGCACAGGGAAACTCATGAAACTTCTGCCAGTGCAGTTTTCCAGCTTGGGACCTCTTATTCTTCCTTGGCATTGTTGTTTAGCTTAAATCAAGATATTAGACACAATAATAGTGATGACAAAAAATGACAGTCAAGTCAAATAATTGATAACAATTAATGTAATGTATGTAGTGGTATATTACACTTAAATACTTACAAAAGTCAAGTAACCAAATTAGATTTTTTCCACTCAAGTGTGTAGATATTTGCAATCAAAACAAACCTTTGGGTACCAACCTACAGGTCTTCACAGCAACAAAGATCAGGAACAATATAGGAGTATGAATATGGATGGTATGTATGCTATATTGTGTATACTTTTCATTCAGTATTAAATTATGTACTTAACAACTTATGTGTCAGAGAATTCACAGTTACAGTACAATGTTTGTGGCAAAAGTGACAAAATATTTTACGTGTTTTTTTATTTTTATTTTTTTATTTATCAAATATATGAATATTTGATAAATGCCATGTGCGAGAGAGAGACAGGAGAGGCAGAATATGAGCAAAGAGGCTCAGAATCCAAAAAAAGATTGATGAGGTTTCAAGTTCGGGTTTGTATATTTAAGGTATCAAGTGCATGGGACAGAAATTCAGAGAGAAGTTTGTAATTGTAAAGACAAAGTGTAAAGAGAAGATTGGACAGAAAGTTAGAGAGAATTCTTAACTGACAGACAGAGTGTAAAGAGAAGATTGGACAGAAAGTTAGAGAGAATTTTTTTTAAATGATAGGGACAAGAGAGAAGCTGGACCACTGGGCCGCAGGACACCTGAAAGACAAAACAGAAAGCATATATTAGACAGTTGTTTTAATATAAGAAATTTGATTAAGCAACATCAGTGTATGTCTACCACTTGACTGTGTACAAGAAACATCCATGGCACTTCATTCATTCATGTGTGTGTAAACTTACTGCTCAATCAGCATGGAGTCACCAACAGTGATTCAGACCATCAGAGACCAGAGAACCACTGGACAGGAACACTTGGACATTCTGGTATCAGACGCAAAAGCTTGTAAAATGAGAAAAAATGTGTGTATTTATATACATAGCCTGCAGTGTATCATAGTACTGAAGCCCTAAGCAGTCATGAATTTAAAAATTTTACTTTGTCCGATTTCTCGTGATAACAAGATAATTTTTTTGAGATAACCCACAAGAGTCGCCGCGCCGCCATATATCCAATCCATACCGGAAGTGCAAAGCGGAAGTAGTTTGAAAATAAACCAAAAAAAACAAAATAAAACCTTAAAAACATGCACGTTTACACCACAGACTGTATAGTTTACACATAACATTTTGTGCATTTTGTGCAGTTACATGTTTATTGTAACATATAATTGACTGGTTAGTTGTCCCCCCTGCTGCCTATATCTTTATCCTTTATGTTAATGCTAATATTTCTCTGTTTCTCCTGGAAGTAATTTGACAGCTAATGCTCAAACAAGACTGCATCTGACTGGTATTGAGCCACAGAGATTATGTAAAAATGAAAATATGGCAAAGATAATACTGATAATGATAATATTGCTTTTAATATTTAGCGTGTGTTTTTAGTGTACTATTTTATCTTTTGCTGATTTGATGTTCTTTTTATGTACAGTGTCTTTGAGTATCTAGAAAAGCGCTTTCAATTAAAATGTATTATTATTATTAATGTTATTATTATTATTATTATTATTATTATCTACGTTGGAGTATTAGGGCCACATTTAAATAAAAAAAATGGAATTAATTACGAGATTAAAGTTGTTATTAAATATGGCGAGAATTTATAACTCTTCTCGTCTTTAATAACGACTTTAATCTCGTAATTAATTCTCGCCATATTTAATAACGACTTCGTAATTCTCTCGTAATTAATTCCATTTTTTTTTTATGTGACCCTGTCGTAAAGTTCTGACCTATATCTCTGTTAATTTTGTTCTCAAAACACTGAAGTTAAGCTAGGTATTTAAAATGAAGGCTTTAGTACACAAAATGTGTAATGTCCATAACTACGACAGAGTATTAGGGCTACATTTAAATGTATTTATTTTTTTAATTAATTACGAGATTAAAGTTATTATATATGGTGAGAATTAATTACAAATAATTATCGACGCCATATTTAATAACAACTTTATTCTCGTAATTAATTCAATTTTTTTTATGTGGCCCTAATACTCCGTCGTAAAGTTCTGACTTATTTCTCTATTAATTTTGTTCTCAAAACACTGAAATTAAGCTAGGTATTTAAATTAAAGGCTTTAGTACACAAAATGTCTAATGTCCATAACAACCTACCCATACTGTAAGATTAAGTTATCTGTAGGTCATTTTATGAATTATCACTTAATTTTACAAAAGAAAACAACACCCACTTCAAGTTCTGGTTTTCGCCTCCTTTGTCTCTCTTCTCTTCTCTTCTCTTCTCTCTGCCATAGACAGGGAACGGCAGGTTCAAAGCCAAGAAGACCTTTAAACTTCCCGACGCTACTAAGGGGCATGCACGAGCAGTCGCAATATTAGACAAACTGGAAATGTATTTAGTCGTTTCCATTAAAATGGCAGCTAATCACACGTGGCAAAATTATCTCCACTCTGACTTATTTCTCTAATAATTTTGTTCTCAAAACACACATTTATTTAGCATAAATGAACATCCCAGACAGTCTGAAGTTATGCTAGGTATTTAAAATAAAGGCTTTAGTACATAAAATGTGTAATGTCCATAACAACCTACTCATACTGTAAGATAAAGTTATCTGTAGGTCATTTATGAATTATCAGGTAATTTTACAAAAAACAAACAAACACCCACCCCTCTCAAGTTCTGTTTTTCCCTCCTTTGTCTCTCTTCTCTTCTTTCTTCTTCCTCACCTCTCTCTACCACGGAACGGCAGGTTCAAAGCGAAGAAGACCTTTCAACTTTGAGCCCTTACTTACTTATTTAGAAAGGGAGGGGGGTATTTTTCACAAAAATGCTCTTTGACATGGATGTGTAATTGCGTATGAATAACAGCCACACGGACTGGTTTTATTACACGCATAATTATGCTGCAATACGTTTTATCAAGTAGAATAATACAGCATAATCGTGCACATAGTCTCAGCTATGACTTTTTGCTATTTATTTCAAAGGAAAAGACAACTGTGCAACAAGTGGTGACAGTACATCAAGTCAGTTCAGTCACTTTATTTTTGGCATCTTGACATTTTAAACAAGCAGATTAGGACACTTTTCATTCATTATATACATTCATATTTTACAACTATACACAACTTATTTTGATTATTATTTAACTTATTTACAACACTAACCAGAAGAAATGAGATGGACTAACCATGCGTAAATTGCACAGAAACTAAGCACTTCAGAGTCACTTTCCTTGCCTTCTTGGCCGCAAACTCAGCAATAAGCTCTCTATAATCCAGTTTGGATGCTTTTCAATGGATAGCACGGCAAGCCTGCAGAGTCTCTCCTGTGACATGGAGGTGCGCAAATAGTTTTTAATTAGTTTTAGTTTTGAAAGGGTTTGCTCACCCGATGTCACCGTTACTGGAAAAGTCAATAGGATTTGGAGCGCAATCTCACAGTTAGTGAAAGTTCCTTCAATCCCTTTGAGGTAACAAAGTGTTTTTATTGCTGTAGTTTTTCCCTATGGGATTATCTCTCGTGGTATCTTCAAATCTCGGGCTCGGAGCGTTGCTATTCATCAGGCGTTGGCGGGACCGCGTCTTTCAGGGCAAACTTTGATCAACTGTAATAGAAAAAAATAGATGATAGATGGTGTGGTCCAGCTCAGCTGAATTGGGCACAAGCGTCATTATAAAATATTTGTCAACCACAGATAGCCTACTTATTATCTTCATTTCTCACCTTGGACTTCACCGTCAACCTTAGTGCACGCCTTACCCCCATCCTGCTGTTATAGAGGCCCGCTATGCTCTGCCATAGTGTCTGTGTGCGTGATGGAGATGCTAGTTGTTGCCACCACATTTCTGGAAGTACTAACAAATTTGTCCAGCAATCCCCGCAGTGACTTGTGCTTTTTATTTTTTTCCTTTTCTCAGACTCCGATTCATGCATGCAAAATCGGTCGCGTTCTCTTGCTGTCGACGTGCCCTTGCAGGGACCCATTGTATTTCTACCTTTTTGGGGCTTTTTCTTATTATTATTCTTCTTTCTTCCGCCATGGAAGTCTATGGCAGCCCATAGAACCGTATGGTAAAAAGTTGTGAAATTTGGCACATTGATTAAGGACAGTCATATGTGTAAGGACGTTTGCTCAAATCTCGAAGGTCACAATTCAGGTCCTGTCAAAATTTTTCACGTCAGCATAACATTGTGGCTGCCATTTTGCATTTTGGCGAAAGTGAATCTTAAAATTCAGCTGTTTCAAATTTTGGCCAATTCTCACAAAAATCGGTAGACACGATCTTCAGACCAAGCCGCACAAAACTTAGGAGATGGATTTCTCAATTTCCACTTTGTCTGCTCGCTACAACCAATCAAAATCTGCGGCGATGGTCGTGATTTCGATGTGAGCTTATATCTCGGGAACGCTTTGGCGGAACAAAACCAAATTTGATGCCATGCATTCAGTTGTCCCAAGTGCAGGACAGAAATCTTGTGTCCGGGGGTGGATGAGGTCCGCCCGGAGTTCCTCAAGGCCCTGGATGTTGTGGGGCTGTCTTGGTTGACACGTCTCTGCAACATCGTGTGGACATCGGGGGCAGTGCCCCTGGATTGGCAGACCGGGGTGGTGGTTCCCCTCTTCAAAAAGGGGGACCGGAAGATGTGCTCCAACTATAGGGGGAAGGTCTTTTTGGGGGTCCTGGAGAGGAGGGTCTGCAAGATTGTCGAACCTCGAAACCAGGAGGAGCAATGTGGTTTTCGTCCTGGTCGTGGAACTGTGGACCATACCCTTAGCGCGGTCCTGGAGGGTGCATGGAAGTTTGCCCAACCAGTCTACATGTGTTTTGTGGACCTGGAGAAGGCATTCGACCGTGTCCCTCGGGGAGTCCTGTGGGGGGTGCTCCGGGAGTATGGGGTTTCGGACCCATTAATATGGGCTAACCGGTCCCCGTACTCTCTGTGCCAGAGCTTGGTCCGCATTGCCGGCAGTAAGTCGGACCTGTTTCCTGTGAGAGTTGGACTCCGCCAGGCCTGCCCTTTGTCATCGGTTCTGTTCATAACCTTTATGGACAGAATTTCTAGGCGCAGCCAGGGCGTTGAGGGGCTGCGGTTCGGTGGCCTCAGGATTGGGTCGCTGCTTTTTGCGGATGATCTAGTCCTGTTGGCTTCATCGGAACGTGACCTTCAGCTCTCTCTGGAGCAGTTCGCAGCCGAGTGTGAAGCAGCTGGGATGAGAATCAGCACCTCCAAATCCGAGACCATGGTGCTCAGCCGGAAAAGGTTGGAGTGCAGCCTCCGGGTCGGGGATGAGATCCTGCCTCAAGTGGAGGAGTTCAAGTATCTCGGGGTCTTGTTCACGGGAAGGATGGAAGGGGAGATCGACCGGCGAATCGGTGCGGCTTCTGCAGTGATGCGGACTCGACCGAAAGAACAAGATCGCGAATACAAGCGGCCGAAATGAGCTTCCTTCGCAGGGTGGCTGGGCTCTCCTTTAGAGATAGGGTGAGAAGCTCGGCCATCCGCGAGGAGTAGAACCGCTGCTCCTCCGCATCGAGAGGAACCAGTTAAGGTGGCTCGGGCATCTCGTGAGGATGCCTCCTGGACGTCTCCCTGGTGAGATGTTCTGGGCACGCCCCTCTCGGCTGGCCTGGGAATGCCTTGGGGTCCCCCTGGGAGAGCTGGACGAAGTGGCCGGGGAGAGGGAAGTCTGGGCCGCCCTGCTGAAGCTGCTGCCCCCGCGACCCGACTCACAGATAAGTGGGAGAAGATGAGATGAGATGAGACATTACATGATCGCCTGATCTGCATTGGCCCCTCATTGCTGCTTGCAGCTATATTTGTTGTTGTTTTCTTTATACACAGTTTATCGCGGGGTGTCGCCTACGTCCAGGATTCTTGCGTGATCTTGCATGAATACAGCCGGCTCACTCCACTGCCGTGACGCAGCTGACACGTGTCCGGTGTGAGTTGACGCCGGGCCGTCACGCTGCTGTAATGCCTCCTGTGTGAGTCCCGTGTTACCGCCCGATATGAATGAGATAAGAGCCTTATCAATAGATTTAAAGAAGGTTTGGGAGGAAATAGTGGGATACAATGAAACAGATATAAAAATTTGGGGAGAACATTCATTTTTATACAGTTCACTTTCCCTGCCAGCGAGAGATGAAGTGATTTCCATTTCTTCAGATCTAATTTGACTTTCTCAAAGAGACTTTCTCTTGATAGAGCCTTTGCATGTTTCTTGTAATATTAATGCCCAAATACTTAAAGCCGCTTTTAGACATCTGGAACAGGAAGGTATTGTCCTGTAATTGAAGAGCCAGATCATTCACAGGGTAACGCTCAAATTCGCGTCTGCGAATAGGGATACCCTATACTCCCCACCCCCTCTATGAATTGCGCTCACTGATGGCAGTGATTTTAGTGTAATAGATGAGGGTTCTATAGCCAAAGCAAATAATAGTGGACTAATAGGGCACCCTTGACGGGTCTCCCTTGACAACTTAAAATACCGGGACTGCTTACCATTATAAGATATATAAAAGTTTAATCCATAAAAAATAAAATTAGGGCCATATTCAAATTTCTTTAAACATTCAAGCAAATATTTCAATTTCACTCTATCAAAAGCTTTCTCCGCAATAACCACCTCGGGCACCACACTGGATGCAGGAGAGCAAATAATATTTAGGAGTCTGCGGACATTTGTAAAAGAGTGGCGCTCTGAAATAAATCCAGTTTGGTCTGTGAAGATCACATCATGCATTGTGCTTTTGGCTAAAATCTTCACATCACTATTTAGCAGGGTCGGTACGAACCACATTCCGTATTAGCTTTACCCTGTTTCGACAAGAGGATGATTGATGCTTCAGTCAGCGTACCTGAAAGCAACCTTTGAGAGAGGGAATCATTGAACATGTCAAGAAAAATTGTAGATAGTTAGTTAGAAAACTTCTTATAGAACTCTATTGGGTACCAGTCGGGGCCAGGCATCTTACTATTTTGCATTGCTTTTATTGCATAGATGATTTCTATATGTTGCAATGGGAGTTCAGTTTCCTTCCGATGTTTTGCACTTATGGTAGGGGGCCGAGGTAAATGTTTCATTAATTTTCTCTGGGTCGACAGTTAATTCTACAGATCCAGCTTCTTTTTATATAGTTCAGGGGAGTAGGATATGGAGTATGTGGCATCAACCATCTTTATTGAACTCCTCTTGTTCGGTTCTGTTTGTCTTCTTTACCGCAGAATATGATATAATCTCACCCCTGATTACTACTTTTTGAAAAGAGGAAATGCAAGATCTAATAGCACAGGGGCATGGTCTGATTCAACTATAGTTAATGTTCAACTTTTGTGACAAAGGGAAGAAGAATCAGCCTTGTTTTGTGGAAATAAAAAATGCCTTCCCATAAAAGCTGACAGTAGTATTGCCATCTTTGAAGGATATGTAGATTTAGGGCTGGAGCAGTCTAGTACAGGATTAATAACATAGTTTAGGTCTCCTCCAAAAATCAGTTGTCATGAATTTAGATCTGAAATTAATGAAACAATTTTCTCTATAAACTTGTCATCGTCCCAATTTGATTCAATTCAATTCAATTCAATTTTATTTGTATAGCCCAAAGTCACAAAGTACATTTGCCTCGGAGGGCTTTACAATCTGTACAGAGAATGACACCCTCTGTCCTTAGACCCTCGGTTCGAGTGAGGAAAAACTTGCCCACAAAAAACCTTTTAACAGGGAAAAAATGTGGAAGAAACCTCAGGAAGAGCCACAGAGGAGGGATCCCTCTCCCAGGACGGACAGACGTGCAATGGATGTCACGTGTACAGGATAATCAACATAAACATTTTGTACAGTTACAATGACTTACAGAATGACAATGAATGATAAAGTGACCACAGTAGTAGATATAGTAGTATTAATGACAGTAGTAATATGTGTAGTGGGCGTCGTCCAGGATCACAGCAGCAGCCACGATCCACGAAAAACCTGCTGGACGACAGAGCACAGAAACTCCGGGGAAGTTTGGTCAGCAGCATGCATTAATGAGACATGTCCAGAGACAGACAGACAGACAGACAGACAGACAGACAGACAGACAGAGAAAGAGAGAGAGAGAGACAGACAGACAGACAGACAGACAGACAGACAGACAGACAGACAGACAGACAGACAGACAGAGAAAGACAGACAGAGAAAGACAGAGAGAGAGAGGCAGAGTAGGAGGGAGGGTTTTCGGTAAGGGAGATGTGACTACATCTTTAACCAATACCGTGCCTGGCTAGGCATAACCCTGGGGAGTCCCCCGGCAGTCTAATCCTATAGCAGCATAACTAAGGGATGGCCTATACGCTTTATCAAAAAGGAAAGTTTTGAGTCTACTCTTAAAAGTGTTGACCGTGTCTGCCTCCCGAACCCAGATTGGTAGTTTGTTCCACAGAAGAGGAGCCTGATAGCTGAAAGCTCTGGCTCCCAATCTACTTTTGGAGACTATAGGAACCACAAGGAACCCAGCGTCCTGAGAGCGCAGTGTTCTAGATGGATAGTAAGGTACTATGAGCTCTTTTAGATATGATGGTGCCTGACCATGAAGAGCTTTGTAAGTAAGGAGGATAATTTTAAATTCTATTCTAGATTTAACAGGGAGCCAATGCAAGGAAGCCAAAATGGGAGAGATGTGATCTCTGATCTTGGTTCCTGTCAGAACACGTGCAGCAGCATTCTGAATTAACTGTAAAGTCCTAAGAGATTTATTAGAGCAGCCTGATAACAAAGAGTTACAATAGTCCAGCCTAGAAGTAACAAATGCGTGGACTAGTTTTTCTGCATCTGCTTGAGAAACAGTGCGTCTGATTTTAGCGATGTTACGTAAGTGGAAGAATGCAGTCCTCGAAATTTGTTTTATGTGGACATTAAAGGACAAATCCTGATCAAAAACAACTCCAAGATTCTTTACAGTGGAGCTGGAGGCCAGGGTGATACCGTCTAAGGTAACTAAGTCTCTAGAAAGAGAGTTTCTGAGGTGCTTGGGTCCAATTACAAGAACTTCAGTTTTGTCTGAATTTAACATCAGAAAATTGTCGGTCATCCAATTTTTTATATCCTTAAGGCATGCTTGGAGTTTAGTTAACTGATTGGTTGCATCAGGCTTGATCGATAAATATAATTGGGTGTCGTCAGCATAACAATGTAAATTGATAGAGTGATTCCTAATAATGTTCCCTAAAGGAAGCATATATAAACTAAATAAAAGTGGTCCTAGTACAGAACCTTGTGGGACTCCATGACAAACTTTGGTATGCATGGAGGATTCATCATTGACATGAACAAACTGAGATCGATCTAAGAAATACGACTTAAACCAGCTTAGGGCGGTTCCTTTGATGCCAATTTGATGTTCCATTCTCTGTAAAAGAATTTGATGGTCAATGGTGTCAAATGCAGCACTAAGATCTAACAGGACAAGTACCGAGACTAGTCCTTTGTCTGATGCCATTAGGAGGTCATTTGTAACCTTGACTAATGCGGTCTCTGTGCTATGATGCACTCTAAATCCTGACTGAAAATCCTCAAATAGACTATTGTTATAGAGAAAGTCACACAGTTGATTAGCTACAGCTTTCTCAAGTATCTTAGACACAAAGGGAAGGTTTGATATCGGTCTATAGTTGGCTAAAACCTCTGGGTCTAGAGTGGGCTTTTTAAGAAGAGGTTTAATTACAGCTACCTTAAAGGACTTAGGTACATGTCCTGATAATAAAGACAGATTGATTGTATCCAATAACGAATGACTAACTAGAAAGTTATTTGATGGAGGTCAATGGGAGAAAAACAGTCTAAATACATATCAGGTTTTACAGCTGTTTCCAAACTTGCTGTATCAGAATGCAGATCAATGCCTGTTGAAGACAGAAGGTGATGGATTTTGTCTCTAATAGTTATAATCTTATCATTAAAGAAGCTCATGAAATCATTGCTACTTAGACCTAAAGGAATGGATGGTTCAGTAGAGCTGTGATTCTCTGTTAGCCTGGCTACAGTGCTGAAGAGAAACCTGGGGTTGTTCTTATTCTCCTCAATTAGAGAAGAGTAGTAGGCTGCTCTGGCATTACGGAGAGCCTTCCTGTATGTTCTGAGATTATCTTGCCAGACTAGATGAGATTCTTCCAGTTTAGTGGCACGCCATTTGCGTTCAGATTTACGTGCCTCTTGTTTTAATTTGCGAGTCTGCTGGCTATACCATGGTGCTAGCCTTCTTTGTTTAATTATCTTCTTTTTCAGAGGTGCAATAGAGTCTAGAGTTGTCCGTAATGAACCTGTAATACTATCAACAAGATGATCTATTTGTGAGGGGCTAAAGGAAGCAGACAAGTCCTCTGTTACAGTTAGACATGGCATTGAATTCAATACTGAAGGAATCGTTTCCTTAAATTTGGCTACAGCACTATCAGATAAACATCTGCTGTAGAAGTTTCTACACAAAGGCTTATAGTCCAATAGTATGAACTCAAAGGTTATTAAAAAATGGTCAGATAGAAGAGGATTCTGTGGAAAGACTATTAGATTATCAATTTCAACGCCATATGAAAGAACAAGATCAAGAGTGTGGTTCAGACAATGAGTCGGTTTATTTACACTCTGACAGAAGCCGATTGAGTCTAATAGAGAGATAAACGCAGTACTAAGACTATCATTGTGGTTGTCCACATGAATGTTAAAATCACCTACAATAATTACTTTATCTGTTTTAAGGATCAAGCCTGATGCAAATTCTGCAAATTCAGATAAAAATTCAGAATAAGGACCTGGAGCTCGATATACTGTAACAAATAGAATTGGCTGCAAAGTTTTCCAGGTTGGGTGAGTGAGGCTAAGAACAAGACTTTCAAATGAATTATAATTTAGTTTGGTGCATAGATATTTATCAAAACGACAGGCCTGTGGCAGAGGAGCCCAGTAACCATTACAAACTGCCCCTGTGGGTCTGAGGTAAAGGAACTTACGCTAAACTGTAGGGATGTAGCGATACATCATGACACGATTAAAATCGGTACAAATGCGTGACGACTCGCACCGGTTGACAGAAAAAATGAATCGCGATTCGTGGCGAATGCAAGAGAAGTAGGATATGTTCTTTTTCGTCTTTTTTTTAATTAGAAATAGGTTACGTTGTGGCTGCAGCTTCCACTGCCGCGTCTGCCTTTCTGTGTCACACACACACACACACACACACACATGCGCAGTAGTGGTAATCGGCCTGACTGTACCGTAAATGATACCATAACACAGACCCTCCTGGAATTCATGGTGTTGCGAATTGCAAATTCAACGCAACTTCAGTGAATCCTAGTGAATTCAGGGCGGTGTTGCAATTTTAACCAATCACCGCAACTTTTCCGCAACTTCCGCGCTGTCTGCATGGGAGATTTAACTCGGGTCAGGGACGGCCGCACGGTGAGGGAGGATCCCCTCGTGGGACCTCTCCCTGGCGCTGGTGGCGGTGCGCCGCGACCGGCTCTGCGTTTACAGCGCCCGGACCTCGCCATTACCCGGGTCCGTGGACTCTTGTTAAAGGGTTAATGAGCTATCATCTTTATTGTTTTTATTTTCAGTTAACTCATACTCTTTTTCAACTACCCAAATATGGTCACCCTAGCTAAACTCATTAGTTATCTCTTTAAAGAGAACAAAAGAAAACACAGGTAGCAAAAAACAGGGAGTGCCCCTTCTTATAACCCTATCCCACTTCCCAAACATATACAAAACTAGAACTAAGCCTATACTTCCACTCACTGAGGTAAGCTGCAGGCTACACACTGTTCCCCAATAACAATAACAATTTCTTATACCTTCTATCCAAGAAGGCTCCCAGCAATTAACTATGTATTGAAGCCTTATAACACTTAAGGTGGAAAAAAAAGAACATATAACCTTGAGCTATACAGCATCTGTAGAACTAATTAACTGTGTGTATATGAAAAAAGAAAAAACACCAATATTGAGTAGAAACAAAACAGAATGTTGAAAATGTTAACCTTCTTTAAGTTAAAGATGAATCTGTGTGTGCCTCACAGCATGGAAATGATTGATGATTTTGTTTGACCTTTTTAATGATGTTCAAGACAAATATTTCAAATATTTGTCAAATATTGGCATTTGGACAGTATCACATGGACTGAAACATGGTCCCCTGTGCAATCTAGAGTCTGTTTGTTACTGGCATTTTATTTTCACATTGATAAACTGTATCCAGAAAACTACATGACATGTAATAGTATTACATATAAGCATTACTTACTTTAGTTTAGTTCAAAGGGTGTACCTAAATGCAGACAAGTAAGAAGAATGAGGAGATTACGGGATAAGCAAGTTAACACAAAATGGCAAATGGCAGCTGAGTACAGATTAAAAACTTAATCCAAACATCCAAGAAAAATCCCATTAAGGCATTCAAGTAAGTGGGTGCAGGTAGCCAGTACAGCTCACTGAGCAGCAGGGTAACGTGCCCTTTTGGGTTGATGGAAGATCAGGCGTTCCACCGTGTTGTGGATCATCAGAAAGGGTTTTACTGTGCAGACTGGGAGGCCAGTCAAGAGGTTACAGTCTGTATCAGCATTAGGGTACCATGCTGAGTCAGGTAAGGCCTAATTTTTCTTATGTTGTAAAGTGAGAGATGGCACAACTGGGAACCAAGCCAACATGATCAGGGAACGTTAGTTGTGAAAAACACCTATTTGATAAAAGCTCCTGTTTAGAGTTCTATCAGGCTGCAGTATAATAATACAATATAATTACAGAACCAATTTGGAATTATTTTGTGTAAGGTGTGTTGTGATTTTAATAAAACTTTTGCTTTTGATTCACTCTGTTAGTATAAGCAATTGGCTTGTAAATATCTAAACCATCCATGCAACACACATTTACAGACATTTTAGGTCTTGTAAATTCCCCCAAACAACCAGCAACTAGCACTCACATTTCACATGTACATTCAAATGGAATATTCGATGTACCATCACACCAACAAGGTAAATAAGCAACAGTGCTCATAAAAATGTTTTATACTTAAATATCTAGCTATGACTACAACACTAACTGGGTTGCCAGTTGAAGATAACACCATAGTGCCATTTTTAATCCTGTTTCTGTGGAGCACTAGCCTTTGGCCATGTGACGTCCTTACCAATACGGACCATATCGTTGAACTTTAGGCTATATGAAGCACTATGTGTACTGAAACACTGACAAAAACAGAAATGACACTTCAATGTCAATGACGCCAAACACAGCACTCAAGTTGTTTTTGATGGTTAAACGCTTCCTAATATCATCATCTTAAAAGCAGAAAATAGGTCATTCAAAAGTTGATCATCAGGAGGTGTGAGGTTGAAAGACAAATTTGTTTGAAAAAATAAATAAATCAATAAATCTAAATTGAAGTACAAGTTGATAAGGCAGGCTTTGGGAAAGTGGGTGTATTGCAGCATAGCTCAAATACCTCTGGAAGTGCACTGAACATCAGTGACACATTTTAATGTCCTGGATTTGTTTTGCTTGTGTTTCTGAAGTGATTAAACTTTATTCACACCTATGTTCAAAGGGTCAACATCCTTTCCAACTGGCAAAGAAGTAGGGCTACCAGAGATTCTCTCCATGAAGCTGAAGACAGGAAACATGAAGACATTTGGAGATATCTTTAAGTTTTTATCCAAAACCTGGAATTGGCATTTCAACGTTTTTTTTTTCCAGGAGGCTGGACACAGGGCCAGTAACGTCGGAGGCTGCTCTAGCAGTGTGGTGAGCACATAAGACTGGAAAGTAGAGATGCATAGCCATCATTTATTTAGTCACTGAAGGCTCTCTGGACACGACAACCATGACAGCGACAGGGAGATACGGCACCTATTGATATGTTTCTTTGACTGCATACACTGATCTATTCAACTCCTAGTTAAAGTGAGGCATGAACACTGTAGCACATGCTATTTGTTGTGTTTGATGTGACATCAATACTGTAACTGTGATTAAGAATTCAGAGCAGCTCACAGAGCAGATAGATGCCATGTGTTTCCATGAAAAACCAAAAAATTAAGACCCTCTTGATGATTCCTTTTTATCTGACTGCCTTCTCAAAAAATCCCTTTTACCTGCAGCTATGACATTTGTCTGAATGATGGTGCTGTCTAGGAAACCAGCATCAGACATTGTGCCTGGTTACATATGGTATTCTTTACCTTTTTTATTTTTTTATTTTTTTTGTATTGAGGTGTTAAAGGACATTATTATTTAATGTTGTCATTGTAAGTATTGTACAATATAAGACAAAGGATTGTATGTTAAAAAAACTGCTTAGTTTTTCTAAATAATAGATTGAATTAATGAAACATGATTTAAATATGAAATAAGCAAAATTCTCAAAGGGCATATGCTGGTTATGTTGAAAACTGTGTTTGAAACATCTTGGCCTGGCCTGTTATTCATCAAAAAATTGTAAGACTTTACCATGTCCAGTCTTTATCACATGCAATCAGATATATGCATAAAGTACAGTTTTTATTTCTTTTTTTGTAATATCAGCAGACAAAAGTTTTTTCAAATTATTATGCATGTTGTCATTCTGAATAAAAATTGATATTAACTGAAAAAGAAACAAAACAGGCAAAAAATCCACCACAATCAGAATATTTAAAGAGATCTTACTGCATAAGCAATTTTAAATCCCCTCTGTCAGTATGTTACACAAAAAACCTTTCCTGTTTCATTGAAAATCAAATGTACAGAAGCATTCCTTATGTCATTTTTTGACAGCAAACTTGTAAACAGACCTAAGTCAAAATGGTGTTTCATTTGTATGTATTTGTTGTTTTTAAGCGCAGTAGTTTGAAATTGAAATACATTTATTTTATAATAAGTTTTATTGTTTCAACAGGTGCAAGTTGGCCTACAAAAATCTATTTAGTGGGTGAGATGTACCTTTGTTAATTATTAATATTCATAGTATATGTTGTATGTGTGAAATCATGTAATGGTTTATTATTTTAAATCAATTCAGCTTTATTTATTGTTAAAAGAAACTTTTCAATGTCATGTACCATGATCAAGAGAGTTCAGAGCACTGCACTACACTTAAAAAAACAAAAGCAAAAATGAACTTTCACTGACTTCATTCATTTTTTGTTTAGTTTTGTTTAATAGACCGTGTTTTGTTTCTGTCTTAGCCATTATAAAAAATGGATCATAGCCACAATTACTAACATCTGATTTTATTAAACAATTTCAGTAGAATCTGGTACTTAAAGGTACACTATGTAAGATGTTCACTGTATTAAATCATAAAATTAATATTCTATATCATCAGTTCTTTTTTTCCCTTTTTTTTGGCCTTTTCAAGCTTTATTTTAGATAGAGACAGGTGAAGAGTGACAATGCTGCCCCCTATATCATCAGTTCTTAAGGAAACATGCTAAGTTGAAATACTTGCTTGTTGACAAAAACCCGACAGCCAAAATGTTCTTATTTTGTGGCCCGTCCCTCTGTTTATGTTTTGGCCTTTGGAATTCTGATCAATTACTTCTGTGTTCAATATCCGGGGTTGCCAGGTATAAAACAAATTTGTAGCAAACACAGCGCACTACAACAACGGAAGCATGCATGCGCAGCAGTTTGACAGAGTTGGACTATACCAGACCTGAGAGACAGAAACGGGCATAGAGATTAGGTACATTAAAAAAAAAAAAACAACAACAACAATAAAACAAGCGACGTTAAAGCAGCTGGGAGAGTGGTATTTGATGGCTATCAGTCACTGGAGGAGACAGGGGTTTGGGGGTGCAGCGGTTTGTAGAAGGTGCTGACGGTGTGGTTAGTTCAGCCCCACACAGCTGCAGCGATTAATTAAGAAAACCTAAAACCAAACTAATGCACAATTCACGTAATAGGAATGCTACTGGCAGCGAGTCTAATGCAATACTGATGACTGTTTTATAAAATAAAAACAAATGCCCATAACAGTAGCAGCTGCCAGTGTCTGAGACCAGCACTGGAGACCTGAAAATAATATAGTAATTACAGTACAGTTAGGTGACTTAGTGCACGATAACGTGATTTTACATTGTGTACTTACATAATCACGTTAGGGTTTCTCATCATTTTCATGAGTGTTATCTAATGTCAGTGCATGTAACATTAGACTGCTCTCGTTGCCTAAGTGCAATGCAGAGGAAAATACACCTGTAACAGGATGTCTCTTATATGCAACAGCAGCTTGTCGCTATGACAGGGAATATATGTAGTCAGATTTGAGTTTACGTGTGTCGGTAATGGCGCACATGTACAGACGCTGGCAACTACTTCAGCAGGTCAGTGGAGAAGTGCCACTACTAGCTGCCGCTTTGAATTGAGCCAGCCCTTTCTCTGTGTTTATGTGTGCTGGACGTAACCACTATAAAACAGTCTCCCTCTGATTTACTGTTTATGTAAACACCCCCCCCCCACCACCACCACCACCACCACACACACACACACACACACAGTTATTACTATTACTTTTATTACTGTTGATTGATGTTGTTTTGAATGTTCTACGAAGACTTGAGAAAAAATGTTTCAACAATAAATGTCACTCACATCTTTTTTAAACATATTTGTAAGACATTTTACACTTTATTTGTGCATGTGATCAAATATATTTTTTAAACACAATCTTTGTGTATGTTTTTAACATCTTTTTAAAACACATTTTAACATCTGTGTGTTTTTAAACATATTTAAATACATTTAAACACATTTTTGTTAAAAAAAATCTTCACTTTTTCAACTTTTTTTAAACTTTTCGGCTGATTTTTTAAACACATGTTCACTCATCCGACATTTGCAGGCCGAGTCGCCCCAAAAGTTATCGCGCCTTATTGGCAGGACCCAAGCCTGGCCCCGTCTCAGACTAATAATGAACATATCTTCACCAGTGTGGTTATTTTCCATAGTGGCAGAAGATAACAGCAGTTATTGACATCAGTTGTTTGCAAAAGTTGTTCATCGACGATTCCGAGAGGAGGAAAGAAGACTTTGAGTTTTAATACGATGCGATGTTTGAAACAAGCGGTATTAAAAGAATATGAAGCAGCCGCGGTAGCAGCCAGAGGTGCTGCTAAGGCTAAAACAACACAGAGTGTTTGATGATTGACACCTATCAACTATCGAACAATCAGAGTCAGGAGAATCGATTAGTACCGCCCACATTCACCTTTGACCCAAAAATGACGATCCAGAACGATGTAAACGCAAAGGTAGTCTATCACACTTCACTTTCAAAGCCTCTTTGTCTTTATGTAACGACCGGGACCTTCGTGATTGATTCAAACTAAAGCAGAGACATAGCAGGAGACATTAGCAGAGACATAGCAGGAGACATTAGCAGCTTTTTTTTGCATAGGAATAGAACTTTTGACACAAAACAGCAAAGATACTACTATGTATCGTGTTGTGTATTTTTTTTGCTACTCTTTGGGGGATAGCTCATCGAGTTTTCATCTCACAGTGATGAGACACATCACTTGGAATTCAATCTTACATATTGTACCTTTTAATTGTGTTGTTTAAAGTTATCATTTCAGTTGCAACTTTCCTGTCAGCCATTATTTTAAAGGTCCAATGTGTCAGATTTAGGGTGCTTCATTTCTACAATATAATATATGTAACTATGCTTTCATTAGTGTATACCTGAAAAAAGAAATCGTTATTGTTAAGTACCTTATAATAGGTTTTTTGTTTTTCTTCTTTTTAAAATCTACAGACATAGGAGTATGCCATGTTTGTTCACCATGTTTCTACTGTAATCCAGAATGGACAAACTAAACACTGGCTCTAAAGAGATTTTTTGTGTGTTTTGTGTGTGTTTTTTGTAGTATTTTTACAGTCACCGCAGTTTCAGTTTCAGCATAAAATTGGTTGCAATCTCCAACTGTAGATGTCACTAAATCCTAAATCCTACACACAAGACCTTTAAAGATACACTCCCTGATATTTTCTTCACTTTTCTAATGTTAATATGGAACTAATGGAACTAAAAACAGTAATGTTGTTAGTTCCATTAGTACCATAATCACAGTAGTAAAAAAATGAGTGAGTAATTTCCCCCTAAACCCTGAACAACTGGTTGTTCCACCCTGGGCAGCAACAACTGCAATCAGGCATTTGTGATAACTGGCAATGAGTCTCCTCGCTGTGGAGGAATTTTGGTCAGCTCTCAGCATGATTGGCCTCTGCAAGGTCATGCCACAACATCTCAATCAGATTTAAGTCCGGTCTTTGACTTGGCCACTCCAAAACCATTATTTATTGATTTATTTTTTAAAGGCATTCAGAGGTACACTTGCTGACAGGTTATACATCAGAACAATGATCCGAAGCACGAGTGCACTTAAGCTTGAGGTCACAAGCTGATAATCTGACATTTTCCTTCAGGATTTTCTGGTAAAGAGCAGAATTCATGGTTACATCAATTACAGCAAGTTGTCCTGAAGCAGCATAGCAATCCCAGACCATCACGCTACCACCACCATGTGTGACTGATATGTATAATGTTCTTTTTATTAAATGCTGTGTTAGTTTCACATCAGATATAACAGGGTGCACGTCGTCCAAAAACTTAAACTTTTGTATTTTGTCTTTCAGTCCACAGAATACTTTTACAAAAGTTTTGGGGATTATCAAGATGTTTTGTGAGATGAGCCTTTGTGTTCTTTTTGGTCAGCAGTGGTTTTCTCTTTAGAACTCTCCCATGGATGTCATTTTTTCTCTGGTCTAGTTTTTATTGTTGAATCGTGAACACTGACCTGAACTGAGGCAGGTGAGGCCTGCAGGTCTTTAGATATTGTTTAGATATTGACCTCCTGGATGAGTCATCAAGCAGAAAGAAAGCAAGTTTCTGATTTCCTTAATTGACTTGGCTTGTAAATTACAATTGTTCTGCATCTTGTGTATAGAGCTGTAATGTATACACTGTTTAAATAACATTTTGGTGCATGCATTTGGATTAAAGAATATACGTTTTATAGGAATATACGTTGCATAATTAACCATGCACAACAGGCTGTAACTTCATTAAGAAAATTATTTTATTTTGAATATTATTTTTTTAAAACTGCTATGTATCCAAAGGCATTATTTTAGTAATTTTACATGAAGAGTAAACACATAATGTTTTGTTTTGTATCAAATTGCAAATTTGTTTTGCTGTGATTAGACTTAATGTCAGTCCAAGCACTGTGTATTTGCTGGTAGTTCATTTGAAGAGCTTGTCAGGTAAACCATCATGCACTCAAATATAAAACATAAAGTAAAGTAAAGTAATAGATCACCAAATAATTGAGTATGATGTCATGTTCATACTTACCATTTTTGTGGCCCTATTTTGTAGTTTCATGAATGTAGCTAGATTTCCATTCTTTAACTAGACTCTAAATTATTTTTTTAGGTACACACATAATCATATAGATTTTTGTTGATGTTGTGACATGTATATGATGTTAAAACAGGTGAAACACATTGTGTTGTGTTTTGTTTTGTTGTGTTGTTGGACTGTCATTTTAAACAGACTTTACTGCTTAAAATGACCTTATATGCCCCTTCTTAAATTTGAACGTTCCATCAAACTCTCTCATCCCTTCATATCTCTGATGTGATAGAACATGGACTGTAAGTCAGAAACTTTCTTTCTGGGGCATTACAGGTTTGAAACTTTAAAAGAAAGACACACATAAACACAGAAAGCTATGACAAACATAATTATTCATTAAGGCCTTAAGTTTTTTTATGAGTGTACTTGTGCCTCTCAGTGGTCTTCAAATGAACTATATGACTTTGTATGTACAGCAGTTGCACAGTCTTTTATATTCTTTAGGTTACACTGTTTCTACAATATGTGTCTTTGGAAGTTAAAGAAGAAACAGAAAACTGAAAGTATTCATAACCACACTCAAAGTAGAAATCTTAATGTATTGTATAATTTGTTTGGTTTGAAAGTCTGTACTTGTCAGATTAGAACATTATCTGCGAATGGATATGAGGGCATTATATAGAATTTGCATGCTATTATTAAGCTTGTATGAAGCACTATTTACATTTGTTTTCATCTTTTTTCCCTACACTGGAAATTGAACATTAGATATACTGTACATTTCATGTTTTTTATGCCCATTCAAAAGAAATTTCTTAGCTGAGTGAGCTTTGTGCAAATTTCTGTGCTATTGTAACATTGGATTAGAATGTATAAGTTTGTTTTCCTAGATTCAATGTGACTTCCAACCACAGGTGAGGTATTCACTGCAATCCACATGCAGAGTACCACCTACTTAGTGTAGTGTCAGAGCTGAATGTTTATAAGGTAATGATGTTTTTTTTTATTGTTTTCCCCCCAATTTTTTATTATTTTTTTGTAATCCAAACAATGGCAGCTGTTGTCACTGATTTGCAAAAATCAGCTGCCAGAATCACTGTTCAGCACAAGTCACATTTTTAATTTTCCACTGACACGAAATAAAGAAATCAAAAAAAAAAAAAGTTTTTTGTGGCTTTTATTTGGGGGTTTTATATTTAGATTTTACTGCATCTTCGTTCTTACTTCTGATTTGTGATCTGAACTGAGGCAGGTGAGGCCTGCAGTTCTTTAGATATTGTTTAGATATTGACCTCCTGGATGAGTCATCAATGCACACCAAATAATTCTGATAGGCAGGCCTTTCCTGGGAAGGTTCACCACTGTTCCAGTTTTCTCCATTCTCTCACCGTGGTGGTCACTGGAGTCCCAAAGGCTTAGAAAGGTCTTTGTAACTCTGAGCCTGATAGATGTCAATGACTTTGTTCCTCATCTGTTCTTGAATTTCCTTATTGTGGCATGATATGCTACTTTTTGAGATTTTTCTAGCCTACTTTACGTCACGTTAGATAGGATCTGTTTAAGTGATTTCTTGATTCAACTAATCAGGCCTGGGTGTAGGTAGTGAAATTGAACTCAGTTTTCTAAAACTGTGGTTGATCACAGTTAATTCATGAACAGGGGGACAATTACTTTTTCACATAAATCAAAATCAAATCAAGTCAGGCCATATATATATATATATATATATATACATACACACATATATATATATATACACACACACACACACACACAGAAGAAAGAAAGCAAGTTTCTGATTTCCTTAATTGACTTGGTTTGTAAATTACAATTGTTCTGCATCTTGTGTATAGAGCTGTAATGTATACACTGTTTAAATAACATTTTGGTGCATGCATTTGGAATAAAGAATATACGTTTTATAGGAATATACGTTGCATAATTAACCATGCACAACAGGCTGTAACTTCGTTAAGAAAATTATTTTATTATGAATATTATTTTTTTAAATCTGCTATGTATCCAAAGGCATTATTTTAGTAATTTTACATGAAGAGTAAACACATAATGTTTTGTTTTGTATCAAATTGCAAATTTGTTTTGCTGTGATTAGACTTAATGTCAGTCCAAGCACTGTGTATTTGCTGGTAGTTCATTTGAAGAGCTTGTCAGGTAAACCATCATGCACTCAAATATAAAACATAAAGTAAAGTAAAGTAATAGATCACCAAATAATTGAGTATGATGTCATGTTCATACTTACCATTTTTGTGGCCCTATTTTGTAGTTTCATGAATGTAGCTAGATTTCCATTCTTTAACTAGACTCTAAATTATTTTTTTAGGTACACACATAATCATATAGATTTTTGTTGATGTTGTGACATGTATATGATGTTAAAACAGGTGAAACACATTGTGTTGTGTTTTGTTGTGTAGTTGGACTGTCATTTTAAACAGACTTTACTGCTTAAAATGACCTTATATGCCCCTTCTTAAATTTGAACGTTCCGTCAAACTCTCTCATCCCTTCATATCTCTGATCTGATAGAACATGGACATCTGTAAGTCAGAAACTTTCTTTCTGGGGCATTACAGGTTTGAAACTTTAAAAGAAAGACACACATAAACACAGAAAGCTATGACAAACATAATTATTCATTAAGGCCTTAAGTTTTTTTATGAGTGTACTTGTGCCTCTCAGTGGTCTTCAAATGAACTATATGACTTTGTATGTACAGCAGTTGCACAGTCTTTTATATTCTTTAGGTTACACTGTTTCTACAATATGTGTCTTTGGAAGTTAAAGAAGAAACAGAAAACTGAAAGTATTCATAACCACACTCTGTCAGGCCCAGAACAAAGCGACAGACTCAGTCGCGGAATAGGCAGGTTTCAAAGAAGCTTTATTAGTTCCGAGCAGCTGAACTCAGTCTACAAAATTTACAACAAAAAATGGCTACTCTAACTCTAACTAAAACCTCTGCTACACTCTCTGGGAAAACACGAAAACACTGAACTAGAAAGAAAAACGCTTCACCAAAATGGGAAGGAAAGATCTAATAAAGTTTACCAAACAAAAACACTCTCTCAAAATGAGGAGGAAACAGAACTATCTATATCTTGTGACCTAAACTGGCTGAAAACAAAAATCAATCCCGGAGGATGAAAAACCTTTATCAAAAGAAAAGAAACCATCAAACTGAAAACAATCCCGTAGGATGAAAACAGGCTACAAAAACTCTTTCTAATCTAGAACTAAGGCACATAGAACAGGCTTGGAGGCTGTGGAAGGGCTTGGGTGCGACGAACAGGACGAACGAAGACACTTCGGCACAGGACAAGGGGAAACACAGACTATATATACACACACATGAGGGAAATGGGGAACAGGTGGAAACAATCAGGGCGGGGAAGACAATCAGACTGGTGGCACATGAGGAAGGGCAAGTGACCTGAAACGAGAGGAGAGTTAACTTTCAAAATAAAACAGGAAATGACGAGACATAACAAAAATCCAGCTTGACATCACCACGGTGTTACAGTGCCCCCCCCTCAAGGGCCGACTCCCGACGGCCCAGGCTGGTCAGGGTGATCTCTGTGGAAGTCCTCGATGAGAGTCCGGTCTAAGATGAATCGGGAGGGGACCCACTGGCGCTCCTCTGGTCCATAACCCTCCCAGTCGACCAGATATTGTCTGCCCCGACCTCGAGCGCGCGTTGCCAGTAGTTTGCGGACCTTGTACACCGGACCGCCATCAACGACCTCTGGAGGTGGTGGGGGTGGGGGGGCCGGAACCATTGTGCTCTCGCGGACAGGCTTGACCTGGCTGACGTGAAATGTGGGATGGACTCTGAGGGACCGGGGAAGACGAAGGCGAACAGCTGCTGGTCCAACGGCCTTTGTGATTGGGAAAGAGCCCACAAATCGTGGTGCCAATTTCCGGGAGAGCTCCTTAAGTCTTAGGTGTTGGGTGGATAGCCATACCTTCTGTCCCGGTTGGTACTTGGGCCGGGCGTCTCTTTTTGTCCGCCGCTCGCTTCACCCGGTCCCCCTGGCGGAGCAGGACTTGTCGGGCGGCTGCCCATATGCGTCGGCACCGGTGAATCTGGGCGTGAGCGGAGGGCACTGTGACCTCTAGTTCCTGGTCTGGAAAAACTGGGGGGTCATAGCCATATACACACTTGAAGGGTGAAAATCCTGTGGCTGAGGTGGGCAGTGTATTATGTGCGTACTCTACCCAGACCAGGTGTTTGCTCCATGTAGAGGGGTTCTGTGACACCAGACACCGGAGGCCGGTTTCCAGCTGCTGGTTAAGGCGCTCGGTCTGGCCATTAGCCTCTGGATGGTAGCCGGAGGTTAAGCTGGTTGTGGCTCCTAAGTGGCGGCAGAACTCCCTCCAGAACCCTGAGATGAACTGGGGCCCCCGGTCTGAAACAATATCCTTTGGGATTCCATGTACTCTGACAACGTGGTTAACCAGGAGTTCCGCGGTCTCTTTGGCTGTGGGTAGCTTAGGCAAGGCTATGAATCTGGCCATCTTAGAAAATCTGTCAACTATGGTGAGAATCGTAGTGTTACCTTGTGACACCGGGAGCCCCGTAACGAAGTCCAATAAGATGTCCGACCGGGGTCTGGAGGGAATGGGGAGTGGTTGAAGCAATCCCATCCTTTTCCCTGAAGAAGTCTTGTTACGGGCACAGACCGAGCAAGCCTCAATGTACTCCCGGACCTCCCGCTCCATAGCTGGCCACCAGAATCTCCGGGAGATTACGAACATAGTTCGTCGTACTCCTGGATGGCATGACAGGCGTGACGTATGAGCCCATTGGATCACCTGAGGTCGCTGAGCAACTGGAACATATAGTCGGTTTTCTGGGCAACCTCGAGGTGGGGGGCTATCGCCGTTAGCCTGTCGCACCTCATTTTCTATCTGCCAAGTTACTGCTCCAACCACACAGTTTCGTGGAAGGATAGGTTCTGGTTCCTTGGCAACAGGCTCGGGGTCATATATTCGGGACAAGGCATCAGGTTTGGTGTTCTGGGACCCCGGCCTGTAAGAGAGGGAAAACAAGAAGCGGTTAAAGAATAGGGACCACCTGGCCTGGCGTGAATTCAGCCTTTCTTAGGTACTCGAGGTTCTTGTGATCAGTCCAGACGACGAATGGCAACTCTGACCCCTCCAGCCAGTGCCTCCACTCTTCCAAAGCTACCTTGACAGCGAGGAGTTCTCGGTTGCCAACGTCATAGTTCCTTTCCGCCTTGGTCAGTCGCCTGGACAGGAATGCACAGGGATGCATCTTGCCATCCTGCTCCGCCCGCTGGGACAGCACTGCTCCGACCCCTTCGTTAGAGGCGTCCACCTCCACCACGAACTGGCACCGAGGATCTGGCATCGTGAGGATGGAGGCGGTGGTGAACCGGGTCTTGAGATCGTTGAAAGCTGCTTCGGCCTCTGGAGTCCACTGGAACTGGGTCTTGGTCGAGGTCAGAGCATGTAGGGGGGCCGCGATGGAACTGAAGCCTCTGAAAAATCGCCTGTAAAAGTTGGCAAATCCTAGGAATTGCTGTACCTTTTTGCGATTATCAGGGGTGGGCCAATCGGCTACCGCTTTAATCTTAGCCGGGTCCATCTGAACTCTTCCAGGGGCTACAATGAAGCCCAGGAAGGAGATGGTGGTGGCATGAAACTCGCTCTTTTCAGCTTTAACATATAGCTGATTGTCCAGTAAACGGCGGAGTACCAGGTTAACATGGCGTTTGTGGGTCTCTAGGTCAGAGGAGTAGATTAGTATGTCGTCCAAGTATACAAAAACAAAATGATCAAGAAAATCTCTGAGGACCTCATTAATCATATTTTGGAAAACAGCGGGTGCGTTAGTTAGTCCGAAAGGCATGACTAAATATTCATAATGGCCTGTAGGTGTGTTGAACCCGGTTTTCCACTCATCCCCCTGTCTGATCCTGATTAAATGGTATGCGTTTCTGAGATCGAGTTTGGTGAAAATTTTGGCCTGTTGTAACTGATCAAACACTGAGTTCATAAGCGGCAAGGGATATCTGTTCTTGACCGTGATTTCGTTAAGAGGGCTATAGTCTATGCATGGTCGTAAGGACCCATCCTTTTTCCTAACGAAAAAGAAGCCTGCTCCCGCCGCGGATGATGAGGGTCTTATTAATCCCGTCTTTAGGGAGGACTCAATATATTCATTCATGGCCTCTTTCTCTGGCCCTGAGATGGAGTATAAACGCCCCTTGGGAATCGGGGCGCCGGGAATGAGATCAATGGGGCAGTCGTATGGTCGATGGGGCGGTAGGGAGGTGGCTTTAGCCTTGCTAAAAACCTCTCCAAAGTGATGGTAATCAGCGGGAACCGAGCTCAGGTCCGGGGGCCGGGGTTTTTTGATAGAGGGAACAGATACATGGTTAATCACCGTCATGGGCTTCTGCTGATCTTTATTCTCGGCCCCGTGGTTAGTACTGCTCCCCCTCCACCCCTGAATGAGGCCAGTTCTCCAATCTACCACTGGGTTGTGCTGCATGAGCCAGGGAAACCCTAGCACAATGGGATGAGAAAGAGAGTCACACAAAAAAAAAACAAACATAGTCTCTTCATGTCCCTGAATTTCCCATTTAACGGGTTCGGTGCTGTGCGTGATGGAAAATAGGTCCTGTCCGTTAAGGGCCTTGGCCCTCATGGTCTGGTGAATGCGACGGGTAGGAACTTTGAGTTCAAGGGCCAATGCCCAGTTCATGAAGCTTTCGTCTGCTCCAGAGTCTATGAGGACCCCTACCGTCTTGGTAGAGGTCTGACAGGTCACCTGGCCCTGGATCTGACGACGTGGGGATTTGTGGGAGTGTTGCAGACTCACCTTGGGTCCTTTGGCGGGACAGGATGCCACTCGGTGATTCCCCTCCCCGCAGTAAAAACATCTGCCCTCCTGTTGTCGTCGTTGTCGCTCCTCAGGAGTCAATCGTGTTCTCCCAAGCTGCATGGGTTCTGTGGGTTGAACCTGAGTGGGTGGTGGAATGGAGACCGTCCGCGGTCGTCCCAGTCCCGGGTCTCCCTCAGGTCCGTTAGGCCGTGGGCCGCTCGCTTGGGGCTGTCGCAACTCCTGCACCCTGTAGTCGGTACGGATCGCGAGGGCTATGAGAGCCTCTAGGGTGGTGGGCAAATCCAAGGGGACCAAAAGTTTCTGGATCTGTGCTGACAGCCCCTTCAAAAACATGTCATATAAAGCAGTATCGTTCCAACCACTCCCTGCCGCCAACGTGCGAAAACGAATGTCGTAGTTACTCAGTGTCTTTGCCTTGGACCAGGTAGCTCAGCTCTCTAGCTTTCTCTCGGTCTGTGGAAACGGGATCAAAAGTCTGCAACAGTGCCGATCTGAAGTCCTCAAATACCGAGCAAAGAGCGGCTTGTCTGGCCCATTCAGCTGTAGCCCAGGACCTCGCCCTCCCGGTGAGGTGTGAAATGACGAACGCCACTTTCGCTCGATCCGAGGGAAAGACCTGGGAAAAGAGCTCAAAATGAATATCGCAGGTCGTGAGAAAAGGTCGACAGAGGCCAGGTTCTCCAGAGTACGGTTCCGGAGATGCCAGGCGAGGTCCAACCGATGGTGTCCTGGGTTCGGGGCTAGGGACTGCAACGGCGGTGTTCTCGGGAGCTGGGGGCTGAACGGCAGTTTGTCGCAGCTGCGTGGTTAGCTCCGTTATCTGGTTGGTTAGGAGGGTCAGGTGCCCTGCCACAGCTACCTGAAACTCCTCCTGGCGAGAAAGCCGAGCCTCCTGAGCCTGAATGGTAGCAGCCAAACTTTCCTTTTCCGCTGAGTCCATTCTGGCCGAAGTGTACCGTCAGGCCCAGAACAAAGCGACAGACTCAGTCGCGGAATAGGCAGGTTTCAAAGAAGCTTTATTAGTTCCGAGCAGCTGAACTCAGTCTACAAAATTTACAACAAAAAATGGCTACTCTAACTCTAACTAAAACCTCTGCTACACTCTCTGGGAAAACACGAAAACACTGAACTAGAAAGAAAAACGCTTCACCAAAATGGGAAGGAAAGATCTAATAAAGTTTACCAAACAAAAACACTCTCAAAATGAGGAGGAAACAGAACCATCTATATCTTGTGACCTAAACTGGCTGAAAACAAAAATCAATCCCGGAGGATGAAAAAACTTTATCAAAAGAAAAGAAACCATCAAACTGAAAACAATCCTGTAGGATCAAAACAGGCTACAAAAACTCTTTCTAATCTAGAACTAAGGGCTATGAAACTTACAAAACAATGGCACATAGAACAGGCTTGGAGGCTGGGGCTTGGGTGCGACGAACAGGACGAACGAAGACACTTCGGCACAGGACAAGGGGAAACACAGACTATATATACACACATGAGGGAAATGGGGAACAGGTGGAAACAATCAGGGCGGGGAAGACAATCAGACTGGTGGCACATGAGGAAGGGCAAGTGACCTGAAACGAGAGGAGAGTTAACTTTCAAAATAAAACAGGAAATGACGAGACATAACAAAAACCCAGCTTGACATCACCACGGTGTGACACACTCAAAGTAGAAATCTTGATGTATTGTATAATTTGTTTGGTTTGAAAGTCTGTACTTGTCAGATTAGAACATTATCTGCGAATGGATATGAGGGCATTATATAGAATTTGCATGCTATTATTAAGCTTGTATGAAGCACTATTTACATTTGTTTTCATCTTTTTTCCCTACACTGGAAATTGAACATTAGATATACTGTACATTTCATGTTTTTTATGCCCATTCAAAAGAAATTTCTTAGCTGAGTGAGCTTTGTGCAAATTTCTGTGCTATTGTAACATTGGATTAGAATGTATAAGTTTGTTTTCCTAGATTCAATGTGACTTCCAACCACAGGTGAGGTATTCACTGCAATCCACATGCAGAGTACCACCTACTTAGTGTTGTGTCAGAGCTGAATGTTTATAAGGTAATGATGTTTTTTTTTTTGTTTTCCCCCCAATTTTTTTTTATTTTTTTGTAATCCAAACAATGGCAGCTGTTGTCACATTTTTAATTTTCCACTGACACAGAATAAAGAAATCAAAAAAAAAAAAAAAAGGTTTTTGTGGCTTTTATTTGGGGGTTTTATATTTAGATTTTACTGCATCTTCGTTCTTCCTTCTGATTTGTGATCCTTGATTTTTCTAATATCTGCACATTGCCAGAAACATTTAAACGACAATGAAACAATAACATCTCCATAGTATTCTAATGCAGATGTCCTACTGCAGTGGACCCCAAAGTGTGAGTTGGGACCCCCTGGTAATTTATCTAGCATAAATTTGCATGTCCTCATCAACGAAATACAGCATTCCCAATGTGTTAGTGGCACTGAGGGAGATGAAAGTCTAAAGCCAGTTAAAATGCTACACACTTGAAAACCAAGCACCCCTCTCTCGCTGCTAAACCAGTAGATTTTTTTCTGGAGGGAAAGGAGCGAGGTGCCAAAAGAAAGTCCTAACTAAACAAACAACAATCACAGCCAGAGCCAAATAGGCATCAAACGAGGTGGCACATTAAATTGCACAGGCAAAAAAGCCACACACTATCTGGGAAACCGTTATCAAACTCACTGCTATAGCTGTAAGTCGAGCTGTGCATGGGGATAAACTGGCCGCTGTCTAACAGGACTATTGCCTGGCATCATCTACATGGCCCAGGCCACATAAAGTGTCAACTGGTTGACAGCGTGGACAAAGCATTTTCACAAAGGTTGACCATAAACTAAAAGAAGAGGGACTGTCTTGGGACAAGTGCATCAGTGTGTGTACAGATGGTGCTACAGCGATGCTAGGAAAAAAGAAAGTACTTTCAACTTATGTTATTGCAAGGAGAAAACACAAGCATCATGCTGCTAAATGAAATCCACACATTCACAAGAAAACTTGGGCGCTGGACTGAGTGAGTTGAGATAGGTAGTATTTATATGTTTTGGAAGATAAAGAAGATTAGAGTCATGGTTGGAAGAATTCAACAAAGAAAGTAGACTGTGACACAGTCTATCACTACCCACCTACAAGCTCTCCTGGATCACTTTAACAGTTATTTGCAAGAGGAAACAGCTCCAGAACAATATGACTGGATAAGATCACCATTCGCTGAAACAATCTGGAGGACAAGTTATTTGAATTGTCACTAACCTGAAAGACAGTTTAATTCCAAGACGCTTGCTGAAGGAAATACCCACAGCTATCCAAGACAGCTATGAATGTACTGAAGATATTTGGCACTACCTACCTACCTTAATAAAAAATACACCTCTGGGGATAGTGGGGGTTGCAAGTTATTAGCACTATTATTTTGTGGGGTCATGGGCTGAAAAGTTTGGGAACCCCTTTACTTCTGGAGTAGTAAACATGAGTGACGTAGAGACAAAGATGTGTGATGAACCAGAGCCCAGGTAAGTAAATTATGATTTTATGTGAAAGCTATTTGCTTGGCCAACTATCTCACGTTAGTACTAGCTTGTACTAACTAGTATTAACTTGTCTCAGTCAATCCCAGAATTGCATGTGTAATGAACATTAATTCACACCTAAAATAGTCAGCAGGTTTGTACTTGAAGGTTTATTTGCAATTTCAATAGTTCATTTTGAGCACAGTCACCTGACAGATTTGTTAGACTGAAGAGTGTAGTGGAAAAATTCTTTTAACCTTTGTTTTCCTTTTTTATGCTTACTTTACTTTACAATTATATTTTTGTGTTTAACTTTGTATGAACTTTGTCCTATCTAGGAGACTGCCTCCTGATGGGTTGATATATGTTTGAGTGTAGACATTTCTCTCTGTCCCGGAGGTGTTGGTACCAGCCACGGTGTAGAGGGGAGTAAAGCAGATATTTACGAGCGTAACCCCCTAATGCAATTATAGTCTCTCTTATTTATGATATCAGAGGAGAGGGAGGGGGAGAAATGTCTACAAAAGAGCAGTTGAATGTATTATCAGCAGAGAGAACTTTGCGACTCTTGTACTTGTACTGTTGTCTCTCCTTGGCCAAGAATAAAGTTCTCATTTAATACTGATCGTGGTCTCAGTCTTTATCGAATTTCCGCGACAAACTTGGCATCACGAACAGGATCCCCCGACCGGTCGTCCGGACAGTGACCAGTGGAGTGGCTTCCCCGGATTAGAAAAGAAATCCGACCCCCAACCTCGATCAACAATTAAGAGATGGGAGGACTGATCATTTTGTCCGTGATCGCTGGCGTTGGGATTCAACGAACTCAAAAGGAAAAAGAAAAGAAATTTGGTGAGACACTTTCAGTTTTTTGGAGAACAAAAAAAAGAAGAAAAAAAAGAGAGAAAAGAGGCATAGTGTGGTGAAGGGGTAAAACTTGACGAGTGGCGACTAGATGGGTTGGTTAAAGGCCAACCTTGGATTGGGTTGGTTAGAGGCCAACCTTAGATCAAGATTGGTTAAAGGCCAATCTGGGATTGGCAAGAGTCCAATCTATGTACTTTGGGTACAAGTCTTTCTGGAGTGATTAAGACTTAAAATCGAATCACCCTTCTCTGGGGACGCTTGTCAGAATAAAAGAGAGCTCTCACCCATTATTGGGAATAGGAAAGTCTAAGTCACTGACTCCTCCAGGAGGCCCCATCATCACCATTATGACCTCAAAAAATGGTTCTGAATGTATTGATTGTCTTATGGACAATGTATGGACAAATGAATTTGGGTTCCCTAAAGGGGGATCCCTGAGCATGAAAGAGATAAGACAGTTAGAAAGAAAATTAGACTACAAGGAGTCAGAAATGAAAAAGGGAAAGAGCGCAAAGGTGAAGGATTTGGAAGAATAGTGAAACACAAGGTCTACCACCATATGTTCTTTCACCTCTTACTGCACCCACTTCTGTGTATCCTGTTACAGAACTGCAGGCCCTGAAGGTGAACCCAGACCTGGAGTCCTGTCCCTTTCAATGAACACCTGCCGTGTCCAGAGCAATGGGAGGATACAACGAGCCAGATCAACGTGCTGCCTGCATCATCACTGCCACCTTCCGCACCACCAGCATTCAAGTCGTCAACACACGCCATGCAGACCAGACAACAAGCTTCGAACTTTCCCATGGTCGAGGTGCCTGGACCGGATGGTCCTATCCTCGTACATGGGCCATGGACAGCAGCTGATGTAAGAGAGGCGGCAGAACACCTGCCAGATCCACGCAACTCAGGAATAAAATTTATTGAACAATTTCTGATTTTTTGTCAAGAATTCCAACCTACAGGAGTTGAAATACGAAGGATTCTGGCAAAGAGACTTGGGCCAGGAGACCTGCTTAAAATCTTTCAACGTATTCCCAGGCCTGAGTTGAAAATTGTTCAAGTAGATTGGGCTCATGCTAAAAACATGGAGTATCGAGATGCGCTCCTTGAGCTAGGTGACACACTGAGGAAAGCCTTTTCTCCCATGGTAATATGTCTAAAATAGCCAGCTGCAAACAAAAACCAGAAGAACAGGTCGATGACTATGTATCCAGATTGACTGCCATCTTTAATGAACATAGTGGACGAGGCAGAGGAAGAGGCCGTGGACGCGGGGGAAAAGGAGGTGAAAGAGGAGGCGGACGAAGAGGTCAGCAGGGACAAGGCTCTCAAGATCCCAACGCCTGTTATAGGTGTGGCGAACACTGGTCTAGAGACTGTCCCATGAACGCTTCGGAAGAACAGGCATGAGCATATGGCACGTCTGATTGACAGGGACAGGACGAAGGGCGAGGGACATCACCCGAAGGCTCTGCAGAACAGGGAAGTGAAACACACACACAGCCACATGCATGTTTACATAATGATGATAGCCAGGAGCACACACACAAGCATGTTCATGCTCATGTACATAATGCTATAAGATATCTTGAACAGAAAAACACACCACAGGTTGAAACTTATGTACAATATGATATGGTGATCCTAAAACTGTTGTTCCTTTATATGCGTTGACAATAGAAGGGACTGAAGTGATGTTTTTGGTAGATTCAGGAGCTACAAATTCTGTGATTATGGCTTCCACATTTTCACACACACCAAAAATGACTGGTAACCATGTGTATTCTGTCGGAGCATCTGGCCAATGGATTAAAGAAAGAGTGAGCGCTCCTCTGCGTTGTATTACACCAAAGGGGGAGCAAATGAAGCATGCATTCTTATTCTCACATCTCTGCCCTGTTAATCTGCTCAGCAGAGATCTCATGTGTAAATTGGGGATATGTTTGATATCGACTCCGGACGGGTTAAAGGTGAGTTCTCACCTTCCTGACAGGACCCGATAATTCATTGTTAGCTGTTATGCATGATCCCCCACAATTGTTGTATTCATATCAGTGGAAGTTAGAGGCTTCTGCATCCACTGATATCAGCTGATACAAAAAATAAGAACACTTGTGTCTCCTACAGATACAGATTTTCTAACAATCAATGAATTACATTGTACATCTCATGTAAATCTTGGCCCGGACTCTGACTATGAACACACATGGCTCCAAGTGACACAAGAACGACTGACTACGGTCTCCCTTTTTTTGGGATGACCACCGCACAGCGCTTTCTGTTCGTTTGACTGAGAATCAGAAAAACTTTTTGATGCAAACAATTCTTTTCGTCACGTGTCTTTTTCCAAACACGTGAAGGTTAGGTGGGAAGATTTGGGGTTGTTTGTAGAAAGATGTGTGTGGACGGGGGCGTGGTGCATCAGCTGCAGGAGAGAGGTGTGGGGAGGGCTCAGGAGAGCAGCGCCAGGTGAGCGTGATTGGCACACCGGTACCCAACCAAATAATAATCACTCTCGCCCCTTTCCTGGTTTTAAGTAGCGTGCTGGACGAAGAGAAGGGAGAACGGAGGGACAAGCACGCGGCAGACGGCAGCGAGGACGCCTGTGAACGGCTGCAGCGTGACACTGTGCGTTACTGAATAAAATAACCCATTATAAATCAACTTTGGTCTCCGACTGGTCTGTGCTGGAACCCACAGTGGCAGTGAGCGTGTCACAATGTGTACATATTCAAGACTGACAAAGTACAAGTGACCCATTGGTCACTTACTCTCCCCAGCTGCAGGTATATAAACAGTCATTACAGTCTTCTTTCCACAGCACACACACTGTACAGTTGCTGCCGCTGAATGACTCACTCTCACACAAGAAATATGTCTTACTATCAGCAGAGAATGTTAAGCATGTACCTGCTCTGAAAGAAGTGCCTGCAGATGCTAAGTTTTTCTCAGTGGCTTTCACCTTTAATGGCAAACCATACACATTCACTCGTTTGTGGTATGGTTATTGTGAGAGTCCAACTATTTACAATGCAGCTCTTAAGGACAGCTTAGAGCCCTTAGTCCTGAATCCCGGGACAGCATAGTTGCAGTATGTTGATGATTTGATGATTTGTAGCCCCACTAAAGAGCAGTGTGAGGCTGATACAGTGACTCTGTTAAGGCATTTGGCTGATCATGGGCATAAGGCCAGTTTGTCTAAACTTCACTTTGTACAGCAGGAAGTTGTTTTTCTGGGTCATGTGATCACAGCAGAGGGCAAATCCCTCTCACCCAAACAGGTAGAAGCTATTCAAAAAATGCCCAAACCGTTGACAAAAAACCAACTAATGTCTTTTTTTGGGAATGTGCTCTTATTGTCAACAGTTTATCCCTAACTATGCTGAGTTAGAGGCCCCGTTGGGATCCCCAATTTATGGTAAAGGTCTACAATCTTCAGACCGTTTGACCTGGACTCATGATGCAACACAGGCATTCGTTGATTTGAAGCTTTTATTGCAATCATCTCCCACATTAGGCCTCCCAGACCCACTCAGGCCTTTTACTCAGACTGTGGATGAAAAGAATGGTTGTATGACATCAGTTCTTTTGCAGGAACATGGAGGGCGGCTGAGAGCAGTGGCCTATTTCTCTTCTAAGTTAGACCCGGTGGCTGCTGGACTGCCTCGCTGCCTCAGAGCAGTAGCGGCTGCAGAGAAAGCTGTTTTAGCTTCTAGGGAAATTGTTAAATATTCTGATCTAACTCTTCTTGTTCCCAATGCAGTCTCTATGATTCTGGTGGAACAAAAAAAAAACCTCTCATCTTTCAACAGCACGTTGGTTAAGATACAACACTGTTTTGTTGGATATGCCTAACATTACTGTGAAAAGATGCACTGTTCTTAACCCTGTCACTCTTTTACCTTCTCCAGATGATGGTGAAGCTCATGATTGTGTTGCTATTCTTCAACAGGTTTGCACACCCAGACTCGATCAGCGAGAGACTCCTCTTACTAACCCTGATCTTGTCCTGTATGTTGATGGTTGTGCCTTTCGAGATACTCAGTCTGGGTTAAACAAAGTGGGCTTTGCTGTATGTGATGATCACTCCATAGTGCCAGCGCCGGTCCTGGCCACATTTGCGCCCCGGGCGGCTGCCCTGTCCGCCCGTACCTAAAACCGCTACTGCATAGTGCAATCGGGCTTTTTGCCCTCTAACTATTTGGCACAGGCCGCTGAATTGATAGCTGTCACTGCTGCTTGCACACTAGCAAAAGGTTGCTCAGTGACTATCTATACAGATTCTCGCTACGCCTTTGGTGTGGTGCATGACTTTGGCGCACTATGGAAATACAGATATTTTCTTAAATCTGATGGAAAGCCTATCTTACATCATGACAAAGTATTAGCTTTATTGGATGCTATTCTTTTGCCAAAACAGATTGCAGTTTGCCAGTGTCAAGCCCACACAGGTGACACAGACTCTGTATCTAAAGGCAATGCGTGAGTGGATGCTGCAGCCAAGCATGCTGCTGATTTATCACTCCCTTATCCCCCAGCCGAGGCGTTCTGTTTCCTCTCACAAACACTCCGCAACTCTCTCTATGCACTTCAGTCATTTGCCTCTCCTCCTGAAGTAACCCAGTGGAGAGCATGTGGAGCTCAATACAAAGATAAGGTTTGGTTCAGTCCGGATGGACGGCCTATTTACCTAAACACTTTTTTCCTCATTTTGCTAAATTGACACACGGGTTAGACCATGTGTCAAAAGGGGGATTGTTACAGGCAGTAACACAACACTGGTTTACAAAGGGTTTTGCAGCATATGCACAGAAATATTGTCAATCTTGTGTTATTTGTGCAACCTACAATGCAGGAAGAGGTATTCCTGTCCCTGCAGCAGCACACCCACCACCAGACAAACCATTTGATCACTTAATGATGAATTTCATAGAACTAACTCCAGACAAAGGGAAGAAGTATTGTCTAGTGACCTGACTGGTGATGCATTTGTGACTTTAATTCCTGATAATAATGACAATATAACATCTGTTATTCATGCACTCGAGAATATTTGAGATGAGTTTGGGCCCTCTGCTTCGGCAGGAACCTCCTTTAATGCATGGTTGAGCGCTAAATTTGGGCCCTGGGGTGCAATGGTTTTCCAACTTTTGATACCTGTACTTATCACCCTAGGATTAATAATATTATTTTGTACATGCATTCTGACCTGTATGAAAGCCTTGATGCATCATTGGATAGGCGAGACAGTGACTGGTCAGTATGCACTCTTGTTACAGGCTGAACTTTTGTTAAAGGAAGATCCTTTCCCTGTTAGTGATTGTGGTTCCTCAGCTTCACCTGAGGATGAGATATAAACATATAATTCCTTCCCCTTTTTATTTTTCTTTATATATACTTTTGTAATCGACACAGCAGGGTCTATCCTTCACAAAAATAGTAAACATCAATTTCTAACAGGCAATCTGTATGATGACATGTCTTGAATCCTTGTGAATTGTCATGTTTGATGGGTTGGTTTTTTTTGGATTAATGTGTAATCAATAGGGGGGAAGTGACTCTTGTACTCGTACTGTTGTCTCTCCTTGGCCAAAAATAAAGTTCTCATTTAATACTGATTGTGGTCTCAGTCTTTATCGAATTTCCGCGACAAAAGGATTTACATGTTATTTGGTATCCAGCCCCCATCTTTGTTCTTACTGATTTCTGATTAATTAATTCTGCAAAACCCTGGATTTCTCTAATATGTGCACATGGCAAGAAGGATAAATGACAATTAAACTATATATATATAAACTGCAAAGATATATAGATATAGCTTTTGTTCCTCTCTCACTCTCACTCGCTCTCTCTCTTTCTTCACGTGTCAAAATACACAAGGCCACCAGGGGTTGCCAGATACTTCCATTTCATCAGAGAATCCACTTCTAGGTGTCATTGTGTTTGTGGATGTCAACCAGACAAGATAAGAAGCTGCATTGGAAAGGGAGTTTGAAACAGAGATCATATAGTCATTGTTTCACAGCATAAGGATTATCATTTTCAATACATTCCCCAGCCACTCTGTAAGTACAAAATGGACAACCTTTCTGTATATATATATTGCACTGTGTGTAGATTGTGTGGGAGAATCTAAAGGCTGCATGGTACAAAAACAGATTTGAGAGGATAGTTGACCGTTATTATATTGTTATTCTTGTCATATTGATATTCTATTGATTTCATACTAAAAACCATAAATAACTGACTGCACGTATGTCTGCATGTTGTCAGTCAAGCAAATAATCACTGCTAGATGAGTCATACCTGTCATTTTTTTTTTTTTTTATGTATGATTTATTTATAAAAGTTATACAAGACAATATGCACAACAGTCTTCACAAATAGTTATGTAGCTACAGTATGTATCAGACAACCAGATAGTGAAGACACACTATCCAATAAACCCCCACCCCCACCCTTCCCAAAAAAAAAAATAAAAATACAAATACAAAGAACCTGTACCCATGGCAGTTGGGAGCTTAGAGGCTCATACTGTATTGTAGCCCATGTTCATTCAACATCAATCCAGCCACTCACATTCACACCACACACTCACTTCCACTCACATCCATAAGGATACACATACACACACACACACACACACACACACACACACAGGCTCCTCCAATTGCATTAAGAGAGTAGCTTATAGGAAGCATATGGAAAGAAAGAAACAACAAAAAGCAAACAACAAAAAAACCAACCAAACAAACAAACAAAAAAATAAAAATAAAAAAAATATAAAATAAAAAAAAAAAAAAAAAAAAAGGGGAATCTTGCATGCTGCTAATCTAACTTACTGTTATTATAGGCTCTCATGGTACTGGGCTATGGTGCATTGGAGGGGGTTACTTAATCAATGGTGGCGACATCTAGTTGAAAGGAGTTGACATAATCTAAGAAGGGATCCCAGACCCTACAGAATTTGGATGAGATACCACGCAGAGAGTATTTGACTTTCTCCAGTGTCATGAAATGAAGGGCATCCCTAATCCATTGAGAAAGGGAGGGGGGGTGGGAGTCTTTCCAGTGCAGCAATATGATACGTCTTGCTAAAAGTGATAGAAAGGCCACCAGTTCACAAAAGTAGGGTGGTAGTTTATTGCCAACAGGTAGGACACCAAACAACGCAGTAATTGGTGACGGACAGATGTTAGTGGATGTGATAGCAGACAGAGTGTCAAACACACCCTGCCAGAAGTGCCCAAGAGCAGGACAAGCCCAGAACATATGGCCAAGAGTGGCTGGTCCTAAATGGCACCGGTCACAGCTAGAGTCTACCCCTGGATATACACGGGCCAGTTTACTTTTGGACCAATGGACCCTATGCACTACTTTACATTGTAAGACTCCATGCCGGGCACAGACAGAGGATGAATGCACCCATTTCAAAGCATGATCCCACTCCACAGGGTCTATCTCTGTATTAAGATCAGTCGACCATGCAGTGCGTAGGGCATCGGAGGCTGAGGAGTGGTGCGCAAGGAGAGTGCAGTAAATCCTTGATACACTGCCTTTCATGTAAGGATTGATTTTGAGAATGGTGTCTATGAGTGTAGGAGGGGGTTTAGTGGGAAATTCAGAAAAATGTTTACGTGCAAAATCTCTTATCTGCAAGTATCTGAAAAAGTGGGTTGAAGGCAGGTCATAGGCCTGTGCTAACTGACCAAAAGAAGCAAATTTACCATCAATATAAAGATGGTTAAATGATATAATTCCCTTATCTCTCCAGATTAAGAAAGCGTTATCAATGCTAGATGGAGTGAACAGGGGATTAGAGTACACAGGAGACAGAGCAGGCAGAGATTGTAATGCAAAGTGTTGCTTAAATTGAGTCCAGATTTTAAGACAGTTTTTAACAACTACACTATCTGAATGCACAGACGGTGATGAAGCTGCGGGAAAGCACAGAAGGGAAAATAGAGATGATGGACCACATGAGGCCTCCTCAACTTGTAGCCAAGGTGGAGGTTGGTCACTAGAATAATAGCAGTGTAACAAGGCTCTAATATTTGCTGCCCAATAATAAAGTAAGAAGCTGGGGAGAGCCAGACCACCCAGCTCTTTAGATTTTTGCAAGGTGTCTTTTTTAATTCTAGGGGCCTTTTTATTCCATAAGAAGTGGGAGATGGTTTGATCCAGTGAGTGAAAGAAACGTTTACTAAGAAAGATGGGTATGCATTGGAAGAGATATAAGAATTTGGGGAGCACATTCATTTTAACACAGTTTATTCGTCCTGCAAGAGAGAGAGGCAAGAGAGACCATCGCTGGAGATCCAGAGACAGCCTGGACAGAAGTGGGGAGAAATTACATTTAAATAAATCTGAGTAATTTTTGGTTATACAAACACCCAGGTACTTGAAACATTCTCGAGATGTTTTGAAAGGCAAGTCAGATAATGGATATGCCCTGGCTGCTGCATTAATTGGCATTACCTCACTTTTATGAAAGTTTAGTTTGTAGCCTGAAATCTGACCAAATACCTGCAGCAAATTTAACACAAGAGGGACAGCCCTGTCCAAGTTTGACACAAAGAGAAGGAGGTCATCGGCATATAGGGAGACCTTATGTTCAACACCACCCCTTAAAATGCCAGGTATCTGGCTGGACCTTAGGGCCACTGCCAGTGGCTCAATGGCAATGGCAAATAATAGTGGAGAGAGCGGGCATCCCTGCCGTGTCCCACGCTTAAGGGAGAAGTAGTCAGAATAATCATTGTTTGTGCGAACACAAGCTTGGGGAGACGTATAAAGAAGCCTAATCCATGATATGAAGGTATGACCAAAACCAAAACGTTTCAACGCATAGAACAGGTAAGGCCATTCGACACGATCAAATGCCTTTTCTGCATCCATGGAGACTACCACCTCAGGGGTGTCAGAGGAAGTTGGAGCATAAATTATATCAAATAAACGTCTAACATTATGAAAAGAGTGTCTGTTTTTAACAAACCCTGTCTGATCAGAAGCCACAATGGTTGGTAGAACCTTCTCCAGACGCCTAGCTAACATTTTGGCCAATAACTTAACATCTGCACAGAGCAGAGATATGGGGCGGTAGAGAGAGTGGATCTTTGTCCTTTTTTAAAAGGAGGGAAATGGTGGCCTGTCTTAGTGTGGGGGGGAGACAACCACTTTGTAAAGATTCATTGAACATGTTAAGTAAAATTGGAGCTAACTGATCTGAGAATGACTTATAAAATTCAGCAGGAAGCCCATCAGGGCCCGGGCATTTGCCATTCTGCATGAGCATTAAGGCACTTCTGAGCTCATCTACTGAGAAGGGTTCATCTAAACCAGATGATGTTGCATTGTCTAAAGAGGGAATATCTAAAGAGTCAAAGAAACTATCATACTGACTCTCATCAGCCACGCATTCAGAGGTGTATAATTCAGCATAGAAGTCTCTAAACTGTTTGTTTATTAACTGTGGATCAATAGTTGGCCCATTTGTAGTACTGATCTGAGTAATATGTTGTGGTGAAGATGCTTGCCGGATTTGATGTGCAAGGAGTTTACTAGGCTTATCTCCAAACTCATAGTATTTATGGCGTGATTTTAACAATGACTCTGCAGCATCATTGGAAGCCAAGAGGTCAAATTCAGCCTTTTTCATAAGCAATTCTTTTGAAAGATCTGCATCAGGTGAACCCACACATTTAGATTGGAGTTCTGATATATCTCCAGCAAGGCCAACCCTTGCCTCTGAGGAGATCTTTTTCTGATAAGCTGAGTAAGATATGATTTCTCCTCTTAGGTAGGCTTTGCATGCCTCCCAGATGGCTGCTGCTGATGTATCAGTGTTGGCATTGGTAGAGACATAGAGCTCAATGGAGTTCTTAATAGTAGAAACAAAGTTTGGGTCAGAAAGCAAAAAAGAGTTAAAGCGCCAGGGGGAACGCGTCATAGATCTACCAGGAAGGGAGATGTCCAACGCCACTGGTGCATGGTCTGATATCACAATAGGATTGTATGAACATGAACTGACAGATGGGAGAAGTTTGCTGTCAATGAGAAAGTAATCAATGCGGGAGAATGTACCATGAACAGGAGAAAAGAAAGAAAACTGTTTAGAACTGGGGTTGAGGAAGCGCCAGGCATCTACAACTGCATACTGCTCCATAAACAACTGAATTACTTTTGAGGATTTAGATAAACTACAAGGTTTACTGGATGAGCGATCAAGTGAAGGGTCAAGACAGCAATTGAAATCACCGCCAAGAATAAGTTGGTGGGAGTTCAAGTTGGGGAGAGAGAAAAAAAAGTTTTTGAAAAAATTATCATTATCCCAGTTTGGGCCATATACATTTGCTAAAATCAGGTTATTACTTCCCATTTTACCTATGATAATGACATAGCGCCCATTTGTGTCAGACACCACTTTGGTCACAGAGAATGGTATGGATTTATGAATAAGAATTGCTACCCCCCGGGCCTTACTTGAAAAGGCGGAGTGAAAAAATTGACCCACCCACCCCCTGCGGAGCCTAGGGTGATCCGAAGGCAGAAGGTGAGTCTCTTGTAAAAAGGCAATTTTAGTATTTAGGTGTTTAAGATGGTCAAACACTTTATTGCGCTTGACAGGAGAGTTCATACCCTTAACATTCCAACTAACAAATCTTAGAGCGCCACCCGGTGTACGCAGTGTGTTTGTGTGCGCCATTATGTGATGGAGTGACAATGAAGGCCTAGAACTCTACCAATAGTTGATTCGTCCACCAAAAATAATTGCACCTGGCCCCACCCAAGCACCAGATATGAGAGATAAAGCACTTGGCTACCTTGAGTAGGCCTATATAGAGTAAAAGCGACATGCATGCAAGAGAAAATAAAATGCACATAAAACACAGAAAATCTAACTGAGAATACATTAACCCAAGACCCACCCACCCCCCTCCCAAATCCCGTACATCCAGGTACTGCACTAAAGAGCAGCAACCTGGAGCACTCTGATTCTATGATCAGCATATTTTCCACACTTCCTAATGTAACGCGCTGCTCCCACACACACACAGAAAAAAACTCGTATTCTATTGCATGGTGATACTATAGCAGAAAACGGTTTCTGCATAGGCAGGCTCACATTTAACACTAATAACACGCCAACTAGGCATAACATTGTCCAAACTCAAACCAACCAACCTCGCATAAAACATGGAGGGAAACAAAACAGTGCATCTGCATCCGAGCACGTAGCAGGCCAAGCAAAGAAAATCATTCTCGTTGTGAAACATTGACACCTGGGGCAACGTCGAGGAGCTCAACGGTAGCATAGTCTGTTTGGCTAACGAGACAAAAAGAAAAATACTACATTAACGTTAGCGCTGCCAAATACGCACACACACACACACCAAAAAGGACACTTACGCTCATGGCACTGAATGCAAAGTTCAGTCACTTTCAGTCACACTGTTATCCACCTGCAGATTGCGAACAAACTTAGTAGCCTCTGCGACAGACAGGAGCCATGCCCTCTCTCCGTTAGGCAGGGTGATGCGCAGCTTGGCAGGATAGAGAAGAGCCGGCTTGTATCCGCGCTGGTAGAGTTCAGCCATGCAGGTTTTGTACTCGGCGCGCTGTTTCAACAGGTCCGGGCTGTAGTCATCGTAGAGGCGAATCTTGTGGCCATTGTAGAGCAGTTCACCTCGCTTGCGTGCCTCACGAATAACCTGGTCCTTGACTTGGAAACGATGGAACCGTATGATCACTGGTCGTGGCCGCTCACCCGCAGCAGGTTTAGGAGCAAGGCTTCTGTGGGCTCGGTCCAGCTCAGGGAGAGAGGCTAGCACGTCCGAGCCAAAGACGTCAACGAGGAGTTGGGAAAAGAAAGTGGACGGGCGGTTGCCTTCGATGTTCTCAGGTAGGCCGATTATCCTTATGTTTTGTCGTCTACTTCGACCCTCTAGATCTGCCACCTTGGTTCTAAGATACTCGTTGTCACGTTTAATAGCAGAGCATGCAGACTCCAATTGTTGTATGCGGTCGTCCATGTCGGTGGCATTGTCCTCCAAAGAAGAAATTCTTTGACCATGGTCTGTAACCATATTGTGGAGGGTGTCCAATGTAGAAGATAAGGAGTCAAATGATGACTTGAAGTCAGCAGCAAGAGCATCCCTGTGTTCCTCCAGTAGGGAGCTAATTTCAGCCATGCTGATGCTAGCGCTGGCCGAAGCAGAGTTCTGTTTATCGGGTTTCTTGTTAGTCTTGGACATTTTGAGCTTGCCACAATGAACAACAGTCGATGTAAAACCGTTTTCAAAAGAATAGTTTAAGAAATATACTAGATAAAAAGGTAAAGAAAAAGCTTATTGTGGGAGCGAGCTGCGCACACGTCTACTCCGCACACCGCATACCGGAAGCCCCCTCATACCTGTCATTTTAAATTCTGTCTAGAACATTTTTAGAATTTAAGAAAGGAGATGATAAAAATAAAGAGCACTTTGCCCATTTGCAGAGGTTCCACTCAGGCAGTCAGTCATTGTGGTGAATTTGACCTGAGGTCCATTCCTATGGTGGCCAGCCAATGCCTGGCCATGGGCAATGGTTCGATAAAAGCCCCACGGGCTGGGGAGAACAGCTGCCTGGCCTCCATCCACACGGACCCACCTGGCCTGGAAACAGACGTCCTCAGGTAAGAATCAGACATCATGAATATGCAACCTCTATTATTGAAAAAAATCTGATAATAGAACAGAATGGCCTGTAAATTCTGTATGTTGTATTTTAACAAATTGAAATTATTAGGACATTATGTCACTATGGATTCTGTTAAAAAGCATTTCATTGAGCCCTCCTCTGTGGCTCTTCCTGAGGTTTCTTCCACATTTTTTCCCTGTTAAAAGGGTTTTTTGTGGGCAAGTTTTTCCTCACTCAAACCGGGTGTCACTCCCTGTACAGATTGTAAAGCCCTCTGGGGCAAATGTACTTTGTGACTTTGGGCTATACAAATAAAATTGATTTGATTTGATTGTTTTATTTATTTAAGCATTCTATCTGTAACATTATATTTTTATCCTATATGTTATATTGAAATGTGCATGTATGTATGTGTGTGTGCTCTGCTGCCTATATCATTTTATTGCCAGGTATTTGCTTCCAGTTGATTGAGAATAAAATGACTTGATAGATCCAGTGGAAAGGTTTGGAAAGGTAGTAAAGGAGTATCAGTTTGAATCCCTGACTCCATTCAATTTTGCTCATTTGTTTTAAACTAGAAAAATATGGAAGTTGTTCTGGAAATAGTATTAGGTTCAGTTTATGATGACATTTGAGACAAAATACAGCATACATGTAGTTGCAAATACATGCTTTAACCAGTGCTGTAGTCAATTTAACCAGTGCTGTAGTCAATTTAACCAGTGCTGTAGTCAAGACCACCTTTGTGAAGTCCAAGATAAGTCCAGAGTCCAGAGAGGTTCAAGTGCAAGACAAGACAGGGTCTATGTAAATAAGTGAGACAGAGTCAAAATTAAGAAAAAAAAAGACAGTTTACTTATCTTTTTATAATTTTTGTGATTCTAGTGAGAAAGTATATCCTCTGTTTTAAGATGGTCAATTTGTACTATTAGTTGTACTGAACACTGTTTCAATTGGAGATCAAGTCCAAGATAAGTCCAAGTGCAAATACCAGTAGGTCCTAAACAAGTTAAAGGCAATAGAAAAGATTTTTCTACATATACATTTTGGTCAACATTTTTTACTAAATGTGAAAATTGTGGGTTTTCTGAGGCAGCGTGTATGTGTCTTCAGTGACTGAACTAATTGTGATCTTCAGGTTGCGGATTTTACACCTAGAGGCAGAGCTGGCAAGTCGGGACCAAGAATTTCAAGCCCAGAAGCTTCAGTTACAGCATCTCCAGAGAGAGCTGGAGGCCAAGATCTCCCAGATTGACAAGCTCCAGGATGCTATTGGCTACAACAGTCTGGGCCGTTCTCCACCTGCCCTGTACCACTACAGCCATCACCGTTTCAGTGTCATCAACCAGGGTCCCAGCCGCTTCCACAGGGTGGCTGTGGAGGTCCACCGCAGGCTCAAAGCAAAAGAGGGCGTCTCTGCTGAACCCACTTCAGAGAACTTTTGCGGAGGTTTCATAGCAGCAAAGAGCTCCATTGCAAAGCCCATCCGCAAAGACTCACTGTAAGTTAAAGGGTCATCTAACCAAAATCTCTGTTTTAAAAGATACATACTTTTATTGTCCATCCATCCATCCATTGTCTTCCACTTATCTGGGGTTGGGTTGCGGTGGCAGCAGGTTTAGCAGGGTGCTCCAGATTCTTCTCAGCAACACATTCCAGTTGGGGGATCCTGGGGTGTTTCCAGGCTAGATGAGCTATATCAGGGGTCGGCAATTAGCGGCCCGCGGGCCAGAACTGGCCCGCCATCAATTATATCTGGCCCGCTAGATGACGTTGAGTCCCTGTTGCAACGGACAACGTGAACAAATATGTTTTATTAAATGAAAAAAACAAAACCAAACAAGGTCGGCAGATCTGCGCTGCTGTATACATTAATTACGGCAGGTTGCTAGGGCAGGTGTTCTCGCCAGCGCTTTATATGGTTGCGGCCCGCTACGCAAAAATTTCAGACCGCAACGGCAATTTCCCCCCGTTACGTTATTTTTATTTTAGCGTAACGGCTGTTTTCGTCACCATCGTCAAAAATTTTTTTTTTTTCTGTTAGCGGAGCCGGCGCGCCCGGGAGCGGGGGGTTGACGAGGTAGAGGGGGCGCCGGACAGACTGATCCGGGCGCACGGCGCATCCAGGTGCGCACGAGAAAATCTTCGTCTCGGGGGTCGGGGTGTGGGGGGGTGTTCGCCTGGACCGGCGCTGCCCGTTACTCTAAAATAAAATCCTGGTGAGAACCCTGTACGCAGTGGGCGTTTAAGGCCGTAAAACCCCTAACCACACACTTTTATACACCTTGTTACACGCAATTTGTACAGTGCTCCCTTAAAAAATCAGGACGTTCAACATACGTGCGGTTCTCACTCAGCCAATCAGGACGCAGCACCCCCGTGTCAGTTCCTGTCAGAACATGTGCAGCAGCATTCTGAATTAGCTGCAAAGTCCTAAGAGACATATTGGAGCAGCCTGATAACAAAGAGTTACAATAGTTCAGCCTTGTAACAAGTAACAAAGGGTACCAGGGTAACAGCACCACGTTCGGGCCCCGTCGGCTAAGGCCCACCGGCAAGCTCCACTCTGGCTCCGGGAGGGTCCCGCAGCTCGACTTGTTCTTCTGAATTGCATTTCATCTGGTACCTCCCCTGTGACCAATTTGCCTTGGACGACCCTACCAGGGGCTATTGCAACAACAGCTCCTAGGATCACTGAGATATGCAAACCCCACCACTATGATAAGGTAGCGATTCTTGAAAGGATTTTTATTGTCTTTACAAGGAAATGGTTGCTGTCTGTACAAAGCCTTACATAAATACATAAGCCAAAATGCACATATATAAAAAATATAGAAATTACTGTTGAGTTCTTAATTCAATTAAAAAAGTGCAATTCATATATTATACAGATTCATTACCCACAGAGTGAAATATTATTTTTCATTTTTATGATTATGGCTTACACCTAATGAAAACCCAAAAATCAGTATATCAAAAAAATTTAATATTACAGACCAATAAAATAAAAGGATTTTTAATACAGAAATGTCAGCCTACTCAAAAATATGTTCATATATATATATATATATATATATATATATATATATATATATATATATATATATATATATATATATATAGGCACTCAATACTTCGTCTGGGCTTCTTTTGCATGAATTACTCATCGATGCAGTGTCGCATGGAGGCGATCAGTATACAGCACTGTTGAGCCTTCAGCTGGCTTGCATTGTTAGGTCTGTTGTCTCTCATCTTCCTCTTGACAATACTTTATAGATTCTCTATGGGGTTCAGGTCAGGAGAGTTTGCTGGCCATCAAGCATAGTAAAACAATCGTCATTTAACTAGGTATCGGTACTTTTGGCAGTTTTAGCAGGCATCAAGTTCTGCTAGAAAATGGGGCATCTCCATCATGCTTGTCAGCAGAAGGAAACTTGAAGCTGATGTGTACTCTGTGTACTCATCCAGACTGTTGGGAGCAGTCCTGAAAACATCCCAGTGAGTACGCCTGGAGATTCTCCACAGCCTCACTGGTTCACTTCTTTGATGTCCTCACTACAGGTGTGTAAAAAAAAATGAGTGTGGAAGCACTCAAATTTCCATCTATTTTAATTACATAGGTTTAAAAGCAAGTAATCAAATTTATGTAATAGTACTAATAAACTCAAAATGACTGCATTTTTATTTTTACTGGGTTTGGGCAAACTTGCTTGCTTCACATTGTGTTTATTAGTTAATCTATATTAAGCCTATGTGATTCAAATTGATGGAAATTTTCTATGTACCTGAAATGCAGGACTATTAATAAAGTCAGACTGAAAGAATGAAAACAAAATGACACAGAGGCAAGTTGTCACTTAATTACAAACTGACCTGACTTGAAAATATAGCAGTTAGAGTTGTGCGTCTGTATTTTCATGGAACAGTGGGAAAAAAAACAAAAAAAATGTATGCAAAAAGTTTTGACTGAATCCAAATACAAAGGTAGGTAAACTGAGACAAAGAGATGTTGGTGTATTTTCTTGGGTACCTGAGTACCTAATGTGCCTCACATATAACAATAGCTAATTAGCAACTAGCACCTGGACATGCTTGCTGGGCTGGAAAAAAAACTACTATTGTGACTATAGAATACACCAAACAAAAACATCACTACTGACAAAACTAAAAAATGAGGGATCAGATAAATGAAACTCAACCAGTTCTTCAGTTGCTCAAAAACTGTCCCATTTTCATCTGAACAGTTTGATCAACTGATCACCCCAAACAGAATATGAGGCAGGAGAATGGGACAGCTCTGGGAAGCTTTTGAAATAACCCCCCACATCTGAAAGGCTATATTAGCATGGTAGGATAATAGAAAGAAATGGAGGTAAACAAAAGACCACAGAATCTAAATGCACGGTCTTGGTCATAATGGGTTTCAATTACACAACCTATGCTGTCTCCCTTGTCCTCTAATCTCAGACCCATTCAGCATTCTCTTTCACTGAAAGCACTAGCACATCATCTGTGTGATGTGGTAATCAGGGACACACACAAACACATGCTCAGAAAAATATGCTGAATAAATTGAAACTGAAGTAATTAATGTGGTGGTGTGAAAGCTGGCGTAGCAACCATAAAAGCATTACAGTATACAGTATAGACATGAGTACACAGTATATACATGAGGGTTATGGTTTGAACATGCAATCATAGACAAATATGAGAATATTTCTTTAGCATGGAGTTTTACACCAACTGTTGCTTATGACAATGGCATTATTTTCCTGCCTCACTGTGAAAATGGTATTTAATAAAAAAATAGGAATTTGTCTATCTGTATGTGCATCTGTCTGTCTGTCTGTCTGTCTGTCTGTATGTCTAGCTGAGCGTTGATGCAAATTTGTAATTTGCGATATTGGGCTAATGAAAATTGATTTGATTTTAGTTGAAATTGACACTGTTTGTTTCTACTTCTTTGTTGCATCTCAGCACCAAGACGCTCATCAACAATGCCATCATGAACAGTGACTTTTTGAAAAAGCTGGAGCCACAGCACATGAGGGAGATGGTGGATTGTATGTATGAGAAGGTTTACACCAAGGGACAGCTGGTCATCCAGGAGGGGGAACCTGGAAACTACCTCTATGTACTGGCAGGTCAGAATATGTGTAGCTCTGATGTCACTTTCCCATTTGACATGTGTATTGTGTATTGCAACCCCCTCATGCCACCCTCTCCTTGCTAGAAAAAAGAAGAGACCACATTGGTTGCAAAATGCATGAAGAATGTGAAAAGCTCTCTCCAGAGTCTGTGTTTAGTTTGTCCATTCTGGACTGCTGTAGAATCATGATGGATTCTAAGGTAACAAAAAAAAAAGTTTTATTTTTATTTTCAGGTAATTATACAATAATGAAAGAGAGATATACTTCACACCTTTCGTCAAACTCTGGTTTGACGCCCACCCGGCATTGCTATTGGCTGTGCTGAAGGGGGTAGTATACCCGCATACCCCCCGCCCACCCACTGTACTGCTTTTGGCTGTGCTGACAGCCAATAGCAGCCACACACACGCACACCCACGCACACAAACACACACCCACACACACACACCCACGCACACACACACACACACACACACACACACACACCCACGCACACACACACACACATACACACACACACACACACACACACACACACACACACACAGACATTGCATTAGATGGAGTTTTAGAAATAAAGTTCTGGGAATGGGCATGTGTGCATGTGCGCACACAGATATAACCCCCAATGTTCCAATGTGACAACCAATGAGAGAAAGAAGGTGTGGAAAACACTTTGTACGATTCCTTTAAAACGTGTGTGCGTCCGAGAATGACTCAAAACCATCTTGGTGAAAGATGGCGAAGAAATGCAGAAGAGAGTCATCACATATCTGATATGTGAGACGCCTGTTACAATCTTTCAAGAATCAAGATTAAAAGCAGCTGATGCTCCAAAGAAGAGCGTAGTCTATCTGTGCCGACTGCAAGCGCCCCTGTGCGATTCTCTGCATGGGGAATGAAACGAGTGAGCTTTGGCTGTATCAAAGGAATGAGGGTGAAACAGTGGGGCCTCTGTCTGCTGTAGTGATGCTGAGTTTCAATGGCAGTGCTGAGACTGGTGATTCCAAATCAGTCTGCCCTAATCAGCCACACCAAGCATCCCCAGGATGCCTGCCGGGAGCTGCGTGGAAGAGGAAGATGGAAGAAATTGTAGAAAAAATTACGACTCTGTTTACCGGCTGCCTTAAATGGAATGCTGTCCTGGCGGTGAAAAAACTCTGTCCTTCTGAAACAACACTCCCTTGCCCGTGCAACGCCTTACACACTCAACAACATAAAAGAACTGTTCAATGCAGTAACCCGTTTGTAGACCTGCCACGTGAGAGGACAGACCCCTGGAATGGAGACTCGCAGCAATCCCGAATCGTCGCAACCCAAAAGTAAAAAGGCTCAGGATGATCCTGACAAGAGCGAAAAGACCTCCTGGACATCCACTCCTGAAAAGTTTATTATGAACCACTTTAGACAAAGTGACCGCAGTGACGAGGACACGTGCATGAAACTCAACTGTATGTTAGCGGGTCTGACCTTACCCTTTTTTAGTCTAGAAGTGGTGATAGACTCTGAATGCCCCGGGGCCAGCGTGACACCTTCTGGATTACAGGACCTGCGACTAGCCGTGGCTTTAATCTACTCGAACGGGGCGTGTCACCATGAATACTTCACCTGGCTGCTCTTGGTGAACAAGCTGATACAAAGGCTCATGTCAGATCTATGCTCCAAACCTGAAGAATCCAAGGTGACTTCTTTCATTCCAAAAACACACATGAGCAATCATTGCCAGAACAAATGCCTGAAACGCAGGTTACAGTGTACCGACTACTAACCTGTGTGGGCACGCATGAAAGATGTTGTGTACTATGTGATTTTACTGATGTTTGCAAAGATCTTCATGCAGCATTCTTCAGACTAGTTTAGATCACAGTGTGTTAGTTCAGGTTTTAAAGATGATTAAAGACTAGTCGTCTCCTTTTTTGCAGCCAATGTACAGTATTACACCATGGGTTTTTGTATCTTTATCCTGTATGTATCTTGACTTTGATGTATTACAATACAATCATTAAAAGAAAAGAAGAAGCAATCCAGAGTGGTGTGTTTTTCAGTATACCCCTGAGAGGCAGGATTGCGGTGAAAAAAAAAAAACTTGTGCAATGCATAAAAGCAGACACAACAGCGGGCGTACCAGCACAACCCGCTGACTGACCCGGAAGATTTCAACCGACGCTACAACTAGACAGGGCTCACCACCACGTGGACCCCCCTGTCTCCGATTCCTGAGGCTTCACCCGGGCCTTCAGTTTCTTCTTCTCCGGCCTCCAAGACCCCGCCGAAGCAGAGAGAACGTGCGGCCTCCGCACCCCCGATCCTCTCATCCGGTTGCTGTTCCGATACAGAAACGGACAACACGGACATGGAGGGGGAGTCTCAATGCTCCTCCTGCTCCTCCCCCGACTTATTGACACCTCCGCCTTCACCGGCTACACCCACTCCTGTAAAGAGCGAAGACATGGCTGACGAGATGGATGGGGTGGTGTCTTTGGCTTTCTTCAACGGCATAAAGGCAGCCGTCATTCATCTGCTCAACATCACCCTTCACAAGTTTCGACGCAAGCAGTGCTACGGGTGTCAGATCAACCACCCAAGCCAGAGACAGCACCCTTGTGTGGAAAATGTGGAAGATGAATACTACCAGATCAACTTTCATGGGATAATGAAGATGCTTTTCACCCCTCACGTCTCCTGACCGCAAGCAACATCCGAGAGGACGGCAGAGTCAAAGCCGTGGCGCAGACTCTATTACACAAGCTCAGATCTGCGAGGACATCCAGGATTGCATCGCGGCATGTACGACAAGCTGATTGGCCAGGACATACTCAAAATTGGAGAACTGAAACTGGTGACGGAGGGCTGGGAAAGCGAATAAGTTTGTTCTCTTGTTTCTGTTTTGTTTATTAATCATGGGTAATTATTAGAGAAAACTTGTAACCTGTGTAGAAGAGAGGATGATCAGTATTGTGTATCAGATGGGTGATCCATCTGATACACAATACTGGTTAAAATCAGACGACTAAGCAACATTACGGACAGAGTTCGTTCTCACGCCCGACATACAGCTTGGGAAGTCATGATGCGGAGTGCAAGCGCATCTGATTTGTCAGAGACCTTTAAAAAATTGGGGAAAAAATGGATCAAGGACTCTTTTGTTATAACACCCTGTCATTTTCTCACTCTGTACACTTTGTTTGTGGATGTGTTGATTTTTCATTTGCAGAATAACACGTCTGTGAATATCCCAGGCGAACTGAAAAGATTGCATAACATTCTTTAGACTAGTTTAGATCACAGTGTGTTAGTTCAGGTTTTAAAGATGATTAAAGACTAGTCGTCTCCTTTTTTGCAACCAGTGTACAGTATTACACCTTGTCTTTTATGTATCTTTATCCTGTATGTATCTTAACCCTTGATGTATCCCATTACAATACAATCATTAAAAGAAATATGGTAATGTAAATGGACTGTACTTATATAGCGCCTTTCTAGTCTTCCGACCACTCAAAGCGCTCTACACTACATATCTCATTCACCTATTCACACACAGATGGCATTGGCTACCGTGCAAGGTGCCAACTGCTCATCAGGTTAAGGGTCTAATCATTCATACACATTCATACACCGATGGCACAGCCTTCGGGAGCAACTTGGAGTTCAGTATCTTGCCCAAGGACACTTCGGCATGCAGACCGGAGGAGCCGGTCATTTGATTAGTGGACGACCCGCTCTGCCTGTGAGCCACAGCCGCAATCCAGAGTGGTGTGTTTTTCAGTAAACCCTGAGAGTTTGTTGCAGGCAGGCAGGCAGGATGGCGGTGAGACGGGTCATGAAAAGAGGGTATTACAACCCGGTCCATCCAGCTAGTTTTGGAGGTGTAGACTGACTGCATAGGGGTGTGCAGGATGAAATGGAAAAGAAAGTCAGCGTGGAAAATGTTTTTTTACAAGAGCAAGATACCTACACTCTGCATAAACCAGCCAGAATACAATTCACCAGAAACAGAGTTTTTGTCCCTAGGCCTTTAAACCAATTTCAAGCAGATCTTTGTGACATGCAAGCCTTGGCGGAACACAACGACGGGTTTAAATATTTATTAACGGTCAAAGATGTATTTTCAAAAAAAGCATACGTGCGTGTTTTAAAGAGAAAAACCAAGACGAGAGTTTTTCAACAAGAGTTTTAATGCTTTGATGAAGAAACACAACATTGTACACTTTGCCACAGCAAGCGATCTGAAAGCCTCTGTTATTGAGAAGTTTAACCGTACGTTAAAAACTAGAATGTGGAGATATTTTACGGCTAACAAAGCTACAATTACAGCTTTCATAAAATTATAAAAATGGCGCCTATGCAGGTGACCTCCGAGAATGCCTCTCAAGTGTTTCAAAATCTGTACGGTATGTTTTCTACGCTACACCGTAATGCAGTGCAAATGAAATTTAAAAAGGGTGATCTTGTCAGATTATCCAAGGTCAGAGGGGCGTTTGATAAAAAATATGAACAGAGTTTTACGGACGAAGTGTTTACGGTGGAGGCCTGCATTCCTCGTACTCCCCCTGTGTACAAACTCTAAGATTTTGACAAAGAGCCTATCGAGGGCTCCTTTTACGAGGCAGAGTTGCAAAAAGTAAAAATGTCTAAAGACAGGACGTGTCACGTAGAAGAAAGATTGAAACGACGTCCTGTCAAGGGTGAAAAACAGGTTTTGTTGCGTTGGAAAAACTGGCCCGGCAAATTCAATAGCTGGGTCAAGGCCTCGGATCTGAAAAATATATAAAAGCCACGCTCCACGACCCCAGACTGAACATACCGTGGCAACAGACACAGGATTTTACGTCACCTTACCTTCCAACGCTAGTAAAGACGTGTTTAAAAACAACACCGGCTAAAATTACACGGTAGACTTAGCCAAGGCTATCGAACTGAACGGAGTATGGGTGGTGGGTCTGTGCAAAATCATATATTCTCACACGTGGTATACTTTACCTCAGGATAACGCTTATATCGAACTAATGGAAATCTCGGATGAACCTGTAATTCCGGCGGTGGAAGATTATCCTAATCATACAAAGCCTTATTCATAATTCAAAAGTTTAGTCGGGGAGGATATTATGAGAAGCCGAAAGACAAATCGTACCGAAACTCATAAAGTATGACCCCCAGTGGTGGACCCTCTCTCTAGGTATTTATAACCTCATATTTACACAGACATCATTCAGTATCAACCAATCGGTGACAGCTACTCGCCGTTGCTGAGCGTGGGAGTATGTTAATGGTGGTTTCGGAGACATGGTGAGTCTCAGGTACAATACGGTGCATTATGTGGCATTGTCTAAAAGTTACATTAAAACTATTTATATAGAGATTAAAACGGATCGCAACCAGTGTGGGACTTTGTCTATGGGAAGGCTATTTTAAAACTTCACTTTAAACCAGCGCGGCTCAGCATCCTGTATAAAAATAAATAAAAAACATGGATCAGGTACGCCTGAGAGAGGATTGTTGTGGTATGCTAACCACCCCAACTTCTGCTGACCTCGTGACTACAGAGAGATATTCAGTTTAAAGAAGACACAAACACAAGCATTCAGCTTCACCTTTGCAAAGGGAGAACACAGCATTCACAGACTCCGCAGTCTGTCTACCATCGCATCCAGCTGAGTTCTGCCCATCTGCAGTTCAAGCTCGTTTTATTATCACACAAGGAAATAGGTGTTACACTCTTAGCAGGACGTGAGCATACATCTTTCATGCTTATACATGGTAAGACAACTCAAGCAGGATGCGGCTGGCTGAAACCTATTGTGCAAGACATCTCGTGACTGACATTTCCTGTTCTGACCTTGGGTAAAGTTTCTTGTTATTCTGCTCACGTAGGCAACAACAGGCAGCTCTCTGTGTATTGACCCCAGAGTGTCTTATAGTTGCACAACACACATAGCTGTTTTATCTTATCATGAATTCTATCACACACACCAATAAACACTTAACACACAATATATGATTGAACATTATTACACATTCTCACAGAATCCTCATTGCTTCATAAACTATTATGAAAGTCAAGTGGGAGACGCTTTACCCAGTTTTTATGGAGCACCGGTCATGTACGGTCAGGGTATAGGCTCCATCCTCTTGAGATTGTTTCGTTTTGTCTTTCCTCTGGTGAAAAAAGGTTTTGCCATCGCCAAGCCGCACCTCAAATCGGCCGCGAGCAACATTGCCTCTGATGTTTTAAAAACTGCAGTGGGGAATATGACCAATCAACAGAATCAGGAGGGATCCGGAGGGATTATGGTTTTATCGCGTAGACAAAGGAGGAGGCTGCCGGGGGATCGTGTTTTTTTGCTCCCTTATAAACGTCCGAGTCATAAAAGGAAAAAATCAGTCGGGAGGAGCAAGCCGAAGGGGAGGAAGTCTGCCAGAAGCTGCGATATTTTTTAGACCTAAATATTACAAGAAGAGGAAGAAAAGAAATTTCAACAACAACAGCAAAAAAGCAATATGGCTCTTTTACACCAAAAATCACTCGAGTGCACCCTGGCGGAGCTGGATTTATTTTCAACCCCCATGACGCAGCTGTCTATCGAAGATAAGGTCTACACTGAAATTCTTCCTCTATCGGCCATCACCGGGGGCCACATTGAGTTCTTTATTCCCGGAGATGGTGAAAAGTATTTGCATTTGAACGATACCTTGCTGCATCTCCGCCAGAAAATCACCAACGCCGACGGTACAGACCTGGCGAATGATGCCGCTGTGGGCCTGATCAATTACCCTCTGAATACAATTTTCTGTCAGTACGACGTTATTCTGGGGGATAAATTCATTTCACAGTCTAGCGCTACGCACCCGTACAGAGCCATGATCGAAACCCTACTCAATTACTCTGAAGATACACTCAAGAGTCAATTCAGCGCTGGTCTTTTTTTACAAAGACACAGCTGGAGCAATGGACTCTGTTGTGACCAACAACTGTCCTAACTGCCGACTTAACTCCCGAGCAGCCGTCTCTGGCAATTCCCGGGAAGTACACCTGTTCGGCGCCCTCGGGGACGTATTTTTCTGTGAGAAACTCCTTCTGAACTCGGTGGACATAATAATCAAGCTGACCCGAGCCAGCGACGCCTTTTGCCTCATGGAAGCTTGCGCTTCTGTTTTCCGCCTGAGAATACTAGGCGCCTCGCTGTTAAAAAAGTGACAGTCTACCCTGCGATCCGTCTGGGTCACACAGCAGCTCTGCTGAGGGGTAACGCGCTGTACCCCCTGTCGTGCGTCAATGTAAAAACCTACTCCATACCTGCGAATTCCAGGATATGTAACCAGGAGAACCTCTTTCTGGGTGCTATGCCCAAATAGGTGGTGCTGGGTATTGTACACCACAAAGCTTTCACAGGACGAAGAGACCTGTCGAACTTCAATTTTACCCACAACAACGTAGAATATCTGGCCCTCTGTCAGGATGGCAGACAGGTCCCGGCTAAGGCTTTCCAGCCCCAGTTTAATCAAGGCAGTTCAGTCAGAGAGTTTTACAACATGTTTATCGCTACGGGAAGACACCTGAAAGAGCTACCTCTGAGCATTAACCATGAAGAATTTAACGACAGATACTCTCTGTTTGTGTTTAATCTCACCCCGGGTGATGACAACGATGCTCTGTCCCCTGTTTCCAATGGGAATTTAAGATTGGAAATGAGATTCAGAGTAGCCTTACCACACACCACCACTCTGATCATCTATGACTGTTACGATTCTGTTCTGGAAATTAACTCTAAAAGACAGGTGCTGGTGGATTATTATTTAAAAATCAAAAGATAGATAATCATGAACTGGAAAATCTTTTGCATCGTCTGCTAGAAGATGTATTCTGTGGTGTGTGGGCTTCTGATCAGCTGCCGTTACTGACACGTTCCTTTGACACCCCAGTCTACTTTATAATCAACACACACCCTGCAGACCTGCCCAGTGAGCACTGGCTCTCGTTGACTCTGGAAGAGGAGGGTGTAGCCACCTTTTTTGATTCTTATGGTTTTTCGTCCGGACTTTGCTCATTACCCCTCAAGCATCTTACAGTTTTTGGAGCAGCGTTCTAACCGGATATTGTACCACGATCGTCAGCTTCAACACACCCTGTCCACCGCATGCGGTCAACACTGCGTTTATTATCATTACCATAGGGCCTGCGGAGTATCCTTTGAACGACTGTTGTCTCTGTATGACGACGATGTGATAAAAAATGATCAGACTGTATATCACACTTTGTAGAGAAATATCGACGCTGTATCAGAAATCGAAGCTCCGGATGTTTTAACCATGGAACTTGTTCTTTGCAAATGTTTAATCATTGTTACAACCTGTGAATTATCTATTCATTATATCGATTATTGTTTTTAAACAACGTATCATATACATATATCATGAAAATAACTCTGTAGACTGAATGTGATCAATAAAGCCTTTATTGAGAAAAACAATTTTTGTACGTTTACATTCATTTAGGGAGAAAAGGGGATGCAGGGAGATTTATTCTTTTTACGCCGTCTACGTTCGTGTTCTTTTGGGATTTCTTCGGGAGTAATCCAGTGTGGGGAGAGGGTTACTGTCCGTTTGGAGACTCGTTTGGCCTCTGGAGGAGCTATTATGTTTTGTTGTTGTTGTTCTTCTTCATTATCTTGCCCCTCTGCTCTGCTCCAGCGTGGGGAGGGGGTCATTTCCACTTTTTCAAAGCCGCCCTGGGCTTCACCTATTTTGAGTCGACGATATTGATCACGTGCTTGACGGTTATTTACAGAGGATAAGGGAATGTTGAGGTCCGCTCCGTGTAAGCAAGATGGCTAGATGTAAGATCCGTTGACTCTTCTCTCGGGTCGCGTTGCAAAGTTAAAGTCACCCGACGCTCCTCTTTTTGACCTTGTTTCATCAGTGTGAGATATTTCTGCAGCAAGGTGTCATATTTTTTAATTTTTTCATAAGAACTCAGCCCCGGCTCATTTATTTTTGTGTATAAATCATCTTTATTCAGGGAGGATTCAGGTTAAGTCAGACGGTTTAACTGATGAGGTGTGGCGAGAAACATTTTTTGCAACGTTCTCAGAGCCATGTCTTTTTTATTTATTTATTTTTACCTTCTATTAACAAGTCCTCCTATAAGATTTCCGAGGATGGGTACCGCAGCCGAAAGCAGAGGTAAAATAAAACCTCCCGACTGTTTCATCAATGTTCTGCGTTTCTGATTTAAGCCCGTCGTTTTATCAGCCAGCAGTCTGATTTGATTTGTATTGAGGAGAAGACAGTGGAATGTTGCCTTTTAAAAGATTCAAAGCAATCTTGCACAGAGCTTGGAGAAAGTCCGGGGAAGAGTGGGCAAGAATCTCTCTACGTTTACGAGGTGTGGCGTGGCATAAAGCTTTTAATAAGGGTGTATTTCTTCTTATACGCGCCGACATGCTGCTGCTGCTGCCGCTGCTGCTGATGATGATGATGATGAGACTTACTTTGTTCTGGGAACATATACAACCGGCCACTGTGGAGGCAGTATATCCGTCCTCAGCCTGTACGGTTCTGGATAGGAAGGTGTGAGATTGACCAATAAATACCCGCAGGGTTCTTGGTAGCATCTTCAAAACTCTCTAAAAAGAAGGCTTTTTGGGAGGAGAAGATTTGATGCACCAATATATTAATCTGTAATTTGTCCCGAGGGTTTTTAAACAACACCAGATAATTACTGTTCAAACTCATGGTACAGCTGTGTTTACCTCTGTGGAATACATTTTGCGTCAACATTAACACACTCATATTTCTATGATGTCTGTACTGAGTAAAAATTTTGACCACTTCAGGATAGTCGGAGGCTTGAAAAATAACATCATCCAGGATAACCAAATGGTTCTGATCAGGAGGAAACAGCTCTGTGTCATCAAAAGAATCAGGCAGTCCTTCAACAAACTTAATCTTTTTATTCATTTTTTGCAGTTCAGCATACATGGGTTGAAAAGAAGTATAAATCCACACAATATTGTCAGGTACACCATTTATTACATGTTCACAATTTTCAATAACACTTTTTACAAAATATGTTTTCCCACACCCACTGGGACCCATAATCATACATGAAAAGGGTGCTGCGAGTCTGGGATCAAAATGAACTTGCTCCACATTAGTAAGGTGTGACATTTTTTTTTTTTTGGTTTGTTTGATTGTTTGTTTCTCTCCTCCTATTTCAGTAGCCAAAAGGCAGAGTTGTGCTGTCGCTAAAGAGACATCTCTTGTCATGCACCACTCTAAACTTCTTTTGAAATGGGCAATTTTTCAAGAGAAAGCTCTTTTTATTACGTCTGATGTTATGCTGAGGGGTCTCAATAACGCCCCCTCGAGAGCCCTCAAGGTAACCCTCCACCAGATCTCTGACGCTGTCAAAGTTGACCTGCTCACAGCATTCTCTAGTCTGAGTGATACCTTTGACACGCAATACTACCTTTTTTTTTTTGTCTCGTCTGGTAGGCGTAACTTTTGGGCAACCGTGGTAAAAGCACCCCAGAAACTCCCAAGCATAAGCAACACAGTCTATTTCGGCAAAACCGTCAACAAAGTACGGTCCTACCTGTTTCTCCCCCTTGTTTAACGCATGCTGGATAAAAACATTATTGCTGCGTGCTACCCACTCCAGCCACTGAATGGAGGCGTGGGAGTAGCTTTTGGTCTGGCACCTACCAGCCGTAAAACTCTTGCTGCTGAGCACGAGTCATGCGTTCCACGCCATAATCATGCGACGGAGGATAAGCTTTGATATACTGCAAATTCTTCTCTGAACAGAAACCGTGAGGGAAATGACCCTTGGTCTGATCAGAGAAACCTAACGCCTTGGGCATGGCACTGAGACGCACGGTGAGGAAATGACAGAGAGTCGATGAATTTTAGATTAAAATCAGGGTCTTGGAAATAGAGAATTTTACTGCCCTGCATGATGAGAGAAGGTTGCATTCCCATCTCTGTCATTGTGTTGAGGATTAGATAGTGTCAAAACCTTTAGCATTGTGAGCTACAAACACACTGTTTAGGTACGCGGGCCTCCTGAAATGCAAGAGATGCCAATTTTGCGGTTCAGAATTTTTTCAAATTTGCACATCACAGTAAAGGTGACAGGGGTCTGATAGCCCAGACCGAAGAGTCTCTGAGACTCTCTCCCTTGTTCTAAGGCCTGATTATAAGTGATTAGAGGATCGTTTACATGGGTCAAGTTGATGGCAAAGCAGAGGTGATCATTCCTGTTGTCCACAATGTACAGATGTTGTCTTTTAATTCGTCTTATTTCACAGTCTAAAGTTTTGTCCAGTTTGCGTTTAACACCACCTCTAGGATCATGCACAACCTGAACCACTAATTCTAACCTAGAATCTGATGCTATCTCGGCGTTAGATTGAACCAAGCGTTCCAGCAAGCCCTCAAAAGCAGGTAAGATAGCATCACTATGTTCATCCTCAACAACCAGAGAGACATGATTCTGAACATTCTCACCAATAAGCTCTAGCTGTATTACATCATTACCCAACCTGTTCTCTGACAGCGCCAGCTATTTCTCTAAGAATCAACATCACATCGTCATAAAACTGTGCAAGATCCGGTATGTTTCTGGCAGGGGGAATGGTGAACACTTGTCTCCACTCCAGATTGTTGAACCGGTCGCAGGACACTACGCGATGTTGGAGGAGGTGGACGGCCTGGGGGGTTAATCAGCCTGACCTCTCACATTTCCTCCACCATGCTGGACATGGACTTCCTCTAAATTTGGAGTTTGAAATGGAGGAGTGGGTGGGGTAGGAGGAGGAGAAGGAGGGGGGACTTGATTTTTATTTGGCAGTGAGCAGGAGGAAGGGGAGGGAGAGGGGATGGGGAGGAGGAGGGGAAAGGGGATGAGGAGGAGGAGGCGGGAAGGGGGAGGGGTCTGGTCAATCTGATGGGGTGCCAGTTCTAAAGGATGGAAATAATTTTCAACATCGGAGGAAGATGGGTTATGATTTAGAAGCAGCAGAGCGTCTTCTAATGGTTGGAAATAGTTATTAGCAGTCGATAATGATGGTTCACCTACATTAGCAACAGCTACATCTACAGGAGAAGGTGGGGAGATTTGATTCAATTGCTCAACCATAAACTCTAAATCAGACAGATCAAAAGACCCTAAAAAGTTTTCTTCATCCATTTTTTTAGTTTATTTTAAATGTCACACCACACGTTTAAGACTTTTTCCTACTGAAATCAGCAATTTCACATAGCACGTCCAACCTTTGCATCTCTCACAATCGTCCGGTTTCTTAATGAAATCAGCAATTTCATAAAGTACGTCAAACCTTTGCAGTCTCTCACGTTCGTCCGCAGTCAGTCAACTCCTTCCCTTGCTGTGTCTCCGCTGTCAGGCTGCACTTCCAGCTCCACGAATCGTGTCTCACAGCTCCGTGCTTCAGGCTCTGTGGATTGAGTCTCAAAGCGTCGGGCTTCCCGCGTTGTGTCTCTGCAGTCAGGCTGCACTTCCGGCTCCAGGGTTCCAGCCCCACCGCTCCTTTGATCCACATCTGGGGACCAAAAAAAACCCATTTTAATTCACAAGACAATTAAGAGACGAGACAAAAAGATCATTTTATATTTAGAAAACATTGCCTACCTTGATGACGGACGTAGGTTTTTTTTGTTTGAGGTAGCTCTGACACAGGACTCCCGAGAGGAGAAACTGAAGGCCCGGGCACTGTATAAAACATCATTGAAATCCAAACGTCACCTTTTCCATCGTCTGAAATATACATATATATATATATATATATATATATATATATATATATATATATATATATATATATATATATATATATTCTCTTAGAAAGTTTTTGCGACTTACCCGATGCTCCACTTGTAGTGTCAGCAGAATTTCCTGCGTAAGTAGAGTGGTTGCGTCGTCCTAAACGCAGACGGTTCATGCGAGGATGACTCGTTGCTGGAGGAGTGCTCGGAGTGCTTCCTGCATCACCATCTAATAGATAGCTAGATACAGGCGTTCTGACACTCTGGAGCTGAGTCGCCCCGCCTAGAAAATCTATATATGAAAGTTTGGAGACGAGGAAAAAGTTTAAAAAGTTACATCTCATCAGTTTACTGACAAAGTCAGAGAAAATAAAGAGCACATAATAGACTCACCGGGATCTGATTGCATGAGATCGATGCCCCCAAACTCGTCAGAAGTCACTTCATGAAATGAAAAAGACATTCAGTGTAGAATACAAAAAAAAAATCCTGGATACAACAACACAAAAGCACCAAAAATGTCTTATAACACAGAAAAACATGTTAACATTACTGGCTAGTTGTGTGTAAACTGTATAGTAGTGGAGCAATGAACTCGTATCTTTCAAAAGTTACTCAAACTCATCAGAAGTCACTTCATGAAATGAAGAAGACGATTGTTGCAAAACAGAATTAAAAAAATCTGAACCTCGGATGAAATGTTATTTTCTAAAATAAAATGAATACTATAGTTCACTTTTTTGGTAAAAAGACAAAAGATAAAGTTAAAGAAATAGTTAAACTTTTTGCCATACCAAGCTCCATCTTCGTCAACCATACGTTCACTGACTTTGGTGTCTGACTTTAGCCAGCCCTAAGGTACAATTTTATACCCAGAAAACGAATGCTGAAGACAATTTATTAGTTTATGGTGTTTCAACCATTTGAGGTGTTAGCTTGCATCTCTACAACACCAGATGTCGGCCGAGGTTGTTTTCACAACTGAGTTTCCCGCCATTTCATTTCTAGAATATTCCTACAATTGGGTGTCTTGTGTCTTGTGTGGGTGAGAGTGTAAGATACGCTTTTATACCCAGAAAATGAATGCCAGACACCCGTTTACGTTTATGACTTTATTTCAGCCATTTGAGGATTAGCCTTCCACCTCTCTAACCCGGGATGTCTGCTGAGGTTGTTTTCACATCTGTGTTCCGGTCATTTCCAGGATATTCTTACACTCAGAGGTCTTATCTGCGTGTGTTTGTTGGCTGAAGTTGTTTCCACAACTTAGTTTCTCGCCATCCAGAACATTCCTTTTAACTTTAACTCCATGACTTCATGAGGGGAGAAGACCAGAAATACCCCCTTTCTCTCATTGGTTCTTTTTACAAATTTTATTATTATTATTATTTCTACAACATTTGGGGTCTTATCTGTGTGCACACATGCCAATTCCCAGAACTTTAATTCTAAAACTCCATTTAATGCAATGTCTGTGTGTGTGTGTGCGTGTGTGTGGCTGCCATTAGCTGTCAGCACAGCCAATGGCAATGCCGGGTGGGCGGGGACCCCCCCCTACCCGGGTCAAAGTCGTAAAACTGTCAAAGCGGGGTCAATCAGAGTTTGACGAAAGGTGTGAAGTATATCTCTCTAATAAAAACATAGTGATGAGTATTATATTGCATTTATGCCATATTATGAACAAATGTCAGGCTAGCTCTATAGCCCACTGCAACCCTAATTTGCACAAGTGTCTGAAAAATGGATGGAAAAGGAGACACCATGTGGCAAATTACACACAAACACACATAAAACACTTTGACAAAAGTTTTTCTTATCGTGTGATAGAAAAGATTTTCTAAAACACCCAACAAAAATGTAGATGCAAAGATGAATTTGAATTGTATGCTTTGTTTTCCCCACTGCAGAGGGCTTGCTAGAGGTCATCCAGAATGGAAAGCTACTGGGGGAGATGTGTCCTGGCACAGTGTTTGGAGAACTGGCCATACTGTACAACTGTAAGAGAACAGCCACTGTTAAAGGTGAGTGACAGGAGTACTTCCCTAAAATGAAGCCAAATCAGTTATAGTTATTAATATGTCTCACCTTTGGCATTATATACATGCATACATTCCCTGGTGTTATCATTTTGTGTGTGACAAGCACATCCATGTTAAGTGTAAAGGCCAACTCCCACCGGATGCGGAACAGAAGTGACATGGTACCGCCGCGGTCACCGCAGCAAATAGAAGCCAGTCTACTCAATGAGAGCACTCACACAGGGCGCGGCTCAGAAGCATCCCAGAAGCTGTCCGTTTTATTCCTATTTTTACCGGGAGCCGCGGCTGAACCTCGTAAATTTCAACAGAGCACTGCATACCAGACAGGAAACCCGGCCTTGAATCAACGTAATAAACTTCCGCCCCCTTTCAAAATAAAATAATATGCAGTTCATGTAGCTTTTTACAACCTAACATCAACGTTACACCTTGACCGGTGGCACCAGGTGATCAAAGATCGATCAAAGGGTCTCAGCATGGACGATGAGGGACTATTTGTTGAAGTGGAACAACACACAATCATTTATGACACAACAGATGCTTTTTATAATCTCCTCCACGTCAGAGAAGCAAAGTCAGCTGTTTGTTGTTGTTGTTTTCATATATGTATATATATTTATATATATACACATACATACATACATACATACATACATACATACATAATTTACAATAATTAGTGATAATTATTTCATTTTAAATTTTTTAAGTTTTAAAGTTTTTCTGAGACCCACACTGTCACAGAGCTTGGCCTACTACATCAGATGCCATAAATATCCCTCTCAGGTGATGATTTCTTATAGGTTAACAGAAAAGATTGCTGGCCCTTTCACACAAATAAAATGTATTTATTTAGAACTAAATTAAATATATTGAATTAAGTATGCAATTCACAAGACTAGTAAAATAAATATGACCATACAAAAATCTTTAAAATATATATTGTAAAACACAAAAGTTGAAAAGTTTTGTTTTAGAAAAAAGTTCAGACAAATGCAACAACCAGCAAGAACTTTTATATACAATTAAAGTTGCACTAAACAGCGCCGGTCCTGGCCACATTTGCGTCCTGGGCAAACAGACATTCAAAAACTCCTCAGAGTCCAGAGCTCCTCTGAGGTTTTCGGCGTATGTGTCCATTTCCTTTACTGCATCCTTGCTCATGTTTTTAGCGAGGAGATGAGACAGCACCTGTTTCTCACTGATGAGACAAAATGAAACAGCGATTAGTAAAAGGACATTCACACTGAGAGGTTGTCATGGACAATGTACAAACAATACATATAGGTATTAGCACTCTCCTTATGTTTGTAGCATACCTCAAGTCATACTGCACTCCATGGTTGTACAGTTCTGTGGCTCTGTCAATTGAACATTGATGGACAGCAGAAAGGGCGTGGACTGTTGCCTGTGTCATGAGATGAACAAAATGACATCTTTCAATTTGACATTAAAGTAGTCTGTCATGTTGCAGTTAACAAGATATTAACCATAAGTTAAAGACTGACAGCAGTAATAATACAAAATATGTTAATATGATAAATAAAAAAGTTTTAGAATTTACCTCTGGCAGAAGCACATCCATAACAAATGCCACTTGATCGTGACATCTAGTTGTCTGTGCTTCAACCAGGGCTTTCTCATCCTTTCTAAGCTGGCCTTTGGCGCCGCTGTCACCAGGGGTGGACCCTCTGGCGTCAATGGTGGACCCGCTGGCACTGCTGGTGTAAGTGGTGGACCCTCCAGCGTCAAAGGTGTAACAGCTGGCACTGCCGGTGTCAGTGGTGGACCTGCCGGTGGTGTCGGCATTAGTGGTGGTGGGGTCGGCATTAGTGGTGGAGCTGCGGTCACTGCTGCTGCTGTACCTGCCGTTAGGCAAGCTCTAAAATGATTTAAAAACAGCTCCTTTCGCACAATAATTTTTGGACATAAGCAGCAATGATAATGGCTGCTAGGCACACAACCAAGGTGGCATTTGTAGACGTTATATCCTGAAAGAAAATATGGAAGATATTAAAGGTGTAATTTTAGGAAAATAATGTAAATATGTAATATATAAAAATTATTTCTATACAATTTATAGAAAAGTGGGTCTAAGAACTTAACTACTCTTTTATTGTCTGAACAGTCTGGAGGCTGCACTGTCCAACAGTTAAGTTCTACCTTTTTTCATCATCAGATGCCTGGGCAGTGATGATAGTAATTGATGATCTATAATTATATATATATATATATATATATATATATATATATATATATATATATATATATATATATATATATATATATATATATATATATACATACATACATACACACACATGTGTGTGTGTCTGTGTACTATATGTATGTATATATGTTCATGTGTAATGTACACGTTAGTGCTCTTTATTCAGAAACCCTCATGTCACATCTACTTTCAGGATCTGGTTATTATAGACACAGATTAAATGTTAAATATATTTCAATATTTATCATCACAGTAACAGTGTTACACACATTAGTAGCTGTAAACAATCAGCATTAGAAAAATACATACGTTGGTTTGGTGCTTACATAAGGAGTAAACATTTATAATCATCACTTTAAAAGTTACATACGTTGTTTTTGGTGCCTGTTTGTTTCCCAGATATATTAGTGTGTGTGTGAATGGGTGTATAAGAGGCATTAACTTAAACAACTTTGTAGAAAGGCGCTTTATGAAATTTCAGTCCACTTCCTTGTATTAATTTACCGGCAGATCTGCCCGAACCAATATGGCGGCGCCGTTTACGTACCGTTTACGTACCAACGACCAGCCCGCTCAATGCGCCGTCTATGTATATATGTCTATGATTACACTTGCAACGCTCAGACGCTGTTTACAGGGGCGTGGTTTGTAGGTTGCGTAGTTTGAAGCGGCTGCGCACGCAGATGTGGTTTATAGGAGGCGTGTTTTGTAGTGGGCGTGTTTTGTAGTGGGCGTGGTTTGTAGTGGCTGCGGCTGCAGCTAGACCCTTCTCGGCTCGCTCCGCTGCCGTTCTGCGGCTGAAAAGCGTCCGGTGTGAGTCGACGCCGGGCAAAGGACTGCGGCACTACCGCGGTACTACCATTCCGCTGCCGTTCCTCCTCCTGTGTGAGTCCCGTGTAAGACTTGCTGGCTGTACAGTACATAATCAGATATATTCTGCTGTAGTATTCACAGAGTTATTATTATGACCGAGTTATTGCTCCTTTGAATTACTCATGCATTACTAGGTGTGCTGATGATCATGTTTACAAGCTTGTTTTGTAGCACCCAATATACCTAAATTCATGAATAGATTTATAGGACGAAAAGTTCTCCTTTTTAAGGCAAATTGTAAAATTTTGGATGTCTAAATCTTTTATTTTTAGGCTCTGACACAGTCATGCAGTCTTCTGATATCTCTTGGAAATCAAGCAAAATACTGTCACTCTAACACCCATTACACACACAAGCTAGCCACAATCTAGGCATTACTTCTGCAGTGTGCCAAGTATTCAGAAGTTTAAACAATAGTTATTTCATAAACTTATAACCCGTGAAAGCTCTGGAAAGTTTCATTTATACTGATAAATCCTTTATTTCTATTTTACATTCAGCCAGATCCTAAAGTTGAATGTTATAGTAGTACTATGAACTGCCAGTACCAAAAGAAGAAAAGGAGTTTTGAAATCTTAATTCATTTGTGGACCATGAAATAACCCACTTTATTTCAAAGGACCCTAACTACTCTCCACTATGAGGACAAAGCAATGGGTTTAATGATTGTTAATGGTACCATTCTCATCCAGCTGTGTCCCAGTCTCACATCTGGGCACTGGACCGCCAGACTTTCCAGACCATTATGATGCGGACCACACAGGCGAGATATGAGGAGTACTTCAGCTTTCTGTGCAGGTAGAAACACATGTCATAGGCTCTGTGTCTTCTTTTACCTACAACCAATGCTGAAAAAATATTTCACACTAATTCAGACTTCTTAACAGGTTATGGCATGTACTCACTGCAGTTTTCATCCACTAATAAATGACTGGAACTTCCATCCATGGCAAGACTGTGTTGTAGTATTGGAAGTAGACACACTATGCAGAGTGGGGAAAGTAAAATAGTGTAGCCAGTGTGTAGCATTGGTGAACTTATGGTTGGTAATAAAATAAATCGGTAATGTAGGTTTGACCTTCAGGTTTGGTTGTGAAATGTGACTAACAGTTTTGTTGAGTCGAGTTGGGTCTTAAAGCTGCAGTTACATGCTGGATTCAGGGCTGAGTTGACAGTAGTACATAAACAAAATATTTGAATACAGTCGTCCCTCGCTACGGGAGCACCGCACATGTGCTCTGCGTCCTGTTTAAGGGAGTACTGTACAAAATGCGTGTAAAAAGGTGTATAAAAGTGTGTGGCTAGGGGTTTTACGGCCTTAAAACATGGATAATAATTGTAAAACTTACTTCACGGATTCCGTTTATTGCGGGTTATTTTTAGAACGTATCCCCCGCGATAAACGAGGGACCACTGTATTACAAATATGTTCAAAGTAGAAAAAAAATAACTGAAAATGTCTATTAATAAAAGTCACTGAACAACTGTAATAAAGTATTTTTAGCATCATTGAAAAAATTGTGCATGCTACAGTTACAAGGTTACAGTAAGTCATAAATACCGTTAATCTAGCAGGCATTACATTATAGAGTTTTCTTACATTTTCAACTCAGACAAATCACGACATTATTGCACGTTTTAACTGTGTGTTATCATTCCCAACATCTATAATTAATTTGTATTTGTTTCAATTTAAGTGTGCCTCTGCTGCAAGGACTGCCTGAAGAGAAACTAGCCAAGATTGTTGATTGCCTGGAAGTGGTGAGTATTTCCAACATTTTATGTGGTCTTTATGCTTCTCATCTAGTCCTGTACAGTATTCATTTCCAACTAAATAGTTTCAAATTATATTAAAAAGGAAAAGAGAATTACTGATCTTCTGTCTTTTCAGGACTATTTTGAAAAGGGGGAGCATATTATTCGAGAGGGTGAAGAAGGGAACACTTTCTTTATTATTGCAAAAGGAGAGGTGAGATATTTGCACACTCCTGCCAAACATGCCCTTTGAAAGCCAATATTTTCTTAAATGAAGGCACATATATGGTTGGAGTCTGAACCAGAGGTTTGGAGTCAGTGAGGGATTGTATAAACAACTCTTTTCAGTTCAATTATCCACAAGTGTTCCTCTTCCTCCCACTTTATTAAGTCAGTTTTATTTATATAGTTCTACATCATACCAGGAGTTATCTTCTTCATTTTGCATCAGCAGAAGAGAAGAGAATATTAACCCAAATAGCCAATAATGTCTCCAGCATTTTCAATATATTTCATTTTGATTGAAAACATAATACTTAATTACATTTTTGATTACATCTATAAAATATAACATAAGTCTGGTCTGACATGGGTTTTTTTAGTGCACCACAAGAAACTAAGAGATTTGACTGAAACCAACAGTGGTTGTTATAGTGAAGAATAAGGCTTTTATGTACTGGTAACAGCAGGAGTCAAAACGGACCAATGCCATAATTTCAGTGATAAAAACAAGCAGCTGTATAACTCTAATGAGTAAAACAGTAGTTGTTGCTGTGTCTTATTACAATGTTTTTTCTCTGTAGGTCATAGTCACTCAGAGCACAGAGAGGTTTGCTGAACCACAGGCAATCAAGACCTTAGGTGTGGGAGACTACTTTGGGGAGAAAGCTCTGATCAGGTATAGATGTATGGATAGATGGATAGAAACTTTGAATATATTAAATGAAACTTGACTGACGCTAGACTTCACAGCATCTTGTGTAACGTGTGGATGCTATAGGTAAAAGTGAGTGACAACAAGTCAGTCCGCTCACAATCTCGTTGCAGCAATATTGTTAAGCATATTTGCTAATATGAAAAGCAAAGCCATGTTAGATAGCTTTAATATTATGGTGACGTTATGTGCCTGCGCGCACCAGATGCTGTTATGAGCATGCGCAAAATAAACGGTCGTAGTGTTCTTCTGGACAAAAAAAAGGTGATGGCGGTCGATTTGTTTTTCTCCCGTAAATACAGCTATTAGCAAAGGGCTAGCATACCACTTTGGCGACAGAGAGTTATTAGACTACAAGAGAAATGTCTAATCCCACAAATAGTAAACAACGAGGGAATCATTAACACTGTGTGTGGGCCAAAATCCTGCCGATACCCCTGACCAATACACATTGTCAGCTTTGGGCACGTTACTCACACAGCGGACTACGGACAGACAGACAAATACATAATGAGATTATGGCGAAACTTTATGCCTGTTGTAGGCCTGCCACGGTTAAAAATTGAGCTAACTTCTTCGTCAGAAGTACGGGCAGGGGTATCGGGAGGATTTTTGCATGCATTCGCCAGTGTATTTATCATGTCCTCACTGCTTAATATCGCTGCAACTAGATTGCAGGTGGGCTGACTCATTGTCGCATTTACAGTGTTACACAAGATGGCTGCAGGCACTGGCGCGAAGTCTGACGTCAGTCAAGTTTCATACAATATATTCAAAGGACGGACAGACAGACATACGGCTGAACTGTACTTCACTGTGTTTACAGTGAAGATGTTCGATCAGCAAACATCATCTGCAATGAAAACGATACACACTGCCTGGTGCTGGACAGAGAGTGAGTAGCTCTGATCTTGTTTACATGCTACAGAAGGATATGACTGCCATGCCAGCCAATTTTTTATCAGTTATTACATTGTAACATTAAAAAGTAAACAAGTATTTACTTACTTATTTGACCGTTTCTAGTCAATATTTGCCATCTTTTAATAAGGGTAGGTTTTCAAATTAGCTGGAAATAACATTTGGAATGATATGCTTGTCATGTTAAAATGTAACACACATGTTTTAACCTGATAAAAAAAGAAAGAAAAGAAAAGTGTCTGGCATGGCAGTAATACACTTCCATAACATGCTGAGTTATTATTTCCAGCTACACCCATATACCAGACCCTTTAAATAAAATAGAAGTTACATTTATCTTAGATAAATGTAATTTGCATACCTAATAATAGATGGCAAAGTAGTGACAAGAAATCGTCAAATAAGTGAGTAAAGACTTAATTACAATTTTGCATTAAACTCACAGATTTCGTCAGCTTGACTTTTTCTATACATTTCCTATTAAAGAGTAATTCCTCATCCATCTTGTGTACATGAGCTGCTGTGACAAGTGAACCCAGTGTAGGATCATTAAAGTCTTTCTTATCGCCTCTTACCTTAAGTCTTTTATTAAAATTTGAAATAAAAGTGGACCCAAGCAACTCCTGTGTGGAACACCACATGATTTCTTTAATGTGGTGGTTAATGACATCAAATGTTGCAGTGAAATCTAAGAGCACAAGTCACATGTTAACCATTGAACATTTATGTTTGTAACTTTTGGAAAGATTTACGGTACACAATACACTTTCCGTAAACTGAAATGAAAGTGTTTTTTGTTGTGTTGTCCCCTGCCCCCTCCTCTCCAGCAATTTCAACCAAATGGTGGGAACATATGAGGAGCTTCAGACTTACCTGAAGAAATATGTAGAAAAGCTTTCCAGGAGTGATGAGAGGAGAAATGCCCTGTAAGTGGACAACAACAGAATGACAAAACAAAAATGAACCTATGACTATAGCCTATACTAATGGTTATATAAGCTTTACCAGTTTTAATGCTCCTAAGCTGATTTGAAGTTTGGTTTTGCAAATGAGCCAGTCTAACCTTTAAAAAGGAAGGGCCCAGATGTAATTAAAGTGTAATTCCTCTCTCAGCCCCCACTCACCTCACATTGACTCTGCGGAGGCTCAAGAGCTGAGAAGGCTGAAGGAGAAGATTGCTTTCCTGCCTGCACAGCAGCCTTTCCAGGAGCTCAAGGTCATAGCAACACTGGGCATGGGAGGATTTGGACGAGTGGAGCTGGTAAGCTGCAGCAACATAGTTTTTTGCTGGGGAAAGACTTGACACATAAATAAAAGTTTCTGGTACAGACCGACAAAGCAACAACAGGAGGCACAGATCCCTGATACAGTAACACTAATTCAGAGTTGGCTGCATCATGGGTTGTTGCAATTCTCAATTAAAATAGATACACACAGGGACTGCATCTCAATTAAGTAAATGATGGACTGCAATTCTGTTAAAGTGGAATGCTCTCTCCAAAAATATAGATGAGGCTATAAACTCATTGAACACAAGGACAAAGAAGATATATACACGCCTAGAAAATCATTTGATAAGTCTGAGACTTCCCAAGGATCTTCTCTACAATCAAAGTATATTTCTTCTAGCGGTCATTAGATAAACTGCAGTTTCTACATCATACCTAAATATTTAGCAGTGTTGGTTAAAAGTTTTCTTAAATTCTTCTTCTTAAATTTGTGTGATATACATATTCTGTGATATACAAAGTGCTTTCCGGTGAGCTCTTGACTGTCGTTTTACAGGTAAAGTTGATAGATGAGGACGTTACTTTTGCTCTAAAGTGCATTAAGAAGAAGCACATTGTGGACACAAGACAGCAGGAGCACATCTACTCTGAGAAAAACATCCTTCAGCAAACAAACTCAGCATTTATCATCAGGTGTGAACCACACACACACAGCTCTACACATTCAGGTGTCTTTTCTAAAGCACCACCATTGCTATGACAAAATATTTTGTGGATTCCTATAATATGAGCTAGTGGAAGCATTTAGAAGCTGAACAGAAGAGGCTACAGAATAGATAAGTTGGCAATCTGCCACAAACCTCTCCATTCCTTAAGGAAAAGATAAAATGCAGGCTGGTCAGTGTGTTGGTTTCTCAGTAGAGTTGCTAAGAAACCTACTGAAAGAATGCTGCTGACCACTGCACTGAGATTTATCTGGACTATGGCTTTAAAAAGAAAAAAGCCCTTGTGCAAGCAGTCATTCAAAGAGAAAGGTTCATCTACAATGTGATGTTCACTCTTCATTACTACACTCCTACCACTCCTCATGAGTTCAATGTTTTTACAGGGTCTCAGTGTTAAATACAATCCAAGAATCTTAAGATATTTCAGTGCTCATGAGCTGTAAAGTTTACATACATAGTAAGGCATTTATAGAGCCTGCATTAAAAGTTTTTTTTTCTTTGAAGAGCTGCAGCATCAGTAATTGTAATGCTTCACTATTTTGGTGCATCTACTATTATATTTTTAGCATTGCATTACCAGTGCAATACATGAAGACTGACAGACTGAGTGTTTTATTACTGTATCGTTTCAATTCTAGTAGGTGAATTACTTTGTTTTAAAGCAACACAATAATTAACAAAGAATCTCTTGGCTGCCTATGCATGTATTTCAGGTTATTTCGAACATTTCGGGATGATAAGTTTGTCTACATGCTACTTGAGGCATGTCTTGGTGGAGAGCTGTGGACTGTGCTGCGGGACATGTGAGTGTAGGTCCTATAGCTACATTCATATACCACTACAACTAAAAACAACCAGGAATTGATATTTAAAGAGTAACTCAAGGTCAGGCTGCAAAGCAGTTTTTTTACTCCCTTTTCTAGTTGTTGCACCTGTAACCACTGCCAACAAGAATGTCAGTGTATTTACACACTTCTTTGTGACTACAGTATGGTGAGAAGCTGATATTCTTAAGCTTTTAATTGTTTTGGCAGCTTGAAAAAGCAGTAAGGCTTAAGACAATTTCCTACAAATCTATCTAAAATTGATTTGAGCAAACATCAGGCTACTTTAGGATGGTAATACAACTTTAAGTAATGTCTGTAAGTAGTTTGTCTCGCAGTTATTAAAATAGTGTGCATGTTATTTTAAATATTAACATGTTAACCCTTTGCTACATACAAAAAAAATTAAAACCACATAAAGTGTTAGTGTCCCTTTAATAAAGAAATAAATCTACTACGTAAGTAATTGCATAAATTACATGGCTCAACCATCAAGGTTTATTTGCTGAACCTTTTTCCATGATACTTTGTCACATTTCTAGTATATTTATAGTAGTATGTTTTATGCAGAGATTGAAAATGTGCATGAAAGCAGGGATATCTCTTAATAGTAACAGTGTTACATTCAAGATTGGCTCAAAGGCCAAGTGGTGACATTCATTCTGTCAGACAGATTGGATATGTGCCCCAGAATGAATTCCTTATTCTCTAAACCAAACATTGTGCCATCAGGTCATTTGTAAGTTGTTATAAGCACAAAGTAACTAAGTTTCAAAGAATTGTGATTATGTTCCATCTTTACTGTGCATGATTAGGGGACACCAAACATTTTGAATATTCTCAGGGACCATGTTTGCTGCTGTCTCTTTGCCAATAATGTTATAGTTCAAAAACTAGTGTACTAGTGTACTGAAACTGACCATTAGTCTTGTCTGTGTATATTCACATGATACATTATGTCATTAATTTATTGATAATTTGACAACCTACCAGGAGTTATTTTGATGACGCCACAGCCAGGTTCTGCGCTGGTTGTGTTTTAGAGGCCTTTGATTATCTCCACACAATGGGCATTGTCTACAGAGACCTAAAACCTGAAAATCTTCTACTGGATGCTGAGGGTTATGTCAAAATGGTAAGCCACTAGTCTCAATATTTGTTTGAATGCTTATGTATCTGTATTTTATAAAACACATATGCTTAATTCTTCTGCATTTCCTTAGGCAGACTTTGGTTTTGCTAAAAAGATAGGCCCTGGAAAGAAGACCTGGACATTCTGTGGTACTCCAGAGTATGTGGCCCCAGAGGTCATCATGAACAAAGGCCATGACTTTGGAGCGGATTGCTGGTCTTTAGGAATCCTTGTTTTTGAACTTCTCACTGGCAAGTAAGACAACATTTCTTACTGTTGAAATTTTCACTTCATGGAGACAACAACAAAACAAACCTTAAAATCATCATTTGCAAAGTCATTTGCTTTACACAATCTTGGATGTCACGATTAGTTCTGTTTTGTCGGTTTGAGCTGTGAAAGTAAAAGCAAATCAATAACAGTAACAGCAGGTTGTTGTAACCCAGAGAACCCATGTAGATTATAAATAAGGGTCTAATTACTGAACCTAGAGCAACAACTTGGCGGACAGACAGTTTGAGTTAGTACCTGATACTACTGTAATAGGCATGAAGTTGGACCCGAGAACAGCACAGACTGAGACCAGAGTTGGAACAGTTCAACAGTTTGTGCAAACAGGATCGCACAAATCCACAGCAGGTAAAGGAAGAAATATTGTTCTTTGTTACAACCTCTCTGCTGCATGAAGGTCCATACACAGGAAATAGTCCACATGCACAGAGTCAGCCAAAATGGTCCATCTTTCCAGCAGAAACCTCCAGGGAGGGATTTAGGAGACAGACAAGGGGTGAGCAGGCAGAGGAGTCAGGGACAGAAGGCTGGTCAGGTCACCTGGCAGGGACGACGAGGATGGGTCAGAACCAGGGAAGCAATCCGGAGAAGAATGCGAGAGGGCTTTGCATACTGCAAAAACAATCCGGCAAAGAGTGAGTGGGTATAAATGTGGGCAGGTAGGTGATCAAGTGAGGAAACACAGGTGAAGGTGGTTGCACTGATAAGGTGGGAGTGGCAGGCAGGTGAGTGGAAAAGTACTGGCAGGAGAGAAGGAAACCCAGGAATGGACCATAACAGCGACTGTTCAAATTAATAATTAATAATAATAAATGCCAAACATAGTTGTGTTCAATGATAATGTATAAAGTTAAAACCAAATGCATCAATCTAATTATGCTTTCTTATGAGTTTCTTTATGAATAATATGGATGTAAATGTTCTATGTAATTGAAAAGAATAAGCCCTGCATTTTGGCCAAAACATATTTTGAGTGTTGTGTAGTATTCAAAAAAAAATATTTTGGGCACTTATGCATTTCAATTACATAGAAAGTTTCCATTCATTTGAATTACAAAGTTTTAATATAAATTCACTAACAAACTTAATGTGAAGCAAGTAATACTTTTATTTATGATTTATGTAATAGAACTAATAAACTCAAAATGCATTCATTTTCACTGTTGGGTCTGGGCAAACAAATTGGCTTTATTAATATTGAATGTATAGACCTGGCTACTACTATGCTACTGTGTAGTTGAAGCACATTGAGTTTATAAGTACTATTACATAAATTACTTGCTTTACATTAAGTTTATTAGTTAATTTATATTAAATCTTATATCCAAATGGATGGAAATTTTCTATGTAATTGAAATGCATAAGTCCTGCATTTTGCCCAAAAATTTGAAGTGTAGTAACCAGGTTTATGCATTCAATCCAATTCAAGCCAATTTGTTTGCCCAAGCCCAACAGTGAAAATGAATGCAGTCATTTAGAGTTTAGAGTTTATTAGTACTATTACATAACTCTTATTACTTGCTTCAAATTAAGTTGGTTAGTTAATTTATATTAACCTTATGTAATTTAAATGGATGAAAATTTTATATGCAAATGGAATTCATAAGTAGCATTTTTTGAGTGTACACTCAAAAATATTTTATAGATATGAAATGGAAGTGGAAATGGAAGACTGGAAGTTTGCCTGTTTATATGTTATTAACAAGGTTTTTGAATCCGCAACCAATCACAACACAAAAAATGTGCTGCTTCTGTTTCCACTGTACTCCTGTTTCCACTAAACTTCAGCTCACATATACATATATTCTTCGTTCACATACATTCAGTATATTCTCATAAATGTATGTATGTGAGATTGAAAATATATGTATGTGAAAGGTAAAATATATGTACAGTGTGTGAGAGTGAAAATATATATATGTACATGTATGTATATGTAGAGTGACAACATGTGTATGTAAAAGGTAAATTTTATGTATCTGAGAGGGCCAGAATGGATAATGTCTTGAACGACCCCTCATACATTGGAGTGGATGATGCAGTCATCTACCTCCTACACCGATCCTTCTCACAACTGGAAACCTTTGGAAGCATTGTGAGGATCATGTTTTTTGACTTTTCAAGTGCTGTCAACACAATACAGCCATCACTGCCAAGGAGGAAGCTAGAAGGGGCTGAAGTTAACGGCCACCTGTGTAGATTAACTATCTCACCAACAGACCACAGTATGTGAGGCTTCATGACTGCATGCCAGATGTGGTGATTTACAGCACAGGGGGGCCCACAGGGTTCTCCATCGCCAAATCAGATGCACCGTGTCACAAGCGGATGCAGAAAAACTATTCTACACATTTGTTACTTCTAGACTGGACTATTGTAACTCTTTAGTCTGCATTGTTATCAGACAATAAGTCTCTTAGGACTTTGCAGCTAATTCAGAATGCTGCTGCATGTGTTCTGACAGAAACTAAGATCAGAGATCACATCTCTCCTATTCTGGCCTCCTTTGTGTCTAAGATACTTGAGAAAGCTGTAACTAATCAACTGTGTGACTTTCTACATAACAATAGTCTATGTGAGGATTTTCAGTCAGGATTTAGAATGCATCATAGCACAGAGACCGCATTAGTCAAGGTTACAAATTACCTCCTAATGGCATCAGACAAAGGACTCATCTCTGTACTTGTCCTGTTAGATCTTAGTGCTGCATTTGACACCATTGACCATCAAATTCTTTTACAGAGACTGGAAGATCAAATTGACTAAGCTGGTTTAAGTCGTATTTCTTAGATCGATCTCAGTTTGTTTACTTCAATGATGAATCCTCCATGCAGACCAAAGTTTGTCATGGAGTCCCACAAGGTTCTGTACTTGGACCACTTCTAATTAGTTTATATATGCTTCCTTTAGGGAACATTATTAGGAATCACTCTATCAATTTTCATTGTTATGCTGATGACACCCAATTACTTATTTGTTACTTCAAGGCTGGACTATTGTAACTCTTTGTTATCAGGAGGCTTTGCACTTAATTCAGAATGCTGCTGCACATGTTTTGACAGGAACCAGGATCAGAGATCACATCTCTCCAATTTTGGCTTCCTTGCATTGGCTACCTATTAAATCTAGAATAAAATTTAAAATTCTCCTCCTTACTTACAAAGCTCTTCATGGTCAGGCACCATCATATCTAAAAGAGCTCATAGTACCTTACTACCCCTCTAGAACACTGCGCTCTCAGGATCCCCGGTTCCTGGTGGTTCCTATAGTTTCCAAAAGTAGATTGGGAGCCAGAGCTTTTAGCTATCAAGCTCCTCTTCTGTGGAACAAAGATTTTGATCTGTCTGTCTGTCTGTCTGTCTGTCTGTCTGTCTGTCTATCTGTCTGTCTGTCTCTCGTGGTTGTGCCTAGTCAGGCAAGGTATTTAAGGTTTCTTCCACATTTTCTCCCTGTTAAGGACAGAGGGTGTCACTCCCTGTACAGATTGTAAAGCCCTCAGAGGCAAAATGTGTTCTGTGACTTTGTTAAAAATAGCTTATCTGGCTCTAACAAAGGTTTAAAAATATGCATATAAGATTAACAATGATCTTCTCACATGAGTGGTGATCATGGGTCATGTAGTCTGGATTTTTACCTTGATAACTAACAGGACATCTGAAATTCTGCTTTTCTTCCAGCCCACCCTTTGCTGGCTCAGACCCCATAAAGATTTACACCATGGTCCTCCATGGCATTGAAAAGGTTGATTTCCCCAAGAAAATATGCAAGCGTCCAGACGACCTAATCAGGAGACTCTGCAAGTACGGTGAATCACAAACCATTATTGAATATGAGGATATCCCTGCTTAGCCAATGTTGATTAAAACTGAGTTATATGTAACTTTGTGGTGTGTAGCAGAAAACTTCAAATAATTGCTGATGATAATGCCGCATAGTTGTTACACCAGAGCTAACTAAGAACAGCAATTACACTGACGTGGGCTGCATTACACATTCATCACAAGTGTGGCAGCAGCTCGTTATTTTAGGAGACTGCTACATCTGGGTTTATTAAAAGCAGTGTTTGACTAGTTGAATCAAATAATGTGTGTTCTGGTTCAGGTTTCTGGCTGTTCCTTTTTGAACAGCACATGGGTTTACAGAACAGGGTTACAAAACTAATATAAATGTCTTGTCTTGTCTTTTCATCTAAGGCTAAACCCAGTAGAGAGGCTGGGAAACAAAAAGAACGGCATCATTGACATCAAGAAACACAAGTGAGTGTACAGCCCGGGTCACCAAGAGACCTTTTTGTGTGTCTCGGTATGTTACATACTCCCTCTAAATTTCGTATACGTGGATGAAACCGTGTCGAGGGGCCCCTCCAAAAACATACATCTAGGTGGCACTGTAGAGCCATTTTTGTACGTCCATGTCCGAGACCCCTAAAATACGTAATTGTACACCCAACTTTGGAGGTGGGTGGGCAGATTTCAAGTACATATGGGCCGTCTAAAATGCGATTTACTATTAGGAAGAAAAAAATAATATAGATAAAAAATAATAATAATAAAAAAATCTTTAAAAATAATAAACATTTGAAATTTAATAGGGCCTCGGACCACAGTGCTCGGGCCCTAATAAACTGTTTCCCTTTTCAGGTCTTCGTGATGATCAGTATTGGCCAATAAATATTATTATATTCAACTCTTAGAGGCACACATAATGACCTACCTGAAGAGATAAGGATTGCAAACTATGTGTCATCTTTTAAAAAGACACCATTTACAAAGACCATTTCTTAAGCTAATTCTATTAATGTTTTCTGGCATGTTTTATTTTACTTTCCTTATTGATTCATAGCTTTTAGTTCACTCTGAAACTGTGTTTTGAAATCAAAGGTGCTATGTAAATAAAGTTTGCTATTATATTTATTATTAAAGGTGGTTCCAGGGCTTCAACTGGGAGGGTTTGAGGCATCACAAGCTGCTATCTCCACTGAAGAGAGAGGTGAGACTATGGCCTTTGTTTCAGTTACACATAATTTACAAATTTATCAGAATGTAATCAACTTCATTTCTAGAGAATACTGGCATACTCATCAGGACATGATATTTATTGTAAAATGTAATGGAAATTGGTCTACTGGCCCAAAAACAGCCACAGGGCATGATGCTATCATCACCATTCTTGTAAAATTAAAGTGGCCACAGTACTATTCTAAGGACATGCGCTGACAGAGGAAATCCAGCAATGCTAATTAAGAAATTGTGAATTATTCAGTGCTGACAAAATGTTCTGTTTGATGACGATTTATTGTCCTTGTTTCTGCAGCTGAAAGGGCCAATGGATCACAGTCACTTTGACACATTTTCTCCTGACACAGAGGAGCCTCCTGATGAGCTATCTGGCTGGGATAAAGACTTCTAAAGGCTCTGCTCATATTGAGTCTTACTTACTGGACTTGAAATGGAGCACATCACCAAATAGAGACTAAAGGCATAACCTGCAGTGAGAAAAGTAATGTTTATCCTGCCGAACATTTTTTATAACATTCATAGTAAAACCTACTAATAAACATCTTTACATTCAAAGGAGTACTGTTAAAAATGTTTCGTAGCATGGAGAAGGAGGACTTCTGTATTTATAGATGCATGTCAAATACACTCAAATTATTGTATTCCAGGGGCTGTTGAGTGGACTAATGTGATAGATTAAACCTGAATCAGCCCAGGAACTAAATTACCTATAAGAATAGGAGATATTTCATTTCAGATGTTGGTAGGCAGGTATACAAAGTATACCTACTTGTCTTTCAGTCAGCATTGACTTCTGAATGCCTTCTGATGAGCATTATTTAGTGGTGTTCTGTGAGCTGATTTTGTATTTTTTTTATTCATTGAGTATGCCTGAAAAGCACACTATATATTATTCCCCATTCTTATTATTCTTATTAAGTGTGCCTGAAAAAGCACACGATATACTAAAATATTTGCATTTCCTGCGAGTAGTGCAGTGTTGATGCCCTCTGCCTGGTGCATCTGTGGAAATTTGTATGAAAAGATTGTAGAATTGTTGAATATTTTGAAATCTTGTATACATGTGTAGAACATTCTAACAAAGTGTGAAATAAGCTGAAAAAAGTTGAGTAATCTTCATATGTGCCATATTTATACTGTTTATATATTTTAGATTTGCCACATTCTTTTTCTTCGATATCTTTTAACTTGTATATATATTTTTATACTGTATGTTTTACATTGCATGTATATTGCTGTTTGCACCAGGGTAAACGCTATTTCAATTCTCTGTATGTACTGTACACACAGCAGCATTGACAATAAAGTTGACTTGACTGAACAAGTGAGAATTGTTGAATATTGTGAAATATTGTATGACCTTTGTATGATAATTATAACAAAGTGTGAGATTAGCTGAAAAAAGTAGAGTATTATATTAAAACAGTGAAAATAGCCCCCCATCCGTCTGGCTTTTGTCAGTGGCAGGTTGGAGGTTGCCAAGCAACCAGCGCCATCTGCCGGGGCCTAATTAGAGCAGCGAGTGTGTGGCAGACTAACAGTTAGTGCTGTGCAGAGGGAGAATTGACTGCAAATGGCAGAACCTACCCAACAGAGAAAGTCATGTAGTGGCCAAACTATCACTGAAAGGACTTGACCACTAGAAGCATGAGACTTTCCTGATTGTGTAGGTCTATAATTTGTGTGACTTCTGGTACGAGATGGATGGTCAGCGCAAGGGAGAGAAACTGTTTTGACTGCTTCCCTGCAGAAAAATCCCTCCTTTTTAACATGGGTGTTTAAGGAGCTCTGGCAGAGGTAGCTGGTGCTTTAAAGCTCACACCGCCAAAACGGTAAGGCTGAAGTAGTGCAGGCAGTAGTGCTATCACTGCGTAGGTGTCAGGCCCGGACTCAAAGGAGGACTCAGATGCAGAGATTGGCAGAGAGCTGTTTTATTCAGGTCAACAATTCCCTCAACTGAGTGAGGCTATGAAAAAAGGACTAAACTAGGGAAAACAAAAAATCACTCCAAAGGAGGAAAAAACTCTAAACTACTCTTATTAAAGATTAACAAAATCCAAATCACTCTCAACGAGGAAAAACAAAAGGCTATGAAACATTAACTTAGGGCGCTCCAACGAGGCTGAAAATACACTAGGCTAAACACAAAGAAACAAAAGACTAAGAAGTACAATAAAAAATCACTCTTACGAGGAGGGAAAACAAAAGAACACTAAAGCTATAATGTTATGGCTATAGGCTATGAAATAAGGCTTTGGTGAACGCTGCAAGAGACAAAACACTTCGGCACGGGACAAAGGGAGACAGGTAAATATCAAAATAAAACAGGAAATGACGAGACATGACAAAAACCTAACTTGATCTCACCGCGGTGTGACAGTAGGTAGCAAATGCTTATGTTATGTCTGTAGTATATTATGTCTGTAGCATGAAATTTGTGCCCACGGGAGACTTTTCTGTTTTATTTTTTGACAGAGAGAGAGAGAGGGTCTCTGCTTCTTCACTCCAGCAGGCACAATACGCACCAATTATAAACGCAGATGTCGAGTAAAGACCTGCTCAAATTTGAGCTTTGATATTTTACAAACCGTTAGTGTGGATGCCCCGCTCCTAATCGTCCTAATCTTTATTCTTCCATGCGGTTTTGGCAACTACTCCCACAAATTTTGTACTACACAAAATTTTAAAAAATCACCAGATTGCACTCATTCAGCACATGATGGCTATTACTTTACAAATCTTTACTATTAATACTGTACAAATTATTCAACATTTTCTACAAATTTCCCCCCATAAGAATGCATTGGAAATCATCAAATCTTTCTACAGACCCACACTACGACTACTACTACTGCATACTTTGTACTACAGACTTCAATAAAATTCCTACTTGTTGTCAGCGCGTTTGTTGATTTGCATAGAGTAATTCTATAGCTGAATTGTTCCTTAGTACAAGTATTTATTTAGCATCAGGACACCAAAATATTACATGTACATGGACCTCTTTTGTTCAGCAAATCGCAGTCTGCAAGCAGTCAGCTGCAACCAACTTCCAAAAAGAGAGTGCCTAATTTAGAATTTACACAAAGTTATATAATATGTGTGCCTATCTCATTGGTCCTGGCTCTCCCTTGTTGGTGCACTCAGCTGCTCCAATCGTCTTTAGCCAGCTTCCTAAAGAGGAGGAAAACCTAAACTCCCCCTTTGATGTTCAGTTGTACCTAGTCAGCGATCTGAGACATCTATCTTACAGTATGCCTCACATGACTAACTGCATACTGAACTTTTAAAGGGGGTTGATGTGGACGGGGGCGTGGTGCATCAGCTGCAGGAGAGAGGTGAGGGGAGGGCTCAGGAGAGCAGCGCCAGGTGAGAGTGATTGGCACACCGGTTCCCAGTTGCCTAATCACTCTCGTCCTCTTTTCCACCACAGTAGCGTGCTGGACCAGGGAGAGGAGAGGACAGAAGAAGACACACGGCAGACGGCAGCAGGATGCCTGTGAACGGCTGCAGTGTGAATCTGAGTTGTGCTTAATAAAAGAATCCCTTCGAACCGGGTTTGGTCTCCGACTGGTCCGTGCTAGAACCCACTGTGGCAGCAAGACTGTCACATTTTGGCGCCCAACAACGTAGCACAGGAGGCGATGTCGGAACCGCAGCAGGTGCAGCCAGTAACGGTGCTGGCCCAGATGGTGGCGGAGGTTGCCGCGATGAGCCGGGACCAGGCAGTGGCCAGCAGGCAACAGCTCGCGGCGCTTCGGCAGCAGGCCGAGAGGCAGACGCAGCTGCTGGAGGCGATGTTGGGCCGGGCGGGGGCAACGCCACCGGGCCCCTCGCTCTCCGGCTTGACCCTGCACAGGATGACCGGGGATGACGATGCGCAATCATACCTTGAGATGTTCGAGGCAACAGCGTCGGCGTGAGGCTGGCCGCAGGCGGAGTGGGCCGTGAGGCTGCTTCAACTCTTGTCCGGCGACTCGCAGACAGCGGCGCTCGGCCTGCCTGCCTCCTCTCGGGGGCAGTACCGGTCCGTGAAGAGGGCTGTCCTGGACCAACTGGGATATTTGGCCGAGGACCACCGCCGGAAGTTTCGGGGGACCAAGCTGGGGCCCATCGACCACCCGTTCACCTATGCCCAGCAGCTGAGGGACGCGGCGTATAGGTGGCTGCAACCGGGGGTGACCACAGGCGAGAGTCAGCTGATGGGATAACCGTGCTGAAACAGTTCGTGGAGGGGCTGCCGGCTGGCACCCTTAAGTGGGTGCGTTGTCACCGCCCTGACGACCTGGCGGCCGCCGTCGCCCTCGCGGAGGCCAGTGCCCTCCGGCCGTCCCAGCCCGGCGCCTCGCGGGAGACCCGCACCAGTATCCGGTCCCCCCGCATTACACACCCGCCCCTCCCCTGCTCTCTGCACTAATATCCCCTCTCTCTCTCTTTCACCACAGGGTCCAGCCGCTACGGGCGCTGCTCTTAGCCCACAGATGGTCCCTCAGGCGGCAGGGCAGGAGTGCTGGAGGTGCGGGCAGTCACTTCCGCCGCGAGTGTCCGCTAATGGAGGTCGGGCAGGTGATCCGGGTTGTCGGCCCTCTGGCGCCCTCCCGGTCCAGGAGAGACGTACAGCGTTCCGGTAAGGATTTAGGGGGGTACACATCAGGCAATGGTGGACTCGGGCTGCATGCAGTCTATAGTTCACCAGAACCTGATTCGACCCGGGGCATTGTTAGAGGCAGGATGGGTGGATATCAGGTGTGTGCATGGGGATATTCACAGATATCCTGTGGTGCCAGTGGAAATTCATTACAAGGGCAAAAAGCATAGTGTGAAGGCTGCGGTTAGTACCCGCCTGGCGCATCTTCTGATCTTGGGCACAGATTGGTCTGGGTTTGATAGGTTAGTGGGGCAGTGTGTGGGGGTGCGCTCACGACCAACAGGGACATGGGATATGTGCGCTGAGCTCAGCGGTGATGCGAGGTTGTCCGACACTGCAGACGGGGAGGGGGAGCCTGCGGTGCTTTCTCAGGAGGCGCCGCTGATTCCTGTGTTCGACTCCATGGAAGATTTTCCACTCGAGCAGTCTCGTGACGATACTCTACGCTTTGCCTTTGACCAAGTGATACAAATTGATGGTCACATGGTGCGCCCTGACGCAGCGCTAACGTATCCACATTTTTCATTGCGCAGGGACAGATTATATAGAGTGAGTCGTGACACTCAAGCAGATGACATAATAACCCAACTGTTGGTCCCAAAAAGCCGTCGGGAAATGGTTTTCCAGGCGGCTCATTATAACCCGATGGCTGGACACATGGGATATAATAAGACACTAAACCGGATAATGGCTTGATTCTATTGGCCAGGCATTCGGGGAGACGTGCGTCTTGTCCCGAATGCCAGTTAGTTAACCAACCGGCCATCCAGAGAGTGCCGTTGCGCCCATTACCGCTAATCGAGGTCCCATTTGAGTGCATTGGGATGGACCTCATCGGGCCATTTCACCGGCGCGCACGTGGATATCGCTTTGTGTTAGTCCTTGTGGATTACGCAACGCGATATCCAGAGGCAGTGCCGCTGCGCACCATCTCAGCAAAAAGTGTGGCGCAGGCACTGTTTCAAGTTATCTCCCTAGTTGGGATCCCGAAAGAGATCCTGACTGACCAAGGCACCCAATTTATGTCACAAACACTGAGAGAACTGTACGGATTATTGGGCATCAAGCCTATTTGAACCAGTATTTACCATCCTCAAACTGACGGCCTCGTTGAGCGCCTGAATAAGACTTTTAAGTCCATGATCCATAAGTTTGTGCACGATGATAGTCGTAATTGGGATAAATGGCTACATCCTCTGTTGTTTGCAGTGCGCGAGGTACCCCAGGCCTCCACGGGATTTTCTCCCTTTGAGTTGCTGTTTGGCAGAAAACCACGTGGGGTTTTGGACCTGGTTAAAGAAAGCTGGGAGGAAGGTCCGAGCCCAAGTAAGAACGAAGTTCAGTACGTCCTGGACCTGAGAGCAAAACTCCACACACTAGGACAGTTATCACGCGAGAATTTGCTCCGGGCCCAGGAACGTCAGCAGCGGCTGTACAACAGAGGATCCAGGTTAAGACAATTTTTCACCGGGAGATAAAGTGCTTGTATTGCTCCCATCTTCCAACTCCAAATTACTCGCCAAGTGGCAAGGACCCTTTGTGGTCACACGGCGAGTGGGTGACGTTGACTATGAGCTTGTGCGATCTGACAGGGGAGGGGCGACACAGATTTATCACCTCAACCTCCTTAAAGCTTGGAGAGAGGCTGAGTCTGTCTCCCTGGTGACGGCAATTGCAGAGAGAGATGAGTTGGGGCCGGAGGTACCAAAATTACCCGATCCTGCCTCGCTCGTTTGTGAAAACCATCTCACCGTCCCAGAGAGCAGACATTGCCAGGTTGCAGCAGCATTACGCTGATGTGTTCTCCCCCCTGCCAGGGCACGCAAGCCATATTCAACACCATGTGGAGACTCTCCCGGGCGTGACAGTGCGTTCACTGCCCTATCGGCTACCTGAGCATAAGAGAAAAGTGATTCAGGCAGAATTGGAAGCCATGTTGAAGATGGGTGTAATAGAAGAGTCCCACAGTGCCCATCGTTCTTGTAGTCACGAGAATGGGTCTATCCGGTTCTGTGTGGACTATCGCAAGGTGAATGATGGTTCACAGTTTGATGCCTACCCAATGCCCCGGGTCGACGAACTCCTGGATCGCCTGGGCACTGCTCGCTTTTTTACGACACTGGGTTTGACCAAGGGCTACTGGCAGATTCCCTTGTCTCCAGGGTCTAAGGAGAAAACGGCCTTCTCCACTCCGTACGGTTTGTACCAATTTGTCACACTTCCGTTCGGGTTGTTCGGGGCCCCAGCCACATTTCAACGCCTCATAGACCGGGTGCCGCGGCCACATGCTGCATATGCTGCCGCCTACCTGGATGACGTCATCATCCACAGCAACACCTGGCCGGAGCATGTGCAGCAGGTGGCCGCGGTGCTCGAGTCACTGAGGCAGGCGGGGCTCACGGCCAACCCGAAGAAGTGTGCAGTTGGACGGAGGGAGGTACGGTATCTGGGGTACCACTTGGGCGGCGGGCAGGTGCGTCCACAGGTAGATAAGACAGCAGCGATTGCAGCCTGCCCAAGGCCCAAGACAAAAAAAGAGGTGCAGCGGTTTTTGGGGCTGGCCGGCTATTACCGGTGATTTATCCCCAACTTCGCAGAGCTGACCAGCCCCTTAACCGCCCTCACCCGAAAGGGTGCCTCAGATCCAGTGCAGTGGAGGGAGCAGTGCCAGGCGTCACTTGAGAGGGTAAAGCAGGCCCTCTGTGGGGAGCCCCTTCTCCACACACCTAACTTTTCTCTCCCTTTTGTCCTGCAGACTGATGCATCGGGCAGAGGGCTGGGGGCCGTTCTGTCCCAGCAGGTGCAGGGCGTCGACCGCCCAGTGCTATACATCAGCCGCAAGCTGTTCGAGAGGGAGGCCAGGTACAGCACGGTGGAGAGGGAGTGCCTGGCCATCCGGTGGGCGGTCGGTGCTCTGCGGTACTACCTGCTGGGGCGCCCATTCACCCTCTGCTCGGACCACGCTCCCCTCCAGTGGCTCCACCGCATGAAGGATGCCAACGCCCGGATCACATGGTGGTATCTGGCGTTGCAGCCGTTTAAGTTCACTGTGGTCCATAGGCCGGGGGCACAGATGGCTGTGGCCGACTTCCTTTCCCGCTCCCTTGGGGAGGCTATCTTACAGTATGCCTCACATGACTAACTGCATACTGAACTTTTAGAGGGGTTGATGTGGACGGGGGTGTGGTGCATCAGCTGCAGGAGCAAGGTGTGGGGAGGGCTCAGGAGAGCAGCGCCAGGTGAGAGTGATTGGCACACCAGTTCCCAATTGCCTAATCACTCTCGTCCTCTTTTCCACCACAGTAGCGTGCTGGGCCAGGGAGAGGAGAGGACGGAAGAAGACACACGGCAGACGGCAGCAAGACCCCTGTGAACGGCTGCAGTGTGAATCTGAGTTGTGCTTAATAAAATAATCCCTTCCAACCGAGTTTGGTCTCCGACTGGTCCGTGCTAGAACCCACTGTGGCAGCAAGACTGTCACAGTTGACTTTTTGACCCTGATGGTATATTGTCCCTCTGTTTTCAACCGGCTGATAATCAGAGTAGCCCTCTGTTCTACAGATCCTGTTTCAATCAACTGATAGAGGTGGCCTTCTGCTCTATGGAGCTATAGAAACCAGGGTGCTGAGTTTGCAACACAACTTACAGGTCACACAATACGAATATAAAACATTTTATTCTAACAAATTCCTCCTTTTACACCTTCTAGGTGTAAATCATTCAATCAATAAATCAATTTTCAGAAACGTTTCACAGTTAAGATATTCATATCCTTCTATACTCTCCTATGTTCAGGCTAACCGCTGTGGCCTGCATCCCTATAACTTTCTCATTTAAGACAGAATACTCCTAAACTGCATTAGTTTTCTCCTTTTTTGGAGCCTTCACCACTATTATCCAAATCAGTTCTAACCTCTGCGAAAGTGCGAGAGGGTGGAGGAGCAGGCGCACAATGTGTCAGGTGGTGCCAATTTCCTCCAGCTTTACCTTTTATCTGGTCAGTCACTTCAATGACTTCGTAGGGTCCAGTCCACCTGGGATCAAGCCACTTTCTCTTGTGGACTTTCACACGCACCCAGTTTCGTACCTGTATCCCTGGAGTCTCTTGGGTGATTTCTTTGGGCTCCGCCAACTGCACCTGTTTAGACAAAACTCGAATCAAGTTAGTCAGTGCAGTCATATATTCATCACAATTTACCTGCCAAACATCCAGAGAGGACATATGACCTCCCTCTCGGGGTGGGCCTGGCATTGGCCTGTCTGTCTGCAACTCATGAGGTGTCACATGTGTTTTAGCACCTGGTGAGGTTCTCATTGACATAAGAGCCAGAGAGAGCGCATCCAACCATGTCAACTTTGTTCCATGGCAGATTTTGCTAATTTTTTTGTTCAATGTCTGGTTTGCTCTCTCAACCAGCCTTTGTGATGCTGGGTGATATACTGCTCCAAACCTGTGTGTGATCCCAAATGCTTTCTCCACTTCAGCCAATTCTTTGTTGCTGAAATGTGAACCATTATCGGATCTGATGGTTTTAGGAACCCCATATCTAGGCACAAGCTCATTTCTTAACCATTTTACAACCATATTTGCATCGTCTTTCCTACATGGTATGGCGTCTACCCATTTGGTACTACTACCCATTTGGTCTACTCCAATGTCTGTAAAATCAATAGTGATGTCTCGAAAAGGAGCTTCAGAGACTGGGAATCTTCCCATGGGGCATCTATATGGTTTCCTTGGGTTGTGAGCATTATAGGTTTTGCAGTCTGTAAAAAAGTTCTCCAGCATTGCAGTCATATATGGATGCCACCAACACGCTTCCACATTTCTCGGAGTGATAACTTTACTCTCATGGGCAAGTCCATGTGCTTGTTTGATCAACAGATGGCATAGTTTAGCTGGTGCTACTATTCTTCCATCAAATGGTGTGTTTTATGTGTTTTACATGTTTGTCTTCCTTGGTGTGCTCCAGGAATTTTACGTTTTCGTCGCGTTTGTCAGTCCCAAGGCGCACATACAGCCGCGGGACTCTTTTTGACATCGGAAATACTTTTTTCTGGAAGATAAACCCGACTCACGCTGAGGAGCTACACAACCTCGGCCTACTCCGACGGCCCGCTTCGACACCGACCCCCACTACTGCAGCACACCCGCAGAAGACGCGCCGCAGGCGGTGTGAGAGGAGGCAGAAGCGAGGAAAGCGCGGAGGTATCTAGGCCAGGCTAGCGGCTAACCCACACAAGCCAGCTTTACCATCCACCGTACGTTCCTTGGACAATAAACTGGATTACATACACCTTCTGAGATCGAGCCAGCAGACCGTGAGAGAGTGCTGTGTTTTTGTTTTTACGTAAACATGGCTGAACAACAACATACCGGACTGCGCCATCCAGCTCAACCAGGTAACACGCTACCGAGCAGACAGAGCCCTCATTGAAGGAGGTAAGACCCGCAGTGGCAGGGTCTGTGGTTACATCGGGGATGCTTAGTGTCAGGTAGGGGTTGTACAGACTAGTCGACTAGTCGACTTTACTACGCCACAATGACGTTTAGAGCTTGACGTCGCTAATCGAGAGAGGGCTGGCTCAATTCGTGGCTGCCGCAGCTAGTAGTGACATTTCCGGTGGCAGCTGGCACCGGACGAATTGAGCCATCCCCTGCTGCACTAATCTCATATTTTGATGCAAACACGATGGACGCAAACGTTACCTGGCTGTCCCAGCGACAAGCACGCCAAGCGAGAGGATTTTTTTACTCGCTGGTAAAACCATCACGCGACAGCGGACGAGCCTTCACCCAGCGCACGTAGATGCGCTCGTGTTCATACTGAAATTCTGTCAATTTAAATTCTACCATACTGCTTTATTTTATATTTATATTTATATCATACTGCCATACTTATGTTTATATTGATAATTCTGCTTATACGGTTCATTTTTTCATTTTTTCGTTTTCATTTTTTTTTTTTTTTTTCATATTTTATTTTATATATATTTTTACATCTTCACTTATATTTTGTATTTTATATTTTATGTTTAGTGCTGTTTGGACAGAGAGAAACGTAATTTCAATTCTAAATCAAATCAGATCAAATCAATTTTATTTGTATAGCCCAAAGTCACAAAGTACATTTGCCTCAGAGGGCTTTACAATCTGTACAGGGAGTGACACCCTCTGTCCTTAGACCCTCGGTTTGAGTGAGGAAAAACTTGCCCAGAAAAAACCCTTTTAACAGGGAAAAAATGTGAAAGAAACCTCAGGAAGAGCCACAGAGGAGGGATCCCTCTCCCAGGACGGACAGACTTGCAATGGATATCATGTGTACAGGACAAATCAACACAAACATATTGTAAAATTACAATGACTGACAAAATGACAATGAATCACAATGAATGATAAAATGACCACAGTAGCAGATATGGTAGCAATAATGACTATAATATTAAATAGTAATATAGTATAGTAATAGTAATAAATGTGGTGCAGGATCACAGCAGCACAATCCACGAGAACCTGCTGGACGACAGAGCACAGAAACTCCAGGGTAGTTTGGTTAGTAACATGCATTAACGAGACATGTATGTCCACAGATGGTAAGTGGGAGTGGGAGTGTGTGAGAGAGAGAGAGAGGGTTTTTGGTAAGGGAGATGTGACTGCATCTTCAACCAATACCGTGCCTGGCTAGGCATAACCCTGGGGGGAGGGGGAGTCCCCCGGCAGTCTAATCCTGTGGCAGCATAACTAAGGGATGACCTGAGCCAGCCCTAACTATAAGCTTTATCAAAGAGGAAAGTCTTAAGTCTACTCTTAAAAGTAATGACAGTGTCTGCCTCCTGAACCCAGAAAGGTAGTTTGTTCCACAGAGGAGGCGCCTGATAGCTGAAAGCTCTGGCACCCAATCTACTTTTAGAGACTAGAGGAACCACAGGGAACCCAGCATCCTGAGAGCGCAGTGTTCTAGAAGGGTGGTAAGGTATTATGAGCTCTTTTAGATAAGATGGTGCCTGACCATGAAGAGCTTTGTAAGTAAGGAGAAGAATTTTAAATTCTATTCTAGATTTAATAGGTAGCCAATGCAAGGAATCCAAAATGGGAGAGATGTGATCTCTGATCTTGGTTCCTGTCAGAACACGTGCAGCAACATTCTGAATTAACTGCAAAGTCCTAAGAGACTTTTTAGAGCAGCCTGATAACAAAGAGTTACAATAGTCCAGCCTAGAAGTAACAAATGCATGGACTAGTTTTTCTCCATCCGCTTGAGAGACAATGCGTCTGATTTTGGCAATGTTACTGTGGAATAATGCAGTCCTCGAAATTTGTTTTATGTGGACGTTAAAGGACAAATCCTGATTAAAAACAACTCCAAGATTCTTTACAGTGGAGCTGGAGGCCAGGGTGATCCCGTCTAAAGTAACTAAGTCTCTAGAAAGAAAGTTTTGTGGAAATTCGATAAAGACTGAGAACACAATCAGTATTAAATGAGAACTTTATTCTTGGCCAAGGAGAGACAACAGTGTGAGTACAAGGGTGGCAAAGTTCTCTCTCCTGATAATACATTTAACTGCTCCTTTTGTAGACATTTCTCTCCCCTCCCTCTCCTCTGAGGTCATCAAAGGAGAGACCCTAAGTGCATCAGGGGGTTACCCTCGTAAATATCTGCTTTACTCCCCTTCTACACCGTGGCTGGTACCAACATCTCAGGGACAGAGAGAAATGCCAGGACACAAACATATATCAAACCATCAGGAGGCAGTCTCCTAAATAGGACAAAGTTCATACAAAGTTAAACATGAAATATAGTTGTCAGGTGAAGTAAACATAAAATAATAAAACAGAGGTTAAAAGAATTTTTCCACTACAGTTTTGATTACACATTAATCACAAAAAAATACAGACAATCATTTTACATCAAACATGACAATTCTCAAGGATTCAAGACATGTCATCATACAGTTTGCCTGTTAGAAATAGACATTTACTATTTTTGTGAAGGATAGACCCTACTGTGTCGATTACAAAAGTATATGTAAAGAAAAATAAAAAGGAAGAAGTCATATGTTTACATCTCATCCTCAGACGAAGCTGAGGAACCATAATCACTAACAGGGAAAGGATCTTCCTTTGACAAAAGTTTAGCCTGTGACAAGAGTGCATACTGACCAGTCACTGTCTCGCCTATCCAGCAATGCATCAAGGCTTTCATACAGTTCAGGGTGCATGTACAAAAGAATAATATTAATCCTAGGGTAATAAGTACAGGTAACAAAAGTTGGAAAACCATTGCGCCCCAGGGTCCAAATCTAGAGCTCAACCATGCATTAAAGGAGGTTCCTGTCGAAGCAGAGGGCCCAAACTCATCTCGAATCTTCTCAAGTGCATGCATAACAGATGTTATATTATCATTATTATCAGAAATTAAAGTCACACATGCATCACCAGTCAAATTAAGAGTTACACACAAACCACCAGTACGTGCAGTAAGATAATCTAGGGCCATCTCATGTTTCAGCAAGGTCATACGATGAGATTGTTGAGTAGTTGAAAGAAGTCAAAAGCCATTTATAGTCCGATTAGCAAACAAAGACATGGAAAAAGTAATATTATCCAGGTGGTCTGCCAAAAATGTCACTCCATACCAGGGAAAAAGACCAATGCCCCACTTTTCCCCAAGGGAAATCCGCTAATGATAGGCATCAATGGTATGAAACTCTGCCATGCTTCGTTTAAGGCGGTTGGACCGCTGTTGCCAATGCGGCCAAACCAGACATGGTGTGATTTAACAGAACACAACAACCTGACCATTCTCTTGGCAAGTACACATAAAGGTTTCTACCAAATCAAATCAAATCAAATCAATTTTATTTGTATAGCCCAAAGTCACAAAGTACATTTGCCTCAGAGGGCTTTACAATCTGTACAGAGAGTGACACCCTCTGTCCTTAGACCCTCGGTTCGAGTGAGGAAAAACTTGCCCACAAAAACCTTTAACAGGGAAAAAATGTGGAAGAAACCTCAGGAAGAGCCACAGAGGAGGGATCCCTCTCCCAGGACGGACAGACGTGCAATGGATGTCACGTGTACAGGACAATCAACACAAACATATTGTACAATTACAATGACTGACAGAATGACAATGAATCACAATGAATGATAAAGTGACCACAGTAGCAGATATGGTAGTAATAATGACAGTAGTAATATGTGTAGTGGGCGTCGTGCAGGATCACAGCAGCAGCCACGATCCACGAAAACCGTTGGACGACAGAGCACAGAAACTCCGGGGAATTTTGGTTAGTAACATGCATTAATGAGACAGACATAGAGAGACAGAGAGAGACAGAGAACTATAAGCTTTATCAAAAAGGAAAGTCTTAAGTCTACTCTTAAAAGTGTTGACGGTGTCTGCCTCCTGAACCCAGAATGGTAGTTTGTTCCACAGAAGAGGAGCCTGATAGCTGAAAGCTCTGGCTCCCAATTTACTTTTGGAGACTATAGGAACCACAAGGAACCCAGCATCCTGAGAGCGCAGTGTTCTAGAGGGGTAGTAAGGTACTATGAGCTCTTTTAGATATGATGGTGCCTGACCATGAAGAGCTTTGTAAGTAAGGAGGAGAATTTAAATTTTATTCTAGATTTAATAGGTAGCCAATGCAAGGAAGCCAAAATTGGAGAGATGTGATCTCTGATCTTGGTTCCTGTCAGGACGCGTGCAGCAGCATTCTGAATTAACTGTAAAGCCCTAAGAGACTTATTAGAGCAGCCTGATAACAAAGAGTTACAATAGTCCAGCCTTGAAGTAACAAATGCGTGGGCTAGTTTTTCTGCATCCGCTTGAGAGACAATGCGTCTGATTTAAGCGATGTTACGTAAGTGGAAGAATGCAGTCCTCAAAATTTGTTTTATATGAACATTAAAGGACAAATCCTGATCAAAAACAACTTCAAGATTCTTTACAGTGGAGCTGGAGGCCAGGGTGATCCCATCTAAAGTAACTAAGTCTCTAGAAAGAGAGTTTCTGAGGTGCTTGGGTCAAATTTCAAGAACTTCAGTTTTGTCTGAATTTAACATCAGAAAATTATAGGTCATCCAACTTTTTATATCCTTAAGGCATGCTTTGAGTTTAGGTAACTGATTGGTTGCATTAGGCTTGATCGATAAATATAATTGGGTGTCGTCAGCATAACAATGAAAATTGATAGAGTGATTCCTAATAATGTTCCCTAAAGGAAGCATATATAAACTAAATAAAAGTGGTCCTAGTACAGAACCTTGTGGGACTCCATGACAAACTTTGGTATGCATGGAGGATTCATCATTGACGTGAACAAACTGAGATTGATCTAAAAAATACGATTTAAACCAGCTTAGGGCGGTTCCTTTGATGCCAATTTGATCTTCCAGTCTCTGTAAAAGAATTTGATGGTCAATGGTGTCAAATGCAGCACTAAGATATAACAGGACAAGTACAGAGATGAGTCCTTTGTCTGATGCTATTAGGAGGTCATTTGTAACTTTGACTAATGCGGTCTCTGTGCTATGATGCACTCTAAATCCTGACTGAAAATCCTCAAATAGACTATTGTTATGGAGTAAGTCACACAGTTGATAAGCTACAGCTTTCTCAAGTATCTTAGACACAAAGGGAAGGTTTGATATCGGTCTGTAGTTGGCTAAAACCTCTGGGTCTAGAGTGGGGTTTTTGAGAAGAGGTTTAATTACAGCTACCTTAAAGGACTGTGGTACATGTCCTGATAATAAAGACAAATTAATTGTATCCAATAACGAATGACTAACTAGAGGTAAAACATCCTTGAGCAGCCTGGTTGGGATGGGGTCTAAGAGACAGGTTGAAGGCTTAGCTGATGATTTTGTCTCTAATAGTTATAATCTTATCATTAAAGAAGCTCATGAAGTCATTGCTACTTAGACCTAAGGGAATAGATGGTTCAGTAGAGCTGTGATTCTCTGTTAGCCTGGCTACAGTGCTGAAGAGAAACCTGGGGTTGTTCTTATTCTCCTCAATTAAAGAAGTGTAGTAGGCTGCTCTGGCATTACGGAGAGCCATCCTGTATGTTCTGAGATTATCTTGCCAGACTAGATGAGATTCTTCCAGTTTAGTGGCACGCCATTTGCGTTCAGATTTACGTGCCTCTTGTTTTAATTTACGAGTCTGCTGGCTATACCATGGTGCTAGCCTTCTTTGTTTAATTATCTTCTTTTTTAGAGGTGCAATAGAGTCTAGAGTTGTCCGTAATGAGCCTGTAATACTATCAACAAGATGATCTATTTGTGAGGGGCTAAAGGAAGCAGACAAGTCCTCTGTTACAGTTAGACATGGCATTGAATTCAATACTGAAAGAATCGTTTCCTTAAATTTGGCTACAGCACTATCCAGGGCCGTATTAAGCCAATGTGGTGCCCCTGGGCCCCACCTAACAGGTGCCCCCCCCCTGTGTATCAATTCAAACAGCATCCAACTATACACAGTACATGTAGGCATATTCAGATGCCTCAATTTCAAATGTGTATCAATTCAAATAGCCAAAATCATTAAGTGTTAGTGTACATCAACTCAGCAGACAAGCCAAAAACACAAACAATACATTCCCATTATCGTGGGAGAAAGTTTGACATAGAAGAAAAGTAACTTTTTAATCCAAAAAAAAATTATGTTTTAATTAAAATAACATCAGTAATTTAACTTTTCCTTGTCTCTGACATGAGTTTTCAGTCTCCCCTCATGGAGGATTTGCGTCTCCACAAGCAGCTTGGCACACAACATGATCATGAGGTCGTTATACAAATATTTTTGTCCGACCTTGTTGCTTAATCTCCGCTAATTAGTTTGGAAACGTGATTATCAGTCCCGCTCGGTGCGCCCTGCCCTGCTCACCCCGGCTCTATGAGACGCACATCGGGATGGTGTGCGAGGCTCTCAGCCTTTATGTCTCTCGGAGGGAAACAGGAGCCGCAGTTTAACCCTCAAATGTGAATTTAAACAACTTAAATCGGATTAGGCTGCAAACAAAGAGTGCGCAAAACGCAGGAAATACCCAAAATATATGACAAGTGAATTTGTTTTATGACTCGGGGTCAGAATCGTTTTTTAAAGTATCGACGCATCGGTTTCAGTCAGCTCATTTAAATAATTAATATCAGTGGGTACCGTACTTGTGGACTGACCCAACTGACAGATTGGGGAAAGGGGGGAAGAATGGTCATGTAATCTCGATTTGTTTAATATTATCATTATTATTGTTTTTGTTATTATGAAATTAGTGTTCATGGTGAGTTATATATGGCCATTTATCATTTTCAAGTGAATAACACAAACATACAAATTAACGAAAATTATTTTTAAAGTTTGTGTCATGTGGTGCCCTCCCAAGTGGTCGTGAATGGTTGGTGCCCCTGGGCACTGTGCCGCAGGCCCATATGGTTAATCCGGCCTTGGCACTATCAGATAAACATCTGCTGTAGAAGTTTCTACACAAAGGCTTATAGTCCAGTAGTATGAACTCAAAGGTTTTTAAAAAATGGTCAGACAGAAGAGGATTCTGTGGAAAGACTATTAGATTATCAATTTCAATGCCATATGAAAGAACAAGATCAAGAGTGTGGTTTAGACAATGAGTCTGTTTATTTACACTCTGACAAAAGCCACATCGCCACATTTGCCTAGTTACCACACCAGTTCCAAAAGACATGTTATACCCGGCTCTATACACTGGAATAGAGTGCTCATGTATCTTTATAACAAAATTGGAGATTAAATGGGAGAGATGATATGCAAATGATTTATTGCAAAGGGATATACCCATAAACTGCCCCTTACCATCATTACAATGACATACAGAGAAATTTCTCTCTGTAGTTGGTATATCCACGGTGCAAGGTTTTGCATCCCCTGTATTATTGTGGATGGGAAAAGGTAGACCATACGTGCACTGCCAAGCTAAGCATGATTTATCTATTTGGGTCATGTTGCGCCAAAGAAATTTAGTCACAAAAACTTCCATAATTACCCTACAGGCCTCAGGACTTTTATATACACTGGTTACTTCTGGAGGCCGGTATGACCACAGTCCCGTGAGAATAATCACTGCTGCTAGATGAGAACACTCCCACCAGACGCTATATGCAGGGCTTTCAGTCTGCTCAACCTTCCACTCCCATGGCTTCCATGGTGAAGATACAGTCAAGCTGCGCTTTGTCCTTCTGCCAAAGTCTTCAGTTACTTTGCCATGTTGGGGTGATAAGAACCATAACAGTGGAAAAATCAAAGATGCAATCACAAAAGAAAACCACAGAATGCATCTCATCCCACAACCCAAATATCGTCTTTGATCGGCCATGATGATCATCCCTTGAAGGTCAATCAAGTTGACTCGTGTTTTTATGCTCTCTGGAAGTGTATTGTGTACAGTGTAATCACCGGTGCAGTAGAAGTGGCGCTAGGCTCTCACTTGCTTACTGTGATGAATCAACGCAGCCTTGCTTTACGTGTGTGCATGCAAGTGTACTCCTGCAGGCTTGGTGGGGTTACGACTCAGTGGGGTTGGGCACCCTCTTGCAGTGGTGGGCATGGATCCAAGTCGCTCTCTCTGCGACCTTCACCGCTGTGTGCGTTGTGAGTAACACTTGGAACGGCCCTTGCCACCTCTCAGACCTCCAGTGCTTCCTTTGCAGGTTTTTTATCACCACCCAATCGCCAGGCTGGATTGAGTGTAGGGGACCTGTGGTCTGCTGAGGGAGGGCTGCTTTAACCTGTTGAGAAACTTGAGACAACATACCAGAGAGCAGTTTACAATAGTCAATCATGTTATCATCACACAAAGAAGTGGGTGGCAGTCTGTCTCTATAGGGGTCCATGCCAACATTAGGAGGACGTCCAAATAGGATCTCAAACGGACTACCATTCTCTCTCTCCACTGCTCCCCCACTCTGTGATATACAGAATGTTTTTTCAAGTCAATGCCTAAGAACTGTCCAACTGCCTCCACTGCAGCATTTACAAAGTGTGTGCCGTTACCACTACTGAATCTTGATGGAATTCCCCATCGTCTTGGTGACTGCATGGCTGTTAGCATGTTTTGCTGGAAAAGCTTCCACCCACTTAGACCACATATCTACCATTGCTAGACAATACTTCTTCCCTTTGTCTGGAGTTAGTTCTATGAAATCCATCATTAGGTGAATAAATGGTTTGTCTGGTGATGGGTGTGCTGCTGCAGGGACAGGAATACCTCTTCCTACATTGTGGGTTGCACAAATAACACAAGATTGTCAATATTTCTGTGCATATGCTGCAAAACCCTTTGTAAACCAGTGTTGTGTTATTGCCTGTAACATTCCCCCTTTTGACACATGGTCTAACCCATGTGTCAATTTAGCAAAATGAGGAAAAAAGTGTTTAGGTAAACAGGGCCGTCCATCCGGACTGAACCAAACCTTATCTTTGTATTGAGTTCCACATGCTCTCCACTGGGTTACTTCAGGAGGAGAGGCAAATGACTGAAGTGCATAGAGAGGCTTTCCATCAGATTTAAGAAAATATCTGTATTTCCATAGTGTGCCAAAATCATGCACCACACCAAAGGCGTAGCGAGGATCTGTATAGATAGTCACTGAGCAACTGAGTATCGAGTATCTCGAAAGGCAGAACCATCAACATAAAAGACAAGATCAGGGTTAGTAAGAGGAGTTTCTCGCAGATCGAGTCTGGGTGTGCAAACCTGTTGAAGAATAGCAACACAATCATGAGCTTCACCATCATCTGGAGAAGGTAAAAGAGTGGCAGGGTTAAGAACAGTGCATCTTTTCACAGTAATGTTAGGCATATCCAACAAAACAGTGTTGTATCTTATCTGTTCCAACAGGATCATAGAGACTGCATGGGGAACAAGAAGAGTTAGATCAGAATATTCAACAATTTCCCTAGAAGCTAAAACAGCTTTCTCTGCAGCCGCTACTGCTCCGAGGCAGCGAGGCAGTCCTGCAGCCACCGGGTCTAACTTAGAAGAGAAATAGGCCACTGCTCTCAGCCGCCCTCCATGTTCCTGCAAAAGAACTGATGTTATACAACCGTTCTTTTCATCCACAGTCTGAGTAAAAGGCCTGAGTAGGTCTGGGAGGCCTAATGTGGGAGATGATTGCAATAAAAGCTTCAAATCAATGAATGCCTGTGTTGCATTATGAGTCCAGGTCAAACGGTCTGAAGATTGTAGACCTTTACCATAAATTGGGGCTCACAACAGGGCCTCTAACTCAGCATAGTTAGGGATAAACTGTTGACAATAAGAGCACATTCCCAAAAAAAGACATTAGTTGTTTTTTTGTCAAAGGTTTGGGCATTTTTTTGAATAGCTTCTGCACGTTTGGGTGAAAGGGATTTGCCCACCCAATGTGGCCCACAAGTCAAAACGTTTGCCCACCCCTGCTCTAAGCTGTCCTTAAGAGTTGCATTGTAAATAGTTGGACTCTCACAATAACCTTAACACAAACGAGTGAATGTGTATGGTTTGCCATTAAAGGTGAAAGCCACTGAGAAAAACTTAGCATCTGCAGGCAGTTCTTTCAGAGCAGGTACATGCTTAACATTCTCTGCCGATAGTAAGACATATTTCTTGTGTGAGTGAGTCATTTAGCGGCAGCAACTGCACAGTTTGTGTGCTGTGGAAAGAAGACTGTAATAACTGTTTATATACCTGCAGCTCGGGAGAGTAAGTGACCAATGGGTCACTTGTACTTTGCCAGTCTTGAATTTGTACACATCTTTCTACAAACAACCCCAAATCTTCCCACCTATCCTTCACGTGTTTGCAAAAAGACACGTGAGGAAAATAATTGTTTGCATCAAAAAGTCTTTTCTGATTCTTAGTCAAACAAACAGAAAGCGCTGCGCGGTGGTCATCCCAGAAAAGGGAAACCGTAGTCAGTCGTTCTTGTGTCACTTGGAGCCATGTGTGTTCATAGAGTCCGGGCCAAGATTTACATGAGATGTACAATGTAATTCATTGATTGTTAGAAAATTTGTATCTGTAGGAGACACAAGTGTTCTTATTTTTTGTATCAGCTGATATCAGTGGATGCAGAAGCCTCTAACTTCCACTGATATGAATACAAGAATTGTCGGGGATCATGCATAACAGCTATCAATGATTCATAGGGTCCTGTCAGAAAGGTGAGAACTCACCTTTAACCCATCCGGAGTCGATATCAAACATATCCCCAATTTACACATGAGATCTCTGCTGAGCAGATTAACAGGGCAGAGATGTGAGAATAAGAATGCATGCTTTATTTGCTCCCCCTTTGGTGTAATACAACGCAGAGGAGCGCTCACTCTTTCTTTAATCCATTGGCCAGATGCTCCGACAGAATACACATGGTTACCAGTCATTTTTGGTGTGTGTGAAAATGTGGAAGCCATAATCACAGAATTTGTAGCTCCTGAATCTACCAAAAACATCACTTCAGTCCCTTCTATTGTCAACGCATATAAAGGAAAAACAGTTTTAGGATCACCTGCATATTGTACATAAGTTTCAACCTGTTTTCTGTTCAAGATATCCTATAGCATTATGTACATGAGCATGAACATGCTGGTGTGTGTGCTCCTGGCTATCATCATTATGTAAACATGCATGTGGCTGTGTGTGTGTTTCACTTCCCTGTTTTTTTTTTTTTGAACATTCTTTTATTTAAGATTATGCATATAAAGAACAACACAAAACATTACACTAAAATACAAAACAAAACACAACAACCAGGAACAATTAGTGTCTCAGCATACCTACAATTCCAAATCAAGACAAACTACACAGATGGACATCCCACCAAACTAATCCCAGAATAAGGGGGAGAAAGTACTTTCCGCAGGAGACCTCCACAAAACAACAAAAAACACAATACTGAGATAGCTTCTTATGCCCAGCCGTTACCAAATTATCTGTCTGGCCATCCAAAATGGGAAATGACAGGGGCCCACAAAACCAAAAACAAATCCATTTGTACATGAAGTTTTGCAGTTATCTTTTCCATCAAATACACATTCTTTAGTCTCTCTCGCCATTGTTGAAGGGTGGGAGGTAGAGGTTTAAGCCAACACAGGATTATCATTTTCCTCGCCACTAGTAGGAGAATCTGTAATAGTTGGGCCTTTCTCTTCCCTATATTCTCCCCTCGATTCAAACCCAGTATATAATGTAATGGGTTCAGTGGTAATGTAATTTTCAGAATGCTCTGGATTTCTGCTTGAATCCCTTGCCAAAATGGAGTCAACATCGGGCAATCCCAAAAGATATGAGTGTGGTCCCCGATCTGCTTACATTTCCTCCAGCATAAATTGGTATTATTTTTGTCATATTTTGAAGTCCATGAAGGTGTCTTGAAGTATCTCATTTTTAATTTCCAATTGAATTCTTTTCACACTGGGCTATGGGTGATTTTATGACCCTGTTCACACACCACCTCCCACTCTTCATCCTCAATAACAACATTAATTTCCAATTCCCACTTTTCTTTTATATCTAAAGAGTTTTCAGAGAAATTTGTTTGTAAATGTTTGTATATATTAGATACTATTTTCCTTTTACTATTTTCTTCTATACATTTTACTAAAAAGTGTTCTAAAGGTGATGGTGTTTTTTTCAAAGAGTTCCATTCAGTGTGCGACAAAAGATAATCCCTCAACTGTAAATACCTAAAGAAATCCTTAGAACACAATCCATATTTATCGTGTAGTTGCTTAAATGACGTAAGTATTTCTCCATAAAACATCTGGTTTATGGTTATTAATCCTTTCACCGCCCAGACTCGGAACCGAGCATCTATCTTGTTTAGCAAGAAATCAACAATTTTAGCAATTCTTACTGCACGAGATATTGTTAAAGGTGCACCTATTTTTTTCCTCACCAGGGACCAAACCCAGTGGGTACAAGCAATCCATTCATTTTCTATTTTTAAACCTCTCCAATTCTTTAGTTCCAAAAATGGCATTGACTCAAGAGGTACTAGCGGGCATGCGCATCTCTCCATACCAATCCAGTTTGTTTCCTCGTCTTGTACAACCCACTCGACCAAACAACGGAGTTGTGCTTCCCAATAATATAGTTTCAAACTTGGCAAACTAAGACCTCCTTTTTCCTTTGCGCTTACTAGCAATTTTTGTCTAATTCTAGGCTTTCGTTTTTGCCAGATAAAAGCCGAAATCATTTTATCCCACATTTTGAAAGTTGAGGCTGGTATCCAAATAGGCAGGGATTGGAAGAGGTATGTCATTTGAGGGAGTACATTCATCCTGACTGTTTCAATTCTACCTGAGAGAGACAGAGGAAGAATCTCCCATTGAGTCAAATCTGATTTTATTTGTGTAATTAATCTGCCATAATTTTCCTTAAATAATTGTGAGGTTTGTGTTGTAATCTTAATGCCTAAATATCTAAATCCTCTATTTGACCAATTAAATGCAACATCTTTATCTAACTCTGTTCGCCATTCGCCTACCAGCATTATGGCCTCTGATTTTGTTTCGTTAACTTTGTACCCTGATATTTCCCCAAATTCCCCTAGACAGGTCAAAACAACTGGGATTGAATTCAAGGGGTCAGTAATATACAGAATAACATCATCTGAGATTTATCATGAGATTTTATGCATCACTCTACCTATCGATACTCCCTGAATACTCCCTAGAATCTGTTCGTATAATTTCTGCCAAGGGCTCGATACTGATAGTGAACAGTAAAGGTGAAAGGGGGCATCCCTGTCTCGTTCCTCTTTTCAAGCCAAAGTTCTTTGATGTATAACCATTCACCCGCACTTTTGACATGGTCCAGAATATAACACCCCAATCCAGTTGACAAAATCTGTATGAAATCCCATTGGATTGGCAATATTTGAAACACACACTGGGGAACAGTGTGTGTTTCAAATATTGCCAATCCACCCTGTCGAATGCTCATCAGCATGTAGGCTGAGAAGCATTGAGTGTTCCTGTTTTTGTTTAGCCACTGAGATCACATTTAGAGTTCTCCTGATATTATTTATCCCTTGACGACCTGGTATAAATCCAGTTTGATCTAATTATGGTACATATACATTTTTGAATTCGTTTCGCCAGTATTGTGGTTAAAATTTTTGCGTCGCAGCAGAGCAAACTTATTGGCCTGTACGAGGAACAGTTTGTGGGGTCTTTGCCTTCCTTTGGGATTATAGATATTAATGCTTCGGACCAGGATTTTGGAGGGTCGTTCTTCGTAAGGGCATAATTAAATACTCTTTCTAAGAGGGGCATAACTTCACCTTGAAAACATTTATAGCATTCACTTGGATATCCATCTACTCCCGGCACCTTATTCCACTTCCCTGTTCTGCAGAGCCTTCGGTGATGTCTCTCGCCATTTGTCCTGTCCCTGTCAATCAGACATGCCGTATGCTCATGCCTGTTCACCCGAAGCGTTCATGGGACAGTCTCTAGCCCAGTGTCCAATTTCTCTATATCTATAACAGGCGTTAGGATCTTGAGAGCCTTGTCCCTGCTGACCTCCTCATCCGCCTCCTCTTCCACCTCCTGTTCCCCCACGTCCACGGCCTCTGCCTCTGCCTCGTCCTCGGCCACGCTGTCCCTGCGTGGTTGCCAATGCAGAATACATAGTGAGGGCTGCCATGTGCAGTTCTTTCAGTTCGTTTCCTGCTTAGCTTTCTTCTTCTGTTGCTGAGTCAGTTGTGCATGGCATGCATGTCGCTTGAGATCATTGAGTCGACATTCTTCTTTGCACCCCACATATGTGCGGATAACAATATCATGTAACTCAGGAAGCATACCTGCGAGGATGGAATTGCAGAGGTGGCTCTCCCATGCTTCAGGCTGCGCACCGATATGCCCTGGCTGCTCCAGCCCACTATGTTCGTTAAAGATGGCAGTCAATCTGGATACATAGTCATCGACCTGTTCTTCTGGTTTTTGTTTGCAACTGGCTATTTTAGACATATCAACCTTGGGAGGAAAAGCTTTCCTCAGTGCGTCACCTAGCTCAAGGAGCTCATCTCGATACTCCATGTTTTTAGCATGAGCCCAATCTACGTGAACAATTTTCAACTCAGGCCTGGGAATACGTTGGGAGATTTTAAGCAGGTCTCCTGGCCCAAGTCTCTTTGCCAGAATCCTTCGTATTTCAACTCCTGTAGGTCGGAATTCTTGACAAAAATTCAGAAATTGTTCAATAAATTTAATTCCTGAACTGCATGGATCTGGCAGGTGTTTTGCCACCTCTCTTACATCAGCTGCTGTCCATGGCCGATGCACAAGGATATCATCCGGTCCAGCCACCTCGACCATGGGAAAGATCGAAGCAATCGGTGTGTCAGTCTTAGAGGCTTGTTGTCTGGTCTGCATGGCGTGTGTTAATGACTTGAATGCTGGTGGTGCGGAAGGTGGCGGTGATACAGGCAGCACGACATCTCCATATTCTTCCTTCTGTTCTTCCTTCACATGTTGATCTGGCTCGTCGTATCCTCCCATTGCTCCGGACACGGCAGGTTTTCGTTGAAAGGGACAGGAGTCTAGGTCAGGGTTCACCTTCACGGCCTGCAGTTCTGTAACAGGATACACAGAAGTGGGTGCAGTAAGAGGTGAAAGAACATATGGTGGTGGACCTTGTGTTTTCTTCATTTTCTGTTTTTCACTATTCTTTCTCTCTGGTATATCAGAGCCATATTTTGAGGTCATAATAGTGACGATGGGGCCTCCCGGAGGAGTCAACGACTTAGACTTCCCTATTCCCATTTTCCAATAATGGGTGAGAGCTCTCTTTTATTCTCACAGGCGTCCCCGGAGAGAGAAGTTTTACCCCTTCACCACACTATGCCTCTTTTCTCTATTTTTTTTCTTTTTTTTTCTCTCCAAAAAAAACTGAAAGTGTCTCCCAACGCCGGCGATCACGGACAAAATGATCAGTCCTTCCGTCTCTTAATAGTTGATCAAGGTTGGAGGCTGGATTGTTTTTCCAATCTGGGGAAGCTACTTCACTGGTCACTGTCTGGACGACTGGTCGGAGGATCCTGTTCGTGACGCCAAGTTTGTCGCGGAAATTCGATAAAGACTGGAACACAATCAGTATTAAATGAGAACTTTATTCTTGGCCAAGGAGAGACAACAGTGTGAGTACAAGAGTCGCAAAGTTCTCTCTCCTGATAATACATTTAACTGCTCCTTTTGTAGACATTTCTCCCCCTCCCTCTCCTCTGAGGTCATCAAAGGAGAGACCCTAAGTGCATCAGGGGGTTACCCTCGTAAATATCTGCTTTACTCCCCTTCTACACCGTGGCTGGTACCAACATTTCAGGGACAGAGAGAAATGCCAGGACACAAACATATATCAAACCATCAGCAGTCTCCTAAATAGGACAAAGTTCATACAAAGTTAAACATGAAAAATAGTTGTCAAGTGAAGTAAGCATAAAATAATAAAACAGAGGTTAAAAGAATTTTTCCACTACACTTTCATCAGGCTTGCTCGATAAATATAATTGGGTGTCGTCAGCATAACAATAAAAATTGATAGAATGATTCCTAATAATGTTCCCTAAAGGAAGCACATATAGACTAAATAGAAGTGGTCTAAGTACAGAACCTTGTGGGACTCCATGACAAACTTTGGTATGCATGGAGAATTCATCATTGACGTGAACAAACTGAGATCGATCTAAGAAATACAACCTAAACCAGCTTACTGCAGTTCCTTTGATGCCAATTTGATGTTCCACTCTCTGTAAAGGAATTTGATGGTCAATGGTGTCAAATGCAGCACTAAGATCTAACAGGACAAGTACAGAGATGAGTCCTTTGTCTGATGCCATTAGGAGGTCATTTGTAACTTTGACTAATGCGGTCTCTGTGCTATGATGCACTCTAAATCCTGACTGAAAATCCTCAAATAGACTATTGTTATGGAGAAAGTCACACAGTTGATAAGCTACAGCTTTCTCAAGTATCTTAGACACAAAGGGAAGGTTTGATATCGGTCTGTAGTTGGCTAAAACCTCTGGGTCTAGAGTGGGCTTTTTAAGAAGAGGTTTAATTACAGCTACCTTAAAGGACTGTGGTACATATCCTGATAATAAAGACAGATTAATCATATCCAATAAAGAATGACTAACTAGAGGTAAAACATCCTTGAGCAGCCTGGTTGAGATGGGGTCTAAGAGACAGGTTGACGGCTTAGCTGCAGAAATGATTAAAGTTATTTGATGAAGGTCGATGGGAGTAAAAGAGTCTAAATACATATCAGGTTTTACAGCTGTTTCCAAACTTGCTGTATCGCAATGCAGGGAAGGAATCACTTCCTTAAATTTGGCTACAGCACTATCAGATAAACATCTGCTGTAGGAGTTTCTGCAAAAAGGCTTATAGTCCAGTAATATGAACTTATTATTTAAAAATGGTCAGACAGAAGAGGATTCTGTGGAAAGACTATTGGTCCTGGCTGCTCTGACAAAGGCAATGGCTTGCTTTGGAAGGCAGGTCTTCTTGCCCCACTATAATCCAGTACTGATGGATTCTGTGATGGTTTTGAGAAATTTGGTCATGCTTTCATGTGTAACACTGCTCTCCCAGTTCCTTGGCGCAGCAGCTCAGGATGTGCTCAGCTGTTCCACACTTTGCACAAAGTGAACAGGCTGGTGACTCCATCTTGGCCCATATATGGAGGTTTGACAGGCTGGGAAGCACATCATTGGAAGGAACTTGATAGGCTGGGCTTTGCCTTCCACAGCTCAGTCCAAGGAACTTTCCACTCCATTGTGTTGTTCAGGCTCCATTTTGGCTCATCACCAGAAGAATAGAAAGGTGCTATATAGGCACAGTACATTAACCATTTACTTTGGATAAAAGTGTCAGCTACATGACTAAATTAAATGTAAATGCAGTACTAAAGAGTTAGCTTTAAAGAAAATCGGAGATTAGTTGTACAACGTGAGCAGAGAGAAAAGACTGAAGAACTCAAATTAAACTGAAGTGAGAGAAAACGAAAACCAATTTAATTATTAGACGGTCTGATTAATCACAACAAACTTCGACAAAGCATAGTTTAAAACACAAGAATATTAGAAGAATGTTTCCATGGTAATGAGCAAGTTCATTCACATCTTTCTCATTTGTTCCATGTCCCACTCCACTTTGTTTTACATTAGAAAAAGTTATATAGAATAAGTGTTTCAAACTCCATAACGTTAAGATGGTCGAGGTAAAGCCTCTGATACACAGCCTGCTTTACTGACTCACTGCACAAACTTGGTGCACTTGTGAAGAAAGTTGAGAACAAGAGCAAGATGAACTGATAGATCATAACCACTTGGTATACAAAGATGTGGGCTCGCCTCATGGTAGTCGGCTCTCTCAAGAATGACTTTCACTTTCAAAAAAGAAAAAAATGATTTATTCCTGAACAGAACAACTGTAACAGAAAAAGTATTGTTGTGTGTACTATTGGGATGTAAGGGAAGATGGTGTTGAGATTTCTGGCTGTTCGATTTCTTTCTCTTGAATCTCATTCAAGGCTCAGAATTTACAGGTTTGTTGTTTTTTCTTACAATTGGTTACACACATTTCTCAATCCTGGACTAAACGGTCAACAACTCTTCTTTACTTTTACACGAAATGTATTCATTTTTTAATTTAGGAAATGATTGTTAGGCTCAAACTCAGCCACTACTATGCAGAAAAGAGGTGTCTTTCCTTTTGTACTAAAATTTTGCTTTTAATTGTTGTGCTACAGTTAGTTAAACTGTGCAGTTAAGAGTTTTGACAAGGCGAGCTCAGCATATAGAAATACATGTAACCAACAGTGACACACTGTAAAACGACAACAGAAAGGCTGCCAGGTTCCAAAGAACTGTTTTCAATATTTGCTGGAGGTCAGTGAGAGATGGTGAAACTACTACAGATAGCCAAAGTCCATTTCTGTTTGACCTAACATGTTTTTTTCACTGTGTATTTTTTTCATTAGTTTTTCAAAAAGCTTAAGCCATTGTTCTGCCCATAATATGAGCTTCATTGATATCTAACTACTTTTTGCTTGTAACATTTGTTAGCCTTAACTAAAGAAGTCTTGGACTGACCTGAAACCTACAAAGACTGATCAAAGCACATAGAAAGTGCAGTAGGCAAAATAAGGAGCTGAGAAGAGCCTCTGGAGAGCGAATGTGATAGAAAGGCTGCTTTTTTGGAGCAAGAACACTATGAGGACAGGCATCAAAATGTGCACCGCCTGTGATGAAGCAGAGGCTACTAGCAAAGTCGCCTAGAACTTAGCTTTCTGTTAGATTCTAATACATTTCGGCCCTGTATAATGGAAGCTGTCAAACTGTGTTTTATTTCAGTGTGTGCCTTCTTGCAGCCCTTGTCAGTTTCACAGAACTGGGGGCCAGTTGGCTGAACCTGCACCCCTTTTCCAAATTGCAGTTATCAGCTCTCCACCTGCACCACAAATAAATGACAACTGTCCCATAATAATGTGAAGAAACTGAATACCACAAAGCTCTCATTGGTGATGGCCTTCAAACTTTAAAATTAGCTGCATATCCTGCTGCACTTAGATGAGCCTTAAGAATGGAGCATGGGGTGGATCCATTTTAACACATACAGTGTCAATAACCGGTCAGAGAGACTAGTGGTAGCCGTTAAGGAGTAGAGCCTTTATCTGTAGAACTACAATTTCTAACTACATCTGCAAACAGAGCGCACAAATTATGAAAGAACCTTAAAAAGAGAACCGATATAGTCTGTCCGCAGTGCCGGCTGTGGTCACTGCACTGTATTTAACTGTCAGACACTAGCCGTATTACGAGGCTTATTCAGTTATGTTTCTTTCAGTTCAGAGATAGTGTATGTATAAAATTACAACCCAGTGTACACATGCTCACACACAAATATTTTAGGCACAGAAACAAAGCAAACTGTTGTCACTCAGAGCAGAGAGTTGAGTTGAGTCTCTGGTTGATTAAACAAAGAGGTGAAGGTTCACGTCCTAATGTTCAGTCCAGTCTGACAGTGCTAAATGTTCCAGAGATTGATGGGAGAAAGCAACCTTCAGCCACACTAGCCATACATAGTCTGTCATGTTGGGATCCTTCAGTCCACTTTGACCACACTGTAGATCTTGGTAACAAACCAGAAACAGGCAAAGAAGCCGATTGTACCTGGGGCAGAGAAAATATAAAATTAATTAGTGCTAAATTAACTGGTTTAGACTAATATAATGTATACACATCACATGGGTCATTAGCAATGACTGAATCTGAGTGTAAAATATTTTCAGCACTGTAGCTCTCAATCTGTTGCAATTTAAGGACAGTGTAATATTTGAGCCTTTCTTTGAACTCATGTGACCAGATGAATCTGTTGAGCTCATGCTTCCTTTTCTCTGGAACATAGTCTGGTCATTAGGGATGTAACGATACACTCAACTCACGACTCGATTCGAGTCATGATTTTTTGTTCATGATACGATTTTTTTTAAATCAAAATGAGCTACAGACAAATTCTGATCAAATAAAATTATCTTTTTATTTGTAGGAAAAAAAATCTCTCTTTACAGAAACTCTCAAACAGTTTGTGTTCTTATTAGGGCTGCCAGCAAGCAGCTGATCTGACCATTACCTTTCAGCTTGAAGTATGAGCTAACTGAAAATAAAAACAATTAAGATGATAGCTCATTAACCCTTTAATGAGAGTCCACGGCCCCGGGAAACGGCGAGGTCCGGGCGCTGTAAACGCAGAGCCGGTCGCGGTGCACCGCCTCAGAGGAAATGCGCCCGGCGGGTGCCAGCCAGCGCCGGGAGAGGTCCCATGATGGGATCCTTCCGCACCGTGCGGCCGTCCCTGACCCGAGTTTAATCCCCCGTGCAGACTGCGCGGAAGTGGCGGTGATTGGTTAAAATTGCAACACCGCCCTGAATTCACAGGGATTCACTGAAGTTGCGTTGAAGTTGCAAATTGCAACATTGTGAATTCCTGGAGGGTCTGTGTTATGGTATCATTTACGGTACAGTCAGGCCTGACGCCGATTACCACTACTGCGCATGTGTGTAGGGGTGTGTGACACAAAAAGGCAGACGCGGCAGTGGAAGCTGCAGCCACAACGTAACCTATTTCTATTTTTTTTAAGACAAAAAAGAACATATCCTACTTCTCTCGCATTTGCCAAGAATCTCAATTCATTTTTTTTGTCAACCGATGTGAGTCGTCACGCATTTGTACCGATTTTAATCGTGTCACGATGTATCGTTACATCCCTACTGGTCATCCCCTTTGGTTACGAATAGGCCAATCACAGTCCTTTATTTAAGATTGGCTTGGTTTTAAACAGTGCGTGACAGAGGAGCATCACCTATTCAGATTTGAACAATCAGTTTTGTCAAGCACAACACACGTCAACACACCTTTGACAAGGTTTGTAAAAATGAGCATTTGTCCTGTTTGGACCAAGCACAGCCCTAATTTGTATGTGTTGCTCAATGCTACATCACAACTATCAATGCTCTGATTGGTTGTAGATCTGCATCTATCACCTCACAATAACTATAGAACTGTACACAAGTATTAAACGAGTACATAAACCACCATGTTCTAAACAGACACATTACAAACACCAGAGATCTTGTGATGGAATCACACACGTCACATGCTTATCACTCTATTGATCTTTGGACCCATGAGGACTCATCATCGTAATTACATTAGGATGTGAGTAGCCATGCCTGAACCCATTTTGGAACTCAGATCTCTACTACACACCCTGCACAGACACTTAATGAGTAGTTGGTGGAGCATTTCTCAACTAAAGAGTGAGCTATCTTTCTCAGGAGTTTGTGAAGACCAAACCATAGCTATAAGGAGAGAGACTGTTAGACACCAGCTGACAGCAAGATTTCTCCCCATTAAACTGAGAACATTCCAGCAAACTTTTAACCTCCATCAACTTTGTAGTCATGTCCATGAGAAAGACAAGAGCCACAATGGGAAATACATCATCCTTCCCCTTATTATTATTATTTTTTTATACCTACCAGTGAATAAGAAAAAGATAAGAGCCATGATCATGGTGTAACCAAAGTATAGGATGGTGCTGGCCAGTCCGGTGATTTGCAGTTTAGAGAAGAAGTAATGAATGGCATAGACCAGGAAATAGACAGCAGTGAAGCCGCTGGTCAGGAATGAACGCCACTGCCAATGGTAGTCCTGTGAAGAGATGAAATGTAAAAGAAACACACTGTATTGTAAATCTGGATCTGACAGACAGGGTTCATCCTTTTAAGATCAAACCATTAAACCGAGATAAATTGTGTTTCCATATTGTTTGCCTCATAACATTCCAGCTAGTTTACAGTTTGTATCATTTCAGTATTATACTCCACTGTCCTATGGACACCCTGAAGTTTACCTACACTTTGGAACAATTTATTCCTGCTGCAGTGGTAAAATCAGCTGTAACAGTACATGTGAGATACAAAAATGTTTATTAAGACCATGCTTGAAACATAAAGAGAATAGTGTTAAAGTCAGTTATGGCGCTGTGTACCTCAGCACATAAGTGGAAGTAGCAGAGCAGGATGGTGGCCTCAGAGCAGGTGATGACCAGAATAATGAAGACAAGGAAAAGAAAGCCAAACATGTAGTACATCTGATGGGACCTGCAGGAGAGGCAGAGACATGCCCACATCCTTAAAGTTAATACATCACTGGATGGTGGAACTTTATGTTTTGTTTCGCTGGCCACCAACCACATTTTGTACGATATTGACAGTCTACACTAAAAAAAAACAGTTTTGGACAAAATGCAGGACTTATATTTCAATTACATAGAAACTTTCTATCCATGTGAATTACATAGATTTAATATACATTAGCTAATAAACTTAATGTGAAGCAAGTAATAAGATTTATGTAATAGTACTAATAAACTTAGTGTGATTACACTACACAGTAGCGTAGTAGTAGCCAGGTTTATGCATTCAATATTAATAAAGACAATTTGTTTGTCCAAACCCAACAGCATAAACAAAAGCAGTCATTTTGAGTATATTAATACCATTACATAAATCTTATTACTTTCTTCTCATTACGTTTATTAGTTTATTTTATATTAGAACTATGTAATTCAAATGGATGGAAATTTTCTATGTAATTGAAATGCATAAGTGGCCGAAATGTTTTATTTTTAAATAGTGTAGAGACAATAGGGATGTAACGATGCACCATGACACGATTAAAATCGGTACAAATGTGTGACGACTCGCTTTGGTTGACAGAAAAAACTAAACTCGGGTCAGGGACAGACGCACGGTGCGGGAGGATCCCCTCGTGGGATCTCTCCCCGGCGCTGGCTGGCCCCCGCCGGGCGCATTTCCTCCGAGGCGGTGCGCCACAACCGGCTCTGCTTTTACAGCGCCCGGACCTCGCCGTTTCCCGGGGCCGTGAACTCTCATTCAAGGGTTAATAGGCTATCATCTTAATTGTTTTTTATTTTCAGTTAGCTCATACTTCAAGCTAAAAGGTAATGGTCAGATCAGCTGCTTGCTAGCAGCCCTAATAAGAACACAAACTGTTTGAGAGTTTCTGTAAAGAAAGAATTTTTTTTACTACAAATAAAAATATAATTTTATTTGGTCAGAATTTGTCTGTAGCTCATTTTGATTTAAAAAAAAAATCGTGAAAAAATCGTATCGTGAACAAAAAATCGTAACTCGAATTGAGTCGTGAGTTCAGTGTATCGTTACATTCCTACTTGACAAACACTTTGATGTATTCTGACTTTCTAATAATAACAGTCAAAACTTTTTCTTCACTCACCAGATAGAGTTAAGTATGAAGAACAGCTGAATAAATATGCATCCAAAAGGCAGAATTCCTCCCATGATGATACCAGGGAATGGCTTTGTGTAGAATGACAGCTCTGGGATTTGACGAGGAATCTGATTAGTCCGCACTGGGTGCTCAATACCCTGAAAAAAAGAAAGAGAGAGCAAGACGGGGAAACATTGAATCATCATGGTGAGACAGAACATGACAACACAGACAATGTCTGACCCGATAACAGACTTTTAGCACTTTAGTAGTATTAGTATTACTGCAGTCTTTAATATTTTTCATATGAAGTTCTTTTGTTATTTTGGGTATGAACTGATGATGTTGGACAGCATACGTCCCACAGTCAAGCAAACTTGGTACCGAGAAGAACCTCTTTCAACTTTCTGCTTCACTGTTTCCTGTACTTAGGTATGCTGTGTTGCAGACTTTATTGAGTTAGTTGTCTTAGAAAAGACAACTCCAGAATAGATAGTTCAAAGATGTTGAGGAGCTGTAAAAGTATGTATGTACAGTATACTCACATCTTAAGTTTGCTATTGTTAGCAAAATACTAATGTTTCTGAGTACAGGTATTATATTCACTTACTATAGTTAGTAGATCAGGGGCCAGTCAGTAAAGTAACATATATAATGAGTTTGTGTGTCTATGTGTGTGTCAAATTTAATATTATATTAGATTATACTTTATTTATCCCGCAACGGGGAAATTCACTTGTTACAGCAGCCGAAAGTGTAATATACACTACAGAAGTAGAATCAAATAAAAGGACAAAAACCCACTGAAATGAAACAGACAGAAATATCTATAACCTACACAATAAACATGAAAAACAATAAAACATTCAAAACAGACAAGTACTGTAGTGCGACCATAGTGTAAGAAAAATTGCAAAGGAAAGTGACCATAATATAAATAATATTACAAAAGTAAGTGACCATAATATAAAGAATATTATAAAAGTAAGTAAGTGACCATGGTATAAATAATAACCGCAGGGTATATATGAAGTAAAATAGAAAATAAGATTGCAATGGGGCATGAACAGGAGACTACAACATGATCAGGTGCAGGTGTAAAGCCTGACAGCAGCAGGGATGAAGGACCTGCAGGACCTTTCCTTCTCACACCGTGGGTGTACCCTTTCCTCCTCACTCTGTGCTCCAAAAAAGTTGAGCATATATATATATATATATATATATATATATATATATATATATATATATATATATATATATATATATATATATATATATATATATATATATACACACACATATACATATACACACAGCTAAAATGTGTGGATTTATATTCACTTACTGCTTTCTTGAAGCCAAAGTATGCTCCTATAAAGGTAAGTGGCACAGAGATACAGAACCAAAGTGCCAATATGGCTACCAGGGTCCCAAAAGGCATGGCTGCTGAAGACCCTTCCCCCCACAGGATCAAGTTCATCACAAAGAAATCTGCAAACACCACCCTGAACAGAGACAGACAGGATGTCAGATGAAGGAGTTAATGCAAGAGAGAACAGGATCAAGTAAATACATCTTCTTTATTTTGTCAAACTTCTATTCTTCAATTATCGTGTGTTTTTGTGCCACCTGAACCAGTCTTACCCAGGACAAAGGAAGGCTGTCAGCAGAACATTGGTCTTCCATTTCTCTCCTCCAAAAGCTATAAACAAAAACAAAGACCAAGAAGAAAGGAAGTTTCAGAAATCAAAATGTAAAGCTGTCATCTTACTAAATTTGTCTTCTTTTGGTGTATAGATCTACAGCTCCTTTAGAGGCTGCAGTGTTTTTAAAGAGCATGACACAGCCCAACCTAGACCATTCTTTTTTTTGCCTCAACATACATAACTTGCCTGTTTTCTTGTTCACTCACATTTGTAGAGGCGAGCAGCCACATATCCAGCTGGAGTTCCCAGAAGAACCCAGAGAACAACAGCACACGTCATCAGAGCCCCACGGTTAGCAGGAGAGAGGAAGCCAAGACAGGCAAAGACTGGAAACAAATGATTTGATTTCATGTTACAGATTCGAAGTTGGGTTAAATAAGGCAGCAATAAAGCCAATGAATCCAATATTGATATTTAAAAGGCTAGAAATTCTGATTATAAAACACTGGCCAATATTGGGTTTTTACAGTGGCCCTGAGGTATAAACACAACATTTTAGAAAACATAACAACATTTTGACAAAATAGTCACAATAGGTGGGGATTTGTTCACAACCTCACATCATTTAACTTCATGGCATTTGCCATAATTAACTCACATTATAAATGTTATGTAAAAAACATGTTTAGACCCCAGATTGAGCTTGTCACCAAAAGGTGGTGCTAGTTTGGCATCGATACTGGGTTTTTTTTTTATTCTTTTAAACAATGAAAAGAATGAAGAACAATGAAGATGAAGACATACAAAGGGTGACAAAGGTCATAATGAAGATCTGAGTTCCAGAGCCAAGAAACACCGACAGCAGCATTCCCTTTCTGGGAGGTCGGAAAACATCTCCATGGACTAACTTCCACCCAAACTCCTCCTGGGCATCCTCCTGGAGAAGAAAACAGATATGTCTATGTCCAGGTCATTTTAGATTTTGACTTGGCTAATCCTCTGATTGTGTTTCATGTGATAATAAATATAGTAAAATTACTTAGTTAAATATTTCTGTAATTACAAACTTAAAACTATTGGCACTGTCCCACCAAAGCTCCATCTTATTCACAGGGACAGGTTCTCACCACAGAGTCCATCTGATTGTATCTGGCAATGTCTTTATGCAGAGTCCGCAGCATGATCATGGCTACCATTCCAGACAGGAACAACACAATTACCAACGAGTTCATTATGCTGGAGAAGAAAAACAGCAAAGCTAAATTAACAATACGGTATCAGTATTTTGATGCTAGCAGACACCAGAGTTGATCAGTGCTTTGTATTCATGAAACTATCATTCTTACCTGAACCACTGGATGTTGGTGTGAGGCATTGACTCCAGGATGTAGTCCCATCTAGATGCCCAGCGAATATTCTTGTCTTCCTACACACACAGTGGCACACACACAGTCACACACACAGTCTGGTGAGCTGTTTGAGTGTCCAGATAAAAGGAGGTGTCTGATGGCAAAAAAGAAATTAATATAAATATAGTGTACACTTTATTGCACAGTTATTGAGCTGGTCCTCCTGTCAAGCTGACCGCCTACCTTTAAACAGTTTTCTGAGGAACACCACCAAACTGTGTGAATATGTAGAACAAAGTTGAGATCAAGGTAGAGCATGTGACTAGAAGATATAATGACCTGGCCTAGCTTTTCAAAGGCCCTTCCTTTTCAGGAATCCACACAAAAACAAGTCATGTATTTTCCACTTCCACCCAATTTCAACATTCGTCCATCTTCAGTTTTTCTGCGAGCCTCACGAAACACAGGCAGCATTTAACACCAAGACCAAGATGTACTAACCACAAAGCTGACAGAGTAAGTGTATGGGATCTTGAACACTCCAGTGTGTGTGTTTTTCAGGAACTTTGGTCCTCCGGAACAATCAGGGCTGTCATCATTAGGGTTTTCATAGCTGGATAAAGAGGAAATAGATTTCAGACCAAAGTAAAGAATATCCTATTTGCATGACGCAGGCAGAAACTATGATGACACTAACTAATATCACACTATTCCACTAATCAGTGAAACGGATGGATTCATACACCAGAGCTCTTTTAGCATTCACAAAAAGTTCTACAACCATCCCAATTGTAAAAATATTAAATGACGTGCTAAGCAAAAGGTTGCCGGGTACATTTTAACTAGATAGCTCCAAACAAAAAAAAGTCTAAAACTGTGATTTGTTACCTTTTGGGTTCAATCTTGGCAGCAACTAATCGTGCTCCGAGTTGTTCGTGCTCCACAATGTGGTAAAAGATGGTGATGTCCACATGGTTAAAGATGTAAAAAGCGTCTTTTTCAATAAAGTTAGACTGGAAAACAAACCAAAGTCATAATAAAGCAATATCACACAAGAGGGAGTACTATTGCAGTGAATATAAACAATATCATAGTCATGATATTGCTTTTATACAACAGTTCTACTATTTATTAACTAACAAAAGTTTAGGATTTGTTTGCTCATTTAATCGTTTATTTCATGGTTTCTCTGTACAGTACAGTATTAAATCCTGTGAAATAAAAGTTGTTTGTGCGATTGATTACAGTTCTAGTTTCAACGCACTCACTTTAACTACGCAGGCGTCTTTGGGTCGGCCTCCTTCAGTGACGTAACAGCCAATAGGGAAACCAGGATTACAGAACTGCCCATCTTCAACATCATAGCACCAAGTGACGGGCATGTTATCTACAATCCTACACACACATCATCATCATCATTATTATGAAGCACAATTCAACAGACACACTACAGCTAAGACAATCAACACAAAGCATCATGGAGATGTGCAAATACATGGTAATGACCACTGAATGGCCTCAGGGGGTATAAAATATTTTGCATGTACATCATGTATGTATGTGTGTGTGTGTGTGTGTGTCAGTGAAGTGAAGTGTACATACCAGTGATGCTGGTAGTTGAGCAGCATGCCTTTCTTGAGGAAGTCCAGTTTGGCTTTGTCGGCAGGACTCTTGTTGTCATATGTTTTTGTGCACACCTTCTGACACACGGCAGGTTTCTTAAACTCAAACTGACACACAGGACACACAGTTAGTAAGTGTGTGTATGTGTCAGCTGGGTTTTGTTTGTTTCTTATCATTGATACAAATGATGAATCATTCTTTACTGTGCACATTTTACAATAAATCAAACTAATACATTTGATATTTAAAAAAAATTAAGCATCAATTATGTCAAATTTAAAATATTTTTCTGCCCATAGAAATATAACAAAACAACACAGCCTAATTATTATGTGTGTGTTTGTGTTTTTTAGAAGTGTGCTACCTTGTATGGTGACGGCTCGATCCTCTCCCCAAAAAGAACTTGGCCCAGATTCTCTGATGGACGATTTAATGTGCTCTCTGAGCAGAAGTCAAATCTGTACAAAAAGGAAGTGACTGTTCAAAGTGTTTTTAGTCCGCTGAATGTGTTGAAGCCACGCCCACTAATGGGAGTCTCAGAGTGTCATCAAGCCACCCTTTAGGACGGCCCACAAAATCCTGGACTGTATACTATGTAATAATAACTAGTAACTAATACTATGTAAATACAGGAGGCAGGCACGGTCGACACTTTTAAGAGTAGACTCAACAATCTCATGGATTTTTGGCTGCTGCTGTGGTCCTGCATGACATCCACTACACATATTATTACTGTCATTATTGCTACCATATCTCCATTACAGTTTATAGTTCGTTTATGATTTGCTGCTGTTTTTCCTCACTCGAACCGAGGGTCTAAGGACAGAGGGTGGAGAGTGCATGTGAAGGAGGGCAGCAACGGGTTTAGAGTCTTGCTGCTTCTAACAAATGTTGTAGATTTTAAAGTTAAATGCATCAATCTAGTGCGCTTTCATCATAAACACACTGTAGACATATGAATGGTTATGACATAACAAAAATACCCTCCAGATTTCCTTTCATACATTTCAAATAGAAAATACTATGAATACCTTGGCTTGGTGAATACTAGATGATTATTAAAGGTATTCTGGAACTCTGCGGCTGTTGGCTTGAGGTCTAGTGGTTAAACTTCGACCTGAACTATCCTGTCCTCTCTTTAGTTTTCTGTGCTCTAAAACTACAGACTGTAGCTTTGTGACCCACTCTCACCGTCATTTGTTTTACTCTTACCTCCATAAAAATATTTTCACATTATAAAACTGCATTAGGACAAATTAGACATTTTCAGGTGATTAATGAGAAACACTGGTGATATATATTTCCACAGTCGTGGTGTTGACTAGTCTCCCAAGTCCTCTTCGTCCAAGACCTGCAATGTAGTCGTGACATGTTACATGCAAAGTGCCAGGAGGGGTCCAGTCTGCCGAGACCAAGACCAAGAAACTAAGAGAATTGCTCTATTTGCATTAATACAAAACAATATTTTAAAAGGGATGCTGTGTAATTCTATTTGATGGACAAATTGAATGTTTACCTAAAAGTTTAGATTGCAACAAGATCAACTATTGCTTTTGGATAAAACTAAAGCACAGAGATATAGGTCGTGGAGTAATAAGAGAAAAAAGAAGCTAACCTGGACACATGGGTACAGTGCTACTTACACAGTATATTCATACGGCAGCACAGACTCCACTGAATCCAGCCTGTTCACAAACAGCTCAATGGTCGACTTGAAGAAAAGAAAGCAGACAGACACGTTAGGATGACAGCAGCAATGCTCCAATTCGGCTTTTCTTCTCATGTTTTATATACTCATTTATAATCAACTGTCATTCTTGTATACACCTTGTTCTGAGAACATTTTGAAAAAAAATCAACAGCTGTTATGTTAACAAAAATAAATAAATAAGTAAAAGTCCATGGAGATTTGTGTTTTTCTAGAACGTGGTATTATATCAATATTATTATCATTATTAATTATTATTTCTGAGATGTGCATGGTGAAAACTAGTGTGTTGGAACCAAATTTGGAGCAGTTTCATATAGGCATCCAGTGATGGGCCAGCCATCTGACACTGACAAATAAATCAGAATTTAGCTATGTAAAAGTTTTCAGAGCACGGTCTGACAAGCTCACTGTCATGGGATTGTTTGGAGGCTTTCATTATTTCTTTGTTAACTACATAAAGGGCTGTATTATTACTAGATCTGTGACTCAGCAGCATGTTATGTTTATGTACCCCAGCTGACTGTACAGCTCATTTACATGTATCATACATGTATGACATTCAATTCAATTTACTGCCAATCTAACAACCCAACTTGTCTGCTCCTGTTAGTGGTGTTTGGAAGTTATGTGGTGTGTTCTGAATGTGGTTTTTCTAATCAGTCTCAAGCTTTTAATCACACGCACACCATGAGCAGCAGGGCCGTCCTAGACTGTCATTAATGACTGACTGTGAAAAGTGACAATGGTGTACTCCTTTACCCAGTTTACAAATGTCTATAGATAGAAACACAAGTCCATATATATCTATATTTGTGCAAGTATATATAGCTTTCAAATATGTATATAGTTATATTTATATGTTTTATGTTTTGATGTTTGGTGATATTTGACTCCCAATATATTACAATAAGCTCTTAAGGCAAACAAATATTTTTAAGAAGCCAGCAGAACTTTAAAAACAACACAGTTGTCCGGAACTGTTGTTTTCAGGTCAGAACTTACTCTTAGATGTTTAGCTGTACAGCTAGCCTGCTATCTAGTTAGCATAGTATCCGTTAGCTTTGCTGTGTGTTTAGCATCAGAGCTGTGTGTATGCATTTGAACATCTAGCAGCCACGGACCTGCCTGCTGTGTGTGTGTGTGTGTGTGTGTGTGTGTGTGTGTGTGTGTGTGTCATGTTGTGTTTACCTTGCAGTCTGGAACTTGTTCGGTTCCCGGCTCACAGAAGCTGACGGGGGCCAGGCCCGGGAGATAGAAGCCGTCCGCTTGAGCCAGCAGCGCGGCTCCAAGCAGCCATAGCAGCATGTTCACAGCGGCCAGTCTGCCCTCAAAGATTCAGACAACAATGTCGCTCCTCTTCAGCAGTTTACATCTGACATCCACACCGGACAGCAGCCACCAGCATCCGGTTCTGCAGCAGCCAGACACGTCACGTGCCGGAAGTGTGCCTGCTCCGTGAAGTGGAGCATTGTGGGATCGTGGCGATGCAATAATAAAATCACGAGTTGTAGTCCTGATGTTTAGTTTTGAGTTGTAGTCCTGATGTGTGCGTGTAGTGGTCAGGTGGTAGTATGTTGTGGGACATGCTGGGACATTGTGTACATATTTTTAATATAGTAAAATCTCTTGTGAATGAAGACTTTTATTTTGGTATTTCAAGTGTTTATTTTTTATGTTCTGAAAACCCTACTTAAACCCTCGCTCTCTCTTTCTCTCTCTCTCTCTCTTTCTCTCTCTCTATTACCTCCACCCAGGGCCGCTGACAGGTTTGGCTGGGACCGGGACAAAAAAAATTCTCAATAATCCCCCCCCCCCCCCCGCTCGCCGCTACTGAGGGAATCCTGGTTAGTTTCTTTTCCTCCGCTTAGTAATATGCTTAAATTCAGCGGGTTGTCTCGTCTGATCTGAGGTCGTAGTCGAAAGGGGTTCTCTGGGCGGGCCCAGATAAGAGCGTGGCTCTCCCTCCTCGCCTCGACCAGAGGAGGAGGAGGACGGGGAGGAGAGGCTCACTTTTCACCCGTGGGTCAGGAGCCGGGGAGGCCGGCGGCGCGACCCGCCGTCCACCCGAAGAACCCTCTCCTCTCCCCGCCGGGGCCGGCGCACAGCTGGGGCGCGGTCAGCGCGGAGACGCGGGCGTCCACCGGCAGCCGCGCCCGACTTGTGCATGTTTACTAACAGGCTCGCGCACACTGACCACTTATCGAATGCTGTCGTCTTTTTTTCTAGAAAGACCAAACCATTTTGGAATAGGGGTGATAGGGGGTTATTGGCCGTTTTTTCAAGGGCAATGAAGGCAAACATCTATAAGTCATTGTTTGAATGCAATTAAAGCACTTTTCTACACTAAAAACCAACACATTTTGAAGTGAACGTATCATAATTGAGCCCGACGTCATGGGGGCCCAGTTATGGGCCCCCCTCTATTCCAGAATTCCCAGGGCCCGGGACAAAAAGCCCTTTAGTCCCCCCCTGTCGGCGGGGCTGCCTCCACCATCTGTAAACATACATGTCTCATGCACGTTACTAACTAAACTTCTTCCCTGGAGTTTCTGTGCTCTCTTGTCCAGCAGGTTCCTGTGGATCTCTATCTCTCTATTTATTTATCTACTGATTTACTGATATTTCTTTCTGATATTACTGATCTTCTGATTTCTATACCATACTGTATACTTCTGAATGCACCAAACTGCAATGACCCCTAACCCCTTAGACCAGTTAACGTATCCTCAAATTGATGTAAATATTTCCAGAGAACTCATCTCTTTGTTGGAGTTGCATGAAGCAATCAATTCTATGCAAAACAAGACGTCTCCTGGTCCCGACAGTTTTACAGTTGAGGTCTTTAAGGCATACTCAATTAGGGTGACCATATTTGGGTAGTTGAAAAAGAGGACACCTTTTTTGTACCATCACTTCTGGCTAAGTGTGATGTCATCAATAAATTCATTGGACCAGATAGGCATCACATTAGGGACATCCAATCTTCAACACCAGAAGGTTGCTAAATATCATATTCTTACTCACATCCAACACTCCTGAAATCATAGTGGCTCTTAATGCAGAGAAAGCCTTCGACCGGGTGGAGTGCGGCTTTCTGTTTTTTATTTTAGAGATATTTGGCTTTGATTCTAACTTCATTTCTTAATTAAACGTTTGTATGCAAACCCATCCGCTACTGTAAATACTAGCAGCATCCATTCATCATACTTCCCTCTCAAACACAGGACCCAGCAGTGCTGTCTGCTCTCACCCTTGTTGTTCAATATAGCCATTGAGCCACTGGCCACCTGGCTTTAAAACCAGGATGAGTTTGAAGGCATTACTCATTTTGGTCCAGTCCACAAACTCTCCTTATATGCTGATGACAGTCTTATTTATTTTAAACCCCACAGCCTCCCTCCCTTCAGTTTTGTCAATTTTGGATCAGTTTGGACACCTATCAGGATATAAAGTGAACATTCAGAAAAGCGAGCTGTTTTTTGTTAATGATTTGGCAAGGTCACTTCCACAATCCATATTTCCTTTTAAAATAGCTGAAGAGGGATTCGGGTATTTGGGGCTGTTTATTACCAGCTCCTTTAGTGAACTTTTTCAGAAGAACTTTCAGCCTTTATTAGATAAGTGCAGACTTCAATCAGACTTGCCCCAGTTTTGAATAATCATGCATTTCTCCCTTCCTGCTCCAACCCTACTTTTTGCGCATGGTCACATAAGGGCCTCAGAACCGGTCCGCGGACCGGGGGTTGGGGACCACTTTTTTTGATTATAATGAACCATAATGATAAGCCACGGGTGTCTATGAGCACCCCTGTGCCCTTTGTGGACTGGACACTGGTACCCGCCCGGACTAATAGGTGGGTTGCACGTTACGTCACGTCTGCGCGCGAACCTTAAGTGGTGGTCAACTGGTCGCACAGCCCATTGATATCACAGTGTTTTCAGCTTCCACAATGCCTCAATTTTGTGCAGTTTTTGGCTGTTCCAATCGGTCTAACCGAGAGAAGGGAAAGGGTTACTACCGAGTACCTAAGGTAATCGTCCATAGAGGTGAAAAATGGAAAAAACTGTCCGAACAACGACGTAAAAAGTGGATAGCTAATCTTCGTTTAAAGACTAAGGGAGCTGAAACTGCTTATGCTCGTGTCTGCGGCGACCACTTTGTTATGTGTTTATGTGTGTCTTCGGGATAAGGATTGGCTCTAAGGGCTGGGTCGGTCGGGCTGGGGTGCGAAGCGGGGCTGGGCTCGAGCCGCGGCTGGGGGAGCAGTCGCCCCGTCGCCCTCCTCTCTCCGCCGCCGGAGGCGCGGCGCGCGGCCCGCCTC